>CAMTDV010000008.1:86712235-87392235 GCA_947069175.1 Scalesia atractyloides
TTAAAAAAGTATATTTTAATAATAAAAGAGAAAAGGTTGATATACCTTTTAATGATTTTAAAGTGACCCTCTTAGACTATTTTCAATTTAATTTTGCCAATACATTGATTGGGACTCATCATGACATAATCATGTCATCACTTGTCAATTTCTCATTTATTTGATTGTAAATTAAATGCTATTATTTTAAATTAACCAATTCAGGAACATTTATTACTAGTTTCCAATGTGAGAAAAAATTGAAGTCCTGAATGTTTTACTATATAGAAAAGTACGCACCAACCATATATTGATCTAACAGCTGTTCAAATACATCTAGAGTTCCCAAAGAAACTTCTAACATAGGGAGAACATATAAAAACGACGGGTATTTGGGTATAGACTCTCATATAAGGTTAGTTTCGAACTTGTGTAGGGGCTCGAAATGAGTATAACATTAAGTGACAACAGTCAAATTGATAAGTTAGATTTTAATAAATAACCTTATTATTTATTGGTTAATAATTTATGTTTGTTATTTGATCAGTGACATTTCTTTCATTTTTGTCGTCAAGGGGTAACCCCACTCATATAATCATTATAGACTGGCACTTGATTTCGCTTACAAGGAAGGTGCGCGCAAATCATCATTGTGAGAAAAAATCAAGTGTAAATCTATAATATATGATTATATGAAGGTGATTACCCATGAAAACAAAAGTGAAAGTTATGAATGATAGTGGTTAAATTGGCGACATGGATGATTACCGGTTAGTAAGTTAAAACTTGAATTATTAAAATCACATTTGCCTTCTAGATAATATCTATTTTAACGGTGGTAGGAATTATTTCAATCTTTTAACTTTTATTTTTTATATCCGTTTAACTATTATTTAGTGATTTTTCATTCTAGTAGCTTTACTCTTCAAAAACAAACTTTTCTTTTGTAATATATATTCTAATGACATGATTTGTGTTTATTGCTATAAAAAACAAAATTATTTATTGAGGTTAATATCATAATATATTATATTTTTTATATTTTATGTAAAAACATAAAATTTTAAAAGAAAATTATATATATATACACACACATACACATGAAAATCCCAAGGTGTATTTTTTAAAAACACCAACGAATATACTTGATACTATCAGGTATGCGATACCCGACATGCATATAGCAGAAAATGGGTTCTGTTAAAAAGTTGTTATGATTGAATAGGGATGTTAGTTGGCTCTATGTAACGGACTTGTATAAATGGGTTCCTATAAAATGCAATATCTTTATATGGAGGGTGGACTTGGATAGACTTCCTACTTTAAGTGCTTTGAGTAGGAGAAGTATCCAAGTTAATTCTCATTTATGTCCAATTTGAGAGTTCAGTTTGAAGACTCTCGATCATATCTTTTTGGGTTGCTCCGTGGCTATGGTGGTTGGCAGAATATTAGTTGTAGGTGTAAAGTGCCATATGTTTTGTCCTTTTCGGCTAAAGACTTGCTAGAATTGTACAGGCTTGTTGGGTTAGGAGAGCGTAAGAAGAACCATTTCAAGATATCGTGATAATTGCGTGTTGAATCATTTTAAAAGGGTAAAGAGATCAAGATGGAAGACAACATTGAAGATTTTGAAGTCAATGAGGTTTTTAAAACTATGTAAATTTATAATATTATTGTATCTCTTAGTTTCTTTTAATTAATTGAGACCAAAGACAAGAGTAATCGTTATTAAACTGTCAATGAGTCTTAGATTAATTGGTTTGGGAAAAGGCACCCTATGGCTTTTCAATATAGATGTCATAGATTGGAGTCTCACTTGGTGTAATATTTCTTTCAGGTGGGTCAGAGTTTTATTACAATGGGTCTTTGGTGGGTTTCCCCTAAAATGTTGGGTGGACCTGATCACCAACGTTGTCTGCGTTCACAGAGCGTGGGTGACCTTTCGCCAATGAGTTTATCCGGGTGACCGGGCTTATATAGTATTCGTTAGTCATTAAAAAGATAGTTATTAAACTCTTTCGATTAATCTTTGGTGATCTATTTAATTTTTATGTTAAATTGGCTTAAATAAGCTTTAGGTCATTAAGTTTACCCGGTTATAAATTCCTTAACAATAAGATATTTTAAATTTGAGTGCTTTTCTAAGCTAATAAATGTAATGAATTTAGTTGCCTATTAAATACATTCTCATTAATGAGAACACAACTTTTTTAAGTGGGTTCTGCTTAATACACTTAACACGTGAGAGATGAGAATACAATTTATTATGTCCCGACAAGATAAATGCAATCAATATATAGTAACTATACAATTAGATCATTCGTGTTAAGAGAGGGGAAATCTATAGTGACGTTTAAGAGATGGGGGTTGGTGGTAAGGGTTATAAAAGTCGTGTCGGTGAGTCGAACATGATAGCAGCCCAAAATTTAACACGAACCCGCAAATAATGTAGACACGTGAAAACGACACAAATATATACGGGTTGTCGAGAACACAATTAATTTTTTTGCATATTAATATTCGAATACTATGAATTTACAACAAAATTTACAAATGTGCATAAACAGTTATATTTAAATTATAAATGTTATGCGAAATATTTCTTTTAATTTTTGATACCAACATAACACACACAAATATCTTAACATACAACATTAGAGCACATTTCGAAACAATAATATAAAAAGAGTCAACCTACGAACCGTTAAGTTCAACTTGAAAGCAACCCATTTAACTAAACGTGTTTTGTAGGTTCGATCTAAAACTACCGAAATCCGCTTTGACTAAACTCATAGTTACGAATCAATGATAGATAAGTATCTGGTCATAAATTTTGTATGCTTGGATGGTGGACTGGTGGTAGTGGCACTGTGTTAGAGTGAGAGGGTGGGACTATTGCTTTATTGTTATAGGCATATATTGCATATGAGTATAAATAGAAGAATTAATATTTTTTTTGTTTTTAATACTTTTATTTTTTAAGTTTTATTACTACCTTCACATACACACATATTGTTAAACTTTTTAGGGCAGTAAAAAAACAGTGAGACATCATGGAAGTTTTCAAATAGGTTTTAGGAAAAGGAGTAGACTGTGAATCTATTCTCCATCTCCGTCTCTGTCCTTTTTAATTTATTGACTTTTCTTCAAACTTTAGTTATAAGAGAGGTTAATTCTACATGGTTTTTTTTTGTGCGTGTTGAAGAGAACATTTTCAAAGAATCCTTTTTATATACATCGGTTAGAGCATTCATATTCATATTGTGAATATAGAGTAACATTTCTATCTATATAATTCAATTAAAAATATATTTTATTTTTTATATTTTGTTTATTTTTTAAAAATCTTATACAATCAACTCTCTATCTCTATCTTTATCATACTTACATATATTTATTTTATTATTTTTTTCTCTTTCCGACGTACTTATAACAAAAATATAAGGATTAGTTAATATAGGCCTCTAAACATAAAGGTTGTACTTTACTTTTTATAAATCTTTCTTTACTATGGAGACTCTAATGTAAGAGTGTTTTTGATGTTTTCTTTATATTTTACTTTATATTATATAAAATATATGAGTAAGGAGTCTCCAATATTAATGTTCTTATAAAGTAATCTATGTTTTTATAGGGGTGTGCATAGTCACACACATATCTGCCTATTTGCACACTCTTATATACATATATATTTATATATATATATATATATAGTATCGGTCTGTACGTGACGTATAGGATTTATGCCTCTCACAGGTAGTCAAACCTCGTACAATGTCACATCAGTCACTTATACGACAAGTATATGGCCTGTACGATGGCTATATACGCCACGTACAGGGCTGTACGTGGCGTACCTCAGAATAATTTGATGTTATTCCGATATTGTTTGTGCACGTGATTAAAGTTATACGCTGAGTATAAGGTCGTACGAGACGTATACATCCAAAATCAAACTTTATAAATAGTGACATGCAGAGAATTCTTCAACACACATTCGATCTTTGTACTCTACTCATTTTCTTTGTATTCTATGTTGCTTGTTTAACCACCGTGGAATGAGAGATTATTAACTCAACACATCTCAAACATTATCATTTTGAAACGACAACTATTTCTTTGGGCAGTATTCAACGAGTCATGGGTGCCCGAAACCGATCTGGTAACATTTATTCTTAAGTTTATTGTTGTTTTGATTATTTACAATTTATATACTGTTTTTTAGGAGGAGTCTAGCGTTTCCGATTCTAACAAGGTAGAGGAGGTTGTGTCTGGTGTACATGCCGATCAATACAAACCGTTTCTAGCTAGATTTGAACGAGCTTCCCCATGTTGATCCATATTATCCGGCGCAACAAGGGTATCCAGATTACGGATACGGGTGTGAATCTTCTTAAGTGCAACAAGACTATCCAGATGGATACAGAGGATACGGTGGTGAGCCTATATTCACCGCATAGTATGGTTATAAGCAATTCACTAACTCGAGCAATCCTTACAAAAGTTACAATGAATCATATTCTTTGTATGTTCAACAAGATTATCCGGACGACGGAGAATATGGTGGTGAGCTTCTAGATACACCAAACCCCCGAGCCCGTGCAATCCGTAACAAACTAAACATGTGCCAAATCTATTTACATACATGCGACATTGATATGCGTGTTTTTTTAGTTAAATGTTATATATTAAAACTAGGTTTAGCACCAGTGTTATACATGGGCATAGAAAGAGAACATGTCGTGAATGATTAATAAATAAGAAACATATGAAATAATTTAAAACTGTAAATTGTAATACAAAGTAAATCGATACTTTAACATAATATAGGAGTGATTTATAGATCTTTAAAAGCGTCTTTGTATACAATATTAGACGTTTTATTGGTAACATTGTCATCCTTATCTGTTAATAAAGTATGGGATGTTATTTTCATTCAATAAAATTCTCTATTTGTTTAATGAACAATCAAATGATGACGTATGGTTTAATTTGGAAACTTTGTCTGCGAAGTTCATCTTGAAAGTTAATAAACCAAACAATATAATGTCACAAACCCCTAAATTATAATTATAACTTCATAAGAAATAAACAAAGAATATAATGTCTTGAAAATTAATAAACTTACAAACCAAACATAATAAACTGTTTAAAACAAACCACTACCATAAATTCTTCAAAATACACCAAAGATTAGAATGGGTCAAAATAAAAAAAAACATGGCAGATTTTGAGATGTCCATTCAATTTCAAGTTTAGGAATCAAAAGTTGTTGATCTTGTTTCCCATTCCCGGAAACGACTTGCTCTTTTTTGCGAGGCTTTGCGGCATATATAGCACTTGAATCATCTACACGATACGCTTATTCAGTGTTTTGTTTAAGAACTACCACATGCGTGTTTTCAACCTTATTCTCATAGTTTGAAATAGTTGTTGTATTCTCTTTAGTAAAAGACATAGACCCTAAAAAAATAAGTTATATAAATATGTATTATATTTAACTTAATATAAAAGAAATGTGCTATAATATGAAACATTATATTACCTTCAAAGAAGATGCAGATTGTGAATGATATTCAGGGATGGCAATATTAATTGAAATAAATTCGGCAACCTCTATTTAAAAAATTATAGTTAACATATTAGTGGTTATAAATTAAACGTAATAATACTCTGTTAGATATTCCCGAGTAACATTAAAGTTATTTTGAAGTTCGATGATTGTCTAATACAATATGATTTTATAAATGGAAAAACCATCAAGTTTTTGAAATTTGGATCTTAAAAGCAAACTGTGTTTATCATTGAACCGAATTCAACAGGAAACAGTTCATGGTTCTCTTTGACAAAATATATTACAAGAGGGTGGATAAATAGGATATGCAATCTAAAGCATCTAAAGTTAATGCTAATTTTAACTGTAGTAAAAAACTATATAAAAAACTAAATATATCTTAGCATGTCTTTCAATTATTTGTTGAGCCGATATTCCTAATAGTTTGACTACTTCACTATCAAACATAGTAAGTGAAACAACCTCAGTACCATCTTGGATAATCAAACCACATCGATATCTACAAATACTGAATGAAACAACAAAATTAAATTGCATGGACCCTCCGTAGTCGGAGGTTATATCATGCCGGAGGCCACCATAGCGTCTTATGGTGCCTCCCCACACCAGCCTGAGGGGCGTTGTATGCCTTAAACCCGATTGCCTCGTGCAAATTATAACGGGTGAATTTGCTTTGGATTTCGAAATTTATTACCGTTGAACGGTATTATGTATGTATTAATTTTTTTAAACAAATAAAACCTTATAGTATATATATAGGGATTTGGAGAAAACGCCTAAAAGTGTGAAAACGGCGTAAACGCTTTTGGTATTGACATCTTGCGTTGATGCTAACCTACACTAAGGGATAATATTGTCAAAAAGTCCATGCACATGCCACTCACATGTAAAAGACTATCCACATGCAAGTCACATATACATTCCACCATCTATTTTAAACTCCCGTAACTTTTTTATACGTGATTATTTTTTTAAACTACACCATAAAATCGAGTGTTTTAGTATCTTTCCAACGAGTATATTATTGCTGTACTTTCGAAATAAAAAAATAACATGAACCGGGTGTTCAAATAAAAACGTCATAAAACTTTTAGTTTAGAAAAAACGCGATGAAAATACCCAGTTGAAAATACTATAAAACACCCAAATTCAGAAGAAAGAAAAAAAACACTATGAAAACTTAGTTGAAAATGCCATAAAAACAACCGGCTCAGAAAACGCCATAAAACTAGTAGAAAACGCATAAAAAACTTAAAAACTCAACTCAAACGCCATAAAAACAAAGTTCAAAACGCCAAAAAAATAAAGTTCAAAACGCCACAAAAAACTCATTTCATTTTTATTTTCAAAAAATATATCAATAGTATACTCGTTGGAAAGATAAAAAAATGCTAAATTTTATGGTGTAATTTAAAAAAAACAATCACGTATAAAAGAGTTATTGAATTTTAAATATGACGGGGAATGGCATGTGATTAGTATGTGCACCCTTGTTTGGATCTTCCCTTATTACCCATCCTGTTAGTTCTAAAGTTCTTATTATTTACCATAAGGCCACCACATCAATCTTAGCCACAGATCATAAAAATGTTGTGGCTGAAAATCGTCTCACCGTTTTCACACTTCTAGGTGTTTTCTCTTGATCCCATTCTCTCTCTCTCTCTCTCTCTCTATATATATATATATAACACACACACATCACTTTTTAAAAACAATACTCTTTACAACCAATCTTTCACTCCATATTTTATAAAAACCTCTAGATTTTTATACCACTCACTCTACCATGTATTCCTACAATCGTTGTTTCGTTCCTCCTCGTTCTAGCGACAACCCAAACCAAAAGAACGCTCCTAAACAACCCATTGCTCTAGTTCCCACTCGATCCACCGCCTATGGAGTCGGGTTTGTCGAGTACAATCAAAACCAAACCGGCTTCATGAACCTATTGAATCAAACCTCTCATGGGGACCCAAACCTATACGGTTGGAATCTGAACCACAACATGGAAGGTTTCAACTCGTCCCAATCCTTCGGCTCGCCAAAATGAGAGTCTGACTTCATCCCGGAGACACAACCGGAAAGAAGAGGAGCCAGAGACGCAAACGAACAAAACCAAACGCAACACACGGGTCTCCCATAAAAAGAAAGAACCGAGAGCCGAACGAGAAAAAACCCTGCAACCGTTGGATGATAAAGAGTACGCGTTAGCTCTAGCTTGGATCGACGTGTCGAAGGATACCGGAATTGGTAATATTTTTATACTTTTTTATTTATATATATTATTTGTTTGTTAAAAATTGTATGATTTCTTTTGTATTCTTTTAGCAAACAACCAAAATAAAACAACTCTCTGGAAACGAATCTGAGAACTATTTTCCGGTCTCATGGATAGGGTGAGCGCATATTGACAACTGGATTCAATATTGGGCAAGTGGACCGATATCAACACCAAGTGTACAAAATTTCAATCAATTTCTCAATATTAAAGAAACAATTGGAAAAGTGGTAAGAGCGACGAGGATATAATGCGGTCGGCCTTAGTAGAATATCAAGCGGCACGAGGGAGTTTCCCCTACATGAAGGTTTGGCAACTTCTTCGTAATAGCTCTAAATGGGCCAACGTCCCTTTTACGGTAGGAACTTCTTCGGGTCGGTCAGCAAATAGAAGGGCGTTAAAGAGGTTAGAAACCATCGAGTTGGCTGAACCCGAAACACCAACGTCCGAAGCTCGAATTGTCGACTTAAACGATGTTAATTCATTATTTACGGGGGAGGAAGGGGGGATGAGTCGACAGAGGAGCTACCACGGCGATAATATGGAAACAATATAATGTTTGAACAGTAAACATTCGCATGATAGAAAACTTGAAAGAAAACGATAATATTAAAACGATATAATGTTGAAAACAGTATAAAGCCTAATACGATAAACGTTGAAATGAAATAATATTTGAAACACTATAATGTTTAAAATGGTATTAAATATATTTAAATGATATAATATTTGAAAGTGTATAATGTTAAAAACGACATAATATTTTAAACAATATAATATTTAAGAATGGTAAAATTTTCGAAACTTACTAGAGCGGAGTTTATACAAATAGACAAAACTTTTCTTCAAAAAAAACACCAAATTACCCCGTCAAATTCTTCAACCCATAATTCATCAGCCTCATAGACACCTCGTATGGGGTCGTACTTGTCACATCCGCCAAAATGAGTACCAGAAGAAAATCCGACCCGTTTTGAAACTCGGATCTAACTCTTGTAAACCGGATTTTTTCGCACGATAAATAAATATGGAATTTCTTCTTATTTATTTATTTAATTAATTTTATTAAACATTGTTTTTAGTTAAAAGTTTTAATATAATAACTAAATAATAATGGAACTTAGTTAAGTTGGTTAAATAATAAAAGCAATCAAGTAATTAAGTTAATTAAGTTATCTGACTTAGTTAGGTTAAATTAATAAGTTGAGGGCTCTAAGTGCAACAATTTCAAAGTTATAATCAAATGAAGCAAAAAATATAAGGGTAGAGCAGGAGTCGAACCCAGGTCTCCACCAACAAACCACTCCACCACTTGCCTCAGTTGTGATTTTCCACCAACCGCTTTATTCTTAAACTAAAATTCTAGCCTACAATTTGAAACAAGGAACTTGCCGCCCAAGCAGACATTGACCGGATTCTTTGCGATTCTCCGAAATCTCAATCCTTTAACAAAAGATCTTGTTCCTAAATGCAAGAACGAGATCCTAGCCATCTAATGGAACTTGTACAAGATTATAAAACCATCTGAAATCGTTAAAAACTTATTTCCACCATGTATTTTCGGAATTTCTTCAAACTGGAATCAAAATCCAATATTTAACCTTGTTATACATTCATTTATTATATAAATCAACCCTAGTCAAACCCCAAAACGTTTACAAACAAAGAATCACTTCGAATCTCGTTTACAAACTTTTCCTGTTCGCCAGAGTTCGTCTATTATATCATTTACACGCAATCGGAAGGTATGGGTTATGTTAATCATTTCGGTTTTCATTACATATCTGAAACCCTATAGCAACTCTGAGTTTTATAGTCTGTGTTGTTCGAATTTTGTTTAAGGTTCTAGGGTTTTGGGTTGGGTAATGAAGATGACTTTTGGTACTGCAATGAAGGTTTTAAAAACATGAATTAAACACAAACGCAAAGTTGGTCTGTTTGTTTAGTGAACTTGATAAAATACCGGTACAGCTGAGATCACGAGTTCAAGCCGGCCTGTCGTTTTTTCGTTGTTTCATTTATTTTTGATCTGCTTAAGGACAATGATACAATCACATTTCTGGTTAATGTGGCGTAGTGGTGGTTGTTATTATCATCAAACCAGGGTCAAGGGTTCGATCTGGACCGTCTGCATTCATTGTTTTTATTTATTTTGCTTAATTACTTATGAACAAATTAATAATTGATTTATTAGTTGTTTAATTAATTTTAAACAGAATATTAGTAATTTAACTGTTTTATAAAACTAAATATATTATAAATATATATATATATATATATATATGAAAATAAACTAAAAAAATCTAACTTTTTATAAAATTTACAAACTTATAATTTAACAAATAAACCGAATACGTTCAATACATTTACACGTTATTCATTTAAAAATATTCACAATGATATATTGTTGGGACAGCTCCTAACCTTCCAAAAGTGACTGTCACTCGGATATCCCGGGATCTAGGACACCAGGGTGATACAAGATGTACTTTGCAAATAATAATAATAAGGAATCAAAATAATTAATCAACAAAATTAGTTGTGTTTAATACATTATATTTATATTTAGTGCTTTGTATTTCATGATCTAGGGTAGTTCCGTCATTTGAAGTTTTCCTCATTTATCGTGCGCTTATTTCAAGGATCAAAGTACGCAACATGTGAATAGATATTTACTAATTTTCCCATTTTCTCATTTAAATGTATTAGGTGTATTATGTGTCCATTTACGCATTATTCATATACTTCAAATATATCATTTATCAATACATGCAAAGCTCAATGTGTGATTATGTGGTAGTTGATCTTTGTTCATTGTTTGTGTCACTAACCATTGTCACTATCATTATTCACATGGATCCATCAGGCTGACTAGGTTCCCCACAACCATGGGTGTAGCCTAGTATCGCCACATCATTTAGATTCACTCGTTAGTGAGTCTCATATTTATAGTGTTATCATATTCATTACAATTGTTACATTTACGTTATCATGTTGGTTGAATTGTTATGGGTTATTTATTTATTAGTATCATTTAATTGCCATTAGATTTGCATGTTAACATTTTCTTTTAAAACAAATTAACGAACACAGTTTTATTTAAAACAATAAAATTTATTCACCAACTTATGTTGACCCAAAATCTATTCTTACACATGATACAGGTGAACAGGTTTGAAGTTGTTGATGATGATACATAGGGATGACACCTAAGAGAATAAAACGGATTATGTTATGATATGTTTGTTATTGAAGGATTATTTGAATTATTTGTTTTGTGACATTGTTTAATTTGATTATTAATAATATCTTCACTTTTAAATATCCTTTTATAGGTTGTGAACAATCAATCATGCCTCGATCACCTAATCTGTTGCGCGTCGGAAGTGACAGTACTTGCGTATAGGGCTCCTTAAAATCAGTGGTTGACACCATTAAGAAATGCTTTTTGCAGCCTATACGCCTCGTACAACACTACACGAGGCGTCTAGGGCAGAAAAGTGTCCAAATAGTCGTTTGGGGTGTGCGAATAGTTTAAGCCTATTTTAAATGTCTTTATATATATATATATATATATATATATATATATATATATATATATATATATATATATATTTATCCCTCTTGTCACACCCCGACCCGCAGCGGAATAAGAGTCGGGGCATAATTGGGTTATCACCAAAGCTCATGATATTTACTAATATGTTCATATTTATTAAAGTCAAAATTACATTCCAAATAATCCAAACATGTCCATACAATACAAAGAAAATAACCAAACAAAATAATTCCAAGCTCTAAATCATTTTATTCTTCAAGTCCAATCCTATGTGTTTCTGGCTGCAGCGGGTTCACCTGTATCATGTGTAAAAATGGGGGTTTTTGGGTCAACATAAGTTGGCGAGTGAACCTTGTTAGATAAACATTTATTATTGATTTACTTGTTAGTTTATCAATGAAAAATTGTGCATAATCATAAATGAGCAAATGTAAATAATCAAGCAGTAGGAATACCAATCACAACTATAACATACAATAACATATGATAGCATACATTAACATACCAACATCATACGATAAATAACATGAATGAAACTGTGCGATCAAGGCTCAATCAAACGGAGCCGATCGTATTGCATGTACTGAAAATGATAAATGTCTGTGCGATCAAGGCTCAATCAAACGGAGCCGATCGTATGTTGGCACGCCAGGTTAAAGCTCATAATGTAATGGGGAACTTGCTCAACGCTCATAATGTAATGGGGAGCGGCGGCCTATGAAATTGCATGTACTGAAAATAATAAATTGAATCTAACAATAACCACACAAACAGTTGAAACAAGCTGAATACACATGTTCATGATATGATGTATGCACAATGATTTAAATATAATATATAGCAAGACACATGATACACCCCAAAACGTAATTAAAACGGGGAATTTGTAAAGATTCACTCACATTGGGTGCGTTTGATTAGATATGGTGAGATGCGCACGAGTTGTAAGAGCGGAACAACGAGAATTAACTAACCTAAATAATAACGGAAAATATAGTAAATGAATGGATTTTATTAAGGATTTTAATAGAATTTTTAGATATATTTTTACGAGTTTAAGGCTATTTCCTATCTTTAAAACATTATTTGTAAATCTTTTTAATTGATTTTTAAATTAAATTAAATAATTAAAAATATAAAAAATATGTTGACTTTTTGGGTTGACCGTTGACTTTTTGACTTTGACTGTTTGACCGGTTTATTGTGTGACTGAAATGCGCTGGGTGAGGCTCGAACTCGTGACCTCCCGTACGCGTGCACGCAGCTCTACCAACTGAGCTACGTGTCTAACCGAAATAATTCTGTTTTTAATTATACTTATATATTAACTCAATTTATCCAAAATCCTTTTATTTTCAAAAACATTTTAATTCGTCGAACCGGTGCCACTAACAGGTCTCGAACCCGGGACCTGTGCTTTAACGTTACACACAGTCCACCGCTGGGCTGTGTGTCTAACTTGGTTAATATACAAATTTTATTATACTTAACAACTAACGGAGTTAACCCGGTTCAGTTTTAAACAAAAAGGCATTTTATTACATAGAGGGTGCGTGTATCAGGGATCGAACTCGGGACGTATACGTGTTTTTGTTCGCACACAGTCCACCGCTGGACTGTGTGTCTAACCCGTTCAAAATACCAATTTTAATTATTCTTATATTGTTAGCGCAATTCATCTTTTTCGTTGGTTTTTACAGACCGCAGATTACACCATTATATCTTGTTAATTCGATTGTTAAACATTGCACAGACTAATATGAGATAGCAGAGATGATAATTAGAAGTAAACATACCGGTGAACGATTTATTACAGAATTCCCGCAAGGCGTCGGTCTCTGTTTTTATGAACTTCAACTGAGCAAATCAATTAATCGTTTTGATTAGCTAATCATGGAATTGAAGTGCTAAACAAACGTTAACAGTGTGTTTGAAGGTCCTTACCGTTTCACAGACGAAAATAAAGATTTCCAGAAATTTTCCGGCGAACTGGAATTATCCGATAACGGCGTCTGAATTCGATTTCAAGTGAAAGGTTTTAGTTAGAAATAGCTTAACAATTGTTAACTACGACGGTATTGAAGCTTACGTTTTGATGAAGAACACGGTTTTCAGGCGAACTTGCAGAAATTTCCGGCGAATAAAATAAACTTCTCCGGTGGACTGTAAAGTGTGCGAAAATGTAATTGGAGGTTTGTGGAATATTTCTGAGTCGTGAAGGAGTACAAAGATGGAAGTAAAACTGGAATTGAAGATTTTCGGTTATAAAAACCGATCCACTTCTAGAATTCAAGTTCATTCAAGGCAACTTGATTAAAAACGTCGGTATATCGGTTATACTCATTGAACCGTGAGTATTCAGATCGCCTTTGCGCGTTTGATAACCGATTTCAGTTACAATTGGCGTAACCGATTGATTTACATTCGTCTATAAGATTTATTTGTTTTCTATAGATGACAGAAAACAAACAAGTGGCGGAGTGGTTAAGCGTGAGAGTGTTAAGTCTTTGGAGTTACAACCTGGCTGACCCGGGTTCGAGTCCCGGCAGCCCCATTTTATTTTTAATTGTTTTATTTA
This sequence comes from Scalesia atractyloides, assembly GCA_947069175.1. Taxonomy (NCBI): domain Eukaryota; kingdom Viridiplantae; phylum Streptophyta; class Magnoliopsida; order Asterales; family Asteraceae; genus Scalesia; species Scalesia atractyloides. Next base: position 86,726,205 of record CAMTDV010000008.1, read on the forward strand.
TACTTTTTATCAATTATAACTTTTATGGTTTAATTTGTTTATTAATTATGTATCATTAAAAATTAAAATAAACATAAATAGGCAACGACACATTTATAACTTGATATTCGATTACAGACGGAGCGGGTTTGGTAAAACCCGTTTTCGACAAATGTTACACCTCTAATAATTTTGTAACACAAATCCCTCTATTAATTTTGTAACTTTGTGTGCAATTAGTTTTTACTGTTCAACTTTTTACAACATTCCAATGCTTTGTGTACAAGTTTGTCAAGCATACGATTTCTCTCTCATCTCATGCTATTTTCATTCTCTTTATAAAAAATAGAGTTTTCTCCGCTGAGAGAGAAACAAAGGGAGAAATATACGACGACTTTCCGGGCCATTTCCGGCCGTCTATGGTAACGGCGAACTCCTCAACGTGGCTAGATCTTTTATGCTTGATTTTCTTGGACTACCTAACGATGATGGTAGGTAAAACCTTAGTCGATTTGGTTTTTGTGCTTGTGGCCCATACTGGTCATGGTGGTTGTCGTTGTTGTGATAGTAGCAATATTTCTTTTGTAAATTTCTTTAAGGGTCTGTTTGATATGGAGTAATGAAATGGATGAGGTAATGGAATTGACAACGGAATGAAATGAATCGTTCCATTCTATTGTGATGTTTGGTTCTCATATGTAAATAGAATGAATTAGTACTTTGTACAATTTGATAGAAAAAAGACAGAGTAATAAAACACAATTGTATTAAAAAGGACAAAATATAATTGTCTCAATAATAATAATAATAATAATAATAATAATAATAATAATAATAATATATTAATGGTAAAAATCAATAATAAATATTTTGATATATATTAATATTAGTATTAATCTTAATAATATAATATAAATAAAATATAATAATAATAATAATATAATAATAATAATATAATAATAATAATAATAATATATCTTTCCATTCCTTGAAGTAATGAAAAAAAAACACACCCTCTTACCAATGAATGAAAATTGTTATATTTTGAAGGAGTTATATTTCTTTAGAATGCTTTATTCCAATACCACATGATAACCAAACATTTTTATTTTCATTCCATTAGAATAATTGATTCCATTCCACCTTCTATTCATTCATACCAAACGCTATTTAAAGGCTATGATGATAGGTAAACAAGGTGGACATTGAAGATCCGAACCATATCTTAGCGCGGCAATATCCGTTTATTTGCAGCCATGGTGTAACCCGCATCTTGTTTGTCAATTACATATCTGAGCCTATTTGGATTTAATTTTAATTTGTCTAATGGTTTAGTTTTCTGATTATGTTGTTGGTGTCATCCATTGCACCTTTCTTTTAATCCTCTAACTGTAATCATATTTCATACCCCGGTAATTTGTTTTTAATTGCTTACAAGTTCATGTTGGATATGTTTCTTAATTGTAGTTTAATTCATTCTGCTTACGCTTCTGGGGGTTCTTTATTTGTGTTTCCGTTCTTAATTAACAAATTAATGTAGTTTATAAGATAAAATAGAGAAAATTTTGCTGCACATGTCATGATTTTGTGAAAATTTAGATGTGTGTTTATTATTGCATATTCTTTTGTATACAATTAAGTTATTCTTGATTTTCCGACAAGCGTTCAGAATACAAACATTCAAGCGTCTAGATTGCTTACGCCTCAGTCGCAAAGCGCGGTACTAATTCTAGTTTTATAATGAGGAAGGATCTTTCGTTATAAAGGGAGGTTAATTCTACGTGGATTTTTTTTGTGTGTCAATGAGAAAACATTTTCAAAGAATCTTTTTGTATACACCAGTACAAAATAATCTGTGTTTTATAATGTCATATATATATATATATAATAAGAATTGAATATATGATAAGAACTATATGAATTATTTCTAACATATTAATTTATAGCGACATGATTTGAAGAAAACATATAAAAGTATCAAAACGGTGAAAACAATTTTAGTGTTGACATGTGGCACTGATGTTAACTTACACTAAGGGTAATATCGTCAAAAAGCCCATACACATACCAAAGGCCATAAAATGCATATTCCACCATTTTTTAAACTCCCAAACTTTTTATACGTGATTATTTTTTTAAATTGCACTATTAATTGTAACATTTATGTAAAACGGGTCTTAAAAACCCGCTCGGTTTGAGAACAAATATTTAATGTTTTGTTATGCCTTTATTAGTATTCAATAATTTATTTTATAATATTTATTAATAAACAAAAATACATACTTAAAATAAAATCCAATAAGGGTTAAATAAATTAAAATATACATAAAAGAGTAACCGGGAGTCGAACCCTGATCACTCCCAACAACACGCACCGATACACCACTAGACCACACACACTTATTGTGTAGTTTTGGAATCAATTAATGCTTATAGTGAATACGCGGTCACCTATAAGTTCAAAATCAAACAAGTATCCGCCACTGATTCAACGATTAACCTCTAATCATCAGTTATTCTTCAATTGATCGATTATAACCGTCAATCAGCATAAAAACTCAATTAAAATTAAACCGTTTGCAAATCATCGATCTTGATTTCCGTTTCAAAATCGAAAAAATAAATCCCATCCTAGCAGCCTATAAATACCCAATGGAAGTCAGATCCAAGCTCGCCCACTTATTCGAAACCTCACTCGAAACCCCCTGTTCAGTTTTCTGTGCAATTCGTGATCGTCGGAAAATCTGGTTTGAGTTGTCGGAAAACATCACCGGTGTTTTCCGAATTCACTCCTCATCGGTATACCTTTCCTATTCTTTTTTTCTGTATCCGTTATTATTGTTTGAAGCAATTTTAAATAAATAGATTACACCCAGAAAACAATGTTGTCAGTTGAATCATGTTCTGGTTGTTTTATGGAAGAAGATGAAGTTTCAAGTCGTATATATATTTAATTAAAAATGGGTTATAACCGGGTTAGACACACAGTCTAGTGGTGGACTGTGTGCACACTTATCATACACGTCCCGAGTTCGAGTATTGTTTAAACCCATGCTGTTGAAATAAAACCAGTCTTTTTTTAAAAACAAATACACCAACTCTCAGACAGTTGTTAAGTTTTATGTAAATCCATATCTAAACGGGTTAGACACCAAGCCCACTTGGTTGGGCTGGGTGCAAAACAAAGCCTAGATCACGAGTTTGAGGCGGGTGGTAGACACCGATTAGTTGATTTTAAAATCTTTTTAATTAAAATAATTTATGAAATAACTTAATAAGTGTATAAGAATAATTAAAATAGGAATCCTTACGGGTTAGGCACGTAGCTCAGTTGGAAGAGCTGCGTGCACACGAACAGGAGGTCATGAGTTCGAATCCCGCCAAACGCTGCCAAACGCATATATCGAACCGGTCAGACTACCTTATCAGGTCTAACAAGGTTTAATTTTTTTTTATTGTTATATTATTTATTAATTTTATTTTGTCATATATTATTAAGTATAAGGCAATTAAAAACACTTAAATAAACGATTTCTTAGGCTTAAAAACTCCAATAAATCCCGTAAAAATAATCTAAAAACCTAATAAAAAGTATAAAATCAAAATATTAATTTTTATGTAATTATTGAATTATTGCGTTAATGTTTAGGTTAGTCTTCTTCGTCGGTTAAATTCTGAATTTGTGCCCACTCTTCATCAATCGAGGAAAACGCACCCACTGTGAGTGAATCCTTACAAATTCCCCCTTTTAATCATGTTTTGGGGTGTATCATGTGTCGTACATATTGTATTTAACTTAAGACTTGGCTAACACCATTATGTGATCTAATGTGTCTATTTGTTTGTGTGGTTATGTGTGGTTACATTTATCATTTCAGTGAAATCATTCATTTAAGGCCCATCAGTTCCTCGTGGGATACGAGTTGAGCATCAGGTGCCTCATTAGATCGGCTCCGTTTGATTGAGCCTTTGATCTCAAGTTCATCATTCATCATGTTTATATGTTCATTGTGGATATTATGTGATTTGTGATTGTTTATATATATACATATGCTCACTTATGGTCCATGCACAATTTTTATTTCAAATAACTAATATAACAACTTTTTAAATGTTTTTCTTAGATTCACTCGCTAACTTTTGTTGACCCAAACTTTTGTTTTACACATGATACAGGTAGACAGGCTAGGAGAGGAACACATAGGAATGGCCTTAAAGACAAAAAAATACAACTTGTTTAGAACAATGTTTTTCTTGTGCTTATATGTTTCCTTTGTTTGGATATTTGAAGTTTTAATTTCAATTTAATAAATATGAAACCTTTTAGTAAATGTCATGAGCTTTGGTGAGAACCCAATTATGCCCCGACTTTTATTTTCGCTGCGGGTCGGGGTGTGACAGATTGGTATCAGAGCTTTTGACTATAGGGATATCTTAATTGTTTATGTGTTACATGCAAAACTCATGACATTTATATGTTTCATGTTTATTTCACACACAAATGCATGCAAGCACTTTCACTAATACATGTTAATGTGTGATGTTCATTATAGTTCATATATTGATAACATATCATGTCTACACAAGCACACACATCACGATATCACAATTTTCATGATTTCTTCTCAAAGATTTTACAATGTTTTCATGTTTTTCAATCACATCAAAGTGAGTTCTACGACGGGCATGTAGTAACTGGAAGGGTACGAGTACCGGTAGTCAGAACGTCCTGTCTAGGCTTGGCATTCGTATAAATCTAAAATAATGGACTAGTTTGCCTACCTGTGGACTAACGATGAGAGTACGAAGGACCTATTAGGCCAAAGCATACCACACCAAACGTCGTGTGAACTAACCCCACTTTGAGTTGTCATTGTGTCTACACATGGACACCTTCCGACCTTACATCTCGCAATCATGTTTTACGATTTTCATTCGGGTGATGCGAGTGTTATCAAGCCGACACCAATGTGAACCCTACTAAGCCCAGTAGTCATGGGGGCCAACATGACTACCTAGGTTGTGGTATGGGAGACATTTGGAGGCCCAAACATGAGCAAGCCCAAGACATCCTATGGATGTAGTTAAGTTATTGTTTTCATTTATTTATGAATGTTGTTTTCATCTTTTTACGACACATGACACCTAAAAACTATCAACTCACAATCTCCCTAAGTATATTCCTGTAGATGTCTACTAGACACTCTCGAGGTGGTAGAAGGTCAGGAAGATCTAGCGAACGCATAGCCATTCAAATCGCTCAACAGATGGCTTGCGGTACTTCCTGACATCGTCCTGTAGGTTCAACAAGTTTTGGCCGCCAATCCCATCAATCCTACGAATCAAGATGGCAAAATGTCGTCAACCCTCCTCCCAACATCACTAAATGCACCTACAAGCATTTCAAATCCTGCGATCCCCCGAAATACGAAGGGACTGAAGGTATCACCGCTCTCCTCCATTGTTTGAGGAGATGGAAAACACTTTTCTCAATTGCGATTGTCCCAATGATCGCAAGGTGCGATATGCTACTGGTCGTTTGTTTGGAGTAGCACTTACTTGGTGGAACACAGAAAAGGGTAAGCGAGGTGCTGAAGATGCTATGGCCTTGACTTGTGAAGAGTTGAGGGAAATCATGACAAGACGCTTCTGTCCAAGAAGCGAAATCAAAAAGTTAGAGGATGAATTCTACGTGTTGAAACAAAAGGAGGGAGACCACACCACATACTGTCACACCCCGACCCGCAGCGGAATAAAAGTCGGGGCATGATTGGGTTATCACCAAAGCTCATGATATTTACTAAGAAGTTTCATATTTATTAAATTCAAATTACATATTTAAATATCAATAAACAAAATTCATACAAATACAAAAAAAATAATTCTAAATGTTTATTCCAACGCAATGACTTGTTTATTCTTCTAGGCCATCCTAAGTGTTTCTTTCCTCAACTGGATCACCTGTATCATGTGTAAAACAGGGGAGATTTTGGGTCAACAAAAGTTGGCGAGTGAACCTTGTTAAAACATTGTAAATAGTTGCTTGTTTTATTTATTAAAGAAAATTCGTGCATAAATCACATGTGAGCAAATATATATATGTAAACAATCACAAACCACATTGAATGAATATATGACATGAATGATGATGTATTTGAGATCAAGGCTCAATCAAACGGAGCCGATCTAATGAGGCAACTGATGATCAACCCATATCCCACGAGGAACTGATGGGCCTAATGAAATGAGTGCACTGAAATGATAAATTTAATCCACATATAAATCACACAACAACCAATACATATTTGATCACAAAATGAATATAAGCACAAGTGTTTAGATAAAATAAAGGAATGGTACGACACATGATACACCCAAAACGTGATTAAAACGGGGAATTTGTAGAGATTCACTCACAGTGGGTGCGGTCCTTGCTTGGTGATGGATGCGCACGAGTTGAGAATTTGACCGACGAAAGAATACTAACCTAAAATAATAATGCGGTAATTCGATAAATATAACAAAATTAATATCTTGACTTAATACTTTCTGTTCGATTTTTAGGTTATTTTTATGATATTGTTTGAGATTTCTAAAACTACCAAACGTGTCTTTAAGCGTTTTTAATTAGTTTTTAAGCAAAATGTATATATGTAAAAATAATATAAGATAAAATAATAATTAATAAAATCTTGTCAGACCTGACAAGGGGGGGCGGGGTCTGACCGGTTCATGCTTGATATTGGTAACTTGCGTGGGACTCGAACCCGCGATCACACCAACAACTTGCACCCAGCCCAACCAATGGGCTGGGTGTCTAACCCATAATAAACTGAGTTTCTTTTATCTTTATATACATACTGAACAAATCTGATTAGGCTTGTTTAAAAAAAAGACATTTTATTTCAGGAAAACTGGGTTGCCCTAGCCTCGAACTCGGACAAGCATGTTAATTATGCACACAGTCCACCACTGGACTGTGTGTCTAACCCAATTAAAAACCCGATTTTAATTACATTTGTATACATACTGCCACTGATACATTTTATCCAAAATAAAAACGGTTATGTGTATTTATGCTGTCATGAGCCGGAATCGAACCTGGGACGTGTATATCGTGTTTGCACACAGTCCACCACTGGACTGTGTGTCTAACCCATTTGAAACATTCATTTTAATTACATAATAATACTTAACCCACTTCGTCTTCTTCATTTTAAACTTAAACCCGAACTTTTACCCGCCTGAATATATTTTCTTTCTGATTGTTGTTAGTGATCGACCGCATATAATGTTAATTAGGTGAAAAGAATAGTAGAAGAGGTCTACCGTAACAGAGATGGCGGCTACGATTCCGGCGGCTGGATTCCGACGATTCCGGTGTTCTCCGGTGGAACAGAGTTTCTTTCAGACAATCGAGTTTTAGAGAGTAAGATAGAGAATATGACGAGTTTAGTCGGGGAGAATCCGACTGGTATTTATAGGGGTGATCGAGAGCTCGGTTTCGGCAACAATTGGCTTGGATTGATTGCCAGCTCAATCACAGACGGCATTTACCAAAATTAGATCGGACAGTTGTGAGTTTAGAGGCAACCGCGTAGATTGCCGAGATTTCCGGCGAGGGGAAGAATGCGGTTGTTGCAGGTTCTTTTTAACTTGAATATAAGGGAAATAAGAATCTAAAGATAGCACGATTGATGTGTGCAGCGCAGTGGTGTTTGTTGTGTGTGGTTACTCGGGCGACCCGGGTTCGATTCCCGGTTCACCTATTTCCTTTAATATATATTTTTTTGTGCTTTTTAATTATCTAAATATTTATTATTTAATTGGTTTTTATTAAGATTATTTTTAAACACTAATTATCATTATTTATATAAGAAATATAAAAATAACCAAACGACAAGAATAAATACACTTTGATTGATAATTTGGGGCGGGCTTTCGAAACCCGATTTATGCAAATGTTACAGTATCCCTACTTTTAGAAATTTCGTCCCGAAATTTAAGTAGTAGTTGTAATCGGAAAAAGATGCGGGTATTTCTCGCGCATTGAGTCTTCACGTTCCAAGTAAACTCAGGTCCTCGTTTTGACTCCCAACTTGAATGATAGCTATTGTTGTACGAAAACTCGACTAACGGTAGGTGAGCGTCCCAGTTCCCTTTGAAGTCTATGACACATGCTCGAAGCATGTCTTCAAGGGTTTGGATGGTGCGTTCAGATTGACCATCAGTTTGAGGTTGAAAGGCGGTACTGAGATCTAACCGTGTACCCAAAGCGGTTTGTACGGCTCGCCGTGTTCGTGAAGTGAAACGACCATCACGGTCTGAAATGATGCTTAACGGTACACCATGACGGCTTACGATCTCGCTGATGTAGATACGAGCTAACTTCTCGTTCTTGAAGTCCTCACGAATCGGAATGAAGTGAGATGATTTTGTAAGACGATCGATTATTACCCATATGGTGTCATACCCACTGGAGGTGCGAGGTAACCCGGTAATGAAGTCCATGGTTATGTTTTCCCACTTCCATACAGGTATTTCGGGTTGGACTAGAAGTCCTGAAGGTCTTTGAAGTTCAGCTTTTACTTTGGAACAGGTAAGGCACTTGGAAACAAAAACAGCGATATCCTTTTTCATGCCAGGCCACCAGTAGGTGTATCGTAGGTCTTGATACATCTTATCGGCTCCTGGGTGTACAGAGTATCGGGTTTTGTGTGCCTCATTCATGAGGAAATCACAAAGGTTGTCGCGATCAGGAATCCATATGCGGTTTAAATAATATAGAATACCGTCGGATTTGGTTTCAATTTTGAGTTCAGCTCCACATGACAGCTCATCGCGTACGTCATTTTCCGTCACAAAAATATGTTGAGCTGCCCGGATTCGATCTTTGATGTCGGTTATGATTTGCGAACATAGAAGACGAATAGAGTTCGCATATCCTTTTCGACTGAGCGCATCGGCCACCACGTTTGCCTTGCCAGGATGGTACCGAATTTCACAGTCGTAATCGTTGAGAAGTTCGACCCATCTTCGTTGCCTCATATTCAACTCTTTCTGGTTGAAGATATTTGGAGACTCTTGTGGTCAGTGTATATTTCACACTCGGTACCGTAGAGGTAATGTCTCCATATCTTGAGAGCGAACACAACGGCTCCAAGTTCCACGTCGTGGGTGGTGTAATTCTTCTCATGAACTTTGAGTTGCCTAGAGGCATAGGCTATCACTTTTCCTCTTTGCATCAATACACAGCCTAGTCCTTGCCCTGATGCGTCGCAATAAACCATAAAGTCATCGCAACCCTCAAGGAGTGTAAGGATAGGTGCGTCACAAAGCCTTTGTTTAAAGTTTGGAAGGCCTCCTCTTGCTTAGGTCCCCAAATGAAGGTTTTTCTTTGTGAGTCAAGGCCGTGAGCGGTACGGCGATACGGGAAAAATTGGCATGAAGCGTCGGTAATAACCAGCCAAACCAAGAAATGACCTGACTTCGGTAGGTGTACGTGGCGCTTGCCATTCCTGTACTGCCTTGATTTTTGAAGGATCGACATGAATCCTTTGTCATTGACGACATGACCAAGGAATTGTACTTCTCTTAACCAGAATTCGCATTTTGAGAACTTAGCGTGAAGCTTTTCAGTCCTTAAGAGTGTAAGAATGAGTCGAAGGTATCGCTTCATGATCGGATTTTGACTTGGAGTAGATCAGAATGTCGTCGATGAAGACTATGACGAAACGGTCAAGGTAGGGTTTGCATACCCTACTCATTAAATCCATGAAGACAGCGGGGGCGTTAGTTAAACCGAAGGGCATAACCATGAACTCGTAATGACCATAGCGAGTTCAGAAGGCGGTTTTTGGGATATCTTCTTTGCGCACTCTAAGCTGATGATAACCAGAACGAAGGTCAATTTTGGAAAAACAGGTGGCGCCTTGAAGTTGGTCTAGAAGGTCAACAATGCGAGGCAGTGGATAGCGATTTTTAACCGTCAACTTGTTGAGTTCTCTATAATAATGCACATGCGAAACGTTCCATCTTTCTTCTTCACAAAAAGAACAGGCGCACCCCAAGGTGATGAGCTAGGACGTATGAATCCTTTGTAGTCAACTCTTGCAGTTGACTGGCCAACTCTTGCATCTCGGATGGGGCTAACCTATAAGGGGATTTTGCGACCGTGTAGCGCCAGGCACTAAGATCGATTCGAAATTCGACTTCTCTCACAGGAGGAAGTCCTGAAACATCGTCGGGAAAAACTTGCGGGAATTCTTTCACAATTGGAATATCTTCGAGCTTTCTCTCCTTGCCTCCCTTCTTGACGACGTGAGCTAGAAATGCGACGTAGTTCTTGCGAAGATAACTTCGGGCTTGAAGACAGGACATCAATTTGAGTCCTTTCGAAGGGGTTTCCCAAAGATACGTAGTGTCTGACCGTCGGCGAGCGGAATACGAATGAATTTTTCATGGCACACCACTTCAGCTGATGCTGGCTGAGCCAGTCCATGCCGATGATAATATCGAAACTTCCCAATTTCATAGGAATGAGATCAATTGGGAAATCGTGATCATTTAGGGTGAGAGTACAATCGCGTATAATAGAATTTAATGAAGTGGGTTTTCCGTCAGCAACTTCCACCGTCAGAGATTCAACAAGATTATCACGAGGTTGGTCGAGGATAGATTCGAATTCTAAAGACACAAAGCTCTTATCCGTACCAGTATCGAATAATATGGATACATAACTACCATTTATGAGAAACGTACCGTTGATCACATTGTTGTCAGCCGTGGCTTGGTTAGGGGTTGATATTGAAAGCTTTCCTCTAGCAGGTGGAGGGGCTTGGTTAGCTTGGTTTACGGGTTTGCTTGAGCTTGGGCATGGATGATGTTCACCAGGCGGGGGCAAGTGTTCCTGAAGTGGTTTGGGTCTCCAAAATAGAAACAGGCTCGCATGGGTTGCATCATGGGGTAGTTGGGTTGGTAGTAAGGTTGGGCTGCGAGTTGAGCAGGCGGTAGAAGTAAGGCTTGTTGGGCTTGGCCCACTAGTTGATTTTGGGTTTGGGTTGGAGGTTGACTGCGGTTTAATCGCTGAAGGGTACGGCAGGTTTGGATGGTGTGACCCGCACGACCACAACTGGTGCAATGTTGGCAGGGGTTTTCAGGAGGGTGATGGTATTGACAACGGTTACACTTCGGGTGTGGGCCAGTGTATGGCCTTTTGAATGGTGCGGCTGGAGGGGCAACTTGGGTGATCGGGGCAGCAGTGATGGGAGGGTTGGTTTGGGTGACAGCAAAATTCTTGCCATTTCGCTTCCTCTTTCCAGCAAACTTCGAGGATGAACCTGGGTGGTTTGAAGTTGGGGTCTCAATGGGTGCTTTCTTCTTCTCATCTTTGAATTTGCCGTTTCGAATGCGATTTTCAGTGAGTTCCGTAGTTAACTCCATTGCGGCTTACTGTGTTGCAGGCGAAGTGCTTAAAACCGAATCTTGGATTTTCGAGGGGAGGCCTCGAATGTAGTGTTCGACTAAGCGGTATAAGGGGGTGAACAGATTGGGGATCATCTGGTTCAACTCGAGAAATCTCTTATTGTATGAAGTGTGGTCTCCTTCCTTTTGTTTCAATGCGTGAAACTCGTCTTCTAGCTTTTTGATTTCGCTTCTTGGACAGAAGCGTCTCGTCATGATTTCCCTTAACTTTTCCCATGTTAAGGCCATGGCATCTTCAGCACCTTGCTTACCCTTTTCCGTGTTCCACCAGGTAAGGGCTACCCCAAACAACCTTCCAGTCGCGTATCGCACCTTACGGTCCTCGGGACAGTCGCAATTGAGAAAGGTGTTTTCCATTCCTCAAACCAGTGAAGGAGAGCGGTGACACCTTCAGTCCCTTCATATTTTGGGGGATCGCAGAATTTGAAGTGTTTGAGGTGCATTTGGGGTTTTTGGGAGGAGGGTTGGCGACACTTTGGTCTTCTTGGTTGGGAGGGTTGATGGGATTAGCGGTGAGGGCTTGTTGAACTTGAATCACGATGTCAGGAAGCACTGCGGCCATTTGTTTAGCAATTTGTGTGGCCAAGCGTTCGTTTGACCCTCCTGACTTTCTACCTCCACGTAGTTGCCTAGCCGACATCTACAGGAACATACATAGGAAGATTGTGAGTTTAAGAATTTTTCTAGGTGTCATGTGTCGTAAAAAGAATGAAAAATAACATAACTAACAATAATGCAACTACATCCATAGGATGTCTTGGGTTTGCTCATGTTTGGGCCTCCAAGTGTCCCCCATACCATTGCCTGTGTAGTCATGTGGGCCCCCATGACTATTGGGCTTGGTAGGATTCACATTGGTGTTGGCGGGTTAACACTCACACCACCCGAATGGAAATCGTAAATCATGATTGCGAGATGTATGGGAGGAGGGTGTCCAGGTGTAAACACAATGACAACTCAAAGTGGGGTTAACTCACACGACGTTTGGTATAGCATGCTTTGTCCTAATAGGTCCTTCGTACTCTCATCGTTAGTCCCCAGGTATGCAATCTGGTCCTTTATTTTGGATTTATACGAATGCCAAGCCTAGACAGGACGTTCCGACTACCGGTACTCGTACCCTTCCAGTTACTACATGCCCGTTCGTGAAAACTCACTTTGATGTGATTTGAAAACATTGCAAAAATCATGGAAATCGTGAGGTGTGTGCTTTCATAGGTATGATATGTTATGAGGATATGAACTATGATGAGCATTGCATATTAACATGTACTTGTGAGAGTGCTTGCATACTATTGGGTGTGAAAATAAACATGAAACATATAAACATCATGAATTTTGCATGTAACACATAAACAATTAAAATTTAATCAACTATAGTATAGGCTCTAAGGGTCTAATAACCTATCCTATATCCCTATAGTCACAAGCTCTGATACCAATCTGTCACACCCCGACCCGCAGTGGAATAAAAGTCGGGGCATGATTGGGTTATCACCAAGCTCATGATATTTACTAAGAAGTTTCATATTTATTAAATTCAAATTACATATTTAAATATCCAATAAACAAAATTCATACAAACACAAAAAAAAATAATTCTAAATGTTTATTCCAATGCAATGACTTGTTTATTCTTCTAGGCCATCCTAAGTGTTTCTTTCCTCAACTGGATCACCTGTATCATGTGTAAAACATTGGAGATTTTGGGTTAACAAAAGTTGGCGAGTGAACCTTGTTAAAACATTGTAAATAGTTGCTTGTTTTATTTATTAAAGAAAATTCGTGCATAAATCACATGTGAGCAAATATATATATGTAAACAATCACAAACCACATTGAATGAATATATGACATGAATGATGATGTATTTGAGATCAATGCTCAATCAAACGGAGCCGATCTAATGAGGCACCCGATGCTCAACCTGTATCCCACGAGGAACTGATGGGCCTAATGAAATGAGTGCACTGAAATGATAAATTTAATCCACATATAAATCACACAACAACCAATACACATTTGATCACGAAATGATATAAGCACAAGTGTTTAGATAAAATAAAGGAACAGTACGACACATGATACACCCCAAAACGTGATTAAAACGGGGAATTTGTAGAGATTCACTCACAGTGGGTGCGGTCCTTGCTTGGTGATGGATGCGCACGAATTGAGAATTTGACCGACGAAAGAATACTAACCTAAAATAATAATGAGGTAATTCAATAAATATAACAAAATTAATATCTTGACTTAATACTTTATGTTCAATTTTTAGGTTATTTTTATGATATTGTTTGAGATTTCTAAAACTACAAAACCGTGTCTTTAAGAGTTTTTAATTAGTTTTTAAGCAAAATGTATATATGTAAAAATAATATAAGATAAATTAATAATTAATAAAAACTTGTCAGACCTGACAAGGGGGGGGGGGGGGTCTGACCGGTTCATGCTTGATATTGGTAACTTGCGGTGGGACTCGAACCCGCGATCACACCAACAACTTGCACCCAGCCCAACCAACTGGGCTGGGTGTCTAACCCATAATAAACTGAGTTTCTTTTATCTTTATATACATACTGAACGAATCTGATTAGGCTTGTTTTAAAAAATAGACATTTTATTTCAGGAAAACCGGGTTGCCCTGCACACAGTCCACAACTGGACTGTGTGTCTAACCCAATTAAAAACCCGATTTTAATTACATTTGTATACATACTGCCACTGATACATTTTATCCAAAATAAAAACGGTTATGTGTATTTATGCTGTCATGAGCCGGAATCGAACCTGGGACGTGTATATCGTGTTTGCACACAGTCCACCACTGGACTGTGTGTCTAACCCGTTTGAAACATTCATTTTAATTACATAATAATACTTAACCCACTTCGTCTTCTTCATTTTAAACTTAAACCCGAACTTTTACCCGCCTGAATATATTTTCTTTCTGATTGTTGTTAGTGATCTACCACATATAATGTTAATTAGGTGAAAAAGAATAGTAGAAGAGGTCTACCGTAACAGAGATGGCGGCACAATTCCGGCGGCTGGATTCCGATGATCCGGTGGTTCTCCGGTGGAACAGAGTTTCTTTCAGACGACCGAGTTTTAGAGAGTAAGATAGAGAATATGAGCGAGTTTAGTCGGGGAGAATCCAACTGGTATTTATAGGGGTGATCGAGAGCTCGGTTTCGGCAACAATTGGCTTGGATTGATTGCCAGCTCAATCACAGACGGGCATTTACCAAAATTAGATCGGACAGTTGTGAGTTTAGAGGCAACCGCGTAGATTGCCGAGATTTCCGGCGAGGGGAAGAATGCGGGTGTTGCAGGTTCTTTTTATCTTGAATATAAGAGAAATAAGAATCTAAAGATAGCACGATTGATGTGTGCAGCGCAATGGTGTTTGTTGTGTGTGGTTACTCGGGCGACCCAGGTTCGATTCCCAGTTCACCTATTTCCTTTAATATATATTTTTTTGTGCTTTTTAATTATCTAAATATTTATTATTTTAATTGGTTATTTATTAAGATTATTTTTAAACATTAATTATCATTATTTATATAAGAAATATAAAAATAACCAAACGACAAGAATAAATACACTTTGATTGATAATTTGGGGCGGGCTTTCGAAACCCGATTTATGCAAATGTTACACATACAACAAGAGATTTCTTGAGTTGAATCAGATGGTTCCCAACCTGTTCACTCCGGTCTATCGTCTAATTGAGCATTACATTCGAGGTCTTCCCTCGAAAATTCAAGATTCTGTGCTAAGTACTTCACCCGCAACGCTCGAAGCTGCTATGGAGCTGGCTACAGAACTTACGGTAAATCACATCCAAAATGGCGATTTTAAAGATGAGAAGAAGAAAGATAAGACACTTGTTGAAACTCCAACCCCAACTCAAGCAGGTTCGTTTTCCAAGTTTGCTGGTAAAAGGAAGCGCAATGGGAAGGTTTTCGCCGTTACTCAAACCAATCCTCCTATCGCTGTCGCTCCAATCACACAAGTCGCCCCTCATGTCGCCCCATTAAAGAAACCATACACTAGTCCTCACCAAAATGCAACCGATGTCAATATTACCACCCTCCTAAGAACCCATGCCAATATTTCACAAGTTGTGGTCGTGCAGGTCACACAATTCAAACTTGCCGCATCCTCCAAAAATCAATACGCAATCAACCTCAAGCCCAAACCAATAATCAAGTGGTTGGCCAAGCCCAACACCAACAACCTTTACTCTTACCACCTGCTCAACCCATGGCTCAACCCTACTACCAACCCAATTACCCAATGATGCAACCTGTCAGAGCATGTTTCAACTGTGGCGATCCAACCCATTTTCGAAACACTTGCCCACACTTGGTGAACATCATAAATGCCCAAGCTCAAGCCAACCAAGCTAATCCACCTGCTAGAGGAAGGGCTTTCAACATCAACGCCAACCAAGCTAGGGCTGATAATAATGTGGTCAACGATACGTTTCTTATTAACGGTAGTTATGCATCCATACTGTTTGATTCTGGTGCGGATAAGAGTTTCGTGTCCTTAGAGTTCGAATCTACTCTCGATTTACCTCGCGTTAGTCTCGCTGAATCATTCACGGTAGAAGTTGCTGATGGTGAACGTATTACGTTAGACTCGATTATTCGTGATTGTACTCTCACTCTCAAGAATCATGAATTTCCAATTGACTTCATTCCTATGAAGTTGGGTAGTTTCGACGTCATCATTGGAATGGACCGGCTTAGCCAGCATCACACTGAAGTTGTTTGCTACAAGAAGTTTATTCGATTTGCCCTCGCTGACGGTCAAACTTTACGTATTTTTGGAGAAACTTCTTCCAAAGGGCTCAAGCTGATGTCATGCCTCTAAGCTTGAAGATACCTTCGCAAAGACTATATTGCGTTTCTAGCTCATATCGTCAAGAAGGAAGGCAAGGAAAGGAAGCTCGAAGATATTCCCATCGTTAAAGAATTTCTCAAGTTTTTCCCGACGACGTTTCAGGACTTCCTCCTGTGCGAAAAGTCGAATTCTGAATCGATCTTGTACCTGGTGTTACACCAGCCACAAAATCTCCCTATATGTTAACCCCATCTGAGATGCAAGAATTAGCTAGTCAGCTGCAAGAGTTGACTGGCAAGGGATTTATACGTCCTAGCTCGTCGCCTTGGGGTGCACCTATTCTTTTCGTAAAGAAGAAAGATGAAACTTTTCGCATGTGTATCGATTATAGAGAGCTCAACAAACTGACTATCAAGAATCGCTATCCATTACCACGTATTGATGATCTTCTAGATCAACTTCAAGGTGTCACCAGTTTTTCAAAGATTGACCTTCGTTCTGGTTATCATCAACTTAGAGTGCGTGAAGAAGACATTTCCAAGACTGCTTTTTGAACTCGTTATGGTCACTATGAATTCATGGTTATGCCTTTCGGGTTAACCAATGCTCCTGCTGTTTTCATGGATTTAATGATTAGGGTGTGCAAACCCTACCTCGATCGTTTTGTCATAGTTTTCATTGATGATATTCTTATCTACTCCAAGACCAAATCGATCATGAGCGACATGTTCGACTTATTCTAACACTCTTGAGAACCGAAAAGCTTTATGCTAAGTTCTCAAAATGCGAGTTTTGGTTAAAAGAGGTACAATTTCTTGGTCATGTCGTTAATGACAAAGGGATTCATGTCGACCCTGCAAAGATCAAAGTGGTGCAAGAGTGGCAAGCGCCACGTACTCCTACTGAAGTTAGATCATTTCTTGGCCTAGATGGTTATTATCGTTGTTTCATCGCAAATTTTTCTCGTATCGCCATTCCACTCACAGCCTTAACTCACAATGGCAAACCCTTTATTTGGGGACCCAAGCAAGAAGAGGCTTTACAAATTTTGAAGCAAAAACTTTGTGATGCACCTATCCTTACACTTCCTGATGGCTGCGAAGACTTTGTAGTTTATTGCAACGCGTTAGGGCAAGGTTTAGGTTGCGTTCTAATGCAAAGAGTGTAACATCCGTCAAAAACCAGATTTACCAAACCCGCTCCGTTTATTAACCGAACAATCAGTTAAAAATTTCATTGCGTATTTAATGCCCAAAATAATTTTAAACGATACATAATTAATAAGTATATTGGAATATATAATTTGTTTTTGAAAAACTGTTAAAAATAATGACATAAAAAAAAAGCTGCTGCCGGGTTTCGAACCCGGGTCAGCCAGCGATTCAAACAAAGCCTTAACACTTAACCATCCAACCACTGCGCCACTAATGTTTCTTGTTTATTATTAGAGACAATTAATACATAAAATAAATCTCGAATTCAAAAACCGACGCGCCTAATTGCAGTCGTCGGAAATCCCGACTATCACGCCAAGAATTGACGGTTTCTTCAGTTTTAACGTAAACTTTAACTATGACATCGGTTATAACCGACGTCTGAACCCGCGACGCAAGTCATAACCGCCGGAAAACGTAATGACTTTGAATCAAGTCTGAAATCTGACTCTATACATCTCGGTTCCTCCCTATAAATTCACCCACAATCCACTGGTAGCCTTTTTGCTCAAAACCGCACCCTTTCTCGACGAAAATTCACTCGCCGGAAAATACCTGAAAATCGCTGAAAAACCGAGCCTTTCACTTCTGAGCCTTACTGAACACCCAGAACTTATACCGAAGCTACCTACACTCACCTCAAGCTCCCTGAAGACTCTCTGCCGCAGGACACACGTCGCCGGAATAATCTGCTGTCACCGGAGTTTCGCCGGAGAAACAGAGGAGTTCAGTTCGGTATACCTTACGCTTAATTTTTCATTCTTTTTATTTATCTCACCTGTAATTAACCTCAAAACACTAAAAGAACATGATTAAATCGACGAACCAGTCGGACTCCGATTCTGGTTTAGTCTAGCGAAGAAAACGAAGTTTCCGTTGTCTATAAGTTTAATTTAAATCAAGATATAACTCGGGTTAGACACACAGTCCAGCGGTGGACTGTGTGCAAATAAAACACACAAACGTCTCGAGTTCGATACATGTCCCACGCATACTCGACTTAGTAAAAATGTTCCTTTTTATTACTGAACCGGATTCACTTCATATAAATGTTAAGTTTAATAAAAATCGGAATAATAACCAAGATAGACACACAGTCCAGTGGTGGACTGTGTGAACGTTTAATCACAGGTCACGAGTTCGAGTCCGGACTACTGCACCGATCCGGACAATTATCAAACTTTTTAAATAAGGCAGAAATGAAATAATGAGGTTTGTATATAAGTATAATAAAATTCAGATTATTTAACAAGTTAGACACACAGTCCAGCGGTGGACTGTGTGTTAACCTAAACCACAGGTCCCGGGTTCGAGACTTGTGGAGCGCACCGAGTCGTTAGATTAAAATCATTTTTAAAAATAAATGATTTTCTGTTTAATTCAATTAATATATAAATATAATTAAAAACAGAAATATTTCGGGTTAGACACGTAGCTCAGTTGGTAGAGCTGCGTGCACGCGTACGGGAGGTCTCGGGTTCGAGTCTCACCCAGCGCATACATACACACATACGAACCGGTCAAACAGTCAACAGTCAAAGTCAATGGTCAACGGTCAAAAAGTCAACATTTTTTTTATCATTTTTATTTATTTATTTTATTTAAAAATCAATTAAAAATACTTAAAAATAACATTTTTAAGGTTGGAAAATAGCCTTAAACTCATAAAAATACACCCAACAATCCTACTAAAATGGATTAATTAAAATCCGTTTACTTACCGAACCATTATGCCATTATCTAGGTTAGTTTCACTCGTGGTTAAAACCAACTTCGTGCGCATTCAACATCATCAACCGAACGCACCCAATGTGAGTGAATCTTACAACTCCCCTTTTTAATTACACGTTTTGGGGTGTGTCATGTGTCACAAAATTAACTCGTTTATTTAAACTTGTGCCATACCATATTGTGATCTAAACTTAGATTGTATATATTGTTTGTAGTTATGTATTTTATATTGTCAAGTTTATGCAAATCATTCATTAGGCCCATCAGTTCCTCGTGAGAGACGAGTTGAGCAACGCGTGCCTCAAAACGATCCATTATTGTTCATGTGTGCATTATTTAATATTAAATGATTGGTGTATAAGTTTACATCTATTTTTACTCATGTGTGGTTGTGCACTTTATTTTATTATCAATTAAATAAACTTGTTCAAATGTTTTCCATAGGATTCACTCGCCAACTTTTTGTTGATCCAAAAACCATTTTTACACATGATACAGGTGAACAGGATGAAGCAAGGAAAACATAGGAAATGCCTTAGAAGAAAACAATGAAGCCTAGATTGATGTTTAGGACATGATGTAATATTGATTGTAATTTCCCATTAAAGTGTATTAATGAATATGAAACGTTAAAATAAATGTCATGAGCTTTGATGACAACCCAATCATGCCCCGATCACCTTTTCCGCTGCGGGTCGGGGTGTGACAAAGAGGAAAGGTGATAGCCTATGCCTCAAGGCAACTCAAAGTGCATGAAAAGAACTACACCACTAACGACCTAGAACTTGGAGCAGTCGTGTTCGCTCTTAAGATATGAAGACATTATCTCTATGGTACCAAGTGTGAAATCTACATTGACCACAAGAGCCTTCAGCATATCTTCAATAAAAAAGAGTTGAACATGAGGCAACAACGATGGGTCGAGCTCCTAAATGATTATGATTGTGAAATTCGATATCATCCTGGCAAAGCCAATGTTGTGGCTGGCGCCCTCAGTCGAAAGGAGTATGCAAACTCCATCCGTATTTTGTGTTCCCAAATTTTGACCGATCTTCAAAACCGAATTAGAGCAGTTAAACATATTTCCGTCCCGGAAAATGATGTACAAGATGAATTGTCTTGTGGAGCTGAAACCAAACTAGAATCTAGAATCCAAGTCAGATGGTATTCTCCATTACTTAAATCGTATTTGGGTACCTGATCATGACGATCTTCGTGCTTTTCTCATGAACGAGGCTCACAAAACACGATACTCTATACGTCCAGGACCGATAAGATGTATCAAGATCTACGATACTCCTACTGGTGGCCTGGCATGAAGAAAGACATCGCTATATTTGTTTCCAAGTGCCTTACATGTTCCAAAGTGAAAGCTGAACATCAAAGACCTTCAGGACTTCTTGTCCAACCCGAAATACCTGTATGGAAGTGGGAAAATATAACCATGGATCTCATTACCGGGTTACCTCGCACCTCCAGTGGGTATGACACCATTTGGGTTATCATAGATCCTCTCACTAAATCAGCTCACTTCATTCCGATCCGCGAAGACTTCAAGAACGAGAAGTTAGCTCGTGTCTATATCAATGAAACTGTAAGCCGTCATGGTGTACCTTAAGTATCATTTCAGATCGAGACGCCCGTTTTACTTCACGAACGTGGCAAGCCGTACAATCCGCTTTGGGTACACGATTAGATCTCAGCACTGCCTTTCACCCTCAAACTGATGGTCAATCTGAGCGAACCATACAAACCCTCGAAGACATGTTGCGAGCATGTGTCACAGACTTCAGGGGTAATTGGGATACTCATTTACCGTTAGTTGAATTTTCGTACAACAAAGTTATCATTCAAGCATCGGTATGGCTCCTTATGAAGCCTTATATGGTTGAAAGTGCCGATCTCCTGTATGTTGGCACGAAATTGGTGAAAAGCAATAATCTTCTAGCAGCTCGAAGTCGTCAAAAGAGTTACGCTGATAAACGACAAAAGCCATTGGAGTTTTGTGTTGGTGATCAAGTACTTTTGAAAGTATCACCGTGGAAGAGAGTGGTTCGTTTTGGACAAAAAGGCAACCTAGCACCACGCTATGTGGGACCATTCAAGATACTCGAAAGAATAGGTATTGTAGCATACAAGCTTGACCTACCAGAAGAACTCAACAAAATTCATCCCACATTCCATGTATCAAACCTGAAAAAGTGCCTCGCCGACGAAAACCTCCATATTCCTTTAGAAGATATCCAAATCGACGAGTCAACGCATATTGTTGAAAGATCTGTAGAAATAATGGACTTCGGTGAAAAGCGTTTGAGACGATGTCGTATTCCAATAGTCAGGGTACGTTGGGAGTCAAAACGAGGACCTGAGTTTACTTGGGAACTTGAAGACTCAATGCGCGAAAAAATACCAGCATCTTTTTCCAGTTGCAGGCACTACCTAAATTTTGGGACGAAATTTATAAAGTAGGGGATACTGTAACATTTATGTAACTCAAAAACCCGCTCGGTTTGAGAATTCAAATATTTAATGTTTTGTTATGCCTTTATTAGTATTCAATAATTTATTTTATAATCTTTATTTATAAACAAAAATACATTCTTAAAATAAAATCCAATAAGGGTTAAATAAATTAAAATATATATAAAAGAGTAACCGGGAATCGAACCCGGGTCACTCACCAACAACACACTCCGATACACCACTAGACCACACACACTTATTGTGTAGTTTTGGAATCAATTAATGCTTATAGTGAATACGCGGTCACCTGCAGTTCAAAATCATCAAGTAACCGCCCACTGATTCAGCAATTAACCTCTAATCATCGGTTTTGATTCCTCAATTGATCGATTATAACCGTCAATCAACATCAAATCCTCAATCAAAAACTCAATTAAAATCAAACGTTTGCAAATCATCGATCTTTATTTTCGTTTCAAAATCGAAAAACAAATCCCATCCTAGCAGCCTATAAATACCCAATGGAAGTCAGATCCAAACTCGCCCACTCATTCGAAACCTCACTCGAAACCCCTTGTTCAGTTTTCTGTACAATTCGTGATCGCCGGAAAATCTGGTCTGAGCTGTCAGAAAACCGGGAATTCACTCCTCATCGGTATACCTTTCCTAATTTTTTGTTCTGTATCCGTTATTATTGTTTGAAACAATTTTAAATAAATAGATTACACCCAGAAAACAATGTTGTCAGTTGAATCATGTTCTGGTTGTTTTATGGAAGAAGATGAAGTTTCGAGTCGTATATATATTTAATTAAAAACGGGTTATAACCAGGTTAGACACACAATCCAGTGGTGGACTATGTGCACACTTATCATACACCCCGAGTTCGAGTATTGTTTAAACCCATGCTGTTGAAATAAAAACCGATCTTTTTTTAAAAACAGATACGCCAACTCTCAGACAGTTGTTAAGTTTAATGTAAATCCATATCTAAACGGGTTAGACACCCAGCCCACTTGGTTGGGCTGGGTGCAAAACAAAGCCTAGATCACGAGTTCGAGGCGGATGGTAGACACCGATTAGTTGATTTTATAATCTTTTTAATTAAAATAATTTATGAAATAACTTAATAAGTGTATAAGAATAATTAAAATAGGAATCCTTACGGGTTAGACACGTAGCTCAGTTGGAAGAGCTGCGTGCATACGTACGGGAGGTCACGAGTTCGAATCCCGCCACACGCTGCCAAACGCATATATCGAACCGGTCAGACTACCTTGTCAGGCCTAACAAGGTATTTTTTTTATTATTATATTATTTATTAATTTTATTTTTTGATATATTATTAAGTATAAGGCAATTAAAAACACTTAAATAAACGATTTCTTAGGCTTAAAAACTCCAATAAATCCCCTAAAAATAATCTAAAAACCTAATAAAAAGTATAAAATCAAAATATTAATTTTTATATAATTATTGAATTATTGCGTTAATGTTTAGGTTAGTCTTCTTCGTCAGTTAAATTCTGAATTCGTGCGCACTTTTCATCAATCAAGGAAAACGCACCCACTCTGAGTGAATCCTTACAAATTCCCCCTTTTAATCATGTTTTGGGGTGTATCATGTGTCGTACATATTGTATTTAACTTAAGACTTGTGCTAACACCATTATGTGATACAATGTGTATATTTGTTTGTGTGGTTATGTGTGGTTACATTTATCATTTCAGTGAAATCATTCATTTAAGGCCCATCAGCTCCTCGTGGGATACGAGTTGAGCATCAGGTGCCTCATTAGACCGGCTCCGTTTGATTGAGCCTTGATCTCAAGTTCATCATTCATCATGTTTATATGTTCATTGTGGATATTATGTGATTTGTGATTGTTTATATATATACATATGCTCACTTATGGTCCATGCACAATTTTATTTAAATAACTAATATAACAACTTTTTAAATGTTTTTCTTAGATTCACTTGCTAACTTTTGTTGACCCAAACTTTTGTTTTACACATGATACAGGTAGACAGACTGAGGAGAGGAACACATAGGAATGGCCTTAGAAGACAAAAAAAAATACAACTTGTTTAGAACAATGTTTTTCTTGTGCTTATATGTTTCCTTGTGTTTGGATATTTGAAGTTTCAATTTCAATTTAATAAATATGAAACCTTTTAGTAAATGTCATGAGATTTGGTGAGAACCCAATTATGCCTCGACTTTTATTTTCGCTGCGGGTCGGGGTGTGACTTTAATCGAGTGTTTTATTATTTTTCTAATGATTATATTATTGCTATACTTTTGAAATAAAAAAAAATGACATGAACCGGATGTTTTCATAGAGTCTTTGGAAAATGCCATAAATGTCCAAATAAAAACGTCATAAACCACCAAATTCAGAAAAAAAACGCAAACCAATTTCAGAACACCATCAAACACTTAGTTAAAAAACACCATGAAAAACCCAGATAATAACACAATAAAAACATATAATTTAGGAAAAAGTCATAAAGAACCAAGTTGAAAACAACATAAAAACAATTAGTTCTAAAAATTATATGAAAGAACTTAGTTAAAAACACCATAAAAAAACTCATTTCATTTTTTTTCGAAAAGTGTATCAATAGTATACTCGATGGGAAAATTATAAAACTCTGGATTTTATGATGTAATTTTTTAAATAATCTGGTATAAAAAAGTTACGGATGTTTAGAAATTATGAGGGAATGACATGTGATTAGCATGTGCACCCTTGTTAGAAGCTTCCCATTTTACCTCGCTTGATAAGCGAGTTTTAAGGTTCTTAGTATTTACAAAAATGTTACCATATCAATCCCAGCCATAAATCACAAAGATTTTGTGATTGAGAATCGTTCTTACGGCTTTTACACTTTTGACTGTTTTCTCCCAAACCTAATACTTAGTTTACATGTGTATGAGAAATTAACATGTGGTTTTGATTTTATTGTAATACATCTAAATGTGACATTAAATAACTAAATAACCTTTTTACATATTAAATAACTAAATAACTTTTTTACAGTCTTGTTAATTCTTTAGTTGATATAAATTTGTGAATTTAACAAAAAGACAAAATCGGCGTATTATATTATATATTATATATTATATAATAGTTAATAGTATAATTTGTAACAAGGCTAGGCTTTGAGGTGTTGTCCCTCATGCTTTGATGATTCTTTATGCATGTTATGTTTGTACTTTTGCATTTAATGGTTGTATCTATCCTGGGTATAAAAACCTTTTTTTTCTATCTTAGATCTGTCTCTCTTACATCTCTCTATTTTTTTGGGAGACACCACCACAACCACTGTTGGTCTCCGCCACCACCATGATCTTTGGTCTCCGCCGTCGGATGATATTGTTGCCGGAGTTACAGCAACGTCCGATGAAGCCGTGTGGTTTTGTCCCTCATACGTTGTTGGTGGTTTATGCATGTTATGTTTGTACTCTTACCTTTATTGGTTGTACCTAATCTTGGGTATAAAACCCCTTGTTATCTCAGATCTCACTTTTTTACATCTCTTTAATTTTTTGGAAAACACCACCACAGCCACTGTTGGTCTCCGCCATCACCATGACCTTTTGTCTCCGCCGCCGGATGACGTCGTTGTCAGAGTTATAGCGACGTCCGGTGAAGCCGTGTGATGTCTGCTTTGAGTCCTGTGACTGTTGAGGATGCGATTGGTTAACATGGTCTAGCTTTGTGGTGTTGTACTTCATGCTTTGTTGGTTTTTTTGGATGTTATGTTTCTACTATTGCATTTATTGGTTGTACCTAATTTTCTACTTTCTGGGAGTCACAACCATAGGCACCGTTGATGCCTTTGTTCTTCCGGCTATGGTGAACAATCAGTGTGGTGTTAAAAATTGACGAGGATGACATAATGTTCATCGGAGATGTTTTTTTATGGTTTCTGTTTTTGTGATTCAGTGGAAAACAGTGTAAAAATAGTGATACCCTTTCTATGAATTCGAGAATCTTGATGCTGAAGTGGATATGATGGTTTCCTGAGCCTTGGTTGTGGGTATGAAGTTCAAGTATTTTAAAACGAGGTGTGCATGCCAGTTGTTTGATGAAATGCTTTGATGGTTAACTTGCTATGATGGTTACCCGAGCTTTGGTTATGGGAGTTTGTTAAGCTATGTGTGCTTTATGTTGTTGTACCTCATGCTTAGCAAGTATATTGTGAGGAGATGATGATGTATTTTTGGCGTGGCAACAGTGATGCTTGAAAGCAAGGAACCAGAACTGCAGCCATGAAAACACGGCCTGAGCCTGAATTATCAGGCTGAGACGGTTGGGGTGGGTGAGGTGGTTAAATTCGATTATGGTGTTGTCGTTGGTGTTAATATATGTGGTGGTGTTAGCATCCATAAATATGTACTTGCCAATTCAACAACATTTTCCAGTGTCAATGGTCATTTATGGTTGTGTGACGTTGATGCTAATTGATATGGTTTCAAGTCCCCGCCGCAACGCGGCGAGTGACTTTTCACTGCTATTCTTAAAACTAGTTTTGTAACTTAAATCAATATAATCACTTAATCAGTATCTAAAATCCATACGAATGAACCGTGTGTTGGCTGTTGAATCTTAATTGCTTGAACAGGACTCCTACCTAACAAATCCAACTTATGAAAGAATTCGGTTATATGACATTTAGTCATTTAGACGGATAGGATTACAGTATTTATGTTAAGTTTTGTTTGTTTTTCGGTTGGTTTTTCTTAATTATAATATTGTTTTGGTGCAGGTTTATGATGTGAGAAAGTTCTTGGAGGATCATCCTGGTGGCGATGACGTTTTCTTGTCTGCCACCGGTATTACACTCAATTTTTTTATATTCAAATCTTGCAAGTTTGGGCAATAAGTATATTTAACAATTAGCAATGATGGAAAGATGGTTGTAATTGTGGCCAAAGAACAAGTTGGGTACATTATGATTGTTAGCTTTTTACTAATCAAAGCGAGCTACTTTGTACAATACGATAGTTTTAGTTTTTGATTTGTAATCTTGGTTTACAAAAGCGCGAGGAGCTTTGTGATGTTTCGGTCCCAATACCTGAGGAGCAAGGCGTGCGCATCACGTATGTGAGGAACGCCTCTATTTAAAACTAAATAATCTTTATTTACAATGGACATACAAAAGACGACATACTACCTCTTGGCTGCGTATATGTCGCCTGCGTATGTGATATTTCTTTTTACAATGGTCATACAAACCTTTAATGTGAAAATTATTGTATTCTAATAGCTATAGTCAATCCACAAGCATTTTTGTGATCTAAAGCTTTTTGCATTGAACCAGATTAAGTTATATTTATTAGTACATATTATTATATTTAAACTAATATTTATTAATAGAATATTGATGTCTTGCCATTGCAGCTGCTGACAACAATCTCTACTGTTGTTGATCTCAACTGCCCGAAGAAAACGATCACGTATTATATAGTAAATGTGGCAGACGGGAGGCATGTATCAATTAGCTTGTAGGGGAAAAAATGTTGCTCAAACCTGTGGCATGTTTTCCTTCATACTACATACCTTCTACATTGTGCATAAACTATATCCTGTTGATCCCTTATTTAAATTAGAGTTGTTCGCTTTGCAACGAAAACTATAGTTTGAACTGCTAACTAAGGTTTTAAAATATGACTAACCAAACTACGTTGGTTGGGTTGCCCAGACCGGCGAAACTAGCCTAAAGGATTTGGAAAAAAACTAGCAAAGGAAAACGGTTGGGTTTGTTGGGTCGGTTGGACCTGCGAAACCAACCTTAAATTGTGAATGGTACCGTATAGATATCTTATTGGCTGACCAACCCATAACGATGGTTTGGTTGATTTCAACTATTTATAAACACGTTACTTCGAATCAGGATCTGTACAAAAGGCAACAGTTTAGAGAGTTGGCTATTCTAAACAATAGCCTTCGATGGCACAATACATAGCCAAGAGGTAGTGTTTCGTGTTTTGGTTCCAACAGAATAAAACGTGCCAAGATCGGGTTCCTCGGAACCCGACATCGTACTCGGGCTACTTAAAAACTAAAGATGAGAGACAAGGGTTACTCGGTAAGCAACGGTTTAGAGAGTTGGCTATTCTAAACAATAGCCTTCGATGGCACAGTACATAGCCAAGAGGCAGTGTGTCGTGTTTTGGTTCCAACAGAATAAAACGTGCCAAGATCGGGTTCTTCGGAACCCGACATCGTACTCGGGCTACTTAAAAACTAAAGATGAGAGACAAGGGTTACTCGGTCTTTAGTTGCTTCCGAAAGAAACAGTTACTGTATCATTTATTATCAACAAATGTTTATTAGTGTACAAAATTATTAATATCGCATTGTAGTTATAGTTGTTACTTGGATTTGATGATAAAAGAAGTATGATAAGCTTAAACATAACTGGATTGTACGTCAATTTTGTTGCCCTTGACGTAACGCGTGTGGATCACTTTTCTAGTTCTGTCTGATTTTAATCAACCTATGAAATTAAAAAAAAGACCAGTGTTGGAGTTTTTTATGTTATTTTGGGCAATACATGAAATTAAAGAAAAAGACCAGTATTTTTGGAGTTTTTTCTTTAATTCTGGGCAATACATATATGCATGAAATCATGTCCTCTTTCCAGGGAGTTTTGATGAATATTGGCCAAAAGTATACGCAATACCCTTAGTCGATCAACGTCAATTATAAAACTCACAAAAACTCGTTTGAATCGAGAGAAAACAACGTGTAAAGTCCGGTAACGGTTTTAAGGATATTTTTTTGCACTTTGATTTAAAAGTTAATGGTTTATATAGAAATTAAAAGGTTGTACCTATCAAATTAAAAGAAAATAGTATCTACTGTATCATACAAACACAAGATGGAGGAATAGTTTTAGACAACTGCCTGTCATTCCCCTATTAGTCTAATCAATATACTATTGTATCCTTAATTTAAAATTACGATTTGCCCTTAGTTCAAAGTTACATTTTTGCCCAGTTTTGCACTGAGCTCAAAACTATAGTAGATCTTTTAATTGGTTAAGAGTTATTTGGTTATCGTCCCGCAACGCGGACGGGACTTCTAGCACAGTAACCGTGTTGGACACTGGAATCAATCATCCAAACGTTTATTTGGGTATTAAATGTCTTAAAAGTATTTACACCCAAATACATACTTTATGTGGCGTTTTATTTGGAACCTTGTTATGATTTACATGATTCGATACTTTTTTGACGTCATGATCATATTTTGGGGATTTATTTGTACAGAAACATTGTAAACTATGAATCTGGGCCACTAATCCACTATCATGTTTGCGTAGAGTTCCTTTCAATGCATCAATATATATTTTTGAAAAAATATCAAATACAAATACTTTTAACGTATAAAACATACGAACTGAAGGTTTTTCTGAAAAAATGCGGTGACAATTTCATAATTATTTTACTCGTAGAATAATTAGTGATGGAATGGGATTGGAATGGTGTTTAACATGTTTAAGTGATTAACCTTATGAGTTTTTATGTGAATAACTACGAGAAAATGGTGTTTCGTAGGTTAAACACGAAGATTGGACGTGTGAGAAAAACAAATGGAGCGGAATTAAAGATCTTAGGAGATGGAATGATAGCGGGCCGAATTACGAAGACGTGGACGAAAATGGTGCGTAAAACGGAGCTAAAACGAAGAAGTTACGAAGAAAATAGTTTTGGAAGGGATCTGCCGACCATAAGCTACGGTAAGTCGACCATAGGTTACGGTTGAGACCAGAAACTCAATACCGTAGCTTATGGTCCGTAGACTATAGCTTACAGTAGGACATCCGGAAAAACGCGAATTTGGATTGTTTTTAAGGTACAAAAGGTTTCCTAAACCCTAATTCGGGTTTATCACTTCCTTGGACGAAATTGGGGATTAAAAGAGCGAACTTTTGGCACTTTTCACCTGCAACCATCATCATTCTTACCGAATCAAATATCAAAGTTATGAATGCAACCGTTTCTCAATTGTTTGATGATCAAGTGACCAACATGAGCGGCTAATTCATTCGTGGCTTCCTCCGAGTGGAGGATTCTTGTAAGTGGATGATTGTTTTGAGTTTTTCTTTGTAATTGAGACTAGCAATCTAAGCATTCGATGTTTTTTTGTGTAGGGATTTATTATCTTGATTGTATATGATTATTTACTTAAAACCTAGTTTTGATTCTTTCAATTCCTGAGAGTTCTAGTAATTGGGATATATTAGATAGGAATTAGGTTTGGTAATCTTCAATTAATAATCATGTGATAACCTTTCGTTGTTAATCAATCAAAGTACTTTGTCCTCATTTATCACAATTAGTTAATTAACTATCTGAACCATGTCTATGTGGTTTTCTCAATTAAAACTATCAAACTTGAATCCACTTTGAATCTGAAACTTGAAGGAATCACTTTCTCTCCACCTGTTTACAAACTCCGTTTTAAGTAATTTTTAGTTAATCAAACAACCAAACCAATTAAACTTATATTTTCTGCAATTAGTTAATTAGTGCTTAATCCATAACACTTTCCACAATACTCCTCTGGTTCGATACCCGACTTATTCTATCTACGTAGTTTATTTTGGTTTTGTATTGACACTAACGACAGTCATCAAAATGGCACCGTTGCCGGGAGTCGTGCGCAAATTGTTTTGTTTTAAGTACTTTTAGAAAAATAGCTAAAAAGTCAAAAATAGTGTTTACTTTGTTTTGTTTGGAATTACGCGAGGTTTTTTTTTCTTGTTTGTGCTTGTGCAGGTGATTTGGAACGTGCATGCATCATATTCGGAAGTCCGGGAAGTCTTCACCGCTAGTATTCGATCCAGAAATCGAGACGACAGTTTCGAAAACCCGAGTTATTCACTGAGAGAACAAAATTTTGCAATCTCCAACAACTATATCCGAACCAATGGATAACTCAGAAAACCCAGATAAGTAAACAACTTCACAAACTTAATTTTCACCAACTCCTACACAACCATCGCCTAACACCACCACACCTTCTCAACCACCACCACAATCCACCCAAACCACCGCTACCCAAATTCCACCAATTCCACTGCCATTTCCTAATCTGGGTAACCTTCCACCACCATTGCCATATCAATCCTCATCTTCTCAACAACCACCCTTCGTTCTACCCTTCACCCAACCAACTACCACTCAACACTCCTCGCCGTACGTGAGAATAATTCAAGATGAGAACCCTATTCCACCGAACCAAACTCAACCCTTGAGCTCATCAACCATATCGCCCATACCAAACCAACGCACTTACGATCAGTCGTCTCAACCACATCATTCTCTTTCAAAGCTACAATGTTTGATCAAGGAGATGGCTTAGGGGAATTTGAGGATGGATATGATGAGTATGAGAATTACGGGGGTAACCAAGGTAATAGGCAAGTGATGAATACGGGGAATGTTGAAGGGCATAATACAGGGTTTAGGTTTGCTAAAAGAGAAACTCAAGGAGTAGCCGGGTACCAACAATACTGTCATTCACCCAACCCAGCTAATCAACAATATGGCTATGCACGACCGATAAACATCCCAATGCCACCACCGGTTTAGCAAATACCGGTGCAACAAATACCTGTTCCACAACGGCCACTCCCGAGAAACTTGGTTCCACCGATCAACCAACCCGAGGGCATTCCTAGAAGATACAATCGAGGACTAGTACGGGGGGTCGAAAGTCATTTCAAACCCGCAATTGCTAACAACCCATCTCCGATTGTTATACTTCAATTACATGGTCGATCGTTTGAGGTTAGAGCACAGTCCATCTCTAGTTTGCCTAAGTATCACGGGCTGGCCACAAAAGAGCCATATATGCATATAGCCGCCTATGATGCACGTTGCAACACTATCGGGGGTCAAGGCTTTACACCAGATGATGTGGAATTGGTACTCTTCCAATTCACACTTAAAGACAAGGCACAACAATGGTTCCATTCATTGCTTTCAGCTTCTCTCTTTACTAGGCCCGAGATGCAACAGTCATTCCTGGATGAGTTTTATACGCTTCAAAGGACCAACGATGATCGAAAAGATATCAGGAACTTTCAGCAACAATCTGGTGAGCTATTTCACGAGTCCTTCAACCGGTTCAAGATGTTTTTGAAGAACTGCCCACATCATGGCATATAAATGTGGGAGTTACTCAATGCCTTTCACGAGGGATTAACACCAGAGGTTGCATGGGATCTTAGTTTGATATTGAATGGCACCTTTGGCACACATTATGAGAATGTGGACTGGGACTATTTAGAGAAAATAGCAAGTACATCAAAAAGGAAATCTCAATCTTCAAGAAGAGGTAGACACGCGGTAGCGAGAGCGGTAGAGAACCCACCTGAGGTCGGGGGACAGTTCCCGATGTGCGGACATTGTGGGGATCTAGGGCACATAGCTGATCAGTGCCCGAGTATCATTGGTGGAGCTGATGATGTCAACTTTGTGCAAGGTGAAGGAGGCAGTGGTAGGAATTTCAACATGAATTCCAATACTTACCACCCAGTTCCGAAATCATCCAAACTTCAGCTACGGAAATGCCAACAATCAAAGTAATCCGGGATTTCAAGGTAATAATCAAATTGGTGGGCAGAGGAATTTCGGCCAATCCCAGTACCAAAACAACAATCAAGGAGGACCATTTGGGTTCTCTAAGGGTAGTGGTCAAGGTGATAATGAGATAATGGAGATGCTGAGGGCTATGCAGCAAGAAATGCAAAGAAGAATCAGTTAGATGATGCTCGAGTACAAAAAGATGAGATGCGGGACAAAGCCATCCAATCCCTAACCACGCAGATGGGGCAACTAGCTAGTGAGGTAGCAACATTGAAGCAACAAAATGGGAAGTTTCCTAGTGATACGCAAACTAACCCGAAGAACACAAAGAACATACCGATCAACGGGGTAAGTTTCGTTCCTAAAAGTGATAAATCTTTAACTGCTTCTGTTGTTAATGTGATGGCAGGTGTGAATGAAGCAAATGAAGAAGGTATTGGAGGAGATTCAGAGGAACCTGTTGTTCCGATAAGAGTGGGGAAGTTTAAGATCCACCACGCATTGCTGGATTATGGAGCCGGGATGAGTGTCCTCTTTGGCAGCTTGTATGACCAGTACGACTTTGGTCCTCTACAAGCATGTGATAGCATGGCGATGTTCGCGTACGCGACTTGGAAACAACCCTGGGGGGTTGTGAAGGATGTAATGATCCAACTCGGCGAGTTCTACTACTCGGTCTATTTTATGGTGATCGACTACGCACCGGCAAAGACCTACAAGCAGCCGCAGGTAATATTGGGATGCCCATTCCTGTATACAGCAAACACCC
This sequence comes from Scalesia atractyloides, assembly GCA_947069175.1. Lineage (NCBI taxonomy): Eukaryota > Viridiplantae > Streptophyta > Magnoliopsida > Asterales > Asteraceae > Scalesia > Scalesia atractyloides. Next base: position 86,759,316 of record CAMTDV010000008.1, read on the forward strand.
AAATTGATTGCAGGATCAGAATGGTCACCCTAAGCTACGAGAATCGTAAGTTATACTTCAATGTGTTTTTAAAGTCTATTGCTTACGATCTTCTTGATGATTTAGGTCATGCTGGTGCTACGGATGAGTTTGGTTCGAGTGGTGTTGATTTTGACATGTACACGAAGAGGACCAATGGAAATCAGGCGAAGAAGGCTAGTGTGATCAGGAGAGCGGGTAAAGGAAAACCGCCCGATGGTGGGATTATATGGGGTGATCAGGCTGAAATTTGACCCCAATTAGCGTGAAGCTGCAAACTTCCCAAGAAATTGGATGGAGAGGTATGGAGAGAAATGGGAAAGGCCACGTCAGGCACGGTCTAGCTGAAGACCTAAAACTTAGCGCTCTCGGGAGGCAGCCCGAGGATGTAGAGTATTGTACTTTGGTTGGTTTCTTTTGATGTGTGTTGGTGTTGTGACAGGTTTCTACGCTCCAATCCTCACGGATGCAACAATTCAAGTGTGGGGATGTTTGGAAACATCCCCGGTGAGATATAAAAGAATCCATGGGATGTGTCAGTTCTAGTTAGAGCGCAACAACCGCATCATTACAGACACATGATCAGGTGCATGTGTTTATCTATCATGTGTTTTAGTTGTTTTTGTGTATTTGGTGGTGTGAAATTTTTGTGTTGGGGAATGGTGTTATCTGTTGAGTCGAGTAGGTTTTTAGCCGTTCATGGTTTGTAGGTATATCTCGAGTTCAGATTTTAAGTTGCACTATTGGGACAATGTATCCCAAGTGTGGGGATGCGGTAACTCGAGATAAGGTTGGTAAATGATGGTCTCAAATGCTTGAATTGGGTAAAAATTGAAAAATGTCGCGTAAGATTTTTGCACAAAAAAGGAAAATGATAGGTATAATTAGATGGTTGGTTTTCAATTATTATACATATGAGATAATAAAATGGTAGAAAAAACATCTAATTTAGGATATGTGAGTAGGCCCAGCCGGTTAAAAGGTTCCTTAGGATTGAGATAAAATACTTAAATATTAGGAATCTTATGGGTTTTCTGACGGGTGGTCCATTGGACAACCCTCAAGTGCTTTAAAACAATCAATATTCCGCACTTAATTAGGTTAATTATTATGATTTGATAACTACGGTGTATATGGCTTTGCAGGTACCGAAGAGCATAAACAAGTGATTTTAAAGTGCTTTGATGGAAGCTTGCACTTAACCAAGAGAAGATGAAGAGCATGGAAAGTTGATAAAAGAACAAAAATGAAAAAATTGCAGACCACCGTAAGCTACAGTGGGCACCGTAGCTTACGGTGGTGTCTGATCCTTCTATGCACCGTAAGCCAGTCTCTTGGGGCTGTAAGGAAATTCTGACCACCGTAGCTTATGGTGACCACCGTAGCTTATGGTGACCACCGTAGCTTACGATGGTCAGCAACGAGAGAAGTGTAACTGCCCATTTTAACTCGTTTTTTAAGGGTCTTTTCACATGCCAATCATTGGGAATGAATAGCAGAGCTTGAGAGGTGATTTTAGGGTCTTATTATTGTTTCTAAACATTTCTACAACATTGTTTTGGTGATTTGATTCATATGAACAATTTAAGTGGAGCGATGATGAATTGCAAGAACATGAGAGGCTAGAATTCGTGGTGATCATCTTTTGTGCAAGGTTTGTTGAACAATTGTGTTTCAATTTATGTTTTCTAGAATAATTGTTATATTATGGTGGTTATGGTGTTGATTGATTGTTTGTAAATTGTTGATTGATATTTTACTCATTGCTTGTTTCGTACGTTCTTGGTGTCGTTGATAATCGAGATATCACGGGAAGGTTTACGGGTTGGATATTGTTCAATTGGTCATCGGGTAACGACCTCGCATTGTAGTAATCCGAGTACTTGGTTCCCTTTTATCACAAACAATTAATCAAACACGAGTCATGTCTATGTGACTCTTTGTAGTTGAATTGAAACACATGCGTTTTTGAACCGGAAACTTAAGATGATCACTTCCTTTGAAATCTATTAGACAACCAATTTTTGAGTCATTAGTAGTTAAAATCTAAAAGAGCACAACCGAAATCTTGGATTAAATTTATTGCAATTTAGGTAATTTTAGTTAAAGTATCACAACCTTAAGATAGCACTAGTTCCACAATTCCTTGTGTTCGATACTCACTTACCGCTAGCTAGTAGCAGTATTGGGATTAAATTTGCGTGAGACAACGACTTCACGTCATTCTCGCCTTAGGAGCTATAGCAAAGCTGAAACTGTAGAGAGTATAAGGGGTTCTGTTATAAATAAAAAGCTTATAAGTATTCCGATTAAATGGCACATCTGTTTCTTTTTATGAAAATAAATCCGAAACAAGGTGGCGCCCGAAAAAATTCCATCTATCCATTATATTGAGCTAGCTTGCATTGACAAAGCCTATGGTATTGCCACGGGGATGGTGACTCATGTGATACATACCCTCTAGGTGGAGTTAGAAAAAAAAAGAAAAAAGTATGTGAAACTTATGGCATTAGGATGGTGACTCGGGTGGGGTATGTCCGCTAAGTTGATTGTATTCAAAAGCATATCGAAGCTCAAAACCATCATTCATTATCCATCATATTCTAATCGGAAATACATAAAAGTTTGTTATATAAGACAGTAATTTCATAAGCTTGAAACGGGATTAGGTGGTGGTATGGTTTTTAGGTGTGAAACCCATGGATGACGAATGCGATTGAACTTAATGAATTATGATTAAGGGCTTGGAAACCGGTGGTTGGGTTTAAGTGGACCATATACCTGTAATCTTAGTTAATGCGTGAGTAGACTTGTTAATAAGATTACGGAATAATTTGAAAGCCAGTGATTTGATTGTGATTCCATTGCAATTAATTTTTCGGGATGAAAAAAGATAAGTGTTGTGATGGAATGGGATTGGAATGATGTTTAACATGTTTAAGTGATTAACCTTATGAGTTTTTATGTGTTTAAATGTGTGAAATTGAATAACTACGAGAAAATGGTGTTTTGTTGGTTTTTTATTGACACTAACGACAATCATCAATTATTAAAGTTACTCTACAAATGATATGGTAGGGTAGTTGATCTTGTAGGTGTTATGAATATTTATCATGTAGATCAAGATTTACCTCTAGATCTACCAAGCAAGTGGATAAACTCTTTGTCAAACTTATGGATAATGTACTGTACTACCTGTCCATAAAATAGTTAACCTTGTCTACCAAATAGTTAATCTTTTGTAGCATAAATACTAGCTCAAGGTAGAAGAGAAAATGGACCTCATGTATACACTTTCATAAGTTATACAATTCTCTACTTCTTGCTCTTATAATTTTTCTAAAGTTCTTAAAGTTTTAGCACTAATCTTGTGTTAATTCGTCTTATATCATAACATGTTACCAGCACGAGTCGCTTATATTCTAATCAATAAAGGCTTTAAGCACAAAGATATCCATCATAAGCATTGTAAGCACTTCATTAACTTTATAATTTACTTTGAAAAAAAAATAAATACAAAAGAACATTTTATTATACATATTTCATAACTACGGGACTAAACAATCTAATTATGCATCTAACTTTTACTTTTATCGCATCTAACTTTTATTTATACACACACGCTCACATTTCATTTAGAGTTTACGTTTATTTATGTATACTAACCTTTTTATTCTTATTGTTGTGCATTCTAATTTTATACCTTATAAAATAACATTTCTTTAATACATCATATATATATATATAGGATGGGCTTCCAGAGTGAACACTAGTGTACTTGCGAACTGAGTGAACAAATCCTGACCATTGATTTACACACGTGTATGGCTAAGATTTCATCATAAAATCGTAAAGTACACTAGTGTATTTTATCATCAAATCCTGACCATTGATTTACACACGTGTATTAATAATCAAGGTCTAGGATTAGTTCACACAGTTCACTATCAAGGGGTTGTTCACAAATGATCCTAACCTATATATATATCTATATATATATAATATATATAACCGTTGTATAATGGCTATAAAACGTTAATATAACCGTTACAAAATGGTTATAATTTACCACTATAAATTACCAACTATCAATCTTATTTTTTCCACAACAAACACTCTTCTTCTCACCCGGTTTTAATATTGGCCGACATAATATTAATATTGTTGCCGACCTTAATGTATGAGCTCTCACCTCATCTTTTATGATATCTCATTTTTAATGAGTATTTAGATTTTAATATTTATCTTATTTATGTTTAGCAACAAAATGGAAAACACCGCATAAATTGAATTCCCAGCTCTTAATATCACCGGAGAAAATTATATGCCGTGGACGGCACATGTTAAGCGACATCTCAAATCAATGCGTGTTTGGAAACGATAACGACGTGGAATAATTGTACCAATCAAGACAAGGCAAAAGCCGATGTCTTCCTCCATAAACACATCGATGAGATGTTGCAATTTGAATATTCAAATTGTGAGGATCCATACAATTTGTGGGAAGTTTTAGAAAGTAGATTTGATCATCAAAGGGAAGTTTTACTTCCTACTGCTAGAGATGAATGGAACAATCTCAGGTTCCAAGATTTCAAAAAGGTGAATGAGTACACCTCTGCTTTGTTTAAAATATACTCAACGCTTCAATTATGTGGGCAAACTGTTACAGAGGAAGATATGTTGGAGAAAACTTTCTCCATATTTTATGCATCAAATATAAACTTGGAACAACAATATCGGTTGCAAAGGTTTCAAAAATATTCTGATCTAAATTCATTTATTCTCGTAACAGAGAAAAACAATGAGCTACTAATGAAAAATCATCAAGCTCGTCCCACTGGATCATTAGCTATTCCAGAAGGAAATGTTGTTATTAATGACGATACTAAAGATTCTGGAAGAAAATGGAGACGAGGCCGTGGTCGTGGCCATTTGGTAAAGGTAATGGTCGCAACCATTCCTTCAAAGGAAATAATAATTTCCGAGGTAACACCCATGGTCGTGGTCGCGGTCATGGTCATGGTCGAAATCAAAGAACCACCAATTACCACACTCCACAAAATATCAACTTCAACTAGTATAACAAAAGGAATGAAGCTGGTAGGTCCGAAAACAATGGCACTTCTTGTTTCAGATGTGGAAGTACAAACCATTGGTCAAAGGCTTGTCGTACACCTTCACATTTATGTGAACTTTACCAAGCCTTTCAAAACAAAAGAAAAGGAGGCGAACCATGTGGATAACTTTAATGATGTCAACGTTGAGCTAAATGTCACCGACTATACAAATGAGATGGAACTCTGAAACAAATGTTGCTAAGCCATAATAATTATATGCAACAATTATGTAGTTTCCTTTATTGTAACTATTTTTATTGTGTTTCATTAGTCTTTCTTTTCATGTAATGTTTCAAACTAATAAATAAACTTCTTATTAAAATAATTCATAATGCCTTCATTATACACTTATTATTATTTCTCTTTGTATTTTCAAGATTAAAATGAATACCACTGGAGCACAAGAGCAAACGAATGATGCAGATATATGTATAGCGGATAGTGGAGCCACACACACTATACTTAAATCTAAGAAATAACTTTATGAGTTGAAACCAACAAAAGGAACAGTTGATACAATATCGGGTCCTATAAACTTGATAGAAGGAGTGGGAAAAGCGAATTTAATATTACCAAATGGTATAAAGCTCTTAATAGAAAAAGCTTTAGTTCCCCCCCAAATCAATGAGAAACTTGTTGAGTTTCAAAAACATATATCATAATGGATATGATACTCAGTCAAGGACCGTTGATAATAAAATATGTGACAACTCGTAAATTTGAGGTTAGAACAGTTCGTTTTCGTATTTATAGATCGAGTCTTACACTTATTTTAATTGAAGAGTTAATTATACTTAACTAAATTGTATTATAACCTTATATTATACAAGCGATAAATTAGAAACCGAATCCTTATTCTTTTGAACCGACCCAAACCGTTTGAACCATGGCATAACTCATGTAACTCGAAATTATGAGACCCGAACCATTACTTGATTATTATACTTTGGAGGGGTATGGTGCTAAAAACTATGCGCCTTTGTAAGGCACCATACCCTCATAATGATAACAGGTCACAAGGATAACCTTGCGTCCAGCGCGCAACAGTGCGCCATTCTTGAAACCAGCAGGTTGCCTAACAAACCTTGCGCATCCTGCGCAACGACAAGTTAAACCTGAAAGCGCAGGTCCCTGACCCTGCGCTGATTGATCAAACCTCTAGCGCAAATTCCTAAAACCTTGCACAAGGCCAAGAATAAGATGAGAGCAACTCATACTTAGTCTTGAGAACAAAAGGACTTGATCCCTACAAGCCCACCTTACCAGAAAGCATTGATAAGGACACGTGGAAGGGAGAAGCGCAAAGAGACATTGACCAAGTACAAGGGCACAAAGTGGCAGAGCTGTGACCCAATAACTGCTCGGCAGGTTGTGCCAGACCACGTCGCATGATGAACAGTCATGTAGAGGGCCGAAAGTACGCAAGGACGTACACGTGGCACCAACCAATTCACGTAAGCAATTGTCACACGATCTCCACTACCGGCTGATGACAGGTCCGACAACAAGGACAACTGCCAGGACACGTGGCTCCATCCACCATGCGCTAAGCGCACCTCCTGCCAGAGACCATTAACGGTCATCACAGAGCAGACATAATGGATATTGCTGGTTGTCGGTTGCAGGCGCAAGGCCCATCAGCCCATCTCCTACACACCTCTTTTCGGCTATAAAATAAGGATCACATCCTAAGGTAACAACACTATTTTGAGCTCACTCACTACTTGCTTATTACTTTGCAAACCCCCGAACTTATTCTCGCGCCGGAGTGTGGTCACAGAGAAAACCCTCCCCCTTTCTCTTGTGACGAGGCTAACGACGTTTCTAATTTTGCAGTGAGCTTGAAGCAAGATTATTCTGACAAGCAAATGAGAGATAACCTTTTATGTAGAGACTCTGAACCATAACCCAGATATCCCCGGATACCTTTTGGAACCAGTGTTTCTTCATTGGCGTCATCTGATTTTTTTTATTCTTGCATCCGTCTCTCGTTCGTTTACTAAAATCTCATTTTCAATGGCTGCATTCCATCAAGTGTACCATGAGGGTCCTCGGGCCAAGGGCAAGAACACAGTTCATGCCCCACGAACTGACGGACAAGTGGAAGAAGGATCTTCCGGAAACGCCGTTGTTCACCACGACTCAGGTCGTGTGAATATCACGGTGACTCCTGAAATTCAAGTGGAAACTGTCTTTGTATCAAATTACCTCCGGGTGAAACTCCAATGTCATGGTACATCAAATCGCAAATGGCCCTAACCGCCGTTTATGCGCAACTCTGTGTGCAAACTAAGGCATCTGCTGTGCCGGCGCAGCCAACCACAACTCACGTGCATGCCTTGCCTGCCCCACGAGTACTAAGTTACGACTCGGCGGCCGGAGCGAGTGTTCCATCACACCTCCGTACCAGCGAAATAGAGTATTCCCAGTCGCTGCCAAAATATGAGTCAAACACTCATGGCAAGCGTTTATTCATTCACGGCTGGGCCCGCACCCACTAGAGAGGCGGGACACCCAACATGAAGAAGTAGATAGAACAAACGGCGAGGGGAGGGTGACAGTGCCAGCGTGTTCCAACGCCTGCTTAAAGATCACACCGCGTATAAGCCTACGCCACGGGCTGTGTACAACCCGAAGGCGGAGTATAACTACAACCTGATCTACAGGCCGGCTGAAGCAACCGAACACTCGAAGTTCGTTAAGGAGATCGCGCTAGCCCCACTTGAACACGAAACTACCTTCCAATGTGGGAAAGTTTAATGGGTTGACAGACCCAGATGACCACATGCGCTTGTTCACTGGCGCGGGTCTCACCGAAGGTTGGACGCTGCCTATGTGGTGTCATCTGTTTGTCTAGACTCTTACAGGTAATGCGCGCATGTGGTTTAATAACTTACCCACGAGTAAGCTTACTTCCTAGAACGATCTCAAAGATAAGTTCTTGACCCATTTCAGCCAACAAAGACTGTACGTCAGAGATTCTTCTGATGGCATGAATATTTGGTGGCGGGATGATGAAAGCCTGGAAGATTTCATCACCCGCTACAACAAGGAGGTGTTGGAAACCGGTGTCGTGCACGAAGACCTGATTCGTTCATAGTTCAAATATGATGTTATTTGCGACAAGATGATAAAAGTCTTGTCAGGAACCTCTGGCCTCCCAAAAAGTTGGGAGAAACTAATGGCGGCAGCCAAGGTCTACGCGCAGACAGAGCGCAACCTAAACTCCAACCGACCTCCTCTACCTCAATACCGATCGCAAGACATGAGCAGGAGTTTTGCAAAGAAAAACAAGAAGAGTTGGAAGGAGTCCAACAAGAACCCTTCCTACTCACAGGTAGATGCACGTGCAACGATAAATAAGATTGCTACTCATAGAGCCATCAAACAAGATAATCGCGATCGACAGTGTACGCCACTGACGAAGACCCCGGCGGAAGTGCTCAGCACAGAAGATCATCAGTTCAAGTAGCCACCGTCGATGAGAAACAAAAAAGGTCAAGATCCTAACCTTTTTTTGCGATTATCACAAAGATATAGGGCACACGACCGACAACTGCATCAGCTTGCGCACGGAAATAGAAAAGGCGCTGAAGAGTGGGAAGCTCACCCATCTACTTCAAAACGTGCGCAAGGAGATGCGCCAAATTACTTGTAGCGAAGATGGCCCAAGTAACAAGAAAATGAAACAAGCATTCGTTTATATGATACAGGGTGGCCCAGTGTGCAAGCGCAGCCATTAGAAGAGTTGTACGCCACATTGGCGCGAACAACAGGTCATCTTCCCCATAGTTCCCGGGGTCCCCCCAAGAGGAACGCCCGGTCGTGAAAACTGGCATCTTTGGCCATTATTGCACCAACTACATGTTCATTGACCCGGGAAGCTCTATGGACATATTCTATGAGCAATGCTTTCAACAGTTGGACCCGGAGGATAAGGCGCGCTTGGAGCAGGTCGATTTTCCATTTACTGGTTTCTGCAACGAAGTTGTTTTTTCCGTTGGGTCAGATCTCTTTCCCGGTAACTCTTTCTGATGGACGAAACTTGCGCACGGTCTCTAACAACTTCATGGTAATGCCAACAACATCACGCCATGAAGCGTTACTAGGCCGTCGCGCCCAAAGACAGTTCAACATGATCACCTCTACTCCTCACGCTGCTTGCGGGTTTCCAACAGAAACCGGGGTGGCCATCATGTATTCGAGGAAGGAGATCATGTACATAGAAGAGGAAACACCGGTTAAGGTACCGAAGTCATCCTCAAATGGTGAGCCTGAAAAATGGGTACTCAACAATAAGTACCCAAAACAAACAGTGTTATTAGGTCCCACCTTGACCCTTGCAGTAAAGGCGCGGCTTAAACAACTATTTTTCCGCAATCTAGACATTTTTGCGTGGTCACCGATAGATATGATAGGGGTATCGAGAGAGATCGCAGAGCACGCGTTGCACACTTTCCCTTTAGTTGAGCCGGTCGTTCAGAAAAAGCGCAGTTTTGGACCTGAAAAAACTCGTGCAATGAACGAGCAAGTTTCAAAGCTCCTCCAGGCCGGCACCCTTAGAGAAGTGCGCTTCCAAACATGGGTAGCCAATCCAGTCATGGTCCAGAAGCACAACGCGGTTGGTGCATGTGCTTCGATTTCAAAGACATAAACAAAGCATGTCCAAAAGACTGCTACTCTTTGCCCAAAATCGACAAAAAGGTGGACTCCCTCGCTTCATTCAGGTGGAAATGTTTTCTTGATTTCTACTAAGGCTACCACTAGATTCAAACGAAGAAAGAGGACGAAGACAAAACCGCTTTCCATACGGACAAGGGAATCTTTTGCTACACAAAGATGCCCATTGGGTTGCGCAACGCGGGAGCCACCTACCAGCATTTGATGGACCATGTCTTCGGAGATGACATTGGTGAAACCATGGAAGTGTACATTGATGACCTGGTCATCATGAGCCTGGACGAGGAAAGGATGCTGATAAACATTCAAAAAACTTTCGCATCCTTGCGCAAGGCCAACTTGAAGCTGAATCCCGAGAAATGCTCATTTGGAATGGAAGAAGGTAAAATCTTGGGATTTATTGTCACCCGTGATGGTTTCAAAGTTAATCCTGAGAAGGTGGAAACAATTCAGCGTATGCATTCCCCCTCGACCATCAAGGAAATGCAACGGTTGGCGGGGCGACTTGCTGCACTGAACAAATTCTTTGCCAACCACGCGATGGAATCCTTCCCATTCATCAGCACCCTGAGAAATTGTGTAAAGCAAAACAAATTTCAGTGGACTCTGGATGCGGAGAAAGCCTTCCAACAGATGAAGGAATGCCTGATTCATTTACCTACACTCACGGCACCGCAAAAGAACAAGCCACGAATCCTTTACCTTTCTGCATTGGATATCGCTCTGGGCGCAGTCTTGTTAGTAGAGCACGCAGGAGTCCAAACTCCAATCTACTACGTCAGCAAGATGTTAACTGACCCGGAGACAAGATACCGAATGATGGAGAAGCTTGCTCTAGCTTTAGTCCACGCATCCCACAGGCTGCATCAATATTTTTCAGGCCACGTGATCACGGTTCTCTCGACTATAAATAAGTATCGGATCTCCAGGTACGGACACGCTCACATACTTGCTACACAACTTACCACACACTAGCTCTTGCTTACGTCAGCAATCACTTGTTTCTTATCCAAGATACTTATTCTCACGCCGGAGTGTGGTCACGGAGAAAACCACCCTTTTTCCCGTGGCGAGACTAACGGCGTTGCTAGTTTTGCAGATCAGCCGGAGTGAGCTTGCAAACCAAAAGGTGAAGTGAGAGGTTAACCATTTATGCAGAGACACCCTGTTTTTGACTTATATATCCCCAGTTATCTCTAGGTTCAATCGGTGCTTCTTCATTGGCGCCATCCGTGGGACTTCTCACTATTTCCAGATTCCAACCTCCCATTTTTTCACCTTTCTAAGCCTCATCTCCTGATGGCTGACTTTCGATCAACCACCGTGCGAGGCTCTCGACGCGAAGGCAAGAACCCGGTTCAAACCTCTCGTGTCGACGGGAAAGTGAGGGAAGATTCCTCCGAGGATACCGAAGCTCAACACGGCTCTGGCTGAATAAACATCCCGGTTACCCTCGGAGCCCAGCTAGAGACTCCTTTTGTTCCAATCACGTCGGTCTTACCTCCAGGTGAGACACCGATGTCATGGTTCATAAAGTCACAGACGGCCCCGAACGCCGTCTATACGCAGACAAACACCCCTCCTGTCCCAGTACAGCCCGCCATTCAGGTGCACGCTTTGCCTGCATCGAGGATTCTGAGCTACGACTCGCCAACAGGGGCGAGCGTACCATATAGTCTCCATCCACAAGAGACGGAGTACACACAACCTCCGCCTAAACCGGAGTCTCGCTCCCTCAGACGAGCATCTGTCCACTCACGGGTGGGCCCGCGTCCTCAAGGGGAGCGGTACACCCAGCGTGAGGAAGACAAAACTTATGTCGAAGGTGATAGCGCCAGCGTTTTTCACCGGATACCCCAAAATCATGCGGCATACAGATCCACTCCACGCGGCGGTTACAACCCGGAGGCCGAGCATGATTAAAACTTGATTTACCGATCGGCGGACGCAGCCGAGCACTCCAAGTTCATCAAGGAGATAGCTCTCGCACCCTTGGAGCGTGCAAAGTTGCCCTCCAACGTCGGCAAATACAACGGGTTGACCGACCCAGATGACCATCTGCGTTTATTCACTGGTGCAGGACTGATTGGAGGATGGACACTACCAATGTGGTGTCACCGGTTTGTTCCAACCCTCACAGGCGCTGCACGCCTGTGGTTTGACAACTTGCCCACGAGTAAGCTCGCGTCCTGGAATGACTTGAAGGACAAGTTCCTGGCACATTTCAGCCAGCAAAGGCGTTATGTCCGAGACTAATCTGACGTAATGAATATCTGGCGGCGGGATGATGAAAGCCTCGAAGACTTCATTACCCGCTACAACAAAAAGGTGCTGGAGATAGGGGATGTGCATGAAGACCTGATTCGTGCATAGTTCAAGCACGCCGTACGCTGTGACGAGATGATTAAAGTCTTGCCAGGGACTACAGGTCTCCCCAAGAGCTGGGAGAAACTTATGGCACCGGCAAAGGTCTAAAGTAGGCCTCCCCTACCTCACCATCGTCCCCAAGACTTGAGCATGAGTTTTGGGAGAAAGAATAAAGGGTGGAGGGACCACAGCCAAAACTCTCCCCGTACACCGGTCGACGCTCGCGCGACCATTAATAAGCTCGCCACCCAGCGAGCAATAAAACAAGATAATCGTGATCGCCAGTGGACCCCACTGACGAAGACACCGGCGGAGGTCCTCAGTACAGAGGACCATCAATTCAAACAACCACCGCCGATGCGCAACCAGAAGGGTCAAGACCCCAACCTCTTCTACGATTATCACAAAGACACGAAGCACACAACCGACAATTGCATCTCCCTACGCATGGAGATTGAGAAGGCACTCAAAAGTGGGAAGCTTACCCACTTATTACAAAACGTGCGCAAGGAGGTGCGCCAAATTACTCAAGCCGGCGAGGGCCCAAGTAACAAAAAAATGAAGGTTGTTCATATGATTCAAGATGGTCCTTCGCGCAAGCGCAACCACCAGAAGAGTTGCACGTCTCACTGGCGAGAGTAGCAGGTCATCTTCCCCGTCGTTCCCGGGGGTCCACAAGAAGACCGACCGGTAGTGATAACTGGCATTTTCGGTCACTACTGCACCGACTACATGTTAATAGACCCTAGGAGCTCTATGGACATTATATATGAACAGTGCTTCAAGCAGCTTGACCCGGAGGACAAAGCACGCCTGGAGCCGGTGGATTTCCCACTCACTGGTTTATACAATGAGGTTGTTTTTCCTTTGGGACAGATATCTTTTCCGGTTACTCTCTCTAATGGGCGCCACACTCGCATCGTCCAGTTCAATTTCATGGTCATGCCTACAACCTCGCGCCATGATGAAGTATTATTAGGGCGGCGTGCCCAGCGAGATTTCAGCATGACTACTTCCATCCCTCATGCCACTTGCGGTTTTCCCATATAAACCGGAGTGGCTATCATGTATTCAAGGAAGAAAATCACGTCTGTGGTCGAGGAACCCCCAATAAAGCAACCTAAGCCATCCTCCGACAGTGAGCAAGAAAAGTGGGTACTTAACAACAAGTACTCGGAACAAACCGTGCTCTTGGGACCCGCCATGACCCCCGCAGTCAAGGCGCGGTTGAAACAGCTGTTGTTCAGAAATTTTGACATTTTTGCATGGTCGCGGCAGACGTGACAGGGTTGCCAAGGGAAGCGCTGCACTACACATGCACTGCACACTTTCCCTTTAGTTCAGCCTATTGTTCAAAAGAAGCGCAGCTTGGGGCCCGAAAAGACTCGCGCTTTGAATGAGCGAGTCGTGGAGCTTCTCCAAGCAGGAATCATCCGAGAAGTGCGTTATCAGACATGGGTAGCCAAGCTAGTCATGGTCCAGAAGTCCAACGGCAGTTGGCGCATGTGCGTCGATTTCAAAGACCTCAACAAGGCATGTCCCAAGGACTGCTACGCCTTGCCGGAATTCGACAAGAAGGTGGACTCTCTTGCTTCATTCAGGTGGAAATGTTTCCTTGATTGCTACAAGGGATACCACCAAATCCAAATGAAGAAAGAAGACGAAGACAAGACCGCTTTCCGAACGGACAAGGGCATCTATTGCTACACAAAAATGCCCTTCGGACTGCGCAACGCAGGAGCCACCTACCAACGATTAATGGACCATGTCTTTGGGGATGACATTGGTGAAACTGTGAAAGTATACATTGATGACTTGGTCATCATGAGCTCGGATGAGGAGAAGATGTTGGCAAACATCCAAAAAATGTTTGCCTCCTTGCGCAAGGCAAATCTAAAGCTGAACCCCAGCAAGTGCTCTTTTGGAATGGAGGAAGGCAAATTTTTGGGATTCATCGTTACGCGCGATGGCTTTAAAGTCAACCCAGATAAAGTGGAAGCGATTCAGCGTATGCCATCACCCTCGACTATCAAAGAAATGCAACAGTTGGCAGGGCGGCTGGCTGTGCTGAACAGGTTCTTGGCCAACCCCGCGATGAAGACTTTCCCATTCATCAGCACTCTGCGGAATTGTGTGAAGAAGAAATAGTTTCAGTGGACTCCAGATGCGGAGAAGGCCTTCACCCAAATAAAGGAATGCTTGATTCAGCTACCAACACTCACCGCGCTACAAAAGAAGGAGCCACTGATACTCTACCTTTCCGCATCAGATGTTGCTCTGGGAGCGGTTTGCTAGTAGAACGCGCAAGAGTTCAAACTCCGATCTACTACGTCAGCAAAATGCTTACCGACCAAGAGACTCGATATCCCATGATGGAAAAGCTAGCTCTAGCTTTAGTCCACGCATCCCGGAGGTTGCGCTGCTGCTTTTCAGGCCACGAAATAACAGTTCTCTCGAACTACCATCTAGGCCAAATTTTGTCAAAATCGGATATCTCTGATCGCCTAGCAAAATGGGCGATCGAGCTTGGCGGATACAATGTTGTGTATAAGCCACGACCGACAATAAAAGGCCAGATATTGGCTGATTTTATTGCGAAAGTCCCGCAAAATAAAGCGCAGGAGTGTGAAGAAGTACAGAATCCCAAGCCGGTTACGGATAACCGCGCATGGATACTTCACACTGATGGCGCATCCAACGACGATGGCGTAGGGCAGGTCTTCGCCTAGTAAGCCCCGATGACCAAGAATCACCTATGCCTTCAGGATGGATTTTAAAAGCACAAATAATGAAGCTGAGTACGAAGCGTTCCTGGTAGGTCTTTGGTTAGCAATCCAGATGGGTGCGCAGAATTTGGAAGCCCATGTCGACTCACTCCTAGTCGCCGGACAGGTCAACGGCCTGTACGCTGCAAAGGGCGATGTAATGGCCTTATATCTAGAACAAGCGCAAGCCTTAGTAACCAAATTCCAACATTTCACGATAACCCATGTTAACCGAAGCGAGAACAAACATGATGACGCTCTCAGCAAACTAGCCGCTACAAGCTTCAAGCACCTTGCACAAGAGGTGCGCATTGAGGTACTAAAAAACCCTTGTGTCCCTTTGCGACAAGTCAACATCATAGAAATGGGAAACCCATCTTGGATGTCTCCCATCATCATGTTCTTGCAACACGGGAGTCTCCCCGAAAACAAAGCGGAAGCAAGGAAGATCCAGAAAAAGGCACTGAACTATGAAATGGCGGATGGTATCTTATACAGGAAGTCATACCTTGGACCTCTCCTCCGTTGTGTTAACACGCAAGACGCCAAGTACTTGATCCACGAAATACACGAAGGGTTATGCGAAATTCACGTCGGACCGTGCATGGTCATTGCAAAGATTATGAACGCCGGATAGTATTGGCATGGCAATGCACCTTGATGCAGTTGAAACATTACGGAAATGCGCGTCATGCCAACGCCATGCTCCAAAGACACTGCGCCCCAAGAATCCCTTGATTCCGGTAACAACCGCATGACCCTTGTAATATCCGTCGAAAAACGGGTTTTCCAAACCCGCTTCGTTTATTAATCGAATAATCAGTTTCAAATTTTCGTTAATCATATAATGCTTATTTTAATTTTAAACAATACATAACTAATAAACATTTTAGAAAATGGAAATTAAAATTGTTAAAAAATAAAAATAAAGTAACTAAAAATAAAAATGGGCTGCCGGGTTTCGAACCCGGGTCAGCCGGAAGACTTAATCACCAAACATTTAACCACTCTGCCACTTGCTGTCTTTGTGTAATCTAGGAAACAAATAATACTTAACTCTACCTGTGAAATCATCTGTTTGCGCCAAAACTGAAACCGTTCATCGGCTTTCAACGTTCCAGACGATTGAGTGATCGCTATTACTGGTTATAACCGATGAAATCATTATGACCGACGTTCTTAATCAATTCAGCCTTTATTGAACTTGAATTCATATGATTTTCGGGTTTAATAACCGAAATCAATTACCTCCAAATTTACACCGGCAATATCATCATCTCACGACTCAAAAACATTCACAGAACCTCCAATTTCACTTTTGCTCTATTTTCTGTTCGTCGGAAACGCTTTCTGAAATCGCCAGACTTTCGCCGGAAAACCGTGTCTTTCATCAAAACGGTAAATTTCTCAATTCTTTAATCTTCTATCTGTTGTTAGACTGTTACTAACTTAAAACATTCAACCAGAATCAGTCCTAGACGACGATATCGGATAATCAGCACTCGCCGGAAGATTTCTGAAAATTCCTAAATCACGCTGTGAATCGGTATAATCATTTAAACCTTCTGATAATCATTGTTTAGTAACTCAATTTCGCAACTAATCGATCAAAACGGTTAATTGATTCAATCAGACGGAGTTCATAAAACAGAGCCGACGACTTTGCTGGAGTTCTGAGAAAAATCATTTTTCCGGTACGTTCATTCCCAAAACCTTCCCTATCCATTTCATTTTAATCAATTATATGTCCGTCAATCGAATTAAACAAGAACAGTAGAATGAATCGTTGTCTGTGTTGTTTTAACGAAGAAGATGAAGCTTAGACTGTGTATATATTTAATATAAATCGGGTTATATCTCGGGTTAGACACACAGTCCAGCGGTGGACTGTGTGCATTTGAAACATAGAGATACCGAGTTCGAGTCTGTCCTTGTTCCGATTCGTCACAATATTCAGACTTTTTATAAAACCCAAATACGGAAACTTCCAGTTAGTATATAAGTGAAATAAAAACAAGTATTTTAACCAGGTTAGACACACAGTCCAGCGGTGGACTGTGTGCAACGTTAAACAACTGGTCCCGGGTTCGAGACCTGTTATGCACACCGGTTCGATAGAATTAAAATCCTTTTTAAAATAAATGAATTTCAATAAATTAAATAGTATATAAATATAATTAAAAACAGAAATATTTCGGGTTAGACACATAGCTTAGTTGGTAGAGCTACGTGCACACGTACGGGAGGTCACAAGTTCGAACCTCACTCAGTGCAAACAAATACAAGACCAAACCGGTCAACAGTCAATGGTCAACGGTCAACCCAAAAAGTCAACATTTTTTTAATATTTTTATTTATTTATTTAATTTAAAAATCAATTAAAAATACTTAAAAATAATGTTTTAAAGTTAGAAAATAATCTTAAACTCACAAAAATAAACCTAAAAACCTTATTAAAATTATTAATAAAATCCACTTAATTACCGTACCTTTTCGTTATTATTTAGGATTAGTTATTCTTCGTCGATCAACCCTCTAAACTCGTGCGCATTCAACATCATCAACCGAACACACCCAATGTGAGTGAATCTCTACAAATTCCCCGTTTTAATCACGTTTTTGGGGTGTATCATGTGTCATATTATTTATTACATTTAAACAATTGTGCATCCATCATATCAATGATCAAATGTGTATTCAATATGTATTAACTGTTTGCGTGGTTAATGTTTAGATTAAATTTATCATTTTCAATACATACATTATCATAGGCCGCCATTCCCCATTACCTATGAGCGTGAACCGTTTCCCATTACCGATGAGTGTGAACGAGGCGTTGCCAACATACGATCGGCTCCGTTTGATTGAGCCTTGATCGCACATACATCATCATAGGCCGTCCGTTCCCCATTACCTATGAGCGTGAACGTGACGTTGCCAACATATACATTATCATTCATGTCATATATTCGTGCAAGGTGGTTTGTTATTGTTGTTGTTATTGTTATTGTTATTGTTATTGTTATTGTTATTGTTATTGTTATTGTTATTGTATGTTCATTTACATTTGCTCACATATGATTATTGCACAATTTTTTCATATTAAATATAACAAGAAATCAATAATAAATGTTTTCTAACAAGGTTCACTCGCCAACTTTTGTTGACCCAAAAACCCCCATTTTTACACATGATACAGGTGATCCAGTTGCAGCAAGAAACATATAGGATGGCTTAGAAGAATAAATCGGTTTAGACTTTGGATTGTTTATGTAGTTACTTTTCTTTGTAATTGTATGAACTTGTTTGGAATATTGAGGATGTAATTTTGAATTTAATAAATATGAAACATATTAGTAAACATCATGAGCTTTGGTGATAACCCAATTATGCCCCGACTCTTATTCCGCTGCGGGTCGGGGTGTGACAACCCTTTCATCAATGGGCAATCGATATGGTGGGACCATTCCCAAATGCTCCAGGAGCTGTGAAATTCATAATTGTTGTAGTCGATTATTTCACAAAATGGGTAGAGGCCAAACCTCTCGCATCCACCACATCAACTATAGTGCGAAAGTTCATTTGGGAGCATATCATATGCCGCTTCGGGCTACCCTTGCACATAGTTAGCGATAACGGCCCCAATTTCGCAGCCGAAAAACTACATCAATGGATGCAAGAGATGCATATCGAACACGTTTTCACTTCGGTCGCGCACCCGTAAGGAAATGGCCAAGTGGAAAGGATCAACAAAAGCATTGTCGAAGGAATCAAGACAAGGTTGGGAACAGCGCGCAGAGGTTGGGTAGATGAGTTGCCAAGCATCTTATGGGCTCATCGAACCATGCCTAAAACTAGCACAGGTGAAACTCCTTTTAGCCTTGTGTATGGGACGGAGGCAGTGATTACTGCAGAGATAGGCCTCCCATCACCGCGCATGTTAGCTACGCAAAAACAAAGCAACGAGGAGGAGCGCAGGCTAGATCTGGACTTGCTAGAAGAAAGGCGTGAAAACGCTGCCATCAATGAAGCAAAATACAAGTCCAAGCTAGAGAAATACTACAACGTGCGAGTCACATATGCACCTTCTTACCCGGAGACTTTGTCCTACGCGACAATGAGGCATCTAATGCCGAACGTCCTGGAAAACTAGCACCCAACTGGGAAGGTCCTTATGTTATTCACGAAGTCCTGAGAAAAGGCACATATACCCTTAAGCGCTTAGACGGAACAAGCATCCCAGGACATGGAATGCGCATCAACTAAGGCAATGTTACATGTAAATCCCTAAGTATATAGTCTCTTGTCTATCGGAAATGCAGCCTTTGTGCCCAATTATGTAATATAGATAAGAGTTACTTCACTTCTTTTTTATCTTAATGTTTCACTAAAAATGCGCAGAAACACTTTGAGTGTACGAAAAAACAACTTGGTGCACAATGATTCGTGAAACATAAATCACTACTTACACAGCATGCACAAGAGCTGATACCCAGGCGCGAGTTCATCACCAGTTTCATTCACTATACTTGCACAAAGTCATTTCAATCCACGCAATTATTGTAACAGAAAAGAAACATTTCATTAAAAAGATATAAAAGTATGTACATAACCGTGCACGCGGGGAATAAGCAATGATCCTACAAGAATATTACATTATGGATCCTACACTAGTCTTCGCCTTCAGCAGCGACTTCAGCATCTTCCGGGAAGATATCCTTCAAGCGGTCGACGAAGTCATCATGGGTAAGAGCCTCGCTTACCAACTCCAAGGCAGGGATTTCAAGGCGATTATACCCCTGCTGCGCCTTCTCAAAGACAGCTCCAGTATTAATCCCGTGAGTGGAAGCATGGTTAGAATCCCACGGAGTGTCCAAGGCATGAGTGACTTGTTGTACACACTCAACGTAGCCTTGCGCACGCCCATCATGGCGCGCAGCAACCACCAGCTTAGCCACTGCCCATCTAACTCCGCGGAATTCACAATGGAATCGGCAATCTGCGAATTCAAAGGAAACATTAAAGCCATTCTATAAAGGTCAGAATAAAACACAAGTATAAACACTTACATGGCCAATCCGATGCTGTTGAAGCCACAACAAGTTGCTAGTGAGCGATTCCACCAACGACTCGGAGATGGCAGGGGAGTTCTTAGAATCTTCTAATTTCTTCTCTCCTGTTTCCACCTTCGCCTCCGCCAATTGCAGCCTCCGCACGAGTTCAGCATTCTTCACCGAGGCTGCTTGGAGATCTTTCTTAGCGCTCGCTAAAGCAGCGCAAGCTTCGACCTATTTAATTTCAACAAGGTTAGCAACATACCTTAAACTTATCAACAGAGTAAACACAAAAGACAAGGAGGTACCTCTCTCTGTTCGCTATGCTCACGTTGCACACTGGCTTGTGCAGCTGAGGTAGCGGCCGCCTCTTTCTCTTCTTCTCGCGCACCACATCGGCGCGCAGCTAGGCCAGCTCATCCCTAAGGGATTTTTTTCTCCCTGTTATCTCTCTCGCAAGCCTCCTTCCACAACTTGCGTTCCTCAGCAAGTTTGGCTTCTGAGGCTTCGGCCCAATTCTTCCGCCCCAGCGCAGACCACCCTTCAATGCGATAATTATCGGCAAAGGCAGTCTCCCTTGCCGATAATGCAGCTTCACGCGTAGCCACTTGGGCTCGCTCTTTTGCAAGAGTTTCTTGAGTAGCCTCAAGATTCTTCTTTTCCTTCACCAGGCCCCGCCAGTCTTGAACAATCTTATAAGTCACGGAGGCGGACCTGGAAGCTGCTTGGAGGTACGTGTGATACGTCTCTTCTTCTTCACGATCAGAAAGCAGACGTACCTCCACCGGGGGGAAGGCTCCTTTAAAACACTTATGGCACGCCGGCCAAGGAGAAAAGTCATCTCCTTTCTCCAACTTCCACAAGGAGTGTGGATCTCTCCAGCTTGAGCAGAGGAGAATGACCTGTAATTATAATCCCCCGGAGTCTCATCCGGGCGGATGGAGACAAACCAAGGGCGGCCGATCCTGCGCCGACCCCAGATAATGGTTCCTCCACATGCCCTTGTGGAGCACTAGTCTGAACCTCTTCGGCGGACGCCGCTCCCGACGGCCCCGCCTCATCTGCGTTAACCGCGCCACCTTGATGTGCGGGTTCTTCCAGCACCACATCGGGTTCTTGCTCAACGAACCCCGATTTTTCCACCCCCAGTAGGTTCCCCAAGATCCACCCGCGATTCCTCAACAACAACCACAAGTTCTTCAATATCCTGCTGTGGTTGCGTCAATGGAACACCCATAGTTTCCAAAACCGGGGAACCCACATTAGTACCGATACCACGACCTTCCACCTCCACATGAGGCCCCTCCCTCACGCCGACCGTTCTTCTACCCCAGCAGCAGCATTTCCTTATTGACCACCGGCCTGGGTCATCGGGGATTCAGCTTCCCCAGCGCTTGGGCGGAATCAACCAAAACCGGCTCATCCCCCACCGCACAATAATAAGTGTTAGTCGTATCCAACATAAAGCATGGCATGAACTATCAAGGGGTATAAGTGCTTACAAAGGGATATCCTAGAAGTTAGTGATCCCAAATCCGCCCGCTTCCCAAAATGTCTCCGCGCGACCTTCTTAGGGGGTTGCGCGGAGAGGTTCTCCTTCGGGCGCCTCTTCCGCTACAGAGGCACTTCTGGGACCTTTTCAGGCTCCTCCGGGCTAACAGATATGGTGGCAGTAGCGACCGCCTCCTTCGGCGCAACCCTCTTCACACCTACAGGTTCGAGACCCTCTCATGAGTCAGAGACGACCACATAAGTTTTCCACTTGTCAGTGATAACGCGCTTACCTTTGGGAGGGCCTGCCTCGGGTTGAGTTGCCTCCCTACCCACGACCGCGCTTGACCCCGCACGCCTCTTTTTCTTGTGATCTGGGCCAACACCCAAATCCATCAAAGCGCCTGCATTAAAAAAAGACAAGTAAGTCACCCGCAAAGGCGCGGAAGCAAACAGTAAAGCTCACCAGTTGGTGGCGCAGGAGCCGCTAGATTCGCGTCCTTGATTAGTGCAAAATTGTCAACGACCTGTGCATACCAGGTAGGCTCATCCGGCTTCAACGGAATTTTCTCCATCTGCGCTTCCTTCCTCTTGAAGGTGGCCAAGAACAGTGGGGCTCCTGCAAGTAAAACACACATATGATAAGCAAATACATAACTCCCAATCAGGCAAGAAACAAGGGAACAAGGAATACTTACTGCGATCGCCCTCAAAATAAACTGGTCGAGACCGGCGCTCGGGTCCCCACACCAGGCTCATCCTCGCCACCACCAGTACTCTCTACGGCAACTGGATCGCCGGAATCTTTCAAGTCACCATACCAGGCGTCCAACATTGGTATGGGAAGGGTCTCCGTCGGAATCTCTTCCGACCCCCGGAACACCATCGGCGCCGGTATCACCGACTTTAACAAAAAAGAATTTTGCCTTCAAATCGTGGAAGGACTTGGGGGGAGAGAGCAAAATTTTCCGTGCCTGCGTATGGATCTGGAAAGAATAAAACCCCATTGAACAATGGAGTTGATAAAAAATACGGAACCGGACGACGGTGGGAACAGACCTAGTCGACCGGCAGAGGAACTCAAAATGTCGGATTCTCACCATTCCCATCAGATTCAATTGGGAAAGGTGGCATCCGTAGTACTGAAGCAAATCCACGAAGAACTTGGTGGCCGGAAACTGGAAGTTACCCTCACTAAAAAGTCAGCAAACAAGGTGATATAACCAGCCGGAGCATCTGCGGCTGTCTCACCTTGGATTCAGTAGGTCACACAATGAGCCTTGTGCACTCCGCGCAACGGTGAATTAGACAAGCTTTTATAGGTCATGCAATGAGCCTTGCGCACTCAGCGCAACGGTGAATTAGACTAGCTTTTATAGGTCACACAATGAGCCTTGCACACTCAGCGCAACGGTGAATTAAACCAACAACAATAGGTCGTACAATGAACCTTGCGCACTCGACGCAACAGTGAATTAGACCAATACAATAAAGTCACACAATGAGCCTTGTGTACTCGCCACAACGGCAAGTTAGACTCACGCGCGCAGGTTATTAGACCCTGAGCACTACAACATTCCTCTAAGCTGCGAATCCCAAAACCTTGCAAGGACAAGACACACATGAGAAGCGCCTCATAGTCTTAGGACAAAAGGATGCACCCCTGACACCCTGCACTGGCGGGAAAAACCTTAACAGCCTCGCAGAAGGGGTAAGCACTAAGAGATGTTGACCATACCTCAGGATACGAAATGGCAGAGCTGTGACCAAAGGTTACTTGGCAGGTTGCGTGTGACAACGCCCATGACTAGTAAGGCAAGTGTCAGACCATACACCAACCACCATTCTGCCAATGACTGTTCCACTTTCTCCATTTCGGCTGGCAACAGTCCTGACACCACAGACGGCTGCCTTTACACGTGGCACCACTCAACATCCGACAAAGCATACCTCCCGACAGTGAACATTAATTCTCCTGCAGGGAGCATTTAATGTCTGGCGCCGAGGGACAAAAGGGATGTCTCTAGCTGTATGGGTCGGGCCCAAGACCCACCAGCATTTCTCCTGAACATGCCTTTCTCGGCTATAAATAGTATCGGATCTTCAGGTACGGACACGCTAACATACTTACTACACAACTTACCACACACACAAGCTCTTGCTTACGTCAGCAATCACTTGTTTCTTATCAAAGATACTTATTCTCATGCCGGAGTGTGGTCACGGAGAAAACAAGCCTTTTCCCCGTGGCGAGACTAACGGCATTGCTAGTTTTGCATATCAGCCGGAGTGAGCTTGCAAACCAAAAGGTGAAGTAAGAGGTTAACCATTTATGTAGAGACACCCTGGTTGTGACTTATATATCCCCGGATATCTCTAGGTTCAACCGGTGCTTCTTCAAAGTCAGTGACACGCGCCTAAGATGTTGCGGCCCAAAAATCCCTTGTTTTGAGTGCCAACGGCATGGCCCTTTCAACAATGGGCAATCGATATGGTGGGACCTTTTCCTGATGCCCAGGTGCCGAAAGTTCATAAGCGTAGCCGTCGATTACTTTACCAAGTGGGTAGAAGTAAAGCCCTTCGCATCCACCACAGCAACGGTAGTTCACAAATTCATTTGGGGCACATCATTTGCCGCTTTGGGTTACCCGTGCGCATTGTCAGTGATAACAGCCCCAATTTTGCTACTGAAGAGCTACAATGATGGATGAAGGAAATGCATATCAAACACGTGTTTACTTCGTTCGCGTATCCCCAAGGGAACGGCCAGGTGGAAAGCATAAAAAAAGTATAGTCGAAGGGATCAAGACGAGACTTGGGATGGCGCAGAGAGGTTGGGTAGATGAGTTGCCAAGTATCCTTTGGGCTCATCGAACCACGCTAAAAACTAGCACCGGCGAGACACTGTTCAGCCTGGTTTATGGTACGGAGGCAGTTATTCCCACTGAAATAGGCCTCCATCACCACGCATGCTCGCTATGCGAATCCAGAATAATATGGAAGAGTGCAGACTCGACTTGGACCTCCTAGAAGAAAAGCGTGATAATGCCGCAATCAATGAAGCAAAGTACAAGTCCAAGCTCGAAAAATACTACAATACGCGAGTCCGCATTTATACCTTCCTACCTGGTGATTTCGTTGTAAAAGACAATGAAGCATCATATGCTGAAAGTCTAGGAAAACTCGCGCCTAAGTGGGTAGGTCCGTACATAATCCATTAAGTCCTAGGAAAAGGTGCATACACCCTCAAAAGTTTGGATGGCACAAACATTCCTAGGACCTGGAATGCGCAACAGCTAAGGCGGTGCTATATGTAATCTAGACATGTTCAAACGCCAAGGCTTTACGACCTATCAATGTTCGCGCAACAAGCTAGTGAACCTATGATCTCATATTATCGATTTTGTACATGGCTCTCACGCCTTATTGTTAATACAAGACAATCGATGCAGCGTTTTCATTATTTAGACATTTTGTTACAAATGCGCGAAACCACTTTGGGTATATGCGAAAACACCATGGTGCAACATGACTCATGAACAGAATTCACTACCTACTGTATGCGCATGGGATGTGACGTTCATACACGAGTTCATTACTAGTTTTATTCGCTCTACCAATACGACGTTTTTATGTTCACGCAAATATTGTAACTTCAAATAAACTTTCATTCCATGTCAAGAAAAGTACAACCATCAAGTGCGGTGCGCATTAACATACAAGAACATAAGCCTACAAACATTCAACACTATCCTATCCTTCACTCACTTCTATCTCCGCAACATATTGAAATATATCTTTCAAACGATCCACATAATCGTCATGCTGGAGCGCCTCGCTCACTAGATCCATGACGGGCAGTTGAAGACGATCGTACTCGTGCTTTGCCTTGGAGAAGGTTGCCTCAGTATCGACCCCACGAGTGGAAGTGCGGCTTGTATCCCATTGAACGTCCAATGCACGAGTCACATGGTGTGCGCACTTGGCGTAGCCTTGCGCATATCCATCATGGTGCGCTGTGACCATCAGCTTGGCCACAACACTGTCCAACTCCATCGAGTTCAGGATGAAGTTTGCGATCTGCACAATGCAAGGAAAATAGAATGAAAATCAACATAAAGGTTGATCAAAATAACAACGGAGACTTACATTGATGACCCCATGCTGCTGCATCCAGAGTATGTTGTTCGTCATGGGCTCCAGCAGACTCTCCGGGGTGGCGTGGGCTGCCTCAGCATTTTCTAGTTTTTCCTCACCCGCCGCACCTTAACCTCTGCGAGGTGCAGCTTGTCTAGATCCTCCAAGTGCCTGTGCTGCAATTCGGCTTTTACAACCAAGGAAGCTTGGAGATCTTTCTTTGCACTCTCCATGCCCCACAAGCCTCCACTTGGTTACACACAACAATGTTAGTCTAAAAACCTCTTGACCCAGTAAAATAAAGAAGGGCAAAATTTTTTAAATCATTCTGCTCACTGCGTTGACGGTGCGACCTCGCCTCGTCAGCCGCAGCGGAGGCTGCCTCCTTCTCATTCTTTAAGCGTGTAGCTTCGGCGCGCAAGCTCACAATCTCATCTCTTAAAGATTTTTTCTTGTTTTTGTCCCTCTCGCACGCCTCCCGCCACAACTTGCGCTCCTCAGCAAGTGTGGCAGCAGAGCCATCTGCCTTCTTCTTCCACCCCAGCACGAACTATTCTTCGATCCGTTGAGCTTTGGCGAATTTGGCTCTCTCAGCCTCCAGCTCTAATTTTTGCGTTGTCACTTGGGCTCGCTCCTGGACCATCTCTTTCTTTGCGGCCTCAAACCTT
Organism: Scalesia atractyloides; assembly: GCA_947069175.1. Lineage (NCBI taxonomy): Eukaryota > Viridiplantae > Streptophyta > Magnoliopsida > Asterales > Asteraceae > Scalesia > Scalesia atractyloides. The sequence continues at coordinate 86,785,613 of CAMTDV010000008.1, forward strand.
TCTTGGTCCCGATGCATGCTCCGCCACTCCCTAATAATTTTATGCGTGTTGGAGGCGGAGCTAGTAGCTGACTGGAGGTACGCACGATATGTTTGTTCGTAGCTTTGTTCCACGCACGCACGTATCTCTGCTGGGGGAACGCACCTTAAACCACTCACGGCACACCTGTCAGTGGCTAAATTTATCACCCTGCCTCAGTTTCCAAACAGGGGTGTGGATCTCACCAGCGCGACCTTCAGAATATGATCTGTAGTAGTCACCCAGGGTCTCGTCCGGGCGAATTGTGGACCCTTCGTCCGAAGGGCGCTCCCCAGATCCCCCGGCTTCACTCTCGGGTGCTGGCCCTGCTGCGTGAGCCCCCTAAGGCGCATCTTCCACCTGTTCACCAACCTCTTCTACCACCTCGTCTTCAGGCACAATGGCCTCCACATCAACCTGTTCCTCTGCTGCCTCGACACTGGTCTCACCACCCTTCACACTTAACACTTGCACCGTCTCAAACACGGGGGGTGGCATAGAGATCTCAACTAGCTTGGCCTGAGCAGTCGGGGCGACAAAAGGTGTCTCATCTTTCCCTGCAAAATACTAGAAGGTTAAACAAGTGAAACAAGTTGAAAAATGAAGCACAAAGTATTTATCTGGGGAAAGTTTGGCTGTAAGCACATCAAATTCCCGCGCTTCCCAATGATCTTCTTCCGCGCAGCCTTTTTGGGAGGCTGCATGGCGGTATTGCCCTTAGAAGAAGCCCTTTACCTCTTGAGCTGCTCAGGGCTAGACTCCACATCGATGGGGTCATCCGGGTTGGCAACCGGAATCTCCGCCATCTCCTGCGGCTCTGGCTTCGGCTACTCCAGACCTACAGGCGCAAGACCCTCCTCGAATTAGAGACTACTACATAGTCATTCCAAAGTCAGGCAAAGAAGACGTACCTTTGGGCGGGTCTGACCTTGGTTGCGTCGGCTTCTTCGTGGCCATCACGATTGGCCCCGAGCGCTTCTTCTTTTTAGAATTTGGGCCAATGCCCAAATTCTTTAGCGCACCTGCATCATAGCGCAACATAGTAAGTAATTTGAAAAGATATAAAAAATAAACAATGAAGGCTTACCACTCTCAGGCGCAGGGGCCGCATGATCTGCGCTCCTTGGTAGTTCAAAATTCCTAGAATCTAGGAGTACCATGTGGGCTCTTCTGGGCTGAGAGGGACATTCTCCATCTGCCCCCTCTCACACTTGAAGGCCGATATGTATAAGCCACCCCTGCAAAAGTGAGCACAATGTTAGTTCACGCACAAGAAGACATAATGAAATAATGAACTATGGGTACTTACTCTTATCCTCCTCCATATACATTGGCTTCTCCCGGCGGTTAAGCTTCAAAAGAAGGCTCATACCCACAGCCACCAGCGCTCGCTCGGCAACTGAACCGCCGGAATCTCCTTGATCTCTTGATACCAGGACTCCTCCATCGGTATCGAAGATATCTCAACAGGGATATCCTTCACCCCCCGGAAGTGCATCCGGGAGGAATCACGCCGGCCTTTATTTAGAAAAATGTCTGCTTTCAGTCATGCTAAGACTTCGGTGGAGAGTGCAGGATCTTCAGGCTTGAATCCTGTGTTGGAAGGAATAGAAGCCAAGAGAAGAGTGTAATTGGTAGAACACCGGGAACCAATTGATGATTGGGTGAATACCCATAGATCGGCACAAGAACTTGAAGTCCTTATTCGCACCATCCCCATTGGATTAAGTTGGGAGATGTGGAAGCGGTAGTGTTCAAGAATGTAAAGGAAGAACTTTGTCGCCAGCAACCGAAGTTTCCGTCGGCAAAAAAAATAAAAAAACATAGTGACGTAGCCGGTAGGAGCGTCGGCGGCTGTTTTCCCCTCGGAGGGGTACCGGGCATCCCACTCTTTGGGGAACCGGAAACCAGACACCAGCCGTTGAAAGCTGGCTGGAGACCATTTCAACACGGGCAGGGAGGTGGAAGCCTCCATAGTAGCAGCACTTTCTAGACCTCTGGTAGTCATTTGAAATCGCCGAAAAAAAGAAATAAAAGAACAAGAAGGTTTCAGAGAGAAGAAGATATGAAAGTGTGCTTGTAACCCTAGGCGGTCCATCTATTTATACCCATCGCATTTAATGCGATGGGGAACGTGACAGCCCTGCAGACTAGACAGGTAATCTGCGGATAACGCGTGGAGGGCAAGTGGGTAACTCAAAGTCGCCACGCGCGCATGGTCGGTACTTTCTCTGCCATTCATTAATGAAAAGGAAGCTGCACTGTTAACAGCATGCTATAGCCGTCAGAGGTCACTTTCGCCTCACCTTTTTTTCTCACCAACTCGCCTGAAACATCAGCTTGATGAAAATTAAAATTTCAAAGACCTCATCAAGAACAAAGGTTTCCCCCACACAGTGGTTTTCTTTATCCCTTGCAGTTATTGAATAATTGCCATTTAAATAAGCGCACATACATGAATTCTTATAGTCCAGCACTCCACCTACTTGCCAATCCGCGCATAAGGAGCACCACTAGACTTGGGGGGACTTGGAGGGGTATTGATGTATAAGAATTTATACATCTTTTAAACGTCAAATATTCCCCATTAATGCGGTAATTCGTTGTGTTTTCATTGATCTAGATACTCATTTGAGTTATTTGTGAAAATGCAGGTCCGGGCTTCGGCCCGGTAAAGAAACAAAGGCTTTTGAGAGCAAATTGGAGCACAAATGGAACATTTCTGCCAAACTGCCAGATATGGCACGACCGTGCCAACCATTGGCACGACCGTGCCAAGCATCCAGAAGTCGGCACTATCACAAGCACTATCATCAGACTGCACAATTCCGAGTCAAATCAACACTTGGCACGATCGTGCCAACCCCAAGTACGACCGTGCGCGTGCAATCACAGGCACTGATAAGCTAGTTTCCGAGTTCAACTTAGTCATTTCGAGTACGATATCGATAAGCACGACCGTGCCAAATGGTGGCACGGTCGTGCCACTCGGGGAAATTTTAGAGGGATCTTTCCGGATTTGGCATCAAACTTGGTCAACAACTCAGAAAGGCACCTGACACTTACCAAACACGACCGTGCCAAAAGGTGGCACGGTCGTGCCCAATGCCCAGTAGCTTAAATACTTGAATTCAGCTCATTTGAAGGGGAGTTGGAGCATTTGGGTGGATTTCTCTCTCAAGAAGCTGATCTTGGAAACTTGGAGATTGAAGAAAGAGCCTTTAGGAGGGTGTAACACTTGTTATTTATGCACCATCCATATTAGTTTATATTTGTCTTAGTTATCATGAGCCTTCTAGGCTAAACAATTGTGTTGTTTGAATTTTGTTGAAGCTAATGAACACTTGACAATATGGAAATAGATGTGGTGATTATTGTATGTTAATCTTCATGATGGTATTTAATCAAGTTTCTTGGAATGCATGTTCATGTTTAAAGTTATTATTCTTGAATGTTTGATCATAAAAATTTATATGTAGTGTTGGAAAGCCCATGTAGAGATTATGATTATTGAATCTTGTTAGTTGTTGATTTGATTCATAGCATGAAACTAGGAATGGTAATTGCTAACATGATTAGGATGATGATTTGAATATGAGTATGAATTCTTGCATTTGGATTTGTAAAGATCTTATGAATGTTTATATGAATTCTATGGTTTGTGTTCATGTTGGATTGATGATTTAGGCCAAAGTTGTTGTTTAGCATGACCATGCTTGTGATTCATGTCAAGAGCTTGTTGAAGATATCATTTACTTGAAACCAAGTTAGGGTGATTAATGTGTTGTCCATGTTAGTTTTCCTTAATTTGTAGAGTTAGGAGTTTTGATTAACAATTAACTCATTATTAAAGATTAACATCAATTTAGCAAGAGAACTTTAAGATGAATCTTAGGTGATTAAAATGTTGTTCATTATAATTTTCCCAAGATTTATAAAACTAGGGGACCTTGATTGGAAACTTAGTTGATTCTAAGACTTGCATCACCATTAGTTTTCCTTAAAAGTTGTGATATGTTTATTAGTGGATACTTAATTCAAGCAACCTTTCTTAGATATTGTTCTTGTTAATTCATTTAGTTAATTTTTATCCTTACATGATAGTTTAAAAACAATCAAGAAATCAACTCATTGATCGAAATAGGTTTAAAAGTAACGAAAATTTAGTACTGAGACACCGAGTCCATGGATTGATATCCGGTTCTTTCCAGCGAACTATACTACCACCTGACGGGTACACTTGCCCTATGTGTGTGTAGTTGGTTTTAAGTAAAAACTATTTTAAAACCTAATCTGTGTGAACGAAAATTAAAAAATATATTTAATTCACACACATCAAGTTTTTGGCGCCGTTGCCGAGGACTCGGTCTTCTCAAGAATGGTTGGAGTTACTTGTTAAATCATTGTGAAAAGTGTACAAAAAAATTTTGTCTAGTTGTTTTTATTTGTCTCACATGATTAATTGAAAAAAAAAACAGAAATATGTTAAGTAATTAATTATTTCTTTTTATCTTTGTGTATACATAGGGCATTGTGTTCCTTATTTTTCCTTACAGGTCGTGCATGTCCTCAACCCCAGTTGCTGAAGTTGTTGAGCCTTCATCGGAACCGGAGCGCAATTTCACAGAAAACTGCGGGAGCGGTCCCGCAGGGTGGCCGCCACAATTGAGACAGACGCGTTGGGAGACGACACACTTCACGAGGTTTACGTAGAAATGGCAGACGAAGAGGAAAAGAGGGTCTTAAACGACATAGGAAAACCTTCACTTGAGGTTTTACCTGCGAGCATCAATGCACCCATAATAAATAATAATAATTTCGAGATCAAATCTGGCTCCATTTCGATGCTGCAGAATGCGGTTCAATTTTATGGCAAGGATCACGAGGATCCTAGTGTCCATATCGCGGGGTTTCTGGAGGTTTGTGCCACATTCACCATTTGTGATGCATCATCAGATGCAATATGTCTTCGGCTCTTTCCATTCTCTTTACATGATGGAGCTAAAGAGAGGCTTCATTCACTTCCAGCTGGATCTATCACTAAGTGGATGAGTATATGACATGAATGATGATGTATGTGAGATCAAGGCTCAATCAAACGGAGCCGATATAATGAGGCTCCTGATGCTCAACCCGTATCTCACGGGGAACTGATGGGCCTAATGAAATGCGTGCACTGAAAATGATAAATCCAATCTACATATAATTCACACAACAATTGATACACATTTGATATACATTTGATCACGGATATGATGTATGCACAAGTGTTTAAATAAAATAAAAGAATTATACGACACATGATACACCCCAAAACATGATTAAAACGGGGAATTAGTAGAGATTCACTCACCGTGGGAGCGTTCTTTGATGGTGACGAATGCGCACGAGTTTACGATTCAACCGACGATGGAAAAACAAACCTAAACAATAACGAAATGATTCGACAAATAAGTAAATTGTATTTGAGATTTATATTTTTAATTAGTGCTCTTTAGTAGGATTTTTAGGTTTATTTTTGTTAGTTTAATGAAATTTTCTAACTTTAAAAGTCTTATTTTTAAGTATTTTTAAATAATTTTTCAATTAAAAAATTAAGTAAAAATAATAAAAAAATGTGGGTTGACTTGTCAGGTCTGACCGGGTCTGACCGGTCAGACAGTGATTATTCAGGCGGTGTGCGGGATCGAACTCGGGACCTTTCGTTTGTGTGCAGCAGCCCGGCCAACTGGGCTGCGTGTCTAACCCGTTAGAATTCCTGATTTCAATTATACTTATACTCTTGTTAGCTTTATTCAGAAATTAATAAATTTAAAAATCTTTTAGACCAAAAAATCCGCCGCGCCTACTGAGGCTCGAACCCGCAATCGCTATGCTACTCTGCACCCAGCCCAACCAACTGGGCTGGGTGTCTAACCCATTATATAATGAAATTACTTTATATTTATATACTTTTTGAGAACTGATTTAGTTTGGTTTTAAAAAGTAAACATTCTGATTAGAAAACCGGCGATGAGTAGGGATTCGAACTCGGGTCGTGCATGTTATTTACGCACACATTCCACCATTGGACTGTGTGTCTAACTCAGTTAAGATCCGATTATTATTTCTTTTAGATTACTAATCGAGAACCCATCTTCTTCAATGGTTTCAACACTGAACCAGAACTCGATTAACAAATGATTTTAACTACCCTGATGTTTTAAATACTTAGCATAAATTGAACATATTATACAGAATAAAATTAAGACTCATACCAAACAGGAAATCGAGGTTCGCTTTTACGGTGACCAACTCCGGCGGTTGCAGACAGTGATTCCGACGAACAGAAGTTAGAGTGAAAAATTGAGGGTTTTGCGAGTGTTTCCGAGGTGTGAGGCGATGGTATTTTTAGTGTAAATTGGGAGTAATTTCTTTTCGGTTTCAATCGACAATCATATGTATTGAGTCATTTTAGATTTGAATTGATTAAGGACGTGGGTTGTAACTGACATTGCATCATCGGTTACACTCAAAAATCTCGCGACCACACTAAAGGTCTATGATTATTTGAAAACCGTTTGGCGGTTTCAGTCCTTGTCGCAAACAGATGATTCACGGATGGAACTTAAGTTTTATTTGATTCAATTATTTCTCAACATGTGCGTGTATCACAGTGGTGTTTGGTGTGTGTATTTCCCCGGTAGACCCGGGTTCGACTCCGGTTGACCCCCTTTGTTTATTAATATTTTTTTTACTTATTATTTATTAATAATAGTTTTAAAATTCTCAATTATTTATTACTTATGTATTATTTAAAATATCCGGCACAGTAAATACGCAACGAAACTTGTAACTGAATACTTGATTATTAAACGAAGCGGGTTTTGAACCCGTTTTTCATAAATGTTACAGTTTTTATCTAAGTAGACGTACTTAGTTCCCTATAAAGTGGTGAAAATTGGCTTTGCTAGAGCAATTTTGTGAATACATCCAAGCGGTTTGCTAGCTCTCAGTTAGTTATTTGGATAGTTTTATCTTTCTTCACTTCAAGTTAGTCGAGCCTTCGGTCTTTAGCCATTTTAGCCACTTTTATTAATCCATTTCCACACCCTTGACCCTAGCCAGATTACAACCCACACAAGACCTCTTGATTTTTGATATGTTTTGGTTAAGTGTTTAGATATGATCCTTATACAAGCTTATGATATCGCATAGTCATTGTCTTAGCATCGAGTGTTCTAAACATACTCATTGAATTGTATGTTCCCTATATTTTAGCCGAGTGTATGTGAGCATTGCGAGGATGTAAGGTGAACTAGTAGGGATGTCGAGATGGATCATTGCTCATAACCATATTTCATATACTTTTTGGTTTTTCCTTTTATGTCGAGTAATCCGTTTTGTTTTACCCAAGTTTTTTATTTGTGCTTATATAACGCTAGTTGAGATGATTGCAAGATAGAATTTTGTTTACTTTAGTTTGTTTGAGGACAACCAAAGTTCAAGTGTGGGGATGTTTGATATATAAGAATTTATACATCTTTTAAACGTCAAATATTCCCCATTTGAGTTATTTGTGAAAATGCAGGTTCGGGCTTCGGCCCGGTAAAGAAACAAAGGCTTTTGAAGCAAATTGGAGCAAAAATGGAACATTTCTACCAAACTGCCAGATATGGCATGACCGTGCCAACCATTGGCACGACCGTGCCAAGCATCCAGAATTCGGCACTATCACAAGCACTATCATCAGACTGCACAATTCCGAGTCAAATCAACACTTGGCACGATCGTGTCAACCCCAAGCACGACCGTGCGCGTGCAATCACAGGCCCTGATCAGCTAGTTTCCGAGTTCAACTTAGCCATTTTCGAGTACGATATCGATAAGCACGACCGTGCCAAATGGTGGCACGGTCGTGCCACCTCGGGGAAATTTTAGCGGGATCTTTCCGGATTTTGCATCAAACTTGGTCAACAACTCAGAAAGGCACCTGACACTTACCAAGCACGACCGTGCCAAAAGGTGGTACGGTCGTGCCAAATGCCCAGTAGCTTAAATACGTGAATTCAGCTCATTTGAAGGGGAGTTGGAGCATTTGGGTGGATTTCTCTCTCAAGAAGCTGATCTTGGAAGCTTGGAGATTGAAGAAGGAGCCTTTAGGAGGTTGTATCACTTGATAATCCAACTCATTTTGCTAATTACCTTGTCTTAAACACTAGTATTTCACTTGTTATTTATGCACAATCCATATTACTTTATATTTGTCTTAGTTATCATGAGCCTTCTAGGCTAAACAATTGTGTTGTTTGAATTTTGTTGAAGCTAATGAACACTTAACAATATGGAAATAGATGTGGTGATTATTGTATGTTAATCTTCATGATGGTATTTAATCAAGTTTCTTGGAATGCATGTTCATGTTTAAAGTTATTATTCTTGAATGTTTGATCATAAAAATTTACATGTAGTGTTGGAAAGCCCATGCAGAGATTATGATTATTGAATCTTGTTAGTTGTTGATTTGATTCATAGCATGAAACTAGGAATGGTAATTGCTAACATGATTAGGATGATGATTTGAATATGAGTATGAATTCTTGCATTTGGATTTGTAAAGATCTTATGAATGTTTATATAAATTCTATGGTTTGTGTTCATGTTGGATTGATGATTTAGGCCAAAGTTGTTGTTTAGCATGACCATGCTTGTGATTCATGTCAAGAGCTTGTTGAAGATATCATTTACTTGAAACCAAGTTAGGGTGATTAATGTGTTGTTCATGTTAGTTTTCCTTAATTTGTAGAGTTAGGAGTTTTGATTAACAATTAACTCATTATTAAAGATTAACATCAATTTATCAAGAGAACTTAAAGAAGGAATCTTAGGTGATTAAAATGTTGTTCATTATAATTTTCCCAAGATTTATAAAACTAGGGGACCTTGATTGGAAACTTAGTTGATTCTAAGACTTGCATCACCATTAGTTTTCCTTAAAAGTTGTGATATGTTTATTAGTGGATACTTAATTCAAGCAACCTTTCTTAGATATTGTTCTTGTTAATTCATTTAGTTAATTTTTATCCTTACATGATAGTTTAAAAACAATCAAGAAATCAACTCATTGATCGAAATAGGTTTAAAAGTAACGAAAATTTAGTACTGAGACACCGAGTCCATGGATTGATATCCGGTTCTTTCCAGCGAACTATACTACCACCTGACGGGTACACTTGCCCTATGTGTGTGTAGTTGGTTTTAAGTAAAAACTATTTTAAAACCTAATCTGTGTGAACGAAAATTATAATAATAAAAATATATTTAATTCACGCACATCAGGTATGGTCCCAAAAACTCTGTGTCTGCACAAGGCACCATACCCTCATAGTGATAACAGGTCACAAGGATAACCTTGCGCACAGCATGCAACAGTACCCCATTCTTGAAACCAGCAGGTTGCCTAACAAACCTTGCACATCCTACGCAACGGCAAGTTAAACCTAAAAGTGCAGGTCCCAGACCCTACGCTGATTGATCAAACCTCTATTCACAAATTCCTAAAACCTTGCACAAGGCCAAGACTAAGATGAGAGCAACTCATACTTAGTGTTGAGAACAAAAGGAGTTGATCCCTACAAGCCTGCGTTGGCCAGAAAGCACATAAGGCCACGCGGAAGGGAGAAGCGCAAAGAGGCATTGACCAAGTATAAGGGTACAAAGTGGCAGAGCTGTGACCCAATAACCGCTCGGCAGGTTGTGCCAGACCACGTCGCATGATGAACAGTCATGTAGAGGGCAGAAAGTACACAAGGACATACACGTGGCACCAACCAATTCACGCCAGCGACTGTCACACGATCTCCACTACCGACTGATGACAGGTCCGACAACAAGGACAACTGCCAGGACACGTGGCTCCATCCACCATGCGCTAAGCGCACCTCCTGCAAGAAACCATTAATGGTTGTCGCGAAGGAAACAGAATGGATATTCCTGGTTGTCGGTTGCAGGCTCAAGGTTCATCAGCCCATCTCCTACATACCTCTCTTCGGCTATAAAATAAGGATCACACCCCAAGGTAACACACATTGTTTTGAGCTCACTCACTAATTACTTGCTTATTACTTTGCAAACCCCCGATACTTATTCTCACGCTGGAGTGTGGTCACGGAGAAAACCCTCCCCTTTTCTCTCATGACGAGGCTAACGACGTTTCTGGTTTTACAGTGAGCTTGAAGCAAGATTATTCCGACAAGCAAACGAGAGATAACCTTTTATGCAGAGACTCTGAGCTATAACCCAAATATCTCCGGATACCTTTTGGAACCAGTGTTTCTTCACACTTTATATTAGGTGAATTGATTAATTGTAATTTTATAATTAGTTGGTTATATGTAAAAGAAAAAAAATTATATCAATCGCCGCCACCACACCTCCAATTCCTTTTTTTCTTTGTTTTGCATTTTCCATGTTTTTGGCCCAAAAACCTCAGCCCATCTTTCTTTCTTTATATATATATATATATATATATTGTCATCGGCCCATTCATATTTTTCTTTAAACTGCCCCAACTCCATATGTATATTAATTAACGTATACATGTAGGTTATATATTAATGTTCCTTAAAAAACAAAATCCTAACTCACATTAAAGAAACTACGATCGTGCTCCTTCCCTCTCTTTCCTTCGGTCGTCAACCAAGGATTTCAAGTTAACACTTTCAACTCTTTCGGCCCTCCACATCTAACGACTGTCAACATCTTACTAACTCGGTAAACCATTTACATGCTGAATTATAATGCTAAACATTCGTAATATATTGTTGTGTTTATATGTTATACACGATGGCGTGATATTATAGAAGTGGTAGGGGCTAGAAATCATTTGTTGCAATATTTGTCGTTATGTGTTCGGATAAACCATTAGGGTTTTAATCAGGGTTAATTTTGGGTCTTGTGTTAAATTGTTAATGTTCATGTATGATCTTCGTTGGAATTATCTTGGCTGCGTTTTATGATTAGTGGTTGATTTTGATGTTATGGTTGAACACAAGTTTGGGTATGTCTCACGGGTGTTGTTTATGGGTTTAAACCGGTGGTTAGTGATAAATTAGTTACTACATGATCTCATATGTGAGAAACACCTGCTGTGGTTAATGGTCTTAAGTTGTTAGTTCATAGGTTAACCGTTTATGGGGTTCGGGTGACTAAACAGGTTCTGCCCAGAACGTTATAGCCGACTTTAAGTGGCTCTAACCGGGGTAATTTTTAGTAAAAAACTGATGTTTCTTGAGTCTATGATGAACTTCCAGAAAATGCCTTTCAAACCCAACTGGAATCGTATTTTTTCGACATCGTTTAATATTTTAAATGATTTATTTCGTCTCGAAGATCCAAACTGCATTTTCTGTCAGAAATTTGCAGCCCATTACAAATGTCATAACTTACTGCAAGAATTGAGTTATGATTTAAATTTTTACTGTAGGTACTTCCAGGAGGTAGCGATAATCTCCAACTAAAATTTCCTATAAAGAATAAACGACGATTTTTAAATAAATAATTCGGCAAAACGGTCAGATTACAACGAATCGGATCACTGTTTGGCGCAAGATTTTTCACGAAAAATTCGTAAGGATTTTGGTCACCAAATTTTTACACAATAGTCGATGCCCCGATTGACACGTCCTGTAATTTTTCGGGAATTTTCCTCTACACGAACCACTACGGTAACACTTCGAAAACTGTCTGAAAATGCACTATATTGCTGAATTTTTATTGAAGAGTATTTTAAATCTTTCGTGACACTTGTGTTGTCGCTAAGCGATGTCGTGATAGATGCATGCATGATAATTAGTATTGTATGATAACATGTGTTACGTGCTTGATACGTGTAGGATTCATGTTTTCGTGTGAGCATACACACTAACTCTTAAACGATAATCATGTTAGGAGGTGATTGACCGGTTCTACCTCGTGTATTTCTTTCCATTCCTTAATCTGAGCATTCAAAGGTGAGTTCACTACTCTTTTACAGGCATGCGTCCCGGGGGGACAAATTATTATTCCTTGGAGGAATATTTTTTTGAATGTTGTAGTCTAAATTCGATGTTAGTTAATAAACTTAAACTCTATCATGAAAGTCCCTACTTACTACCGAGCTAGTTGCCTTAGAGGCAACAAGATATTAGTTGATGGCGCTGTTAGACTTGACAAACCTCACACCGTGTTGGGAGCCGAGCGTGAACTACGGACCTTAAACACATGGCCCATGTTGATAGGCATTGATGAGGGCAAACAAACATAACAGTCACATCGGTATCGAGTTTATGATTATAGCATGTCTTCGAAATAAACATTTACCTGCTTTACGTTTAACAAAACTATGAACTCGCCAGCTTTTTGCTGATACACTTGTCTACATACTTGCAGGGCGTTAGGTACTTCATGCGTGGGAACTTGCAGTCTGAGGAGTCTGAAGTGTCATGGACGTGTTACTCGTGGTAACTATTTCATATTTTGCATTTTGAAAATGCTTTGGTTTTGATTATGTTAAAACAATGCACTTGCTTCCGCTGAACATTATTTATTTGAATAATTAAATTTGAATTACACTATTCGTGTTGGATACGATGTTGAAGTTTTATATTATTTACTATTAGTTCGACATGATTAGTGGCTATATCATGGTACGTCACACGCCTCGTAGTAAAACTCCGCTGGTGGTAATTTGGGGGTGTGACAAAATATATTTGCACATCATAAGCAAAGATCATATATTGGAAAAACTGTCAATGCTCCATTCTGATTTGCATTATACACACATTAATGTGCCTCAAGCACATATGGCAGTAAAAGAAAGTTTTTATGATCCTGAGACATTTAACTTATGGCATGACAGATTAGGCCATCTAGGATCTACAATGATGAAAAGAATTATTGAAAACACACATGGACATCCATTTAAATACAAAAAAAATTCCCCAATTAGATAAAATGCCTCTATGTACCTCTTGTTCACACAAGGCCTTCATCCTTAAAAGTTGAAAAGAAATCACCAATGTTTCTTGAAAGAATTCAAGGTGATATATGTGGACCAATTCATCCACCATGGGGACCGTTTAGATATTTCATGGTCTTGATAAACACATCCAGCAGATGGTCGCATGTCTATTTATTATCAACTCGTAATGTTGCTTTTGCAAAATTTCTTGCTCAAATTATCAAACTACGAGCACATTTCCCTGATTATACCATCAAAAGGGTGAGACTTGATAACGCTGGTGAATTTACATCACATGCTTTTAATGATTATTGCATGTCTATGGGAATTGTTGTCGAACACCCCGTTGCTCATGTACACACACAAAATGGCTTAGCTGAATCATTGATCAAACGTTTACAACTAATCGCTAGACCATTAATAATGAGAACAAAACTTCCTGTGTCTGTTTGGGGTCATGCAATTTTACATGCCGAATCACAGGTTCGTGTGAGGCCATGTGCAAATCACAGATACTCCCTATTACAACTTGTTTCTGGCCATGAGCCAGCCATTTCCTACCTTAGAATTTTTGGGTTTGCAATGTATGCTCCTATTGTACCACCACTACGCACAAAAATGGGACCTCAAAGAAGGTTCGGAATATATGTTGGATATGAAACAACCTCCATCATATGATATCTTGAACCTTTAACAGGTGACATATTTAAAGCATGTTTTAATGACTGTCGTTCTAACGAGGCAATGTTCCCAGAATTAAGAGGAGAAAATAAAAAACAAGAAACTGATGTCTCATGGTGTGTGCCTTCATTGTCCCATCCTGATCCAAGAACAAAACAATGTGAGACAGAGGTTCAAAAGATAATACACTTGCAAGAAATTGCAAATTAATTGTGTGATGCTTTTACTGATACAAACAGTGTTACTAAATCTCATATTACCAGTTGCTAATGCTCCAGCTCGAGTTGAGATACCAAGTAAGGCAATAGATAATAAGATAGCTCATGAATCTCAAAAACGTTTGAAACGTGGAAGGCCAATCGGTTCGAAGGATAAGAATCCTAGAAAAAGAAAAGCACTTGTAAAGGAAATTGATCACAAAGAGATTGGTCTTAATAAAATAGTGAATACTGAAACCTCTCGTGAGGAAGATGTTGATGATACTAACAAAGAGATATAAATCAACTATGGTCATACATGTATCATATGGAACCGCTATGAAATGGAAAATATTGATGAGATATTTTCTTATTCTATAGCAAGTGGCATCATGGGTGGAGATGATGATCCTGAACCAAAATCTGTTAATGATTGTCAAAAAAGACATGACTGGGATAAATGGAAAGTCGCTATGCAAGCTGAGTTAGATTCACTTAACAAACGAAAGGTTTTTTCGGTCTATTGTTGTTACACCTAAGACTGTAAAGCCTGTGGAGTATAAATGGGTTTTTGTACGAAAACGGAATGAGAAAAATGAGGTTACAAGATATAAAGCGAGGCTTGTAGTTCAAGGTTTTTCACAAAGGCAAGGGATTGACTATGAAGGAACATATTCTCCCGTTTTGGATGCAATAATCTTTAGATACTTAATCAGCTTAGTAGTTTCTAAAAAGTTAGAAATGCATCTTATGGAAGTCGTTACAGCCTAATTGTGGATCTTGATAGTGACATCTATATGAAAATTCCTGAAGGATTTAAACTCCCTGAAGCGTTAAATTCAAAACCCAAAGAAATGTATTCGATCAAATTACAAAGATCTTTATATGGGTTGAAACAATCTGGAAGGATGTGGTACAATCGTTTGAGTGAGTATTTGATAAGTTTAGGTTATACATATAATCGTATCTGTCCATATGTCTTTATTAAGAAGACAACATCAGGATAAGTGATCATAGCTGTATAAGTTGATGATCTAAATATAACTGGAACGCAAAAAGAAATTCATGAAGCAATTATTCTTTTAAAGAAAGAATTTGAAATGAATGACCTTGGAAAAACCAAATATTGTCTTGGTTTACAAATTGAACATATGAGCAATGGAATACTTGTGAATCAAATGAACTATATTGAAAAGCTATTGAAACGTTTCAATATGGCAAGGCAAATCCTTTAAGCACTCCAATGGTCGTTAGATCACTTATGTCGAAAATGATCCATTTCGTCCTTGTGAGGACAATGAATAAGTTCTTGGTCCAGAAGTACCATACCCCAGTGCAATTAGAGCACTTATGTATCTTAAGAATTGTATGAGATCTGACATTTCTTTTGCAGTGAACTTGTTCGCAAGATTTAGTTCAGCTCCTACTAAAAGACACTGGAATGGGATTAAATATATTTTTCGATATCTTCGAGGTACTCTTGATTTAGGCTTGTTTTATCCTAATGATTCAAAAGAATGGTTAGTTGATTATGTAGATGCAGGTTATTTATCTGATCCTCATAAAGCAAAATCTCAAACTGGATATGTATTTATGAATGGAGCAACTGCGATTTTATGGCGTTCTAAAAAACAAACACTTGTCGCAACATCCTCAAATCATGCTGAAGTCATTGCACTACATGAAGCTTCAAGAGAATGTGTATGGCTGAGATCTATGTCACAACACATAGTGACTTATTGTGGGCTAGAGAAAGATCGAAGTCCAACTTCTATCCACGAAGATAATGCCGCTTGTGTCTCTCAAATGAAATAAGGGTATATCAAAAGTGATAGAACAAAACATATACTACCAAGATTCTTTGCATATACTCGGGACCTTATTAAAGACAATCAGGTCCATATGAGATATGTCCAATCCAACAACAATTCAGCCGATCTTTTCACAAAAGCACTACCTATAGCAACTTTCAGGAAACACGTTCATGACATTGGCATGCGTCACGTATGGAGAATGTAATACCTTACAAATTGCAACTTGAGGGGGAGCTATAGATTGTACTATTTTTCCCTTAGCTAAGGTTTTTTCCCACTGGATTTTTCTTTAGCAAGGCTTTTAATGAGGTAGTACTTAAAGACATCGAAATTTGCAAAGTGTCATCCAAGGGGGAGTGTTATGAATATTTACCATGTAGATCAAGATTTACATCTAGATCTACCAAGCAAGTTGATGAACTCTTTGTCAAACTTATGGATAATGTACTATACTACTTGTCCATCAAATAGTTAATCTTGTCTACCAAATAGTTAATCTTTTTGTAGTATAAATACTAGCTCAAGGTAGGAGAGAAAATGCACCTCACGTACACACTTTCATAAGTTATACAATTCTCTACTTCTTGCTCTTTTAATCTTTCTAAAGTTCTTAAAGTTTTAACACTAATCTTGTGTTAATTCTTGTTATATTATAACAGTAGGGTAATTTTGTAAAATGATCTTGTAGGATAACTTTTGTAGAGTATCTTAATTATTTTACAAAAGATCTTGTAGGTAATTTTGATTTTATAGAGTAATTTTCTAGAATATCATAATTACTTTACAAATGATTTTGTAGGATAAGTTTGAGTTTGTATGGTAATTTTGATCTTTGTTGGATAATTACGAAAATACCACCGCACTTTTTTTTACTTTTCCATACCTTTCGTACATTTTGTACGATAAAATATTTTGTATAGGATCTTTACTCTATATATTTTCGGATTAATACATGTAATATGTTCATGTTCTAGATTCTGTTAAGATGCACGTGACTGAAATAAGTTGATCTTATTTTCCATTAACATTTTAAAATTTCTTAAAGAAAATTATGCAAACCAACAGCGCCTAAGATATTGTTTAAACTACTTTGCACTTGTGTATATACTATGAAATGTGTACTTGGTAGTAATAATGGATGCTAAAGTTCAACCAAATGTTTAATAGCCGAGAGTCAACTGATGACATTTGAAATGAAATATGCTTTTAATACAAAATAATGATAAAAGAAATATCAAACTTCTGATTAAGCCGGTATAAAAGAATAGAATGACTTTAATTAGTATAGCATCGATTCGATCTATAGTCAAGGTTGATTTTCCTGTCGTCTGTGGGACTTGAACCCAAGACCCCTCCCCCTCCTTCCAAAGTGTTTAAAGACTTTGTCTTTGCCAATGGATCGTCACCCCATTGGTTTTGTAACGAATTTTTCACAATTTGAAACGCATAAAAACTCTATATTTGTAACATATACATTAAAATTCAATTTTCTTACTATTATTTTTTTACAGACCTACTAAATGACCGCAGTCATCCATTCATTTATTCAGACAAATGAGCTGTCAAAATAAAAACATTCATTTACTCAAAGACTAATGAGCTATCAAAAATAGAGATGTCATATTTTGTAATTGACATTGGTGCGGTTTTGCCCTCTTAGTCTCTTGTAATTAGAGGTGCATATCGAAACCGATTTAGGATCTGAATCCGGTTCCTAAACCGAAACAAATCCACTCCAAAAACTTGTTTGGGAGAAACTAGTTTGAAATCGAGCTGAATCACCAGGTTAAACAGAACAGAAGCGAATAAAAGACGGTTTCAAACCGAACCACTTTCAAACTGCATCATTTTCCACTTATAAACCGGTTTCTAATCTGAATCTGTATGGGGGAAACCGATTTTAACTCTATTAGACTCGAACCAAAGCGGTTTTTTAAACCGACGCGGTTCGGCCCAAAAACCAGTATTGTGCACGTAATTGTAATCTTGTTAAACTTATCTTTTCCTATTGCCTGTGCAAAAAATTATCAATGTGTATATGGGCCGACCCAAACCATTAAGCCCACTATAAAAACATCAAACCCATTTTTATAAGACCGTTTGATCGAATGCTTAACCCACATAATGTGCTTGCTTTGCCAACTTCATTGGGCTTTTATGGGCCTACAAAATTGAAAGGATAATCATACAACCAAAAGCCCAAAACCCTTCAAAAGTTCAAATTCTCTTGTTTTTTTCTCAAATATAAATATCTCGTACACACAACAAGACAAGACCAAAGTAATCATAGCCGTACGGATACAATTCACTAAACACTGCTGAGGTGGAAAACATGGTAAGATTAACGTCAACATCGAAGGGTACAGCTGGTGCTTCTAACAAAAAGTTTCCAACTATATATAACCAATATGTTCAACTATCAACAAACATACCTCAAAAGTATCCATACGATGTCGGCCACAGGAACCAAGAACGAGGGACGAAGTAGATTTAGCGATGAACAAATCCGGTTCCTTGAGTGCATGTTTGAGACACACTCGAGGCCCGAGTTGAGGATGAAGCAAGAGCTTGCGAAAACACTCGGGCTTCAACCACCCCAGGTGGCCATATGGTTCCAGAATAGAAGAGCCCGGTCAAAGTCAAGACAGACCGAGCAAGAGTTTAACAACCTCAAACACAACTATGAGATGTTGGCGTCGATGTCTGAGTGTTTTAAAGAAGAGAATCGAGCCTTGGTTACGCAGGTACGATTATAGTTAAAGGCGTCAAAACGGGCTTGGTTAATATTTAACTTTATTTTCAAATCCACTTTTTTATAAATAAGTAGTGTGTCCAATAGGACTATATAACATAAATTATTTATATATTTAACTTTTTAAATAATGTTATTTAGTACGTTTTATGTTTTAAAAATACACGTGTTAACATCTAATTTGATCAGCAGTTGCAAACGCTAAGAGAACTTACGAAAACACAAGAAGGAAGCGTAACTATGACGGGAAACTTCACCAACAAGAACAATAATGAAGACTTGGGTCCCGTTTCAGTGGCAAACGACTCAAAATTTGTATCAGAAGATTGTCGCCATGAAATTAGTGTCCCGTTTTATGGTGGTACTCCATATGTTGGAGAAGATGATATAATCTTAGACATTGAAGAATACGGCTTTGTCCAAGATGGTGGGGGTCTAGGGGATTTTTGGGATAAATTACTGTTTTATGATGTTACATGTTAGTACTTATTGAAGAATACGGCTTTGTCCAAGATGGTGGGGGGTCTAGGGGATTTTGGGGATAAATTACTGTTTTATGATGTTACATATTAGTACTTAAAAGAGTTTGTTATTAGAGGGAAACAATAATGAGTATTGTAATTAGACGTGGCAACTTTAACGATGATTTATGTGAAAATGCGATCATTTCGTCATTTTGTTGCTAACAAGTCAATGAGCGAAGTCAAAAGCTTTAAACGTTCTAGTACGTTAAACTGAAACGTGTGAGTTAAAAGTTGTACAAAGCCATATCCTTACAACCTTTGAATTTGTTTTATTAAATTGGATATTAGTTTAACAAGAGTATATGTAATCATTTTTAACATATTACTTATAGGTTAATTTAAAAAACATAATGAAGAAAAAGTTGATGACAATCCAATATGACCCATTTCGTTTTGCCCAGTTATCCAATATATGTGTTTTTTTTTTTTAATTTTTATCTTCAATAATTGCACTCAAATAAAAATTCAAATATTGATATTTACTATCCAAAATTTTGAATAGTCGAAGATCGGATAATCCAGTCTTATCACCCCAACCTCCTTGACTTAAATGATGAACACACCCTATCACACAAAGAATGTCTAAATACACAAATTTTTTTCTACATCTCAACATAAATTTTATTTAATCTGAAACCAATAAAAACCCATCGAATGCAATTTTTGTAGAATTTACTCTACATTTGTAAGTGTTCCGAGTGTTCAAAACTCTTCATATTTATTCCATGATATTGACTCATCTAGAGTCGTGTAGAATTTTCATATAGATAGATGTAGGGTGGGTCACACACCCCCTTAATAGGTTCAACTGATATCAGAAGTATTTTATGTTTCTTGTTATCATTTTTACGATCACAAATCATAACCTAAGGAGAACGTAAGATGTCACACTTGTATCTTTATTGGCCATATTTTACATGATCTAACTAATATGATTAGTGAAATTTACTAGTTCATTTAGATCTTACACAAATAATGTATTCTCCAAATCGAAGTAAATATTACAACTTAATTTGGATATCGTATCCAAAATGTATCTCAAAATCGATAAATAACTATTAGTGGTCTCATGAGTCATGATCAGCTTAACATATAGCAAAAACCCGAAAATAGAGAAATGAAAATTTACTTGACGATTTCAATAACTCCAACTTGATTTACTTGAATCACTCGATGTACTTATCATTTTCTTCATCACTCATGAAAGCCGAAATAGGGAAAGACTTCCCTACCCCCATCGGGATCTTGAAGTAAATTTTCGAGCTATCGACATTTTCCATACTCATCTCAACAACGGGCACCCACATCAATAGTTGTTTACTTTTAACCCCCGTCATCTTCTTCATCTTACATTTTTCAATATACGCAGTCACTTCTCTAGCGTAACTCACACGTGTATTCGTCCCTTCAAAAAAGTGCTCGTATGGAGCCTTTTGCTTCATCCAAACAAAGCCCGTTTCTCGAACCTGGCCACACTCTACAAGATCTTTTAGTGGGAGAACGCCTCGAGGGAAACCAAGCTCATCTAGAAGCTCAATGGAATGGCGAAGGCACTCTTCGGCTCCATACACGATCTCGGCCCCAGCTCTCTCATCTGCCATGTTTTTTCGCAATTTGTGAGAGTTGGTTTTTTATTTGAATTATGGGAAGTGAAAAGAGCCTTGTGTTTTATAGTCCAAAAGGGTTGGGCCTAAATGAGATTTGGTTGGAGGGGTGGTTCACCTATTTTTGATATGGTTCGTGGCTGGTGAGCCACCTTCAATTTAACTATTTTAGGTATGATGGAAGCGTGAAACAAAAGATAAACAAAATTCAGTTAGAGGTTGGGCTCAACAGGGCAAAAGTTTGGGTTAATTAGGCCCGATATATGGAAATGAATTATTGTATATGCACTCATGACTCAACACACTGATATGTAGAGGTGCACAAATCGGTAAAATAGTAATCGAACCGTTTTTCTTTCTCCAAAAAATAAAAAGAAGTTATTAAATTCACAGGTTAGATTAATAACCGGTATTGCAAATGAGCTGTAGCTCAATTGGTATTAGAAAGGAAGTGAAGATTCGGAGTTGAAGGCCATATGTATTAAATTCGAATCCAAAATCAACTGGGTTTTACTGAAGTGGTCCTTCGGACGGCGGGTTTTCCCCGGTCTAGAGATGGTGCGTTTGGGCTACCCAGCGCTGTCTGCGATTGTAGGCGTATTGGGTCGCCTTTTACATAGGGTTACCGTGGTTAGCCGGACTTTTATTCGTTGGCCGTTGAAAAAAAAAGGTAACCGGTATTGCATGGTGGAAATCTATAACATATTAAAGCGATTAAATTAAGAGAAATCCGGTTAACTTATAATAGGTTAAAAATGTCTTTCCAAAATATTTAAAAAAAGTGAAAGAACACTAAAAATATATGATATATACTCAATAAACTTTGTCATTATTTATTTTTTAATTTCAGAATTAATAATACATAATTTTTATTAAACAAAATGTCAGAAATCACGAATACGTTGTATGTATGTATGTATGTGTATATAATCAATTTACTACATTCAGTTTACCTGCCTTTTCAACTCAACCATATGCAACAATTTCGCCCATTATGCAATCAATTTTCAATTAATACTTCCGCTAAAATTAATGCAATCATTTCGCCAAAACTTCAACTCACGTCTCAATCAACACATCTTGGAATCGCAAGGGAGAAATTGTGATGGCGAAGAAACCAAAATCCAAATCCAAGAGTCATGTCTAATAGGTTTGGGGATATCAAATTATCTTGATAGGAGATGTCTTGGGGATGTCATTGATGATTGATTCACAAGGAGGGAGCCTCGCATAAAGACCGGAGATTTCGAAGAGGGGTTTAACATCTCATTCTTAAATTTTCACTTGGGCCTTATTTTAACCATCAATAAATATATTTTTTCCCTTGAGGATATTATAAACAAATATATATTTTGTCACTTTGAAAAAAGTTTATAAACTATATATTTTTTAATATGTACACATATACATGTGTGCATGTTTCTCCATTTTTTTTTCCTAAACTACTGTACTTTAAACTCATTGTCTATACAAGAAGCTAGACATGAAAATGGAAAAAATATAGAAACAATGAAGGTGTTATAGCATTAATAATGGATTTCTTAAATTTATATAAGTGAGTTAGTTATGTTATAAGAAATGATTGTGAGTGTTTTTAAGTGGTTGTGAGTGAATGAGAGAGCAAATGTTACTGTTCATAGGCAAATATACGGGAACATTGTTCACCCCTTATATATAATTTTTAATATTTTTGAAAGTGGTTGTGTGTGGAGCATGGTTGCAAAAGTCGCTAGTCGGTCGACCAGGAAGTTGAGAGTACTCGGCTTACGCAGAGAGTGCTCGGGGAATACTCGGACATGTTAAATTACAAATAAATTAGTTTTGGAAATTAAATATATGTCAAAAACATAAATTTACTGATATTTATAACACAATACGTGAAAATAATATTCATTCTTTAATATGATACACATAGAAATTATGTTTTATTTATTTTTTTTAAGTCAAACTCGGCCCGAATTGACCTACTAAGTCCGATTTTAGTCGAAGTTGACCGCGTTTGATCGATTCCGAGTAATTAGTTGGAGCTGAAGAAAGTCGCTTCGGCAGCCTCCCTTGTAGCGACTACTCGGGGAGTAATCGGCCTTGGAGACTTTGTTTTACAACCATGACGTGGAGGGAAGATAAAATGTAATGGTAAAGGTATAAAAATATTATTTAATTAAAAAAGAGAAATAAAAGTACTGATTTTTAGTATAATTATATAGATAAAGTATAAAAAATTCATTGTGAATGGTCTTATATACAATAGGTTTTGTAATCAATTCACCCAAACCATTTTTCTTTTCTATTTCCATTAACAAATCAAATACGAATAATTAACAATGAAATCAAAGATAATTACTACGGTCTGTTAATATTCTTGAATGTAATGTCATCCCTAAACATCCAAATAACTCAGCATGTTGACATGTTAATAGACTCGATCAATGATCTCTTGTGTTTGATACTTGACAACGAATCTATCCACTCCATTAGATCCGAAATAAAGTTTAAAGTAAGACACTTCATATCCAACCATCTTTCAATTGCATACAAGGTCTTCAAAACTAACACAAACAGAAAACATGATCCACCATTTCCACATCTTTGGCACAAGATTGGCAAAACAAAGAACCATCCAAATTTTTACCAACCAATTTTATCCTCATTGGAATTCGATTAAGAATAAACCGTCAAACGAAGATACTTACTTTCCTCTAAACGAGAAGAAATTATAAGTATTGTCGATGTAATTTGAGAAATTTAACAAATGTCTTCTAACGTACAAAGCAAAAAAAGGAAATAAAAAAACATTGGTTTTTCAAAGTGATACAATTTTTTTTAAACAAATGAATAACCATCTTAAAAAAATAGGTTTGTTTTTCAAATCAATTTGAAAATTTTCATGTGTGGTTAGAGAAACAATGAATATATCTTTTATTATTTTTTTTTTTATTTGTTAGTTTTCATAAATTATGTGGCTAGAGTGATATAACTACGATAGAATTAACTTCTGTAAAATAATTTGGTGTTTTATTATAAAAAGAAAATATAAAACAAACGGGAAACATGGTTGCGCGCGTGCCTCGGGGATAACCTAGGCAAGTGGTTCACGTGAAACCAAAAAGGCTTGTTCTATCGATCACATTTTCTTCCATCACAATCGACAAATCACTTCATTTTTTCACTTTTACACGTGCATGTCAATCTATGTTATTCCAACTTTTCAGTTAATAAATTAATAGTTTCAAAAGAAAAAGTTAAAGAGAGAACTAAAAACAATCCAAAAAATAACCAAGTAAAATTTAATTCATCGTAATTGATTTACATGATTATGGAAGAAACAATAAATAACACTAGTTTAAATAACTATGTCGTCTTGTGTAAGGATGTTCAATCTTTAATCTTTACTTGCCTGATGTCTAAGTATTTTAGATGTCGTGTAAAACGAACAACACTGGTGACTCGCTATAAGGAGGAGAAGATAAAGGTTCATCTTGTAACCACCCTCCGGCGTGAGAAAAAGTTATCATTTTGAGGATAAGTGTGTGTATGTAGTGAGAGAGTAGAGAATCGAACCCTTAAACCTGTGGATTGAGCCTTCTATTTATAGCTGAAGAATGAAGAAGGAGGCGAACTGCCAGCTAGCCAATGTTCGCCAGCTGTCCAACCAGAAGAAATATCCGTTTGTCTCATCTGACGACGTCAGGCCTTGTGGTGACGTGGCGCACAGTTATTCGCTCCAGGTCAGCTTGCAACCGTACTGGTTGTCGCCTTGTCCTCCCAAGATCTTGTAACCACTGCTGGCATCTCCCTATTGGTGCCACGTACTGTCCTTTTTGTCTGCAAAGAGCATCTTCTATCGCTAGGTGTCTTTTTCCAGAAGCTTCTAGGACCTTCTGGATGCTCTCGTTTGACGGGGACGCTAGCTTGGAGTGGTGTGGTCCCTTTGACATGTGTCCACATGTGATTTGGGCTCATACCTCTTCAAAGAAACCCAAAAAAAATAAAATCGTGATTTGATCAACTTAAAAGAAACGCCAACTTGGAACTAACACTCCGTATAGCAACTTAAAAAGAAACCCTAAAAAAATAAACTGTGATTTGATCAAAGAATGTTGACACATATCTTCACTAATCGAAAGCCAAAGACTAGTATTAGTGATGTTTGTGATAGTACCAATACTTGTTTAATGTTGTTCGACTACCGAAAGCCAAAGACTAGTATCAGTGACGGTTGTGATAGTACCACTACTGGTATTAGTGTTGTTCGATCGGAATCGCCATGGAACTGATACTGTTTGGACGATATCAGTTTGGTTTGTCACAGTATTGTACAATAACGACACTTGTTATAGCTTACGATATATGATAATCCATGGCGAACACAACTTCGCTTTCAATTAAATTTTTATGTAGATAAAAATAAGTACGTCGTAACAATAGATTCGTAATTTTATAAACATTTACAATTTTTTTTATCAAAATAACAAAAAAATTGAATGGTATCCATTTATGAAAAAGCCTAGTGTATTTTACAATATATATAGGGGTATGATACAGTGAAAACGACTAAAATTGTGAAAGCGATGAAAATGATTTTGGTGTTGACATGTGACGTTGGTGCTAACTTACACCCTAAGAGTAATGTTGTCAAAAAGCTCATGCAGATGCCACTCACATGCCAAAGACTATGCACATGTAAGTCACATGCATATATCACCATTTTTTTAAAACCCCCTTAACTTTTTTATACGTGATTATGTTTTTAAAAAAATTAAACCATAAAATCGAGTGTTTTATTATTTTTCCAACGATTATACTATTGCTATACTTTTGAAATTAAAAAAATGACATTAACTCGGTGTCGAAACAAAAATGCCATAAAAACACATAGTTCAGTAAAACGCAATGAAATATCCAGTTGAAAACGCCATAAAACACCCAGTTTTAAAACGCCATAAAAACAATCAGTTCAGAAAAACACCATAAAAAACCCAGTTTAGAAAACCACCATAAAAAACTCAGTTGAAACGCTATAAAAATACAAAGTTGAATTTTTTTTTGAAAAGTATATCAATAATATACTCGTTGGAAAAATAAAAAAACGTTGGATTTTACTGTGTAATTTAAAAAAAAGTAATCATGTATAAAAAAATTTATGAACCTTTAAATATAATTGGGGAAATGATATGTGATTAGCCTGTGCACCCTTGTTTGGGTCTTATCAATTTACCCATCCTGGTAATTCTAATGTCACACCCCTAAATTACCACCAGCGGAGTTTTATCGCGAGATGTATGACATACCAGGATCTAGCCGCTAATCATGTTGAACTAAGAGTAAATAATATAAAACACCAACGGCATGTCCAACATGAATAGTGTAATTCAAATTTAACGATTTAAACAAAGAAATGTTTAGCGGAAGCAAATGCATTGTTTTAAAATAACCAAAACCAAAGTATTTCAAAATGCAAAATATCAAATAGTTGCCACAAGTAACACGCCCATGACACTTCAGACTCCTCAGACTGCAAGTTCCCATGCATAAAGTACCTAACGCTCTGCAAGCATGCAGACAAGTGTATCAGCAAAAAATTGGCGAGTTCACAGTTTTGTTTAACGTAAAACAGGTAAATGTTTAGTTTAAAGACATGCTATGAATAATAAACTCGATACCGATGTGACTATTATGTTTGTTTGCCCTCATCAATGCCTATCAACATTGGCTATGTGTTTAAGGTCCTTAGTTCACGCCCAGCTCCCAACACGGTTTGAGGTTTGTCAAGTCTAATAGCGCTATCAACTAATACCCCGTTGCCTCCCAGGCAACTAGCTCGGTAGTAAATAGGGACTTTCATGATGAGTTTAAATTTTTAACTAACATCGAATTTAGACTACAACATTTAAAAAAAATATTCCTCAAAGGAATAGTAGTTTGTCCCCCCGGGACGCATGCCTGTTAAAGAGTAGTGAACTCACCTTTGAATGCTCGGAAGTGGAAACGGTCAATCACGTCCTAACATGATTACTGTTTAAGAGTTAGTGTTTGTGCTCACACGGAAACACGAATCCTACACGTATCTAGCACGTAGCACATTTTATCATACAATACTAATTATCATGCATGCATCTATCACGACATCACTTAGCGACAACAAAAGTGTAACGGAAGGTTTATAATACTCTTCAATAAAAATTCAGCAATATAGTGCATTTTCGAACAGTTTTTGAAGTGTTATTTGCAATAGTTTGTGTACAGGAAAATTCCCAAAAAATTACAGGACGTGTCAATCGGGGCATCGACTATTGTGTAAAAATTTGGTGACCAAACTCCTTACGGATTTTTCAGTGAAAAATCTTGCGCCAGCAGTGATCAGATTCGTCGTAATCTGACCTTGTTTGCCGAATTATTTATTTAAAGATCTACGTTTATTCTTTTTACGAAATTCCAGTTGGAGATTTTTGGAATCACCTAGAAGTACTTACAGTAAAAAAGTTCAGATCATAACTCAATTCCTACATTGAGTATGACTCTCATAATGGGCTGCAAATTCTGACGAAAAACACAGCCTGAACCTTTGTCACGAAATAAATCATTTAAAATATCAAACGACATCGAAAAAATGCGATTCCAGTTGGGTTTGAGAGTTGTTTCGTGGAGGTTAATCATGGACTTAAGAAACATCAGTTTTTAATAAGATTTGACCTGTACAACATTTTAAAGTCGGCTGTACAGTTGGACAAATTCTGTTTTCGTTACCCGATCCCGCAAACGATTAACTAGCGAACCAGTGACACATAAATATTAATTCACATCAGGTTTATATCATAGATAGGATCATATAGTAACTAATTCATCACTAACCACTGGGTTAAACCCAAAACAACACCAACGAGGCATACCTGTACCCGTGTTCAACCACAACTTCTAAGAAACATCATCTAATCCTAAAACACAACCAAGATGTGTATTAAGAATCATGCATAACCATAGCAATTATTCCAAAACACAAGATTTATCCCATATCCGCAACCCTTGTGACTTAACCGAACTTATAGTAGATCCTAACATTATAATCACATGATTTTAACCATTCGAACTACACGAATCATCATATAAAATAAACAATCATCAATCAAAACAACAAAAAGGCAGCCAAGTTACAAGCAGATTACGACCGAAAACGTATATGAACTTCTAGAATTATAAACGAATAACAAAACGCGATACCTAGTGATTGAAGTGAGACCAGCCTAGAAGTTGGGTTCTTGGTTTGTTGTTCGTCCACAACAGTAGCGAAGAGAAGGCAAGAGGTTTTGAGTTGTAGGGTTTTGGAGTCCAAAGGAGTTAGCATAGTAATAAAAGGCATGCACAATATACGTATTTTATCAACAAATTTGTGGGGCGGTTTGGAGTTTAGTCCCAAATGGGCTTTGGCCAAAAAGAATTAAAGGTAAATGTGAGGGTGGATGTTGGGCCGATATGGGCTACACACCAACAAAAAAATGTAGGTGTGGGTGGCCGTGATTTTGATTAGTATAACTTTTTTTTACATATAATCAATTAATATGAATGAATAATTATTATTCATGCTATGGTGCGGCCTTCAGGCCTCGTAAGTTTCGAGCTACGCGAGTGGGTTGGGTCAGCTGGCGAGACATGAGTTTCGGTTCAAACGGTTCGAGTCGGCTCAAAAGGATAAGGATTTTGCTTGAATACTCACTTGTATAAAGTAAATTAGATAAGTATAATTTATTAGTCACATAAGTTCATGCCTTTTTATAAATAGAGTTAAATGCTTGGTTGGTCCCTGTGGTTTGCAAATCTTGCAGACTTGGTCCCAGTGGTTCACTAATTACACACTTGGTCCTAGTAGTTTCAAATTTTGCACTCGGGTGGTCCTTACCACTAACCTTTGTTAGATTTCTCAGTTAAGTATATGCAAAATTACTATATTACCCTCCTTCACAAACCTGCAACCTCCACATCCACCTTAAACCCACCACCACCTCCACCGTCAACTGACCACCACCACTGCAACAATCACCGGAAAGGTTAGAAGAAGGAGGTACACCGAAACCGAAGGGGTGTTGAGGCGGTATTCTCGGCGGCTTCAGTCGTCTTCTCCGGCGCTCCGGCAAGTTGCAGGTTTTTCGGCTGTGTTTCCTTTTTTTGCAAAACTAAAGTTTGTTCCGATGAACAATGTTTGGGGTGCGGTTTGGGTAGCCACAAGAGTTTGTTCCGATGAACAATGTTGAGTTTGTTCCGATGAACAATGTTTGGGGTGCGGTTTGGGTAGCCAACATTGACACGTCTTTCAAAGGTCCATACTCGTTCAGGCTCACATCTTCAATAAACGCGGTCGCAGTTGCTATAAATGCTGTGCCTATGAATTTTTGTACCTGGCCAAACTTATTTCTCAAATGTGAACTTTTAGTAGCTAGTGAGACCCAGTGAAGATTAGTAGGATAAACTGCAGTTTTTTTATTTCAGTTTGATCATGCTATTGTCTAGTAATGATTTTAGTTTTGACAATAAGCATTGTTAATGGGTGTTTAACCTGTTAAGATTAGTAGGATAAATGCAATTTGAGTTTATTATATCTTTTGGTTAGTTTACAATGCGTACAAACGATCATAATTGTGTTATTGTGTAGAACTATAAAGTAAGTTGCACTACAAAAAGAATTCACTAGAAATTAAGAAGTCTCACCGGTATTCTCGGCGGCTTCAGTCGTCTTCTCCGGCGCTCCGGCAAGTTGCAGGTTTTTCGGCGGCCTCCGGCGGCGTTTGACAAACAGAGAGTGAGAAGTGTTGTGAAGGTTGTATGGTAGAGGAAATGAACTTTGGGTTCGGTTTACATAGGGGTTGCGTAACTGAATTTAGTCGAAATTTTGGGATAGGTTCGTGATTGGCATCAAGGATGGAAATGAATCAAAACCTTCAATTCCGATCAGTCAGTTTTGCAGAAAAAGGAAACACAGCCGAAAAACCTGCAACTTGCCGGAGCGCCAGAGAAGACGACTGAAGCCGTCGAGAATACCGCCTCAACACCCCTTCGGTTTCGGTGTACCTCCTTCTTCTAACCTTTCCGGTGATTGTTGCAGTGGTGGTGGTCAGTTGACGGTGGAGGTGGTGGTGGGTTTAAGGTGGATGTGGAGGTTGCAGGTTTGTGAAGGAGGGTAATATAGTAATTTTGCATATACTTAACTGAGAAATCTAACAAAGGTTAGTGGTAAGGACCACCCGAGTGCAAAATTTGAAAGTACTGGGACCAAGTGTGTAATTAGTGAACCACTGGGACCAATTCTGTAAGATTTGCAAACCACAGGGACCAACCAAGCATTTAACTCTTATAAATAAGGTAAGTATAACGATGCTAACCACGTAAGCACGGGTTGCCACATCTAAGGTTCCCAACATTTACAAAAACGTCACCGCATTAATCACAATCACAAATCACAAAGATCTTAGGTTCATTTGTGAACCATACCCTTATTTGTGAATTTAATGAACACATCCTAACCTTTGATTTATTTTCAATATTATAAGAGTAGGATAGTTATTAACCTTATAAACTTATTTTTTTATTTAATTAATTCATTAAAATCGGTTACCAACTTGGTAACTGATCCCTATTATTTTTGTGATTCAATTCATTAATCAAATATTACAAAATATCGAATTCAATATTCAATCAAAATTACAATCAATAGTTGTCTTTCTCTTTCAACCCATTCATCAATCATCATAAATTAAAAGCAACAGTTTCCTTTCTCTTTCAACTCATTCATCGATCATAATATTATTTTGTATCAGATTAGTTTCTTCTTCGTCGATTTTCCAAAAACTTGGTGTTTATTCGATAGTCTTGGAGATATTATAGAGGCAATAATATTCAAGCAAATAAGTCAAAGAATGTAGGCTATGGAGATTTTGTTGTGTATGTATGACTCATATGTGAGCCAATATACAGAACATATTTTTTAATACATATATTTTTTTATGAAACTCATGTGATGAATATTCTTCCTAATACAACAACATGAACTTTTTTTATTTTCTTTTTAAACGACTATTAACTAGTTTATGCCTTGCCTTCTAGTTTTTTTTAATGTAATGTTATTTCTAAAATCATATACTGAATGTTGTTGATTGATGCTAACCTTGAATAAACATATACGCTTTGTGGGTTTTTTGCTTTTTTTTACTTTGTTTCATCATCAAAAATTACAAATTATCATTTTTTAATTCTTTTTTGTAAACATCTAGTTATTGTTTGGTGAGTACTTAGTTTT
Source organism: Scalesia atractyloides (assembly GCA_947069175.1). NCBI lineage: Eukaryota > Viridiplantae > Streptophyta > Magnoliopsida > Asterales > Asteraceae > Scalesia > Scalesia atractyloides. Next base: position 86,816,467 of record CAMTDV010000008.1, read on the forward strand.
TATACACATGTGTATGGTTGTTGTTTGTTTTTTATACACACTAGTTTAAGAACCTGTGAATTTCACAGGTTGCTAAAAGAAATTATCTTCATTATCACCGTTAAAACACAAACGAATATATTATTTAACATTCGTCTAACCCTGAACCTCAAAACTTTGTATGTCGAAAGCAAAGTTTTTAAAATTATTTAATGAGGCATTTATACAAACACATGGCGAGCACGATGAGAATATGAATGTTTTGCTAGGAGTGAGTTAACTGTAGCACGATTAATGATTATAACTTAATAAAGCCTTCGGCTAAGTCGGTTGTGTAATAAAATTTACTCCGTTATCATGAAATCAAATGCATATATATATAGAGAGAGAGAAAAAGGGATGATTAATCCTCACCCGGAGAACAAATTACAATTTTATTCCTCAATATCACATCCCGTATTTAGTCGTTTAAGTATAAACTATTCAAGAGAAACCATTATCTATACACGCATAACTCTTTCCCCATGCTTCCCTAAATTTCTTGTCTCCAGGATTACAGCTCCCAAACAGAAATACAATATGTTTTCAAATGCAATATAAACTACAAACAAAGATATATACATATATGCCACACGTTCATTTTATAACTTGTACATAGTGCTTGATAAATAAAAATAGGGAGTTAGAATAAACGTGTGACAAGCGATCGCATTATAAAAGTGAATGTCCAAATGGGTCAAATTGGGTTGAGTTAACTTGCAAACACATTTTTAAAACTTTTTGTTATAAAATATATAATGTGTTGAATATGATTGCTAAAGATTATAATGTCAATAATAATCTAAATTGTTAAAAAAAATGAGTCTTTTTATCAAGTAAACTATTCATCCATTTACTTGCTTTTATAACATTCACATCTGGTTCTCCATTTACATCCATATAATTAACTTGGTAAAACTCACAATTATCACAAAAACGATTCATCTTTTAAAAGTTTATAGACTGAAGTATATCTATTCCGGTGCATTTAGGGGAATACAATGAGTAAAGTAACTGTGTGTAGGGCGATTAACGTCGATATCTGATCCTTCAAGAAGCCAAGGTCTACACTTGACACATTGTAGTCCGAAAGCTTCGAATTAAAATCCTGCAAGAACATTTAGTATCATTGTGAATGAATCTATTAATTAATTTGTATTTATAACCATAAAAGGGATGACTGGTTGTGTATTTCGTAAGTAATTAGTGAATAACCAGAATGTTGTAATTCGATAAACCGCTTAAACAACAGGGCTTGCTTAAAGTTGTCATGATCAATAGCTACTTATTCCAGTTGCTTGAAAAATCTAAAATTATTAGTTACCCACAGCTCTATGCCAATATACTTCAACTTGGGGAAGCATACAGATCAGGGTCATCCTTAAAATCTACATTTACAATAGATTTGTTGTTAATACATGGTAAAAGATGATCAAATCTCGGCAATGACTTTAAAGAAGGAAAGAAGCCTGGGATATTAATTAAACTAAATCAACTGATATGCACATAGACCATTATCATCATGATACTGAGATAAAACACTAATTATAATCCTTAAAGCTTGTTAGATTACTGGTCTCTACTAAGTTTCTCAACAATTTCTAAAAACTCATATATATAAAGAAATTACAGATTTATATATTCACATAAAAGAAAATGGCAAAACAAAAGTTACCTGAAGCGCGAAGATTAGCTTTTTTTTACCTGAAACCCAAAGGCAATGACAACTTGCATATACATATCCTAATAGCAACATCATACTCGCCGCAACCCCTAGATCATCATAAATTCTAATTTTAACTTTATCTAGTGTCAAGATAATCACAAAATGAAGCAATAATCACTTAAAATCTCATAGTTATTGATAAAATTAAGTCATGTACCTCATTGTAGAAGTCATGTGGAAGACCGGCAACTATACAGGCACTGTCTCCGCTGTACGTCTCACAGCCAAAATCAAAACTTTTAGTTTCCTTTTCTATTCCGTTGAGTGAAAAAATAAAGGAAAGTTGTGATTTAACATTTTTTGGCTAGATTTGGTATAAACGAAACTGGACGCATACTTGGGTCGCATGTAGAAGATTTTTAGTAGTTGGGTAGCCTTAATGAAAAGCTTGAAAATTGGGTGGCCTCTTTATGCATATCCTTCTTTCTACTAATTTATCCATTAGAGATAAACACAACCTAACCTGGTCCATTTATAAGTATTTAAGTCGAAGTTGCTACCTCTACTACTTTTCCTCGTATTCTTGAGCCGAAAAAAGAAAACAAATGTATATTACTACTATACCTATGTGCATCAACAGACCACACATGTGTGTGTTGCGAAACATTTTAGGAAAAAAGTCCGCTTTTGTTGCTTCTTTAAGCACTCTTGCAGCTCTTTCCTTTTGTCCTAACCACCAAAAAGCCGCAAGAAGCGTGTTGTAAAATCTTAACCTTAAACCACGACCTTCAGTGTTGAGTTTGTCAAAAATATACTTCACCATTTGCCAATTAGAAGCATCATCGTAATCTCCCTTAATCATCTGGCCAATAACCTCATGAATATTTGATGAATTACACCTTATCATCTCATCCAGCAACTTATGGGTATCATCCCACCAGGATACATAACTGGCCCCTAATCTTCATAAACACCTTGGTCATTTACATGTAATAATCAACATAAACATGACAACACAACGAAAAATGTAATAATACAAAAAACGATATTACATGAGACACATCAACTACATCAGGGTTACGTATCTCGAGTTATCATCCCAACCATTGGCAGCCCCATGATAACCTAACATACCATTTTCATCTTAAACTTCAATAACAACTTTTATTTTGATTATTTAAACTGCTGAATGTAACAAATTTCAAGCAGCCACTCATTTTATACCAAAATACATGCTACCGTAACAAATTTACATCATAATAAAAATAAAATAACATGTTTTAGTTTTCAATAATTTAAATTTCCATTAAATTACCTCCGTAGTAACACGCAGAAGAAGCATAACCATCGGGAAAATAAGCAACAACTGGATCCATAACATCTGGGATCAAAGGGGTAAGCGACCAATTAACAGGTTGACTTGCACCATTCCTATTTAGTCATAGCTCATAATACAAAACGATTTCCTTTATAGTGTTTTTACTTGATGACTAACTTAGAACTTTGTCTATATATATACTATTAGATGAACGCATGCACCACGTCTCAATACAAATAATCGAAGTCAAAATTGGCGTGAAAAGATATTAACCTGGTGAAGGAGAAGGACAACAACAGGAACCCAGAGGGGCGGCTGCACAGATGACTCACCATCCACCAACGCCCACGACAAACATTATTACATCAAGACCTGATTCAAAACATAAACCCTAATAAAAAATGAACATTAAAAAAAACTAACCTGGCCAAATTTGTTATTCTATGTCAAATCCACTTTGAACAAAACAATATTAGACAATTTAACATCACAATATATCAAAGAATATACCCTAATCTGAATCACACAACTTTATGGATTCGAATAATAGAAAGTTCAATAAGATGAACTATAAATTATATATATACACCTATGTTTTTCTTTCAAACTTATATCATTTATGCATGATAAAAGATCATTAGGTTGGAGATTTTACTGCCCCACTAGTGGGAAATTCAATTGCTCCACATGGTGACCGAAAGTGCTCCTAGTTTGTTTTGAACCATGAAGGGCTCCAAAAGGTATGTTCAGATTTTTATAAACTCGTCTTTTTATTAGTTATGTTCTAAGCAGGAGAATATTCTTTGTTAGATAAGATTACAAACTTTAGATTTAGTTTACCACAATTTGGCACTTAGATTTAACAATATTCTTCGTGTAATTAGATTTAACCATAATTTGCCACGGTCACACAAAAATAAGCAAAGACACGTGGTATCAGAAGATAAAACAAGTAATGACATACCAGTAATTAAAATCGATACTCTGAAAAATAGTCATTTTGGTGATTTTATTTGTTTGTAGACTCATGTGAATATTTGGATATTAGTGCCAAATGCTCATTCCTACTATTGTTACCAATAGAATCACCTGATCATATCCATTTCATTAGGCAATAACACCTATACCAATCAGGAAAATACCAACAAATCTGAGAAAAACCCTTTTGTGGGAATCAAACCTAGGATCTAATGGTCCCTAACTTTATCTCAACCCTAAGATACTAATAAGTTATAATGCCATGGGCCATATCTTGTTGCTATTAGGCTAGTTTAATAGGATAACATTTATGTGTGTAATGTAATTTGTTTGATAGAAATCTGACTTCTTGGGGAGTGTGGGAATGACTTGTTAGGTGGTGTAAGATTCTTGTGTATCGTTTTGGTTTTTATAGAGTAATTGTTTTGACATGTATGAGTTCTTGAGTTGTCATATGCAAAAAAACTTGAAATACAATAATAAAACATACAACTAAATATATTATTCTACAATGCAAACAGTTTGCACAACATTCCGCAAATAGAGGTTAAATAGAGGAATAAAAACTAACATTTATCAATATTTTTATACGATGAGGTTCTAAAGTGAATACTAGTGTATTTGCAAACTAATGAATAAATCCTGGCTATTGATTTACACACGTGTATGGCTAGGATTTCATTATCAAATAAAAATATACTAGTGTATTTCATCATCAAATCTTAGCCATTAATTCACACACATGTATGGTCAGGATTAGTTCGCTCAGTACGCAAATACACTAATGTTCTCTTGAACCTAATCCTCTTTTCATAAGCTTTGTGTCGTGTTAAAGCTAAAACTATTTATTTTTCCATATGTGTTTCAAAGCTAAAACTACCTATTTATTTTCTGGATAGGTGTTTGCTCTGTAACAAAATGTTCACTTATCTATCTTAAGAAACTAGTGGAATTCTTTTGTGTGTTGTTGCGGAATATGGTTGGTATCGGTTGGTTCGTCACGGTATCCGTACCCAGTATAGCAACTAAAGAGAAAATTCGAAAAAAAAAGTTGCAGGCCCAAAAGGATATTCACATGTGTTATACATCGATCGAAAAGCATAAAAAAATACATGTATCAGGGTCAATGTTCGTTTGGAAATCAATCGATTCTGTTTGTCATGACATTAATATGGTATCGACAATCGTTATAGTTTATGATACCAAAAAACAACTCTATGCTTTGAATACTACTACATTTTAAATGGGATTTATGCCAGGACGAGAGAAAAAAAATAACACATCATGCTCAAGCAAAGTTTAACTCTTTTTATTTAGAATAAAATATTGAAATCAAATGTGGGTTGAATGAATCTTTGCCACCTTGTTGCGCTGCATCTAGTCTTGTGTTTCTATGTAGAACAATTGTCCCATGTTCAATTGTTTTCTTTCAGAATAATTGATGTTATAAATAGTGACGAGCATTTCAGTTCAATCCAGTATTTGCTTTTCGACGTTTTGGAATCGGTACTTTTGATTAAGTACTTGAATTTTATCGACATTTACATTCAAATATCATACCGTACTATACTATACTGAGTATTTTTGGTACCTGTATCGGTACTCCAATTTTAGCAATTTTCAGGGTGGCATTTCCGATACCGGTACGTGATCATCAGTACCAACAAGGAATAAACGTTAGCCACAACCGTGTGAAGGTGTCAACCCTTCTTTTATGTTTGGGATTGCATACACTATCACCATTTTATATTTGTGTATCACAGTAGATCATAGCGATACCACGATAACCCTTTGATGACATGGGTGGCTGGAAGCTCCCACTCAGCGGAGCTGGAAGCAACAAGTAGTCACACGTATGACTAGCAGCTGGAAGCTCGGTTATTGTATATTTATGTCAAGTTTCAAGACGGCAAAGTCAACTTGATGAGACTTTATCCAAAAGTAATTTTGAGACATACAATTCAGACTTTCACCAAAAAGACAAGACAACATATATAAGCAACACCTTTAAAGGATAAGACTTACCCAATTGGATAAATAAGTTTTAATGGAGGCTTCCTCAAAGGCAGAAAGCTCTGCCTATATAAAGGGGAGTCCTCACAATTCCCAAAGGTATTCGAACTTTTAAATTATCTCTCTAGAACTCTCAAATCTTATTACCTTTAAGCTTATTGACTCTTGAGAACCTTTTACCTAGTCTCACGTCGAAGTCCAAACGCTAGAGGCCATCTCCTGCGTTAAGCCTAACGGTGCTTCTTTGTCTGCAGATATCTTCGAGGAAGCTTCTATCAAGGCGGATCCAAGATCTTCTCATAGCCATACTCTTATTGTTTTAGCATCCTCAAACCCCTAACGACAATGGATACTAAATTGAGATAGGCGACATTTTGAAAACTTAGAACCAATGCTTTCTCATTCCACAAGCATTCTCTACTCTTTCGGATTTCTCTCTTAAATTCTAGCATGCGGTTGCTTGCGATTATTATTAGGTTGATATATTATGTTGTATACCGAGTGATTTAGATTTTTATAAGAAGCCATTGGTGTGTGCAATTATGTATATAAAAATAAAATTAAACCATGGAATTCGAATCAAATTCAAAAGCTCAAAAACAGAATTCGAACTTTAATTCGAAGTCGATTTAAATTGAATTTGAACCTTTTCGATTCCAATTCGTATACCAGATACCCTTGGATGAAAAAGTTAGACAACATGGGTTTAGTAGAAATGAAAATGAAACTATGGTGACTGTAAAACTATATTAAAACTGTTAGGACTATAAGAGTTATTTTCGTCCAACTACAATACTAAAATGTTTAATCTACTCTATAGCTTAAAAGTATTTTTTGTTTAACGACAAAAATGGAATGATATTATATATACTGATATATAGACGAAAAAAAACCGTGCACCAATTGGCAATATAAAAATAAAGGCCAACAAGTGGTTGCGTCAATCTTCATATATTAACACTACACTTAACACACACCTTCCTCAACTATCTCTTCACTCATCCGCATCACCTGCAACCAATGGGACGAGCACCATGCTGTGCAAAGGTGGGTTTACACCGAGGTGCATGGTCCCCCGAAGAAGACAAATTTCTCACCAATCACATTCAAACTCACGGTGAAGGTCAATGGCGATCATTACCTTCCAAAGCTGGTACGTTTATAAGGTCGCGTATGTTGTCTTTGTTGTTTTTCAAACTGAGTTCTCATTAGCATTGGTCTCTCTCTATATACATTCTAAGATAAAATAAAAGTAATCACTGTCCTCGTCTCGTTCTTTTCGGACCCTACTTTATGAGAGTGTGACTGTGAGATATTACTAGTTGCCGACTTTATATGTGGGATATTACTAGTTACCCTACTTTTTAGTGCGATATTACCGGTTACCCTAATTTAAGAGTGAGATATTACATGATAGGTGTGTTTTTATGTTGTATAGTAGTCTATCTCTATCTTTTGAGATAGAGGTAAGGTTTGTCTCGTCTTATCCTCCTCGGAGCTATTTTATGAGTGGGAGAGTGGTTATAACTGGTTACCCTATTTTATGACGGAGATATTGTAGGATACGTGTGTTTTTATGATGTATAGTAGCGATAGGTTTGTCTCATCTCATCCTCCCCAGAGTTATTTTATGCGTGGGAGAGTGGGATACTACTAGTTACCCTTATTTATAACTTGTATATTATTGGGTACATACATTTGTTTTTTATGTTGTTTTGTTATTAATTATTGTATTTATGGACTTAGGATTGCTTAGATGCGGAAAGAGTTGTAGGTTACGATGGGTGAACTATCTTCGTCCAGGTATCAAGAGAGGAAACTTCACCTCTGAAGAGAATGACACCATAATCCGGCTACATTCCCTCCATGGAAGCCGTTGGTCCCTCATCGCAACCGAGCTTCCTGGCCGAACCGACAACGAAATTAAGAACTACTGGAACGCTCGCCTCCGAAAACCGGCTGAACACAAAAATGTAAAGAAGAAGAAGAGGAGAAAATTGGACAATCAGAAAACAAAAACCACAACCCAAGAAAAGTCAACAAAAGTTAATGTTCTTGAATCTTGTCACACCCTGGTCGTAGTGGAAGCGCAAGTGTGTGACTATTAGGTAATCATTGCATCCAACTTAGTAAACAGTATTAACAACAATGATGTCATGCCATTTCTAAGTTTCGTTATACATTTACATCCTTCAAAAGTGAAACCACATTGTTATCAGTATCATATTTCCGTTACAAACATAGTTTAAAACACGTGTTCCAAAACAAGATATTGTTTTTATCACAAATTCAGGCTGAGGCTTTGACCTCTATATACCCAAACAAGGTTGGGATATAAAAGGCAAACCCTCCAAAAGGTAGTACATCGTTGTCTTGAAAATCCCATACCGGATCCATCACCAGCTCAAGTCCTGCGTCCTGAAACACATGTAATTTTAAAAAGTCACATAAAGTTGGCGAGTTCATGTAGTTTAATGTTTTCGTATCAAAATGTCATCCTTGAAAACCTGTATTGAAATCCAAGTATGTTATTAGCATCAATGAGTTAATTAAGGATCTATCAGTGTGTCCCGAGCACCCTGACATACTTGTGCCATAAGTAAGTAACCAAACCGAGACTTCTTTGACATGTTGGGATCACAAAAGCACTCCAATGGGTATACCAACCAGGAGTGGAGCGGGTCTCAAACTCAATAGATCTACTTCTTTTGCACCTTGGTCACTAAGTGATTAATGGTTACTACTGTTATTTCCTACTTACGCACAGTGATCTGTTATCTGCTAACTCATAGCTAACATACTGTTTTGACATGACATGTATTTCCCCTCAATAGTTTAAAACAAAACTTAAAGTAAGTGAAAGGAGGGATATGAACTCACAGGTTTGCATTCCGTTAAGTTGTGCTATTTATCTTTCGGTGTCCGCAACGTATGTAACCTACATGCGTATTGGTTTCATTAGACACCCAGGTCTCAATGGACCTTGTACTCGTTGTTCATCTTGAATTCTTGTTATGTGTTTCCTTGTTATGATTGAAAAACTTAGAATGTTATTATAGTGTTGTTAGTTAGTTTGTTTGATTAAAATTGTTATATATATTTCTCAAATATATACATATATATATATATATACATATTATATATATACATATATATATATATACATATATATATATATATATATATATACATATATATATATATATATTATTGTTTTCAAACACTGTGTAAACTGGGCCTTGCCCTTCATATGTCATTGGGCCTAGCCCATGTTTTCTTGTCACCGAGCCTAGCCCACGTAATTTATGTCTTTAGGCGTAGCCCATGTTTTCTTGTCACCGGGCCTAGCCCATGAAATTTAATGACTTTGGGCCTAGCCCATGTTTTCTTGTCATTGGGTCTAGCCTATGTCTTTTTGTCTTTGGGTCTAGCCCATTTTTTTTGTCCTTGGGCCAAGCCCATGTCTTTTTGATCTTTGGGCCTAGCCCATGTCTTTTTGTCTTTGGGCCTAGCCCATGTACTTTATGTCTTTGGGCCTAGCCCATGTATTTTTATATCCTTGGGCCTAGCCCATGTATTCTTATATAATTTTGAGCTTTTATTAGTTTTTGGGCCACCTCCATAATATTATGGAATTTGGGCCTAATATATGATTTTCACAATTTGGGCCTATAAATATATACATTTGGGCCTAGCCCAAATGTATATATTTATAAACTCATTTTTCTTATAAGTATTTACATATAATTTTCTAACTTTTTATATACTTGACTTTCCGAATTTTTCATTTCGATAACATATGTATATATATATGTTGAACGTCTAAATATATATTTAGACTCGTCGTCGTCGTCGTTCGTTATATGTTCATTTTCGTCGAGAATCGCCCATTGTCGTGACGACCTTTCGTGCCGGCGATTCACCCGTTGGTCGTCGACGCGACGATGACATCTTGAATGTTTGCCTATTGTTCGCATTGCTTTGATTGTCCGATTTATTGTTTCGACACATTGTGAGAATATATTTATTATGTTACCAACACTTAGGGTATTGATCAAGTGTTGTTATTTTGTATAAGATTGGGTATTGTTATTGTGAATACCCTAAGTTTCTAATACATGCACATTCAATACTCACATGTATACATACAATTTATTGGCAACAATTGTATAGAAATATATATATATTTGTATTACTTTTCAAGTAGAAATATACTTGCAAAAAAAGTGTTTATTTTTGCTTATAAATATATATTTATAGCTTTGTTAAACATTTTGTTATTTAGGGATAACCCTTGTCATTAGAGTCTACTTAATGACGATTTAAGTTACTAATCACGTTTAGTCCCACTAATCACCCCACTAATCATGTCTTAATCGCGATTAGATTTTTAGGAAATTTCGCCATAGTTTCCCCTAAACTAAGGCGTTTTCCACGTTTTAAAAACGTACTTAAACCTGTTTAAGCTCACAATCATCATCAACAAATCATCTAACATTTATTTTACATAATAAAAATATCATCATACATGACTTTTTATAGTTTAAAAATCCTAGTAAATCAATGGGGTTTTTAATATTTATTAACCTTTTCAAAACAATACTTTAGCATGTTGTTTAACCAAGTTTATGCACTTAACCCCTTGATTACTACACATTTTTAAGGTGATTACAACTTAAATAAAAATGTTTACTTCTCATAAAAATCATTCATATGTATAAAAATTATCTTTAAGTTGTAGTATTTTACATGGATGATGTAGGTGATGATCTTGTTTAGATTTAAACCTTATCATGTTTAAATCCTTATTTTTACACTAAATCACACAAGATCATCTCACTTTTATATCATAATATCAACACAAACAACTTCAATATACAATCTAACAATCATATAAACATATAATCAACACAAAATAAACAATATTTAGTGTTATTATTATGTTGTGTTTTAGGGTTTTTAACTTATCTTTTCTTGATTTTCAAGATGATCAACTTGTACACTAATAATCTAAGCATAAAAATAAGTTAGATTATGAAGTGGATTAGCTCACAATGGGTGCACAAGTTCCTTGAAGATTTAGAAGAAAAATAAACTCCTTAAGAATCCCTAATGATCTCCATCCTTGAAAGCTTCTTTAATAGACTTGATTAGGCTTCAAAGTGTATGGAATGTGATGGATTGTGGTGGCTAAATGGTGGTGTGAGTTGGTGGTATGGTAGCCGTGAGGTGAAGGGAAGAACAAGGGAGAATGGTTGCAACTTTTTGTTGAAGAAAATGATAAGAACTTCTTTAGAAATTATTATATATTTCTCATCATAATCAAGTTCCATCAAATCTTCTAAAGACCGTGCTTATAATCTTTGATTTTTCAACAAAATCAAGTGGGGTGGGACCCACTTGAACCGTTCATGCCGGGGGGGGGGTAAAGTGTAACTTTTATTTTTACCACATGTTGAAAATTGAGATATTTTGGTAATTAAATTAAGTATATGATTAGGGTTTATGATCTAGCATCATTAGCATAAGAGTAGAGTTTAGGGTGTATTTACATGGTATTTAATCCACATGATCCTCCAATATAAGTTTCGGATGACGGATACGTCGCTAGATCGCTCATCGTCGTAATAATCGCTAATAAACGAAACTATTTAATTAGTACTGGAATCTTTTGTTTTCGACCACCACAATGAATATGGTGTCTACTTAGTGCATTTCCGATCTAAAAATATGTATGACTAATTCGCTAGACGAATATACGATAAGTTAGGATGGCCGATATGTCTTTCGTTCCACCGGTCGATCGATATCGGCACTTTTATGTTCTGCCGTCGAAATTTTCCGAAAGTTGTGTTTTCGTGACCTTATGTTAGTTGAATGGATTCCAAGTTTTAAATAATGCTTAACTAGTTCACTAGACGCCCGGATGAGGCTATCGGCCATTAAAATATTCGTCGTTTCGACAATCGACCGCTTTTCGGTCGAATTGTGCACTGTTTGACGAATGACCGGAAACGATGTCTTTTGTGCATTTTTGCTATTCTCACATTATTTTAAGATGTTTAGCATTGTTTTATTCTTATCTTGACATCCGGAATCCTCCGAATTAGTCTTGCGGACAAGTCGCCATTTGTCGTCTTTCTGGTCGAAACGGACAAGTTTGCAATTTTGGCGTTATACCAGAAAGTTATGTATTTTTGTAATAGTTGTCCTCAAATATGTGTTTTCATTTGTATATGTACTCAAGTATGGCATTAACATGCCGCTATTTCATGTTTTGATTCGTTCAACGGGTTTTCCGACATAGTTAGTGTCACCGCAATTAGTGCGTCCAGCACTTTCTACCAACACTTTTAGGGAATTGTTTTGGTCTGTTTCCCGTCGTAACGGAAACTAGTATGCGTTATGATCAGGTGTACTTGCCCTAATGACGTACGACTCAGTTTTGCAATTAAATTACGATAACTATGCATGAGATTATAATATGAAATCAATGATTAAATTGTACGTAATCACCGGCTATTTGCCATTTGTCACATATCCCCCTGTTAAAAAGAATTTCGTCCCGAAATTCAGTTTGAGGCATTCTCTGAAGGAGTCTTCCTAAACAGGTGGGGGTATTTCGACATGATTTATCTTCACGTTCCCATGCGTACTCGGGATCGTGACGAGAGTTCCAGCGAACCTTCACCAATCTGATTTGACTTCTTCTAGTCTTTTGGACCTTCCATTCCATGACTTCGATTGGTTCTTCGGTGAATTGTAATTTGTGATCAACATGAATCTTATTGCTGGAATGATAATTGTGTCACTTGTCGGACTTTTCTTCATATTAGACACACGAAATGTGTCATGTAAGTTATTAAATTCCTCTGGCAGTTTTAACTTGTACGCCACTGTACCAATCTTTGCCAGAATTTCAAAAGATCCAATATATCTCGGGTTGAGCTTTCCGCGCTTCCCGATTTTTGTTACGCCTTTCCAAGGTGAGACCTTTAACAATACTTTGTCTCCGACCTCGAAGGATAATGGTTTGCGTCTCCGATATGCGTAGCTCTTTTGTCTATCTCGGGCTGCTTTGATACGCTCACGGATCTTGAATATTTTGTCTGTGGTCTCTTGTACCTATTCGGGACCTATGAGTTGACTGTCACCGACTTCCGTCCATATAGTGCTTCGAATGGCGCGGCCTTGATACTGGTGTGATAACTGTTATTGTGGGAAAACTCTACCAACGGTAAATGAGTATCCCAGTTTACGCCTAAATCCATCACACAGACCCGAAGCATATCTCCAACATTTGGATGGTTCGCCCGCTTTGACCCTCGGTCTGCGGATGAAAGGTTGTGCTTAAATCCAAGCGAGAACCAAATGAATTTTGAAAAGATAGCCAGATCCGTGACACAAAGCGACCATCTCTATCAGAGATTATTGAGATTGGCACACCATGACGTGCTACAATCTCTTTCAAGTACAGTTCAGCTAGTTTCTCCGTACTGTCTTTCTCGCGGATGGGTAGGAAATGAGTTGATTTGGTCAACCGATCAATGATAACCCAGATCATGTCATGACCTCGAGAGGTCCGGGGTAATTTTGTAATGAAATCCATTGATATCTGTTCCCACTTCCAAACTAGGATCTCAGGTTGTTGTAGTAACCTAGATGGCTTTTGGTATTCGGCCTTGACCTTTGCACAAGTTAGACATTTCCCAACATAGGTCGTAATATCTCCCTTGAGGTTAGGCCACCAATAATATTCTCTCAGATCCTGGTACATTTTGTCTAATCCTGGGTGTATCGAGTACTTGGACTTGTGTGCTTCATCCAACACCAAGTCTCGCAACTCACCATAATAGGGAATCCGGATCCTTCCCATGAAATATATAGAGTTCCATCCTTGTTTGGCTCCAATTGTTTTTCCATTCCCTTTAATGATTCCGCTGGAATGTTTTCTGGGTTTCAATGCTTTTTGTTGTGCTTCACGCACTCGAGTAGTGAATTTTGTCTGGATCGTCATTTCTAAAGCTCGCACCCGTAATGTTTTGACTCGTTCTTTTCTGCTCAACGCATCTGCTAAACATTTGCTTTGCCCGGGTGATACTTGATCTCACAGTCATAATCATTCAACAGTTCCACCTAACGTCGTTGGCGCATATTCAGTTCCTTTTGGTTGAATATATGTTGAAGACTTTTATGATCTGTGAATATGGTACACTTAGTGCCATATAGATAATGACGCCAGATCTTTAAGGCAAATACCACGGCACCTAGCTCCAGGTCATGCGTGGTATAATTCCTTTCATGAACTTTCAACTGTCGTGACGCGTACGCGATGACCTTTTCGTGTTGCATTAACACGCAACCCAAGCCTTGATGTGATGCATCACAGTACACCACAAAGTCATCGGTACCGTCCGGGAGGGATAGTATTGGTGCTTTGCATAGTTTCTCTTTCAATACTTGGAACGCCGATTCCTGCTTTTCTCCCCAATCGAACTTTCTATCCTTCTGGGTAAGCGAGGTTAGCGGCTGAGCAACCTTGGAGAAGTTCTCAGTAAATCTCCTGTAATATCCTGCTAATCCAAGGAATTGTCGTATTTTCGTGGGGGTTCTTGGCGTGGACCAATTCTTTATAGCCTCGATCTTTGAAGGGTCAACATGTATTCCGTTCTCGTTCACCACATGACCAAGAAATTGTACCTCGCGAATCCAAAATTCCCATTTTGAGAACTTGGCATATAATTGCTCCTTCTTCAGCAACTCCAAAATGGTTCTGAGGTGTTGTTCATGTTCTTCCTTGGTTCGTGAGTATATCAGTATGTCATCTATAAAAACGATCACGAATTTGTCAAGGTATGGCTTGCATACTCGGTTCATCAAATCCATGAATACTGCAGGGGCGTTCGTCAGGCCAAAGGGCATAACAAGGAACTCATAATGACCGTAGCGAGTTCGAAACGCTGTCTTAGGAATGCTTTCCTCTTGGATTCTCAACTGATGATACCCGGATCTTAAATCAATCATCGAGTAAAAACTCGACCCCTGCAACTGATCGAATAGATCATTGATTCTTGGTAATGGGTACCGGTTCTTGATAGTTAACTTGTTTAACTCCCAGTAGTTGATGCACATGCGAAAGGTTCCGTCCTTCTTTTTCACAAATAGCACCAGAGCTCCCCAAGGCGACAAACTCGGTCTTATGAAACCTTTGTCTAATAACTTTTGCAGTCGTGTAGATAGTCTTTGCATTTATGATGGATCTAATCGGTGTGGAGGCTTCGCTACTGGTGCGGCTCCTAGCACCAAATCAATGCGAAAGTCGGCGTGTCATTACGGAGGGAATCTAGACAAGTCTAATGGAAAGACTTTAAGGGGATTCCTTCACAACGATTATTTCCTCTAATTTTGGCTCCTCAGTTTCCTTGTCGGCTACATGAGTTTGAAAGGCTATGCAACCTTTCTGTAGGCACTTTTGGCCTTCATGTAGTTAATGATTCGTAAGGGCGTATCGTGCTTCTCTCCGTGTACTACAAGTGTTTCTTCGTTTGGCAGGGGGATGCGGATAGTTTTCTCAGGACAACCTACTTCCGCTCGGTTATATGTCAACAAATCTATGCCAGAAGCTATGTCGTAACAACCCAGATAAGTGGGTAAAAGATTTGGATATTAAATTATTGTCTTCCCAGTTCAAAAGTGCATCCTTTTATAACTTCTCCTGACATTGACAAATTTACCGTTGGCAAATTCTATAGAATGAGGGAACGTCTATCTTACCTGTATCTAGGTCAAGTATATTTTGATGTCTATGGAGATGAACTAGAATTGGCACCGGTATCCAACAAGATGGATGCGAGACGTTTGTTGATAGGAAACGTGTCAGTGACCTTTTAATGATTCCCCATGAAGCAGGGATCAAAATAGTACATCTCAGATCTTTGGTATTGATTTTAGACCATCTCGGACTATTGTTTCGAATTGGGTACTCGAGTTGGACTCGAAAAGGTGGAAAGTTAGCCGGCGGAGTAATAAACGTTTTGATATATAGAATTTGATCCATAAACAATTTTACAAACCGATTGCATGGTTATAATCGTGTGATTTTTAGAAAAAAAATGGACATTATATATCATTGGATTCGTTCTTGAGACGCTCATGCTTGAAGTGGCCTTCATGCCACACTTAACATCCTTGTTCTTGGCTGAGTCTTGCTAACTCATTGGTTTCTGTTTTGTGTCTTGATTCACTACACTTCTACTCTTGGACTTTTGCAAGTGCCCTCATGAGGAAATTTCCACTTATCCCATTTAGGATTTCAGTAAGTTATCAGCACATTTCGTTGTGCTAGCATCAATTATGGTAGCAATTGCCTTCGTTTCTATCATCACGGGAATTACATTTCGCTTCCCGTCGCTAGTAGATTTCACATGCATTTTCTTGATAATTTCCCATTCTCACCGCATCCTTGGTGAGACTAACTGCAAGAGTTATTGTTTGGGTGATGAAGGTAGGGTGGGATGATGTGGTCATGATTTTGGTTCTTAGAGGCTAAACCCAAATGTAGCGCTCAATGCGTTTGATATCAGGTGTTCCTCAGTATGGAACCACCCTTGAGAGATCGTGAAAGCGTCGAGTGTAACCAACAACGTTGGCTGTAATCATGATCGAGTTCTAGGATCCCGTTTCTACCTTTGGTATTCCAATCAGCGAGTAATACTCTTCTCACATAAGAATCTGAGTCCTCCCCATGATGACCTCTTCGTAGTCTCACTCCTTAAAGTTTCTACTGGAGGATTCACCAAGTTAATGCTGCATTCAGCAGGAGACTCTTTGTTTACCTAATCGTTTACTAAGGAGTGCATTTACTCGCACTGCTAATCGACTTCGTTGTCTTTATTTAGCGGACATAACCTACCGCACCTCTCGCACCAGTGAGGTCTCATGGCTTACAGTTCAGAAAAGCCTTAGAATTTAAAACCTTGTATGATCGCATCTTCAGGTGTAGCGCTGCCACTCGTTCCCAATCTATTGGGATCCGAACCATTTGAACTACCGGTACCACCAGTTTCGTCACTAGTGTCGACTAAGTTACCCTCGTGTCGTGCGATTTTCGCAACCGTATGTCCTTCCATAAGAACTATAGTTCGGCTTACCTAGTAAGTCATGGATTTACTAACCCCTTTTGGGTGAAGGCCTTCCTTTTGGCGCCATGTTTCTTCTTAATACCCAAAGTTAAAAGAAGCTAGACATATATTTGAATAAATATAGTCTACCATACGCCTAAGAATAAAGGATGCCATCGATCATGGGAACCTCAAGATTGTATTCTTCATACATGTTTGAAACAATGATAACGTGAATAACAACAATTCAAAATTCGTAGTACCTCTTGCGTGTATCGGCCATATGCCTAATTGGAAAGGAAATAACTCGTAAAGGAGAAGAAACCAAACGGTCGTCTTCAACCTTATAGCATGTATTCCATACTTAGTGGACTTCAATCGCCCAAAGTAGGAGAAAAAAAAATCCTTCGCCACACCAACCTGTGTGACGAATACGTTGATATCCCTTGAGCTCCACGAGCTCCAGCTAGATTGTTATAATTTCCATAGATATCGAATAGAATGCTATGGGGGCGTTGAAGCATGGTTCGTGCCATACTCTCCCTTGGAATAAGACAAATGTCAAACGACGGAGTTTAGTGTAATCTCTTTCCAATAAATAAGTGAGGTACCAAAGACACCATAGGACCAACCCATGTACAAGAACTCTAGGCCATTGAGGAAATATCCTCCTTGGGTGGCCAACCAGTTTTGTCTGTTTAGATGAATAGTCTCAATCGACTCGTGATATAGATCGAACGTTAGATGTGAACAAATACGTGTGTTGCTTCTGTATCGTAGGGTGTTATAACAACCACCCCGGTTAGCGTCCCTTTAGATAGAAAGCCGAACAAATTTACAATTTCAAATGAATAGTGATCTTTAACTTGAACCGCATAGTCTACCAGGAATCTCATCCACTACAAGTTATTATTACGTGGGCCCCCGTAATAATAAATTGTCTTGCATGGTCACCCTAGTGTTCTACCGTTCAAAGACGACGATCAGTCAGAAAGAGGACGCTATTGTCTACATACCTTCAACATATAAGGGACCTTCATGGTTGGTCCACGTGCTATCGTCCCTTGACATTACTCGCGAAAGGCACGTCATTAGACAGATTTAGAAATAGAGAGAATTTGCAACAATAACAACTGGAGGGGCACCTTCAAGATGAGTACTTCACCTTCCTTGTCTGGACAAGAGTGTCATTATTAATGATTCATATGGATCACAAGGACCTCGTCCCACTAATAGAGTTGTCGTCCAAGGCTACCACCTCCGCCTCTTCGTCACTACCGAAGCCAGGCATCTCCGCATCCGCGGGAAAAGCAACCACCTTATGTGAAATCAATCCTAAGGTCTCACTTAGGAACCAAATTCGCCATAAGCTCCGTAATAGACGCGAGGTCGATACTCTCATCGTGCGAGTCAAGGATAATAATAATATCCATAGTCGAAGGTATTTCGTTCTTGGCAAAATATTCCGTACAATGCATATATATATATATATTCATGTTAGTAATCCATTATTACATATGATATATTTCATATTTATCACCATTTCTCATGCAAGATTTGTTCTCTTTTGTTTTCACGTGTAATCTTACTGTTTCATGTCTATCCACTATAGACTAATCATGGATTTATCCTGCTCGTTATTTATCGTTGAGCTATGTGTGATAGATCCTCATGTTATCGTGACACTATAAAAAACTTTTTGTTATTTGTTATAATCCAAAAACATTTCTGTTATGTTTTAAACTTTGTTTTCATGTGTGAGCCCCTGGTGATTGTAGACCAACTTTTAATAAAAAGTTTTTCCCCGGTTCACTACAATCGAAGCTCTGATACCAACATGTCACACCCTGGTCGTAGCGGAAGCCCAAGTGTGTGACTATTAGGTAATCATTGCATCTAATTTAGTAAAGAGTATTAACAACAACGATGTCATGCCATTTCTAAGTTTCGTTATACATTTACATCCTTTAAAAGTGAAACCACATTGTTATCAGTATCATATTTCCGTTACAAACATAGTTTAAAACACGTGTTCCAAAACAAGATAATGTTTTTATCACAAATTCAGGCTGAGGCTTTGACCTCTATATACCCAAACGAGGTTAGGATATAAAAGGCAAACCCTCCAAAAGGTAGTACATCATTGTCTTGAAAATCCCATACCCGGATCCCATCACCAGCTCAAGTCCTGCGTCCTGAAACACATGTAATTTTAAAAAGTCACATAAAGTTGGCGAGTTCATGTAGTTTAATGTTTTCGTATCAAAATGTCATCCTTGAAAACCTGTATTGAAATCCAAGTATGTTATTAGCATCAATGAGTTAATTAATGATCTATCAGTGTGTCGCGAGCACCCTGACATACTTGTGCCATAAGTAAGTAACCAAACCGAGACTTCTTTGACATGTTGGGATCACAAAAGCACTCCAATGGGTATACAAACCAGGAGTGGAGCGGGTCTCAAACTCAATAGATCTACTTCTTTTGCACCTTGGTCACTAAGTGATTAATGGTTACTACTGTTATTTCCTACTTACGCACAGTGATCTGTTATCTGCTAACCCATAGCTAACATACTGTTTTGACATGACATGTATTTCCCCTCGATAGTTTAAAACAAAACTTAAAGTAAGTGAAAGGAGGGACATGAACTCACAGGTTTGCATTCTGTTAAGTCGTACTATTTATCGTTCGGTGTTCGCAACGTATGTAACCTACATGCGTATTGGTTTCATTAGACACCCAGGTCTCAATGGACCTTGTACTCGTTGTTCATCTTGAATTCTTGTTATTTGTTTCCTTGTTATGATTGAACAACTTAGAATGTTATTATAGTGTTGGTAGTTAGTTTGTTTGATTAAAATTGTTATATATATTTCTCGAAATATATATATATATATATATATATATATATATATATATTATTGTTTTCAAACAATGTGTGAACTGGGCATTGCCCTTCATATGTCATTGGGCTAGCCCATGTTTTCTTGTCATCGGGCCTAGCCCATGTAATTTATGTCTTTGGGCCTAGCCCATGTTTTCTTGTCACCGGGCCTAGCCCATGTTTTCTTGTCATAGGGTCTAGCTCATGAAATTTTATGACTTTGGGCCTAGCCCATGTTTTCTAGTCATTAGGCCTAGCCCATGTCTTTTGTCTTTGGGCCTAGCCCATGTCGTTTTGTCCTTGGGCCAAGCCCATGTCTTTTTGTCTTTGAGCTTAGCCCATGTATTTTTATATCCTTGGGCCAAGCCCATGTATTCTTATATAATTTTGAGCTTTTATTAGTTTTTGGGCCACCTCCATAATATTATGGAATTTGGGCCTAATATATGATTTCACAATTTGGGCCTAGCCCAAATGTATATATTTATAAGCCCATTTTTCTTATAAGTATTTACTTATAATTTTCTAACTTTTTATACTTGACTTTCCGGATTTTTCATTTCGATAACATATGTATATATATATGTTGAACGTCTAAATATATATTTAGACTCGTCGTCGGCGTCGTTCGTTGTATGTTCATTTTCGTCGAGAATCGCCCATTGTCGTGACGACCTTTCGTGCCGGCTATTCACCCGTTGGCCGTCGACGCGACGATGACATCTTGAATGTTCGCCTATTGTTCGCATTGCTTTGATTGTCCGATTTATTGTTTCGACGCATTGTGAGAATATATTTATTATGTTACCAACACTTAGGGTATTGATCAAGTGTTGGTATTTTGTATAAGATTGGGTATTTTTATTGTGAATACCCTAAGTTTCTAATACATACACATTCAATACTCACATGTATACATAAATTTATTTGCAACAATTGTATAGAAATATATATATACATGTATTACTTTTCAAGTAGAAATATACTTGCAAAAAAAGTGTTTATTTTTGCTTATAAATATATATTTATAACTTTGTTAAACATTTTGTTATTTAGGGATAACCCTTGTCATTAGAGTCTACTTAATGACGATTTAAGTTACTAATCACGTTTAGTCCCACTAATCACCCCACTAATCATGTCTTAATCGCGATTAGATTTTTAGGAAATTTCGCCATAGTTTCCCCTAAACTATGGCGTTTTCCACGTTTTAAAAACGTACTTAAACCTGTTAAGCTCACAATCATCATCAACAAATCATCTAGCATTTATTTTACATAATAAAAATATCATCATCCATGACTTTTTATAGTTTAAAAATCCTAGTAAATCAATGGGGTTTTTAATATTTATTAACCTTTTCAAAACAATACTTTAGCATGTTGTTTAACCAAGTTTATACACTTAACCCCTTGATTACTACACATTTTTAAGGTGATTACAACTTAAATAAAAATGTTTACTTCTCATAAAAATCATTCATATGTATAAAAATTATCTTTAAGTTGTAGTATTTTACATGGATGATGTAGGTGATGATCTTGTTTAGATTTAAACCTTATCATGTTTAAATCCTTATTTTTACACTAAATCACACAAGATCATCTCACTTTTATATCATAATATCAACACAAACAACTTCAATATACAATCTAACAATCATATAAACATATAATCAACACAAAATAAACAATATTTAGTGTTATTATTATGTTGTGTTTTAGGGTTTTTAACTTATATTTTCTTGATTTTCAAGATGATCAACTTGTACACTAATAATCTAAGCATAAAAATAAGTTAGATTATGGAGGGGATTAGCTCACAATGGGTGCACAAGTTCCTTGAAGATTTAAAAGAAAAATAAACTCCTTAAGAATCCCTAATGATCTCCATCCTTGAAAGCTTCTTTAATAGACTTGATTAGGCTTCAAAGTGTATGGAATGTGATGGATTGTGGTGGCTAAATGGTGGTGTGAGTTGGTGGTATGGTAGCCGTGAGGTGAAGGGAAGAACAGGGAGAATGGTTGCAACTTTTTGTTGAAGAAAATGATAAGAACTTCTTTAGAAATTATTATATATTTCTCATCATAATCAAGTTCCATCAAATCTTCTAAAGACCGTGCTTATAATCTTTGATTTCCCGAGGGGGGGGGGTAAAGTGTAACTTTTATTTTTACCACATGTTGAAAATTGAGATATTTTGGTAATTAAATTAAGTATAGTGATTAGGGTTTATGATCTAGCATCATTAGCATAAGAGTAGAGTTTAGGGTGTATTTACATGGTATTTAATCCACATGATCCTCCAATATAAGTTTCGGATGACGGATACGTCGCTAGATCGCTCATCGTCGTAATAATCGCTAATAAACGAAACTATTTAATTAGTACCGGAAGCTTTTGTTTTCGACCACCAAAATGAATATGGTGTCTACTTAGTGCATTTCTGATCTAAAAATATGTATGACTAATTCGCTAGACGAATATACGATGAGTTAGGATGGCCGATATGTCTTTCGTTCGACCGGTCGATCGATATCGGCACTTTTATGTTCTGCCGTCGAACTTTTCCGAAAGTTGTGTTTCCGTGACCTTATGTTAGTTTAATGGATTCCAAGTTCCAAATAATGCTTAACTAGTTCACTAGACGCCTGGATGAGGCTATCGGCCACTAAAATATTCGTCCTTTCGACAATCGACCGCTTTTCGGTCGAATTGTGCACTGTTTGACGAATGACCGGAAACGATGTCTTTTGTGCATTTTTGCTATTCTCACATTATTTTAGGGTGTTTAGCATTGTTTTATTCTTATCTTGACATCCGGAATCCTCCGAATTAGTCTTGCTGACAAGTCGCAATTTGTCGCCTTTCTGATCGAAACGGACAATTTTGCAATTTAGGCGTTATACTGGAAAGTTGTGTATTTTTGAAATAGTTGTTCTCAAATATGTGTTTTCATTTGTATATGGACTCAAGTATGGCATTAACATGCCGTTATTTCATGTCTTGATTCGTTTCAGCGGGTTTTCCGACACAGTTAGTGTCACCGCAATTAGTGCGTCCAGCACTTTCTACCAACACTTTTAAGGCATTGTTTTGGTCTGTTTCTCGTCGTAATGAAAACCAGTATATGTTATGATCAGGTGTACTTGCCCTAATAACGTACGACTCAGTTTTGCAATTAAATTACGATAACTATGCATGAGATTATAATATGAAATCAGTGATTAAATTGTACAGAATCACCGGCTATTTTGCCATTTGTCACAAATCTGCTCCTACTTCTTCCTCGTCGGTGTCATCTTTATCCAAGAATAGTAGTTTTGATCTTGAAGATGATGAGTTTGAGTTTTCTTGGTCAGATTTGTCGCCGTTTTTGGATGTAGCACGTACAAGCACAATTAACAGCGGTCAACGAGATGAGTGGTTCTTAATGGATGCTTGAGAACATATACCAAGAATGTCTAAATCTGCTCAATCATCCACTTGTGGATGTGGACGAGGATAATTAAGTTATTAAATAATTACTGAGTTTAAACTTCTAACTCATGTTTTGGTTACGTCCTTCCGTAATCATGAGTTGGAATAAAAAATTATTAAGTCGTCGAAATTCTCAAGATTTTGAAATCTAGCAAAGTTACCTGACACTTCAGGTTTTTATTTAGAGTTTTGGTATTTAAATTATTAGTGTTTGTATTTCTATCTCGAATTTAATGCAGCTCTATAACATAGTCCTACTTGCAATATATATATATATATATATATATATATATATATATATATATATATATATATATATATATATATAAAAGAAGTATTATGCACACACGTGGAGTATATAGACATATGTATGTAGGGGTTGATCCTGTATACAATGTCTTAACCTAAGAAAACGTAGGAACCAGGTTAAATAAATTCTGATTAAACTCACATCATCGGCGTTTAAATCGACTCATCGATCCCTAATCCCCTAACCCTAAAGCCTATACCTTAACTTTAACCCTAAGGTTAAAACAACCCTGAAATCCAAACTATAAACCATAATGGTTAAACACTAAGCTAAACGTTAGAGCGTAAAGCTAAACCATAATGTTAAACCCTAAAGCTAAACCTAGAATCTTAAAATATAAAGCCTATACATTTGCTTAGGGCTCGACAAGCCGAATTCAATATCGTTGGAATGAGTTTAATCGGAGTTTATGTGGCCTAGTTTCCTTCGTTTCTTAGGTTAAGATCTACTTGTATTTGATCATACCTCCACATATGTGTGTGTGGGAGTGTTCAAATCAAAACCAAGAAAATTATTAAGAGCCGTGAAAATTGCTTAATGCATTTATACATATAACTAACTTCAAATATACAGTACACCTAATACTTAATGTAATCGTCCATATTTCTCATGAACGCTATACCGATGATTATACTTTATGCACTATGTATAATTACATTATGTGGTTCTTATGTTTCTCAACGTTATACCGATTCTCTATCCTACCATCGATCTTTCATAGGGGTGAGACGACATGAAGGTGGCGCGGGTAGGAGAGGGGAGATTTGATCATCATCTTTTATTTGTTTAAATATTTTATCCTCTATTTTATTGGTTACTTGTTGAACTATGATTCACTAATATAAACTGGATATAGGCTTCTTGGTTGGTTAGACTTTTGATTTTTTACTATTGGCAATTGATCACAGCTTTTGATTTTCTAAGCTTTTGACTATAACCGTTTGATTTTATTATGTGCATTCTTGATTACCATTTGTTTGCATCATTATACTAAAGTGTATAAGTAACACATGTAGTGTACTAAACAATTTTTATGCTAACATATGTGGTGTAATCACCAACGTATACACGACCACATGTATACGTTGAAAAGAACAATCTCCGACAAAGATAACATCTTTGACATAAAGCAAATGGGACAACGTTGGTCCATCTAACCCTAATCCCATGAAGAAGAATTTCTATATGATGATTTTGTTAAATACAAAACGGGTTCATCAAATACGATTATGCCATGCTTCTAGTTCTAGCAGCCAATTATGATTTATTTTTTTTCAAGTTGTAACAAATTTTCATATGGCCACATGATGTAATTTCTTGTTCATACGTACATGCCATGATTTCATCAAATTCACATTGGTTAGGTTGGTGATTGGAGTTCTTGGTTTGTTTGAAGATCAGCTGAGTTGTTAACAAATTTGCTTATAAATTCCTGGTGGCAAATTTTCATTTGTGTATATCATTTAGTATTTGGATGTTAAATTTAAAAAATAAAATAAAAAATAACATAATAATAATAATAATAATATAAAGAAAAAGTAAGTGTCGATGCTTTACTATTTAACAAATTGTATTGTGCAACTATCTAAGGCCAATGTATAAATGAAGCATCCCGTAATTATTGAAAGCGGAAAGCCAAATGTACATATCATTGACTCATTGTTTTGCTCTCCTTCACAATTTCTCTAGCTTTCCAATTTTTTTAATTTCTTTATTATATTTTATTAATATAATTACCTTTTACTGTATTTTGTTTTTCTACTTGAAAGCAATTTTTTAGACGTTTTTAATTTTATCTACATACTTATTTTTATAAAAGTTTTGTTCAAAAATCAAACGGGTCAAATATAATGAATATAATTACTATGACGAACTGAGCCAATGCCGTCCGAACAACATTGGTATCAATATTCATTATTATAGTTTTCTCGACATTCCGATATAAATTTCGTTGAACCAAACCACTGCTGGTACCGACTGAAGTTGTATCGAGTGCTGGTACCGTACTTGTACCATGGCGAACCGAGTCAAACCAATACCATTTGAACAACATCGGGATTGGTATGGGTTTTTTTACGGTTTTTGATCGATTGTTACTGTAACGAACCGAACCCCATACCAACCAAAAGCCTTTTTTTTCTACAAATTATACGTTGAGATAAACTTTGACAAGATTTTAGCATTAATGTACTCTTCTCTAATCTGAATTCTCCAAGCTGCATTAACTTCATTACTAACCATTGGGTCCTGCTTGATGAGTTGTAAATTGCATGCTTCTTGTATATAAGTTGAAGCATCTATCTCAACCGCACACATTTTCAACCGACAACATATAACGTTGTTAGTTCGACCTGATTTTTTAATATTGTTGTAAGGGTTTACTTTGTTGACCTCCAACTAGTCGTAAGGGTTCGAATCCCACCACAACCTTTCTTTCATTTTTGGTTGTGACTTTTTCCCTTCCATTTCAGCCATTTGGTTATATCATTTATTGTTTAACCTTTTTTCCTGGATGATTCTTTTTCTATAGTTGTGGGTTAATTCAAAGAACGTAAATACATTTAGTGATTTAGTCTGGTTAAGTTGGTTGATGATATGTCCAACGAATTTAATCAAAAATGTGAATTGAGTTGGTTATAGATATTCATATTAACGAAAATTAATTGTAATTTCAGAATGATTAAGTGGGTTACATATATAGAAGGAAGACTTATATTTGTATCGAAAATTTATAATAAAACATTGTATTAAAGTGAAATGAATATTAGAGATACTTACGTCAGTCGGTTACACAATATAACCCTTGTGAGCTATTTAAGTTGTGATATTAATGAGGAAAATCGAAAGTCCTAGATGCCTAACTTTCTAATACCTAATACTGTTGAACCGAGAGATACCTATGGTTTCCTAATGTTCTTCATCGGCTACAAAAGTCTCAATAATTTGTTATTCATACAAAAATAATACTCTATATTTTTTTTATCTATCAGGTTTCTTGTTTCATACAAGATCCAAATCATATCACAAAAGCACTAGATGTTCAACTAAATACGTTATCATCCCAAAAATTGGTTGGCCGGTAGTAACAAAGTCTTATATAAGACAAGAACTTGTAATGTTAATCAACAAATTGGTTTCGTGGTGTAGTTGGTTATCACGTCAGTCTAACACACTGAAGGTCTCCGGTTCGAACCCGGGCGAAGCCATAATTAAGTTTTACTTTTGTGCTGGTTTTTTTCCGTCATTCATTATGCAGAATTGCATAAAGAGCTCTTTATCATCGAGTGTTCATCTATATTTTTAGGTATGCACATTGCAAATTATACGTTAAAATTCACTTACATGCATATTTATATGACTTAACAAGCAAAGGTTTTTTTTTTTTTTTTTCAAATGACTAAAACCGAAAGATTCAAAGATCAAGTTAAAAAACTTACAAGTTTTTATAATCAACCAAATATAAACAATTCAAAACCCTATCCTATAATGAACAAAA
Organism: Scalesia atractyloides; assembly: GCA_947069175.1. Classification (NCBI taxonomy): domain Eukaryota; kingdom Viridiplantae; phylum Streptophyta; class Magnoliopsida; order Asterales; family Asteraceae; genus Scalesia; species Scalesia atractyloides. Next base: position 86,843,754 of record CAMTDV010000008.1, read on the forward strand.
AGATAAACTAGGGATCCAAATCACCGCAAATATAAGAAAATTAGCTAAGTAAACTAGATCATCACGTTAATTATTTTCCTTTCTTTGAGCCTTCTCAGTTCTCACTTCTCAGGTCGCCATTCTCCATCCTGAAGCCAACTCGGCCCAATAACTTCCCCATGAGCCCAATCAAGCTAATGACTCAATCTTCGGATCAAAAGGCTCACTAACGAAGACGCCATTGAACCCATCGATTAGAGGTGCACAAACCGGGTTCTTATAATACCCGAGTACGGGTGCCGACCAGGTTTTGAATTTTCGGGTATTGGTCATGCCCGGGTCGGGGTTGGGTTTGGGTCCGGGTATTTGCTAGAAAATCTATGTGTACCCGGGTATTCGAATACCCTATTTCCGGGACTGGGTAGGGTTCGGGTATTGGTCGGGTATGCTTCGGGTTCGGGTATAGTTCGGGTTTTTCGATTCATTTTTTTGGCATAAAACATAGAAATATAATGTAAAATTTTATTTATACATATTGTATGCCTTATAATCTGCCCAAAAAACCTCCCACAAGCTTTAAATGTTCAAAACAAAATTGTTGTACACAACGGGTCTGGGTATTACAAAAATTCGGGTCCGAGTATTACGAAAACCCAGTTACGGGAATTACGAAAACCCAGGTACGAAAATACCCGGGTTCGGGTGCGGGTATTGAACAGAATATGTATACCTGGTCCCTACCCTACGATAGGGTTGGGTTCGGGTTTAAAAAACCCGGTTTTTCTAATACCTGGGTTCGGGTTTTTTCCCAGATTCGGATATGGGTTCAGATTTTTGTGCACCTCTAAGCATGGATGCTCCAACTCAATATTAAAGAACTCATCATTTTATTCTATTTAACTTCATAACTCTCTTGTTATATTTTTTCTTATGGATTACATCTATTGTTAGATCATTTTTACACTCTAAATGGGCTATTATGGATCCTTGGTGATTATTGTGGATCAAGAAAATTGAGAAGTTAAACAACTGTTTGTTTCAATAGTTAATCTTTTTTTAAAGTATCATTAACATGGAGAAATCTTGTTAGTGAGCTCTTAGTGATAGAGCATGGGTGTTGCTTCATTTACATGTGAAACCGGTTGTTACGGGTTGCCATGACCCAAACTAATAACAAACAGCTTTTTTAAAGAGAAAATCATGTGTTGGCTTTGGTTGTCTTGTTACTGTACTGCACTTATTAACTTAAAAATAACTTTTTTTAAAAGAACTTATTAACTTATGACTTTTTGAAAAAAGATTTGGATTAGCTTATATGGTGGAAAAAGCCAATAAGTCAATAAGTTGTTTTTAAAAAAGTGTTTGGCTTAGCTTTTTTCATGTGAAATGACTAAAAGGGACAATGTTATAAGGAACTTTAAAAAGCCACAATGTTCTAACTTAGGGCATTTTTGTAATTTTATTATGAAAAGTTATAAACAGCTTCAAAAAGCCACAATGTTCTAACTTTTCAAAACTGACTTTTTCTTTCTATACAAGAAGTCATTTTAAAAAGTATTTTTGAGTTTGCCAAACACTTTTTCTCCTTATTAACTTTTTATAAAAGTCAATAAGTTATAAGGAGATGTGGAAAAGCTTAGCGAAACACCCCTAAAATCGAACCAAACCACACACAAACTTTGTTTATAATGTTTGCTATTAGATCTATAGCTCAATTGCTCTAATATTTTGTGTTGTATTTGATTTAAGCTAATCAGCATGATTTCTTCACATTAGAATTTCACCATGGTGGTAAATTTAGCGATTTTTCAGACTTAAGATATGAGGGATTGACAAGGTTATTTTTGACCTATTTTTAGTGATTATCATGAATGATATGCTAATATCATTAGGTTATTCAGAAGAAGACATGGTAACATATCATTTGAAAATCCTTAGAGAAGACTTGGATTTAGGTTTAAGACCGTTAGGAAGTGATATGATGCTCTTAAGTTGATAAAGTATGCTGAAACTACAAAAGTGATTGAAGTATATGATGAGCACTTAAACACTTTTCCTAGAAAGGATGTGAGTGATGAAGATTTCGATGATGAGTCGGGTGACGAGAGTAATGATAATGATGTGGGTAGTGGGAGTGATTAGGGGAGTGAGGATGATTCTGATTACATAGTGGATGAATATAACATGGTGGAAGATGTTAATGTGAATGATATGGATGAGTTTAGAGCTATAGTTGTCACTGAACAAGCTGAAGTGAATGAAAAGGATGAAGATGCTCCTGAAAATGAAATTGACCCAGATGAGTCTGATAGTCAAGTTGATTCTGATGATGATACTTTATTGGAACAAGTTGTTAGGGATGTTAGAAAGTAGAAAAAAAGTCAAAACCATCTAAGGATTTTCCCTGTTTATATTGGGAAATCTTTCATTTATAGAAAAGCCTTAACTGATATTGTGAGATAACATGATGTTAAGTCTAGTATAGTTGCATATAAATAACTGTAGAAGATTTCGTGTGATTTGTTTGGAATAGAATCTTACAATTAGTGGTTGTGATAATAAAGAGGATGGGACAAATGTTTGTCGGAGTTTAGTAAAAGCTAGAGCACATGATAGGACCAAAAAAGGTGGGGGCACTTTAGTAAAGTCTAAATCAGATCTGGGGACCCAAAAAATGATGCTAACAAGGGTAGTTCAATAAAACCAAACCCAAACCTAAAAAGCGATATCCAAAATCCATTTGCCCATGGACATTGCACATTTCAAAAAGGAAAAACATAGCCCTTGGGTGGTTAAAACCTACATAAAGGAGCATACATGACTGCAAAGTAGCGTTGTTAATTTTGCACAGTTAGTTAGTTGGCCAAGCAAATTGAACCAACAATCAGAACCAATCCAAGTATACCACTTCGATCTCTTCAAGAACAATTGCAAAAAAAAAAATATCAGGTACAAGTGACTTCAAACCAAGTATTTAGGGCTAAGAATATGGCAACTAAGAAGGTTCAACGGGACTATGAAGCTCAATATGGGAAGCTAAGGGACTATAGTGAGGAGCTGTTGAGATCTGATCCAGGGACTACAGTGAAGATAGATGTCGAATTAGAGTGTAACCCAAGCAATCCAACAAGGTAATTTAGGAGGATCTATATATGCTTAGGTGCAATGAAGAGAGGATTTAAGGCATGTAGGAGAGAATTGTTGGGGGTAGATGGTTGCTTTTTGAAATGGCCATTTCCTAAGCAGATTTTGACATCAGTTGGGGTAGATGGTAACATTTGCATTTACACTGTTGCATATGCAATGGTTGAGGCTGAGACTCTTGCTACATGGACTTGGTTTTTATAGTTATTGGTGATGATTTGGATCTGGCTCAAAACATTAATATCTCTTTTATAAGTGACAAGCAGAAGTTATTATTGTTTAGTGTTTTATACTCTTATATGGGTTATTTAACTTTACTGGTTATTTGTTTTGTTTTAAGATAGGGTATCATACCTGCTATAGCCAAAGTTTTTCCAAGTGTAGGCGTAGGTATTACTTAAGACATATTCATAAGAATATCAAATCTAACTCCAACTACAGAGGTGATGTATTAAAAAAAACTTACTATAGGCTTGTGCTACTGCAACAACACTACCAACTTTTGAAAAGCCATGAATAATGTTTTGGATGAATACAAAAATTTGCATGACTTGTTGAAAAATATTCCACCCAAACATTGGTCAAGAGCTTACTTTAATGGTATATGATTGCATTTTTGTTTCGTTGCATGCGATGTATTTGTATACATATGGATGTTAATTATATGAAATAACTATTGCAGGTAGGGTCAAGTGTGATATGTTGAACAATATTTCTGAGGTTTTCAACAAGCAACTTGTATAAGGAAGGCACACACCTACCATAACTTGCCTTGAATTCATTAAGGAGTACCTAATGAAAAGGATAGTTGTGGTACATAATATGCAAGCTAACTATAATGGGCCATTAACACCTTTTGCAAGTAGATTATTTGAAAATATCAAGAATTATGCCTCATCATGTAATGTGATCAGGTATGGACCAAATAAATATTAGGTGACCGCTCCTCATATCATTGAACAAAGAATTGTTATGCTTGACAAAAGGTCTTGTTCATGTAGAAGATGGGATCTTACTAGCATCCCTTGTAGGCATGTAGTGGCATGCATATAGGATATGGGATTGCATGGCCTTGGTGATGGTATTCTAAAGAAGTATGTGGATAAAGCCTACTGGTTAGAGACATAGAAGAGTGTGTATGCAAATAAATTAAAAAGAATTAACGGCATGGACATGTGGCCAACTTCAGCATGCCCAACTACCTTAGTTTCTCTAAAATTTCACAAGCAAAATGGTAGACCTAAGAAAATGAGACAAAAATCTGCTGTAAAGGTTGAAGAGTTGGAACCACCGGTTTCTATGAGCTCAAAAATGACAAGACATAGCAACTCTATAAGCTGTGGTATTTGCAAAAGTATAGGGCATAACAAGAGGACCTGTAAGAAAGCTAGAAATGGTGCAGGAACAAGTGGTGTTGCTAGAAGCTCAAATGGTGCTGGAACAAGTGGTTTGGATGCAACTTAGAAGAGTTTGGATGCTTGTTTATTTTTTGGTCAGTTGACATGTATTAACTATTAGGGTTGTATTTATATGTGTCAAAATGTGATGGTTTGGTAGTAACTTTGTTAAATGTCAGTTTTGTTAACTTGGTCAGTTAGCATATATACACTGTTAGGGTTGTGTTTTTTGTGTCAAAACTGTGATAGCATGTTTGGATAGTATATTGGTTAATGGTATGACACGATTTCAACATCTATGTTGGTATTTTGGATTTTGCAATTGTATGGTCAGGTTGATATGGGTCATTTGATCTACTGGCCTGAACCAGCTTACATGGGTCAGCCGCAAACATGTTATTGTTTATATTATTTGCTGATATGGGTAGCGATATGGCTCATCCATTATTTTTCTCCAAAACATCTTGTTTACTAATATGGATTAGCTCAATATGGCGTATTGTATTTTGTTTTCTGATATGGGTCGACTTTATCAAACTGGCGTAACGTCGGCGAAACTAAAGAATATCCACGTATACAAAAGATAGTAACCAATTCATTCCATCGAATACAAAAAGACAACTATAGATTTCATTAGATAATAATTAGTACATTACAACATCATTCAACTAAGCAGCACCATCTCCAGCTTTTGAACGTCGTCACGGTGACAATATTCTTCCTTAACCATGTCCTTGAAGGCGTTCCAAGGGGTTGCATTAGCGACTTCCAACCCAAGCATCTGTACTTGCGCGTTCCACCACGATAGCGCGACTCCCTCCAAAAGTCATGCCGGGAACTTGACTCGATTTTCCACTAGACAGTTGCACATAGTGAAAGCCGATTCCACTTTCTTGAACCAGTGCAGGAGATTAACAGCTCCTTCAATGCCATTAAAAGGGTGGGTTTGCAGTCCATAAAGGTTTTAAAGGTGCAAACCGGTGGTTGAGCAGGTTGACCTAAATTAAGAGTTCAGTGCGAAAGTGGATACGAGAGCTTATAGAGAATTAGAAATGAAATAAATACTCTAGAACAATCTAAAACAATAGATTTACCTCAAGGCCGAGCTACCTGAAATGCCGCGAGAGCTTTGGCGACATGGTTATTGATTAGGGTCGTGCGTGAGCTCGGCCCAAGTCATATTGATGTTTCCACGTCCACCACAACCACCGTTTCGTCTGCTCATTGTCCTTACATTTACAAAATACAAAATAAGAAAAATATAACACATGTAATTCATCATGATGGCATAAGTAAAATAAAAGATGATAAACCACAACTTATAATATCCCAATAATATTTTTTGATAGACTTATTTGTAAGCGTCACAAAATATTCTAAATCAGATAATCTAGAATTATCTGTCGGATGGGACACAACCCTCCCCATCTAAGTTTAAAGACAGTGGAATATGAAGCAAAAGGAATAAATAGTCATATCAAACGTCATCACCAGCAAAGGAGATGACTGATCCTTCGGCGTCACTTTCATCTAGATCCTCTTCCGGATCTTCCTCAGGTTCTTCCTTTGGTTCTTCTTCGGGTTCTTCTTCTCCTCAACATGGTTTAACGCGTCAGTGAATCTTGTGTTTAGCGCTTAAATTTTGTTACGTGCATGATCTAGAAGATGGCCCATACTGTTCACTTGCGCCTGTAGTTCTCTCGTGTAGGTTACCAAATTGTTATGTTTCTGTTCCGTAACAGCTTGTTTTTCTCTTAGTTGCTGAATTTCTGACGTCTCCTCTTCTGTATCCTGTTCTCGTGGCTTCTTGCTAGGACCCACAACAGACTCCTCATGAGTAGGTATCTCAAGCTGACGTTTCTCGCATAGGATTCTCATAGACCCAGGGAAGGATCTGGGAGGTTGTGAGGGTGAATCGGTATCGGCTAGTTTCTTACCACTAGAGTTTTGAGAACTAGATATCTCTGAAATGCAATACATGAGTGAGTGCTAAGTAAGTATGTGTATAGTGTATGCAATAAGAATGGTAAACCTTGCGCTTTGGAGTGTAGTGTCATTGTAGTTTTTTGAAAGATTGCGGTATAGTTTGGTTTTTCAAAAATTTAAACCGAGTTCACTATAACCAATGGCTCTGATACCAATCTGTCACACCCTTCAATTTCCACATGTGCGGTTTTACCACGAGACGCGTGACAAACCAGGATCATGCCACTAATCATGTTGAACTATTTCAAAATAATTGTAAAACGTTTAACTAACACATTCAACATGAATAGTGATAATTGTTTCAAATGTTTGAAAATGTAAGTTTAAGTTTAACAACGGAAGCGCAAGGTCGGGGTGTGACAACCCAATCATAAAGTGAAATGAATATTAGAGATACTTACGTCAGTCGGTTACACAATATAACCCTTGTGAGCTATTTAAGTTGTGATATTAATGAGGAAAATCGAAAGTCCTAGATGCCTAACTTTCTAATACCTAATACTGTTGAACCGAGAGATACCTATGGTTTCCTAATGTTCTTCATCGGCTACAAAAGTCTCAATAATTGTTTATTCATACAAAAATAATACTCTATATTTTTTTTATCTATCAGGTTTCTTGTTTCATACAAGATCCAAATCATATCACAAAAGCACTAGATGTTCAACTAAATACGTTATCATCCCAAAAATTGGTTGGCCGGTAGTAACAAAGTCTTATATAAGACAAGAACTTGTAATGTTAATCAACAAATTGGTTTCGTGGTGTAGTTGGTTATCACGTCAGTCTAACACACTGAAGGTCTCCGGTTCGAACCCGGGCGAAGCCATAATTAAGTTTTACTTTTGTGCTGGTTTTTTTCCGTCATTCATTATGCAGAATTGCATAAAGAGCTCTTTATCATCGAGTGTTCATCTATATTTTTAGGTATGCACATTGCAAATTATACGTTAAAATTCACTTACATGCATATTTATATGACTTAACAAGCAAAGGTTTTTTTTTTTTTTTTCAAATGACTAAAACCGAAAGATTCAAAGATCAAGTTAAAAAACTTACAAGTTTTTATAATCAACCAAATATAAACAATTCAAAACCCTATCCTATAATGAACAAAAAGATAAACTAGGGATCCAAATCACCGCAAATATAAGAAAATTAGCTAAGTAAACTAGATCATCACGTTAATTATTTTCCTTTCTTTGAGCCTTCTCAGTTCTCACTTCTCAGGTCGCCATTCTCCATCCTGAAGCCAACTCGGCCCAATAACTTCCCCATGAGCCCAATCAAGCTAATGACTCAATCTTCGGATCAAAAGGCTCACTAACGAAGACGCCATTGAACCCATCGATTAGAGGTGCACAAACCGGGTTCTTATAATACCCGAGTACGGGTGCCGACCAGGTTTTGAATTTTCGGGTATTGGTCATGCCCGGGTCGGGGTTGGGTTTGGGTCCGGGTATTTGCTAGAAAATCTATGTGTACCCGGGTATTCGAATACCCTATTTCCGGGACTGGGTAGGGTTCGGGTATTGGTCGGGTATGCTTCGGGTTCGGGTATAGTTCGGGTTTTTCGATTCATTTTTTTGGCATAAAACATAGAAATATAATGTAAAATTTTATTTATACATATTGTATGCCTTATAATCTGCCCAAAAAACCTCCCACAAGCTTTAAATGTTCAAAACAAAATTGTTGTACACAACGGGTCTGGGTATTACAAAAATTCGGGTCCGAGTATTACGAAAACCCAGTTACGGGAATTACGAAAACCCAGGTACGAAAATACCCGGGTTCGGGTGCGGGTATTGAACAGAATATGTATACCTGGTCCCTACCCTACGATAGGGTTGGGTTCGGGTTTAAAAAACCCGGTTTTTCTAATACCTGGGTTCGGGTTTTTTCCCAGATTCGGATATGGGTTCAGATTTTTGTGCACCTCTAAGCATGGATGCTCCAACTCAATATTAAAGAACTCATCATTTTATTCTATTTAACTTCATAACTCTCTTGTTATATTTTTTCTTATGGATTACATCTATTGTTAGATCATTTTTACACTCTAAATGGGCTATTATGGATCCTTGGTGATTATTGTGGATCAAGAAAATTGAGAAGTTAAACAACTGTTTGTTTCAATAGTTAATCTTTTTTTAAAGTATCATTAACATGGAGAAATCTTGTTAGTGAGCTCTTAGTGATAGAGCATGGGTGTTGCTTCATTTACATGTGAAACCGGTTGTTACGGGTTGCCATGACCCAAACTAATAACAAACAGCTTTTTTAAAGAGAAAATCATGTGTTGGCTTTGGTTGTCTTGTTACTGTACTGCACTTATTAACTTAAAAATAACTTTTTTTAAAAGAACTTATTAACTTATGACTTTTTGAAAAAAGATTTGGATTAGCTTATATGGTGGAAAAAGCCAATAAGTCAATAAGTTGTTTTTAAAAAAGTGTTTGGCTTAGCTTTTTTCATGTGAAATGACTAAAAGGGACAATGTTATAAGGAACTTTAAAAAGCCACAATGTTCTAACTTAGGGCATTTTTGTAATTTTATTATGAAAAGTTATAAACAGCTTCAAAAAGCCACAATGTTCTAACTTTTCAAAACTGACTTTTTCTTTCTATACAAGAAGTCATTTTAAAAGTATTTTTGAGTTTGCCAAACACTTTTTCTCCTTATTAACTTTTTATAAAAGTCAATAAGTTATAAGGAGATGTGGAAAAGCTTAGCGAAACACCCCCTAAAATCGAACCAAACCACACACAAACTTTGTTTATAATGTTTGCTATTAGATCTATAGCTCAATTGCTCTAATATTTTGTGTTGTATTTGATTTAAGCTAATCAGCATGATTTCTTCACATTAGAATTTCACCATGGTGGTAAATTTAGCGATTTTTCAGACTTAAGATATGAGGGATTGACAAGGTTATTTTTGACCTATTTTTAGTGATTATCATGAATGATATGCTAATATCATTAGGTTATTCAGAAGAAGACATGGTAACATATCATTTGAAAATCCTTAGAGAAGACTTGGATTTAGGTTTAAGACCGTTAGGAAGTGATATGATGCTCTTAAGTTGATAAAGTATGCTGAAACTACAAAAGTGATTGAAGTATATGATGAGCACTTAAACACTTTTCCTAGAAAGGATGTGAGTGATGAAGATTTCGATGATGAGTCGGGTGACGAGAGTAATGATAATGATGTGGGTAGTGGGAGTGATTAGGGGAGTGAGGATGATTCTGATTACATAGTGGATGAATATAACATGGTGGAAGATGTTAATGTGAATGATATGGATGAGTTTAGAGCTATAGTTGTCACTGAACAAGCTGAAGTGAATGAAAAGGATGAAGATGCTCCTGAAAATGAAATTGACCCAGATGAGTCTGATAGTCAAGTTGATTCTGATGATGATACTTTATTGGAACAAGTTGTTAGGGATGTTAGAAAGTAGAAAAAAAGTCAAAACCATCTAAGGATTTTCCCTGTTTATATTGGGAAATCTTTCATTTATAGAAAAGCCTTAACTGATATTGTGAGATAACATGATGTTAAGTCTAGTATAGTTGCATATAAATAACTGTAGAAGATTTCGTGTGATTTGTTTGGAATAGAATCTTACAATTAGTGGTTGTGATAATAAAGAGGATGGGACAAATGTTTGTCGGAGTTTAGTAAAAGCTAGAGCACATGATAGGACCAAAAAAGGTGGGGGCACTTTAGTAAAGTCTAAATCAGATCTGGGGACCCAAAAAATGATGCTAACAAGGGTAGTTCAATAAAACCAAACCCAAACCTAAAAAGCGATATCCAAAATCCATTTGCCCATGGACATTGCACATTTCAAAAAGGAAAAACATAGCCCTTGGGTGGTTAAAACCTACATAAAGGAGCATACATGACTGCAAAGTAGCGTTGTTAATTTTGCACAGTTAGTTAGTTGGCCAAGCAAATTGAACCAACAATCAGAACCAATCCAAGTATACCACTTCGATCTCTTCAAGAACAATTGCAAAAAAAAAAATATCAGGTACAAGTGACTTCAAACCAAGTATTTAGGGCTAAGAATATGGCAACTAAGAAGGTTCAACGGGACTATGAAGCTCAATATGGGAAGCTAAGGGACTATAGTGAGGAGCTGTTGAGATCTGATCCAGGGACTACAGTGAAGATAGATGTCGAATTAGAGTGTAACCCAAGCAATCCAACAAGGTAATTTAGGAGGATCTATATATGCTTAGGTGCAATGAAGAGAGGATTTAAGGCATGTAGGAGAGAATTGTTGGGGGTAGATGGTTGCTTTTTGAAATGGCCATTTCCTAAGCAGATTTTGACATCAGTTGGGGTAGATGGTAACATTTGCATTTACACTGTTGCATATGCAATGGTTGAGGCTGAGACTCTTGCTACATGGACTTGGTTTTTATAGTTATTGGTGATGATTTGGATCTGGCTCAAAACATTAATATCTCTTTTATAAGTGACAAGCAGAAGGTATTATTGTTTAGTGTTTTATACTCTTATATGGGTTATTTAACTTTACTGGTTATTTGTTTTGTTTTAAGATAGGGTATCATACCTGCTATAGCCAAAGTTTTTCCAAGTGTAGGCGTAGGTATTACTTAAGACATATTCATAAGAATATCAAATCTAACTCCAACTACAGAGGTGATGTATTAAAAAAACTTACTATAGGCTTGTGCTACTGCAACAACACTACCAACTTTTGAAAAGCCATGAATAATGTTTTGGATGAATACAAAAATTTGCATGACTTGTTGAAAAATATTCCACCCAAACATTGGTCAAGAGCTTACTTTAATGGTATATGATTGCATTTTTGTTTCGTTGCATGCGATGTATTTGTATACATATGGATGTTAATTATATGAAATAACTATTGCAGGTAGGGTCAAGTGTGATATGTTGAACAATATTTCTGAGGTTTTCAACAAGCAACTTGTATAAGGAAGGCACACACCTACCATAACTTGCCTTGAATTCATTAAGGAGTACCTAATGAAAAGGATAGTTGTGGTACATAATATGCAAGCTAACTATAATGGGCCATTAACACCTTTTGCAAGTAGATTATTTGAAAATATCAAGAATTATGCCTCATCATGTAATGTGATCAGGTATGGACCAAATAAATATTAGGTGACCGCTCCTCATATCATTGAACAAAGAATTGTTATGCTTGACAAAAGGTCTTGTTCATGTAGAAGATGGGATCTTACTAGCATCCCTTGTAGGCATGTAGTGGCATGCATATAGGATATGGGATTGCATGGCCTTGGTGATGGTATTCTAAAGAAGTATGTGGATAAAGCCTACTGGTTAGAGACATAGAAGAGTGTGTATGCAAATAAATTAAAAAGAATTAACGGCATGGACATGTGGCCAACTTCAGCATGCCCAACTACCTTAGTTTCTCTAAAATTTCACAAGCAAAATGGTAGACCTAAGAAAATGAGACAAAAATCTGCTGTAAAGGTTGAAGAGTTGGAACCACCGGTTTCTATGAGCTCAAAAATGACAAGACATAGCAACTCTATAAGCTGTGGTATTTGCAAAAGTATAGGGCATAACAAGAGGACCTGTAAGAAAGCTAGAAATGGTGCAGGAACAAGTGGTGTTGCTAGAAGCTCAAATGGTGCTGGAACAAGTGGTTTGGATGCAACTTAGAAGAGTTTGGATGCTTGTTTATTTTTTGGTCAGTTGACATGTATTAACTATTAGGGTTGTATTTATATGTGTCAAAATGTGATGGTTTGGTAGTAACTTTGTTAAATGTCAGTTTTGTTAACTTGGTCAGTTAGCATATATACACTGTTAGGGTTGTGTTTTTTGTGTCAAAACTGTGATAGCATGTTTGGATAGTATATTGGTTAATGGTATGACACGATTTCAACATCTATGTTGGTATTTTGGATTTTGCAATTGTATGGTCAGGTTGATATGGGTCATTTGATCTACTGGCCTGAACCAGCTTACATGGGTCAGCCGCAAACATGTTATTGTTTATATTATTTGCTGATATGGGTAGCGATATGGCTCATCCATTATTTTTCTCCAAAACATCTTGTTTACTAATATGGATTAGCTCAATATGGCGTATTGTATTTTGTTTTCTGATATGGGTCGACTTTATCAAACTGGCGTAACGTCGGCGAAACTAAAGAATATCCACGTATACAAAAGATAGTAACCAATTCATTCCATCGAATACAAAAAGACAACTATAGATTTCATTAGATAATAATTAGTACATTACAACATCATTCAACTAAGCAGCACCATCTCCAGCTTTTGAACGTCGTCACGGTGACAATATTCTTCCTTAACCATGTCCTTGAAGGCGTTCCAAGGGGTTGCATTAGCGACTTCCAACCCAAGCATCTGTACTTGCGCGTTCCACCACGATAGCGCGACTCCCTCCAAAAGTCATGCCGGGAACTTGACTCGATTTTCCACTAGACAGTTGCACATAGTGAAAGCCGATTCCACTTTCTTGAACCAGTGCAGGAGATTAACAGCTCCTTCAATGCCATTAAAAGGGTGGGTTTGCAGTCCATAAAGGTTTTAAAGGTGCAAACCGGTGGTTGAGCAGGTTGACCTAAATTAAGAGTTCAGTGCGAAAGTGGATACGAGAGCTTATAGAGAATTAGAAATGAAATAAATACTCTAGAACAATCTAAAACAATAGATTTACCTCAAGGCCGAGCTACCTGAAATGCCGCGAGAGCTTTGGCGACATGGTTATTGATTAGGGTCGTGCGTGAGCTCGGCCCAAGTCATATTGATGTTTCCACGTCCACCACAACCACCGTTTCGTCTGCTCATTGTCCTTACATTTACAAAATACAAAATAAGAAAAATATAACACATGTAATTCATCATGATGGCATAAGTAAAATAAAAGATGATAAACCACAACTTATAATATCCCAATAATATTTTTTGATAGACTTATTTGTAAGCGTCACAAAATATTCTAAATCAGATAATCTAGAATTATCTGTCGGATGGGACACAACCCTCCCCATCTAAGTTTAAAGACAGTGGAATATGAAGCAAAAGGAATAAATAGTCATATCAAACGTCATCACCAGCAAAGGAGATGACTGATCCTTCGGCGTCACTTTCATCTAGATCCTCTTCCGGATCTTCCTCAGGTTCTTCCTTTGGTTCTTCTTCGGGTTCTTCTTCTCCTCAACATGGTTTAACGCGTCAGTGAATCTTGTGTTTAGCGCTTAAATTTTGTTACGTGCATGATCTAGAAGATGGCCCATACTGTTCACTTGCGCCTGTAGTTCTCTCGTGTAGGTTACCAAATTGTTATGTTTCTGTTCCGTAACAGCTTGTTTTTCTCTTAGTTGCTGAATTTCTGACGTCTCCTCTTCTGTATCCTGTTCTCGTGGCTTCTTGCTAGGACCCACAACAGACTCCTCATGAGTAGGTATCTCAAGCTGACGTTTCTCGCATAGGATTCTCATAGACCCAGGGAAGGATCTGGGAGGTTGTGAGGGTGAATCGGTATCGGCTAGTTTCTTACCACTAGAGTTTTGAGAACTAGATATCTCTGAAATGCAATACATGAGTGAGTGCTAAGTAAGTATGTGTATAGTGTATGCAATAAGAATGGTAAACCTTGCGCTTTGGAGTGTAGTGTCATTGTAGTTTTTTGAAAGATTGCGGTATAGTTTGGTTTTTCAAAAATTTAAACCGAGTTCACTATAACCAATGGCTCTGATACCAATCTGTCACACCCTTCAATTTCCACATGTGCGGTTTTACCACGAGACGCGTGACAAACCAGGATCATGCCACTAATCATGTTGAACTATTTCAAAATAATTGTAAAACGTTTAACTAACACATTCAACATGAATAGTGATAATTGTTTCAAATGTTTGAAAATGTAAGTTTAAGTTTAACAACGGAAGCGCAAGGTCGGGGTGTGACAACCCAATCATAAAGTGAAATGAATATTAGAGATACTTACGTCAGTCGGTTACACAATATAACCCTTGTGAGCTATTTAAGTTGTGATATTAATGAGGAAAATCGAAAGTCCTAGATGCCTAACTTTCTAATACCTAATACTGTTGAACCGAGAGATACCTATGGTTTCCTAATGTTCTTCATCGGCTACAAAAGTCTCAATAATTTGTTATTCATACAAAAATAATACTCTATATTTTTTTTATCTATCAGGTTTCTTGTTTCATACAAGATCCAAATCATATCACAAAAGCACTAGATGTTCAACTAAATACGTTATCATCCCAAAAATTGGTTGGCCGGTAGTAACAAAGTCTTATATAAGACAAGAACTTGTAATGTTAATCAACAAATTGGTTTCGTGGTGTAGTTGGTTATCACGTCAGTCTAACACACTGAAGGTCTCCGGTTCGAACCCGGGCGAAGCCATAATTAAGTTTTACTTTTGTGCTGGTTTTTTTCCGTCATTCATTATGCAGAATTGCATAAAGAGCTCTTTATCATCGAGTGTTCATCTATATTTTTAGGTATGCACATTGCAAATTATACGTTAAAATTCACTTACATGCATATTTATATGACTTAACAAGCAAAGGTTTTTTTTTTTTTTTTTCAAATGACTAAAACCGAAAGATTCAAAGATCAAGTTAAAAAACTTACAAGTTTTTATAATCAACCAAATATAAACAATTCAAAACCCTATCCTATAATGAACAAAAAGATAAACTAGGGATCCAAATCACCGCAAATATAAGAAAATTAGCTAAGTAAACTAGATCATCACGTTAATTATTTTCCTTTCTTTGAGCCTTCTCAGTTCTCACTTCTCAGGTCGCCATTCTCCATCCTGAAGCCAACTCGGCCCAATAACTTCCCCATGAGCCCAATCAAGCTAATGACTCAATCTTCGGATCAAAAGGCTCACTAACGAAGACGCCATTGAACCCATCGATTAGAGGTGCACAAACCGGGTTCTTATAATACCCGAGTACGGGTGCCGACCAGGTTTTGAATTTTCGGGTATTGGTCATGCCCGGGTCGGGGTTGGGTTTGGGTCCGGGTATTTGCTAGAAAATCTATGTGTACCCGGGTATTCGAATACCCTATTTCCGGGACTGGGTAGGGTTCGGGTATTGGTCGGGTATGCTTCGGGTTCGGGTATAGTTCGGGTTTTTCGATTCATTTTTTTGGCATAAAACATAGAAATATAATGTAAAATTTTATTTATACATATTGTATGCCTTATAATCTGCCCAAAAAACCTCCCACAAGCTTTAAATGTTCAAAACAAAATTGTTGTACACAACGGGTCTGGGTATTACAAAAATTCGGGTCCGAGTATTACGAAAACCCAGTTACGGGAATTACGAAAACCCAGGTACGAAAATACCCGGGTTCGGGTGCGGGTATTGAACAGAATATGTATACCTGGTCCCTACCCTACGATAGGGTTGGGTTCGGGTTTAAAAAACCCGGTTTTTCTAATACCTGGGTTCGGGTTTTTTCCCAGATTCGGATATGGGTTCAGATTTTTGTGCACCTCTAAGCATGGATGCTCCAACTCAATATTAAAGAACTCATCATTTTATTCTATTTAACTTCATAACTCTCTTGTTATATTTTTTCTTATGGATTACATCTATTGTTAGATCATTTTTACACTCTAAATGGGCTATTATGGATCCTTGGTGATTATTGTGGATCAAGAAAATTGAGAAGTTAAACAACTGTTTGTTTCAATAGTTAATCTTTTTTTAAAGTATCATTAACATGGAGAAATCTTGTTAGTGAGCTCTTAGTGATAGAGCATGGGTGTTGCTTCATTTACATGTGAAACCGGTTGTTACGGGTTGCCATGACCCAAACTAATAACAAACAGCTTTTTTAAAGAGAAAATCATGTGTTGGCTTTGGTTGTCTTGTTACTGTACTGCACTTATTAACTTAAAAATAACTTTTTTTAAAAGAACTTATTAACTTATGACTTTTTGAAAAAAGATTTGGATTAGCTTATATGGTGGAAAAAGCCAATAAGTCAATAAGTTGTTTTTAAAAAAGTGTTTGGCTTAGCTTTTTTCATGTGAAATGACTAAAAGGGACAATGTTATAAGGAACTTTAAAAAGCCACAATGTTCTAACTTAGGGCATTTTTGTAATTTTATTATGAAAAGTTATAAACAGCTTCAAAAAGCCACAATGTTCTAACTTTTCAAAACTGACTTTTTCTTTCTATACAAGAAGTCATTTTAAAAAGTATTTTTGAGTTTGCCAAACACTTTTTCTCCTTATTAACTTTTTATAAAAGTCAATAAGTTATAAGGAGATGTGGAAAAGCTTAGCGAAACACCCCCTAAAATCGAACCAAACCACACACAAACTTTGTTTATAATGTTTGCTATTAGATCTATAGCTCAATTGCTCTAATATTTTGTGTTGTATTTGATTTAAGCTAATCAGCATGATTTCTTCACATTAGAATTTCACCATGGTGGTAAATTTAGCGATTTTTCAGACTTAAGATATGAGGGATTGACAAGGTTATTTTTGACCTATTTTTAGTGATTATCATGAATGATATGCTAATATCATTAGGTTATTCAGAAGAAGACATGGTAACATATCATTTGAAAATCCTTAGAGAAGACTTGGATTTAGGTTTAAGACCGTTAGGAAGTGATATGATGCTCTTAAGTTGATAAAGTATGCTGAAACTACAAAAGTGATTGAAGTATATGATGAGCACTTAAACACTTTTCCTAGAAAGGATGTGAGTGATGAAGATTTCGATGATGAGTCGGGTGACGAGAGTAATGATAATGATGTGGGTAGTGGGAGTGATTAGGGGAGTGAGGATGATTCTGATTACATAGTGGATGAATATAACATGGTGGAAGATGTTAATGTGAATGATATGGATGAGTTTAGAGCTATAGTTGTCACTGAACAAGCTGAAGTGAATGAAAAGGATGAAGATGCTCCTGAAAATGAAATTGACCCAGATGAGTCTGATAGTCAAGTTGATTCTGATGATGATACTTTATTGGAACAAGTTGTTAGGGATGTTAGAAAGTAGAAAAAAAGTCAAAACCATCTAAGGATTTTCCCTGTTTATATTGGGAAATCTTTCATTTATAGAAAAGCCTTAACTGATATTGTGAGATAACATGATGTTAAGTCTAGTATAGTTGCATATAAATAACTGTAGAAGATTTCGTGTGATTTGTTTGGAATAGAATCTTACAATTAGTGGTTGTGATAATAAAGAGGATGGGACAAATGTTTGTCGGAGTTTAGTAAAAGCTAGAGCACATGATAGGACCAAAAAAGGTGGGGGCACTTTAGTAAAGTCTAAATCAGATCTGGGGACCCAAAAAATGATGCTAACAAGGGTAGTTCAATAAAACCAAACCCAAACCTAAAAAGCGATATCCAAAATCCATTTGCCCATGGACATTGCACATTTCAAAAAGGAAAAACATAGCCCTTGGGTGGTTAAAACCTACATAAAGGAGCATACATGACTGCAAAGTAGCGTTGTTAATTTTGCACAGTTAGTTAGTTGGCCAAGCAAATTGAACCAACAATCAGAACCAATCCAAGTATACCACTTCGATCTCTTCAAGAACAATTGCAAAAAAAAAAAATATCAGGTACAAGTGACTTCAAACCAAGTATTTAGGGCTAAGAATATGGCAACTAAGAAGGTTCAACGGGACTATGAAGCTCAATATGGGAAGCTAAGGGACTATAGTGAGGAGCTGTTGAGATCTGATCCAGGGACTACAGTGAAGATAGATGTCGAATTAGAGTGTAACCCAAGCAATCCAACAAGGTAATTTAGGAGGATCTATATATGCTTAGGTGCAATGAAGAGAGGATTTAAGGCATGTAGGAGAGAATTGTTGGGGGTAGATGGTTGCTTTTTGAAATGGCCATTTCCTAAGCAGATTTTGACATCAGTTGGGGTAGATGGTAACATTTGCATTTACACTGTTGCATATGCAATGGTTGAGGCTGAGACTCTTGCTACATGGACTTGGTTTTTATAGTTATTGGTGATGATTTGGATCTGGCTCAAAACATTAATATCTCTTTTATAAGTGACAAGCAGAAGGTATTATTGTTTAGTGTTTTATACTCTTATATGGGTTATTTAACTTTACTGGTTATTTGTTTTGTTTTAAGATAGGGTATCATACCTGCTATAGCCAAAGTTTTTCCAAGTGTAGGCGTAGGTATTACTTAAGACATATTCATAAGAATATCAAATCTAACTCCAACTACAGAGGTGATGTATTAAAAAAACTTACTATAGGCTTGTGCTACTGCAACAACACTACCAACTTTTGAAAAGCCATGAATAATGTTTTGGATGAATACAAAAATTTGCATGACTTGTTGAAAAATATTCCACCCAAACATTGGTCAAGAGCTTACTTTAATGGTATATGATTGCATTTTTGTTTCGTTGCATGCGATGTATTTGTATACATATGGATGTTAATTATATGAAATAACTATTGCAGGTAGGGTCAAGTGTGATATGTTGAACAATATTTCTGAGGTTTTCAACAAGCAACTTGTATAAGGAAGGCACACACCTACCATAACTTGCCTTGAATTCATTAAGGAGTACCTAATGAAAAGGATAGTTGTGGTACATAATATGCAAGCTAACTATAATGGGCCATTAACACCTTTTGCAAGTAGATTATTTGAAAATATCAAGAATTATGCCTCATCATGTAATGTGATCAGGTATGGACCAAATAAATATTAGGTGACCGCTCCTCATATCATTGAACAAAGAATTGTTATGCTTGACAAAAGGTCTTGTTCATGTAGAAGATGGGATCTTACTAGCATCCCTTGTAGGCATGTAGTGGCATGCATATAGGATATGGGATTGCATGGCCTTGGTGATGGTATTCTAAAGAAGTATGTGGATAAAGCCTACTGGTTAGAGACATAGAAGAGTGTGTATGCAAATAAATTAAAAAGAATTAACGGCATGGACATGTGGCCAACTTCAGCATGCCCAACTACCTTAGTTTCTCTAAAATTTCACAAGCAAAATGGTAGACCTAAGAAAATGAGACAAAAATCTGCTGTAAAGGTTGAAGAGTTGGAACCACCGGTTTCTATGAGCTCAAAAATGACAAGACATAGCAACTCTATAAGCTGTGGTATTTGCAAAAGTATAGGGCATAACAAGAGGACCTGTAAGAAAGCTAGAAATGGTGCAGGAACAAGTGGTGTTGCTAGAAGCTCAAATGGTGCTGGAACAAGTGGTTTGGATGCAACTTAGAAGAGTTTGGATGCTTGTTTATTTTTTGGTCAGTTGACATGTATTAACTATTAGGGTTGTATTTATATGTGTCAAAATGTGATGGTTTGGTAGTAACTTTGTTAAATGTCAGTTTTGTTAACTTGGTCAGTTAGCATATATACACTGTTAGGGTTGTGTTTTTTGTGTCAAAACTGTGATAGCATGTTTGGATAGTATATTGGTTAATGGTATGACACGATTTCAACATCTATGTTGGTATTTTGGATTTTGCAATTGTATGGTCAGGTTGATATGGGTCATTTGATCTACTGGCCTGAACCAGCTTACATGGGTCAGCCGCAAACATGTTATTGTTTATATTATTTGCTGATATGGGTAGCGATATGGCTCATCCATTATTTTTCTCCAAAACATCTTGTTTACTAATATGGATTAGCTCAATATGGCGTATTGTATTTTGTTTTCTGATATGGGTCGACTTTATCAAACTGGCGTAACGTCGGCGAAACTAAAGAATATCCACGTATACAAAAGATAGTAACCAATTCATTCCATCGAATACAAAAAGACAACTATAGATTTCATTAGATAATAATTAGTACATTACAACATCATTCAACTAAGCAGCACCATCTCCAGCTTTTGAACGTCGTCACGGTGACAATATTCTTCCTTAACCATGTCCTTGAAGGCGTTCCAAGGGGTTGCATTAGCGACTTCCAACCCAAGCATCTGTACTTGCGCGTTCCACCACGATAGCGCGACTCCCTCCAAAAGTCATGCCGGGAACTTGACTCGATTTTCCACTAGACAGTTGCACATAGTGAAAGCCGATTCCACTTTCTTGAACCAGTGCAGGAGATTAACAGCTCCTTCAATGCCATTAAAAGGGTGGGTTTGCAGTCCATAAAGGTTTTAAAGGTGCAAACCGGTGGTTGAGCAGGTTGACCTAAATTAAGAGTTCAGTGCGAAAGTGGATACGAGAGCTTATAGAGAATTAGAAATGAAATAAATACTCTAGAACAATCTAAAACAATAGATTTACCTCAAGGCCGAGCTACCTGAAATGCCGCGAGAGCTTTGGCGACATGGTTATTGATTAGGGTCGTGCGTGAGCTCGGCCCAAGTCATATTGATGTTTCCACGTCCACCACAACCACCGTTTCGTCTGCTCATTGTCCTTACATTTACAAAATACAAAATAAGAAAAATATAACACATGTAATTCATCATGATGGCATAAGTAAAATAAAAGATGATAAACCACAACTTATAATATCCCAATAATATTTTTTGATAGACTTATTTGTAAGCGTCACAAAATATTCTAAATCAGATAATCTAGAATTATCTGTCGGATGGGACACAACCCTCCCCATCTAAGTTTAAAGACAGTGGAATATGAAGCAAAAGGAATAAATAGTCATATCAAACGTCATCACCAGCAAAGGAGATGACTGATCCTTCGGCGTCACTTTCATCTAGATCCTCTTCCGGATCTTCCTCAGGTTCTTCCTTTGGTTCTTCTTCGGGTTCTTCTTCTCCTCAACATGGTTTAACGCGTCAGTGAATCTTGTGTTTAGCGCTTAAATTTTGTTACGTGCATGATCTAGAAGATGGCCCATACTGTTCACTTGCGCCTGTAGTTCTCTCGTGTAGGTTACCAAATTGTTATGTTTCTGTTCCGTAACAGCTTGTTTTTCTCTTAGTTGCTGAATTTCTGACGTCTCCTCTTCTGTATCCTGTTCTCGTGGCTTCTTGCTAGGACCCACAACAGACTCCTCATGAGTAGGTATCTCAAGCTGACGTTTCTCGCATAGGATTCTCATAGACCCAGGGAAGGATCTGGGAGGTTGTGAGGGTGAATCGGTATCGGCTAGTTTCTTACCACTAGAGTTTTGAGAACTAGATATCTCTGAAATGCAATACATGAGTGAGTGCTAAGTAAGTATGTGTATAGTGTATGCAATAAGAATGGTAAACCTTGCGCTTTGGAGTGTAGTGTCATTGTAGTTTTTTGAAAGATTGCGGTATAGTTTGGTTTTTCAAAAATTTAAACCGAGTTCACTATAACCAATGGCTCTGATACCAATCTGTCACACCCTTCAATTTCCACATGTGCGGTTTTACCACGAGACGCGTGACAAACCAGGATCATGCCACTAATCATGTTGAACTATTTCAAAATAATTGTAAAACGTTTAACTAACACATTCAACATGAATAGTGATAATTGTTTCAAATGTTTGAAAATGTAAGTTTAAGTTTAACAACGGAAGCGCAAGGTCGGGGTGTGACAACCCAATCATAAAGTGAAATGAATATTAGAGATACTTACGTCAGTCGGTTACACAATATAACCCTTGTGAGCTATTTAAGTTGTGATATTAATGAGGAAAATCGAAAGTCCTAGATGCCTAACTTTCTAATACCTAATACTGTTGAACCGAGAGATACCTATGGTTTCCTAATGTTCTTCATCGGCTACAAAAGTCTCAATAATTTGTTATTCATACAAAAATAATACTCTATATTTTTTTTTATCTATCAGGTTTCTTGTTTCATACAAGATCCAAATCATATCACAAAAGCACTAGATGTTCAACTAAATACGTTATCATCCCAAAAATTGGTTGGCCGGTAGTAACAAAGTCTTATATAAGACAAGAACTTGTAATGTTAATCAACAAATTGGTTTCGTGGTGTAGTTGGTTATCACGTCAGTCTAACACACTGAAGGTCTCCGGTTCGAACCCGGGCGAAGCCATAATTAAGTTTTACTTTTGTGCTGGTTTTTTTCCGTCATTCATTATGCAGAATTGCATAAAGAGCTCTTTATCATCGAGTGTTCATCTATATTTTTAGGTATGCACATTGCAAATTATACGTTAAAATTCACTTACATGCATATTTATATGACTTAACAAGCAAAGGTTTTTTTTTTTTTTTTTCAAATGACTAAAACCGAAAGATTCAAAGATCAAGTTAAAAAACTTACAAGTTTTTATAATCAACCAAATATAAACAATTCAAAACCCTATCCTATAATGAACAAAAAGATAAACTAGGGATCCAAATCACCGCAAATATAAGAAAATTAGCTAAGTAAACTAGATCATCACGTTAATTATTTTCCTTTCTTTGAGCCTTCTCAGTTCTCACTTCTCAGGTCGCCATTCTCCATCCTGAAGCCAACTCGGCCCAATAACTTCCCCATGAGCCCAATCAAGCTAATGACTCAATCTTCGGATCAAAAGGCTCACTAACGAAGACGCCATTGAACCCATCGATTAGAGGTGCACAAACCGGGTTCTTATAATACCCGAGTACGGGTGCCGACCAGGTTTTGAATTTTCGGGTATTGGTCATGCCCGGGTCGGGGTTGGGTTTGGGTCCGGGTATTTGCTAGAAAATCTATGTGTACCCGGGTATTCGAATACCCTATTTCCGGGACTGGGTAGGGTTCGGGTATTGGTCGGGTATGCTTCGGGTTCGGGTATAGTTCGGGTTTTTCGATTCATTTTTTTGGCATAAAACATAGAAATATAATGTAAAATTTTATTTATACATATTGTATGCCTTATAATCTGCCCAAAAAACCTCCCACAAGCTTTAAATGTTCAAAACAAAATTGTTGTACACAACGGGTCTGGGTATTACAAAAATTCGGGTCCGAGTATTACGAAAACCCAGTTACGGGAATTACGAAAACCCAGGTACGAAAATACCCGGGTTCGGGTGCGGGTATTGAACAGAATATGTATACCTGGTCCCTACCCTACGATAGGGTTGGGTTCGGGTTTAAAAAACCCGGTTTTTCTAATACCTGGGTTCGGGTTTTTTCCCAGATTCGGATATGGGTTCAGATTTTTGTGCACCTCTAAGCATGGATGCTCCAACTCAATATTAAAGAACTCATCATTTTATTCTATTTAACTTCATAACTCTCTTGTTATATTTTTTCTTATGGATTACATCTATTGTTAGATCATTTTTACACTCTAAATGGGCTATTATGGATCCTTGGTGATTATTGTGGATCAAGAAAATTGAGAAGTTAAACAACTGTTTGTTTCAATAGTTAATCTTTTTTTAAAGTATCATTAACATGGAGAAATCTTGTTAGTGAGCTCTTAGTGATAGAGCATGGGTGTTGCTTCATTTACATGTGAAACCGGTTGTTACGGGTTGCCATGACCCAAACTAATAACAAACAGCTTTTTTAAAGAGAAAATCATGTGTTGGCTTTGGTTGTCTTGTTACTGTACTGCACTTATTAACTTAAAAATAACTTTTTTTAAAAGAACTTATTAACTTATGACTTTTTGAAAAAAGATTTGGATTAGCTTATATGGTGGAAAAAGCCAATAAGTCAATAAGTTGTTTTTAAAAAAGTGTTTGGCTTAGCTTTTTTCATGTGAAATGACTAAAAGGGACAATGTTATAAGGAACTTTAAAAAGCCACAATGTTCTAACTTAGGGCATTTTTGTAATTTTATTATGAAAAGTTATAAACAGCTTCAAAAAGCCACAATGTTCTAACTTTTCAAAACTGACTTTTTCTTTCTATACAAGAAGTCATTTTAAAAAGTATTTTTGAGTTTGCCAAACACTTTTTCTCCTTATTAACTTTTTATAAAAGTCAATAAGTTATAAGGAGATGTGGAAAAGCTTAGCGAAACACCCCCTAAAATCGAACCAAACCACACACAAACTTTGTTTATAATGTTTGCTATTAGATCTATAGCTCAATTGCTCTAATATTTTGTGTTGTATTTGATTTAAGCTAATCAGCATGATTTCTTCACATTAGAATTTCACCATGGTGGTAAATTTAGCGATTTTTCAGACTTAAGATATGAGGGATTGACAAGGTTATTTTTGACCTATTTTTAGTGATTATCATGAATGATATGCTAATATCATTAGGTTATTCAGAAGAAGACATGGTAACATATCATTTGAAAATCCTTAGAGAAGACTTGGATTTAGGTTTAAGACCGTTAGGAAGTGATATGATGCTCTTAAGTTGATAAAGTATGCTGAAACTACAAAAGTGATTGAAGTATATGATGAGCACTTAAACACTTTTCCTAGAAAGGATGTGAGTGATGAAGATTTCGATGATGAGTCGGGTGACGAGAGTAATGATAATGATGTGGGTAGTGGGAGTGATTAGGGGAGTGAGGATGATTCTGATTACATAGTGGATGAATATAACATGGTGGAAGATGTTAATGTGAATGATATGGATGAGTTTAGAGCTATAGTTGTCACTGAACAAGCTGAAGTGAATGAAAAGGATGAAGATGCTCCTGAAAATGAAATTGACCCAGATGAGTCTGATAGTCAAGTTGATTCTGATGATGATACTTTATTGGAACAAGTTGTTAGGGATGTTAGAAAGTAGAAAAAAAGTCAAAACCATCTAAGGATTTTCCCTGTTTATATTGGGAAATCTTTCATTTATAGAAAAGCCTTAACTGATATTGTGAGATAACATGATGTTAAGTCTAGTATAGTTGCATATAAATAACTGTAGAAGATTTCGTGTGATTTGTTTGGAATAGAATCTTACAATTAGTGGTTGTGATAATAAAGAGGATGGGACAAATGTTTGTCGGAGTTTAGTAAAAGCTAGAGCACATGATAGGACCAAAAAAGGTGGGGGCACTTTAGTAAAGTCTAAATCAGATCTGGGGACCCAAAAAATGATGCTAACAAGGGTAGTTCAATAAAACCAAACCCAAACCTAAAAAGCGATATCCAAAATCCATTTGCCCATGGACATTGCACATTTCAAAAAGGAAAAACATAGCCCTTGGGTGGTTAAAACCTACATAAAGGAGCATACATGACTGCAAAGTAGCGTTGTTAATTTTGCACAGTTAGTTAGTTGGCCAAGCAAATTGAACCAACAATCAGAACCAATCCAAGTATACCACTTCGATCTCTTCAAGAACAATTGCAAAAAAAAAAATATCAGGTACAAGTGACTTCAAACCAAGTATTTAGGGCTAAGAATATGGCAACTAAGAAGGTTCAACGGGACTATGAAGCTCAATATGGGAAGCTAAGGGACTATAGTGAGGAGCTGTTGAGATCTGATCCAGGGACTACAGTGAAGATAGATGTCGAATTAGAGTGTAACCCAAGCAATCCAACAAGGTAATTTAGGAGGATCTATATATGCTTAGGTGCAATGAAGAGAGGATTTAAGGCATGTAGGAGAGAATTGTTGGGGGTAGATGGTTGCTTTTTGAAATGGCCATTTCCTAAGCAGATTTTGACATCAGTTGGGGTAGATGGTAACATTTGCATTTACACTGTTGCATATGCAATGGTTGAGGCTGAGACTCTTGCTACATGGACTTGGTTTTTATAGTTATTGGTGATGATTTGGATCTGGCTCAAAACATTAATATCTCTTTTATAAGTGACAAGCAGAAGGTATTATTGTTTAGTGTTTTATACTCTTATATGGGTTATTTAACTTTACTGGTTATTTGTTTTGTTTTAAGATAGGGTATCATACCTGCTATAGCCAAAGTTTTTCCAAGTGTAGGCGTAGGTATTACTTAAGACATATTCATAAGAATATCAAATCTAACTCCAACTACAGAGGTGATGTATTAAAAAAACTTACTATAGGCTTGTGCTACTGCAACAACACTACCAACTTTTGAAAAGCCATGAATAATGTTTTGGATGAATACAAAAATTTGCATGACTTGTTGAAAAATATTCCACCCAAACATTGGTCAAGAGCTTACTTTAATGGTATATGATTGCATTTTTGTTTCGTTGCATGCGATGTATTTGTATACATATGGATGTTAATTATATGAAATAACTATTGCAGGTAGGGTCAAGTGTGATATGTTGAACAATATTTCTGAGGTTTTCAACAAGCAACTTGTATAAGGAAGGCACACACCTACCATAACTTGCCTTGAATTCATTAAGGAGTACCTAATGAAAAGGATAGTTGTGGTACATAATATGCAAGCTAACTATAATGGGCCATTAACACCTTTTGCAAGTAGATTATTTGAAAATATCAAGAATTATGCCTCATCATGTAATGTGATCAGGTATGGACCAAATAAATATTAGGTGACCGCTCCTCATATCATTGAACAAAGAATTGTTATGCTTGACAAAAGGTCTTGTTCATGTAGAAGATGGGATCTTACTAGCATCCCTTGTAGGCATGTAGTGGCATGCATATAGGATATGGGATTGCATGGCCTTGGTGATGGTATTCTAAAGAAGTATGTGGATAAAGCCTACTGGTTAGAGACATAGAAGAGTGTGTATGCAAATAAATTAAAAAGAATTAACGGCATGGACATGTGGCCAACTTCAGCATGCCCAACTACCTTAGTTTCTCTAAAATTTCACAAGCAAAATGGTAGACCTAAGAAAATGAGACAAAAATCTGCTGTAAAGGTTGAAGAGTTGGAACCACCGGTTTCTATGAGCTCAAAAATGACAAGACATAGCAACTCTATAAGCTGTGGTATTTGCAAAAGTATAGGGCATAACAAGAGGACCTGTAAGAAAGCTAGAAATGGTGCAGGAACAAGTGGTGTTGCTAGAAGCTCAAATGGTGCTGGAACAAGTGGTTTGGATGCAACTTAGAAGAGTTTGGATGCTTGTTTATTTTTTGGTCAGTTGACATGTATTAACTATTAGGGTTGTATTTATATGTGTCAAAATGTGATGGTTTGGTAGTAACTTTGTTAAATGTCAGTTTTGTTAACTTGGTCAGTTAGCATATATACACTGTTAGGGTTGTGTTTTTTGTGTCAAAACTGTGATAGCATGTTTGGATAGTATATTGGTTAATGGTATGACACGATTTCAACATCTATGTTGGTATTTTGGATTTTGCAATTGTATGGTCAGGTTGATATGGGTCATTTGATCTACTGGCCTGAACCAGCTTACATGGGTCAGCCGCAAACATGTTATTGTTTATATTATTTGCTGATATGGGTAGCGATATGGCTCATCCATTATTTTTCTCCAAAACATCTTGTTTACTAATATGGATTAGCTCAATATGGCGTATTGTATTTTGTTTTCTGATATGGGTCGACTTTATCAAACTGGCGTAACGTCGGCGAAACTAAAGAATATCCACGTATACAAAAGATAGTAACCAATTCATTCCATCGAATACAAAAAGACAACTATAGATTTCATTAGATAATAATTAGTACATTACAACATCATTCAACTAAGCAGCACCATCTCCAGCTTTTGAACGTCGTCACGGTGACAATATTCTTCCTTAACCATGTCCTTGAAGGCGTTCCAAGGGGTTGCATTAGCGACTTCCAACCCAAGCATCTGTACTTGCGCGTTCCACCACGATAGCGCGACTCCCTCCAAAAGTCATGCCGGGAACTTGACTCGATTTTCCACTAGACAGTTGCACATAGTGAAAGCCGATTCCACTTTCTTGAACCAGTGCAGGAGATTAACAGCTCCTTCAATGCCATTAAAAGGGTGGGTTTGCAGTCCATAAAGGTTTTAAAGGTGCAAACCGGTGGTTGAGCAGGTTGACCTAAATTAAGAGTTCAGTGCGAAAGTGGATACGAGAGCTTATAGAGAATTAGAAATGAAATAAATACTCTAGAACAATCTAAAACAATAGATTTACCTCAAGGCCGAGCTACCTGAAATGCCGCGAGAGCTTTGGCGACATGGTTATTGATTAGGGTCGTGCGTGAGCTCGGCCCAAGTCATATTGATGTTTCCACGTCCACCACAACCACCGTTTCGTCTGCTCATTGTCCTTACATTTACAAAATACAAAATAAGAAAAATATAACACATGTAATTCATCATGATGGCATAAGTAAAATAAAAGATGATAAACCACAACTTATAATATCCCAATAATATTTTTTGATAGACTTATTTGTAAGCGTCACAAAATATTCTAAATCAGATAATCTAGAATTATCTGTCGGATGGGACACAACCCTCCCCATCTAAGTTTAAAGACAGTGGAATATGAAGCAAAAGGAATAAATAGTCATATCAAACGTCATCACCAGCAAAGGAGATGACTGATCCTTCGGCGTCACTTTCATCTAGATCCTCTTCCGGATCTTCCTCAGGTTCTTCCTTTGGTTCTTCTTCGGGTTCTTCTTCTCCTCAACATGGTTTAACGCGTCAGTGAATCTTGTGTTTAGCGCTTAAATTTTGTTACGTGCATGATCTAGAAGATGGCCCATACTGTTCACTTGCGCCTGTAGTTCTCTCGTGTAGGTTACCAAATTGTTATGTTTCTGTTCCGTAACAGCTTGTTTTTCTCTTAGTTGCTGAATTTCTGACGTCTCCTCTTCTGTATCCTGTTCTCGTGGCTTCTTGCTAGGACCCACAACAGACTCCTCATGAGTAGGTATCTCAAGCTGACGTTTCTCGCATAGGATTCTCATAGACCCAGGGAAGGATCTGGGAGGTTGTGAGGGTGAATCGGTATCGGCTAGTTTCTTACCACTAGAGTTTTGAGAACTAGATATCTCTGAAATGCAATACATGAGTGAGTGCTAAGTAAGTATGTGTATAGTGTATGCAATAAGAATGGTAAACCTTGCGCTTTGGAGTGTAGTGTCATTGTAGTTTTTTGAAAGATTGCGGTATAGTTTGGTTTTTCAAAAATTTAAACCGAGTTCACTATAACCAATGGCTCTGATACCAATCTGTCACACCCTTCAATTTCCACATGTGCGGTTTTACCACGAGACGCGTGACAAACCAGGATCATGCCACTAATCATGTTGAACTATTTCAAAATAATTGTAAAACGTTTAACTAACACATTCAACATGAATAGTGATAATTGTTTCAAATGTTTGAAAATGTAAGTTTAAGTTTAACAACGGAAGCAAAAGTATAAAGTCTAGACATGATACGAAAACCACAGTTATCTAGCATAAATAATGAAAACAGATTATTAAAACCTATGACACTCTCCAAGCTACTAGTTCCCATGTGCGTTGTACCTATGGACCTACAAAGCATGCTAAAGTGTATCAACAAAAATTCGGAGAGTTCACAGTTTTAGTTTAACGAAAAAGTAAGTTTAAATACAAAAAGTTTTAAAGGCATGTCATGGGTAGCTAACCCACTGTTAAACAGCTAAACAATGTAGTACCAAATACTGACTATGTATGTTTTTGTGCCCCACATCAATGTCTATTGGCATTGATGCAAAGGAAAGGTCAAAAGTTCACGCCTAGCTTCCCGCACTATGTGAGGTTTGTCAAACCTAATAGTGCTATCAATTAATACCTTGTCTGCCATGACCCGACAACTAATATGTATAAAGGTAGGGACTTTCAAGATAGATGTTTCGTTATGAAATTAAACTAAAGTATTTAAGTTGTAGTATTCCATCCAGGAATATATGTGTAGTCACAAACCAGGGATGCATACTTTTAGTAAAGTCGTGAACTCACCTTAGATTTGCTCGACTAGAATTTAGTGACTAGAGTTAAATATGGTCAACCAAGTCCTGGTATGGTAACTGTTTTATCGTTAGTTACTGTTCACATAAGTCACCCTGATTCTACACGTATACTACCACATAATATGAGTACACGTTGGCACTTAGTTGTTCGTTGGTGTGGTTATGTGCATGTGTGAAACTCATAACATGTAATACGTTCAATGATGTCCGTTTAGATATCACATAACAATTAACACTACGTAGCAACAAACAATTGCATTTATAAACATAAACATCAAGTTTCAGCGGTTTTAACTCAACATCCGTATTTGTGCTATTTTGTGATTTTGTTTAAAATACCAAACGGACTAGAAAAATTACAAATGAGTTATAAGACCTGTCATTAGGTCCAAAAAGGTTTGTGTAATTTTATCAAAGTTTAATTGTTCACAGAAAAATTACCAAAAATCATTTAACACATAAAGGGCAATTTTGTCACATTCTCTCGACAGTTTACGGTTTATTTATAGAAAAATCCTCATCGATCCGATTAACGAAATTCTAGTTGGAGAATTTTATAACCTCATAGGACTATCTACTGTAAAATTTCAAGTATTAACTCCAATTATAGACCAAGTTATTACTTTCGTAACATGCTACAATTTCTGCAGAAAAACGCAACATGTAGCTGTGAATCCGTTTTAATCTTTTGACTGACCTAAACTTAGTGAAAATTACGAATCCAGTTGGGTTTGAAAGCTATTTCATTGAACTTCATTTTATACTCAAGAACTACACGTGTTCATTATGTTTTGATCAAGTTACAACCAATACAAGTTGACATAAAATTCTGCTCAGAATCTGTTTGTTCACAACAGTTTACAAAAACGTTTTATGATGATTTTATCAAGCTATTAGACACTAAGACATGTATAATAATATGTGTGTAACATCCGTCAAAAAAACCGGGTTAACCAAACCCGCTTCGTTTATTAACCGAACAACCAGTTAAAAATTTCATTACATATCTAATGCTCAAATTAATTTTAAACGGTACATAATTAATAAGTATATTAGAATATAAAATTTATAATTGAAAATCTATTAAAAATAATGAAATAAAAAATAAGATACTGATACCGGGACTCGAACCCGGGTCAGCCGGGTTGAACCCCAAAGTCTTAACACACACACACATTCCACTACTCCGCCACTTGATGTTTTTGTAAGTTTTAGGGAACAATTAAAACTTATGAACAACCATGAATCAACCTGTTGCGCCTAACTGAAACCGTAATCGGCTATTCAACCGTTCAAACGTTTGAGTGATCGCGGATTCTGGATTATAACCGATGCACCGACGATCCTAATCAATTAAGTTTTGAATTAACTTAAATTTTGGTGATGTTCGGTTTTTATAACCGAAGATATTCAATTTCTATTTACGCCAACAATTGCTTCCTCTCTCTACACAAAATCATTCGCATAACCTGCCATTTCACTTTCGCTATACATTCAGTTCGTCAGAAAAACTTTTTGAACTCGCCGGAAAATCTCTGCAAGTCACCGGAAAACCGAGACCTTCATTAATACGGTAAATACTTCGACTATTTCTGTTTCAATCCGTTGTTAGACTGTTACTAACTTCAAACCAACAATCAGAATCAATCCCAGACGACATAGCCGGAATATTCAGCTCTCGCCGGAAAACTTCTGGAATTTCCAATCTCACGCGGTGAATCGGTATGAACATTCAAAACCTCTGTTAATCCTTGTTTAGTACCCCACTTTCATAACTAATCAATCAAATTTAGTAATTGACTCGAACAGAGGAAACTCATAAACGGAGCCGACGATCCTTGCCGGAGTTTTGAGAACGACGACCTGTTCCGGTACTTTCTTTTCCCAAACCCTCTCCGTTCATCACCTTTCAACTTGTTCATATTATTCGTTAACCAAATTAAACAAATAACAGTTAGATAACCGTTGTCTGTGTTATAAACGAAGAAGACGAAGTAGTGAATGTTATTAAGAATAATTAAAATGGATATTATCTCGGGTTAGACACACAGTCCAGCGGTGGACTGTGTGCACATACAAATCACACGCCGCGAGTTCGATCCTTGACACACGTATGCTCTGTAATAAAAATGTTTTGTTTTTCTAACTGAACCGGATTAACTTACATTAGATGTTAAGTATAATAAAAATCTGTATATTAAACAAGTTAGACACACAGTCCAGCGGTGGACTGTGTGTAACGTTAAAGCACAGGTCCCGAGTTCGAGACCTGTTGGTGACACCGGTTCGATGATTTAAAATATTTTTGAAAATAAAAGAATTTTGAATAAACTGAGTTAGTATATAAGTATAATTAAAAACAGAATTATTTCAGGTTAGACACGTAGCTCAGTTGGTAGAGCTGCGTGCATGCGAAC
Source organism: Scalesia atractyloides (assembly GCA_947069175.1). NCBI lineage: Eukaryota > Viridiplantae > Streptophyta > Magnoliopsida > Asterales > Asteraceae > Scalesia > Scalesia atractyloides. The sequence goes on from CAMTDV010000008.1 coordinate 86,876,478, forward strand.
GGGAGGTCTCGGGTTCGAGCCTCACCCGGCACATACAATTACACAATAAAACCGGTCAACAAGTCAAACGGTCAACAGTCAACGGTCAATGCAAAAGTCAACATATTTTTATATTTTTATTTATTTAATTTAATTTAAAAATCAATTAAAAATACTTAAAAATAATGTTTTTAAAGTTAGGAAATAGCCTTAAACTCACAAAAATATATCTAAAAATCCTATTAAAATTATCAATAAAATCCACTCATTTACTATATTTTCGTTATTATTTAGGTTAGTTAATACTCGTTGTTCAATCCTTCCAACTCGTGCGCATCTCACCATCTCCAACCAAACGCACCCAATGTGAGTGAATCTTTACAAATTCCCCGTTTTAATCACGTTTTTGGGGTGTATCATGTGTCTTGCCATTTATTATATTTAAATCATTGTGCATACATCATATCATGAACAAATGTGTATTCAGCTTGTTTCAACTGTTTGTGTGGTTATTGTTAGATTTAATTTATTATTTTCAGTACATGCAATTTCATAGGCCGCCGCTCCCCATTACGTTATGAGCGTTGAGCATGTTCCCCATTACATTATGAGCGTGAACCTGGCGTGCCAACATACGATCGGCTCCGTTTGATTGAGCCTTGATCGCACAGACATTTATCGTTTTCAGTACATGCAATACGATCGGCTCCGTTTGATTGAGCCTTGATCGCACAGTTTCATTCATGTTATATATTTATGCAAGTTGATATGTTATTGTATGTTGTTGGTATGTTATTGTATGTTATTGTATGTTATAGTTTGTGGTTGTTATTGCTACTGTTTGATTATTTACATTTGCTCACTTATGATTATTGCACAATTTTTCTTTGATAAAATAACAAGAAAATCAATAATAAATGTTTATCTAACAAGGTTCACTCGCCAACTTATGTTGACCCAAAAACCCCCCATTTTTACACATGATACAGGTGAACCAGCTGAAGCAAGAAACACATAGGATTGGCCTAGAAGAATAAAATGATTTAGAGCTTGGAATTGTTTAGTTGGTTATCTTTCTTTGTATTTGTATGGACATGCTTGGATTATTGAGAATGTAATTTTGACTTTAATAAATATGAAACATATTAGTAAATATCATGAGCTTTGGTGATAACCCAATTATGCCCCGACTCTTATTCCACTACGGGTCGGGGTGTGACAGATTGGTATCAGAGCCATGACTATAGGGATATAGGATAGGTTATTAGACCCTTAGAGCCTATACTATAGTTGATTAGAAATTTTTAAGATTTTTGTGTGTTACATGCAAAATTCATGATGTTTTTATGTTTGATGTGTAACAACCGTCAAAAACGGATTTACCAAACCCGCTCCGTTTATCAACCGAACAATCAGTTAAAAATTTTGTTGCGAATTTAATGCCCAAAATAATTTTAAACGATACATAATTAATTATTATATTGGAATATATAAATTGTTTTTGAAAAACTGTTAAAAATAAGAAAATAAAAATAATATGTTCCTGCCGGGTTTCGAACCCTGGTCAGTCAGCTGGTCAACACAGACTTAACACTCAACACTTAAACCACTGCGCCACTGATGTTTCTTGTTAAATGTTAGAACCATTTAATTCATAACATGACTTTCCGAATTCAAAACCGGCGCCCAAATGCAGTCGTCAGAAATCCCGGCGATCTCGCCAAGAATTTACGATATCTTCAGTTATAACGTAAAACTTAATCGCTACATCGGTTATAACCGACGCCTGAGTCCGCGACACCAACTATAACCGCCGGAAAACGTAATGACTTTGAATCAAGTCGGAAATTGGACCAAGTTCATCGATAACCTGCCTTATAAATACCCCCTCGAACCTCTGCAAACTTTTTCGCTCAAAACCGCACCCTTTCTCGGCGAAAACTCACTCGCCGGAAATCTTCTGCTCGTCGCCGGAAAACCGAACCCTCCACTTCTAAGCCTTACTAAACCCCCTGAGCTTATACCGAAGTCACCCACATCCTTTTCAAGCTTTCTGAAGACTTGTTGCTGCAAGACACACGACGCCGGATGTAACATCCGTCAAAAAACGGATTTACCAAACCCGCTCCGTTTAGCAACCGAACAGTCAGTCAAAAATTTCGTTGCAAATTAAATGCCCAAAATATTTTTAAACGATACGTAATCGATTATTATACGGGAATATATATTTAGTTTTCGAAAAACTGTGGAAAATCGCAAAATAAAAATAAAATGTTCCAGCCGGGTTTCGAACCCGGGTCAGTCGCCGAATCGGTTCAAAGACTTATCACTTAACACACAAACCACTGCGCCACTTGTTTTGTTTGTTAAATAATGAAATCATTTAAATAATAAAGTGACGTTACGAATTCAAAACCGGCGCCCAACAGTTCAGTCGTCGGAATCCCGGAAATCTCGCGAGTCTTAACGACAATTTACGTTATAACGTAAACCATTACTAAGGACATCGGTTATAACCGACGTCTGAGTCCGCGACCAAACCATAACCGCCGGAGTTTTTATAATTTACGAATACAGTCGGAAATCAGACCAAGTTCTTAGACGATTTGCCCTATAAATTCACCCACAACCCACTGCAAACCTTTTCGCTCAAAACCACACTTTTTCTCGGCGTAATTCCACTCGCCGGAATTAATCTGTTCGTCGCCGGAAAACCGGTTTCCTCATTTTTGAACCTTATTGAACCTTCTAAGCTTATACCGAAGTCACCCACAAGCTTTGCAAGTTTTCTGAAGTTTCTCTGCTGCAAGACACCTGACGCCGGAGTTCTGCCGGAAAACAGAGGAAGACGAGTCGGTATACCTCACGCTTATTTTTCCTTCTTTTTACTTATATCTCATCTATAATTAACCTAAAACGTTAAAGGAACCTGAATTAATCATTGAACCAGTCCGTCGTCTTTTCTGGTTATACCTTGATGAAGAAGACGATGTATTCGGTATCTTATAAGTATAATTAAAATCAACTTATTAATCGGGTTAGACACACAGTCCAGCGGTGGACTGTGTGCACGTTTAAACATACAAACGTCTCGAGTTCGAGTCCCGTTTCACACACGTCGCCTTAATAAAAATCATTTTTTTGTTAAACTGAACCGGAGTCGCCACAGATATATGTTAAGTATATTAATAACCGGAATAATAACCAAGTTAGACACACAGTCCAGCGGTGGACTGTGTGTATGTTTATATCACAGGTCACGAGTTCGAGTCCGGTCTTCTGCACCGACTCGGACAATTATCTATTCTTTTTAAATAAGGCAGAAAAGGAAATAACTAATTTGTATTTAAGTATAATAAAAATCGGATTATATAACATGTTAAACACACAGTCCAGCGGTGGACTGTGTGTTAGTTTAAGCCACAGGTCCCGGGTTCGAGACCTGTGGAGTGCACGTCCGATTCGCTTAAACTGTTTTTAAAATAAAACGATTTTCGGTTTGAACTAATTAATGTATAAAGATAATCAAAACCAAACCTTTTCCCCTACTCAAAACATGGCCCAAACTTATCACCAACCCCAATACCCCATGTTCCCATATGCTCGAGCTTGTTTCAATTGTGGCGACCCTACCCACTTTAGAAACACATGCCCTCAATTGGTTAACGTTATCAACACTCAAGCCCAATCAAACCCAGTTAACCAAGTAAACCAGGAAAACCCAACCGCTAGGCCGCCAGCAAGAGGAAGAGTCTTCAATATCAACGCCAATCCTGTCGAAGATAATGACGGCCCAAACGAAGATACTCAACTAGTCCTCTTCGCCGAAGATCCAGATTCAACTCCTATCGTTTAGTTTTATGTTTTTCTTTATCACATAGAACCAAACATAACTTAAGGATAAAGCCAATGAAACTTTGACGAGAATACGGTGGATACGCCGATGGTACTTCCTATATATAAGTATTCTTGTCAAAGGATCAAAAGCATTATCTGGCGGTTATGAGAGGTTCCATGTGTAGACTGTTAGAGTAATTATTGTATATTATATATTGTTTACAGTATATGCATTTGCCGAGGCCGTGGCTCCCCATCCATTGAGGTTGAGTTGGATCCCTATTTTATTATGCGGTTGATCTTGGCGTGCCCGCACGATCGGCTCCATTTGATTGAGCTTTGATCGGTCATTTCATTTTACATTTCAATATATGCAATACGTTCGGCTCCGTTTGATTGAGCCTTGAGCGCACATTTCAATTTACATTTCCAGTTCATGCAATACGTTCGGCTCCGTTTGATTGAGCCTTGAGCGCACAGACAATTTCATTATCAGTATCTTGTGGTTGTGGTGTTTGTAGTAGAGTCGCATCGAACTAACCATAACTTGCGGATAAAGTCAATGAAAATTTGACAAGGATATGGTGGATACGCCGCTGGTACTTCCTATATATAAGTATTCTTGTCAAATGATCGGAGGCATTATCAGGCGGTTATGAGAGGTTCCATGCATAGGCTGTTTGTGTGGTTAAGTTATTCATTTTCAGTACATGCAATACGCTCGGCTCCGTTTGATTGAGCCTTGAGCATACAGACAATTTCATTTTCAGTACATTCAATACGTTCGGCTCCGTTGGATTGAGCCTTGAGCGCACAGACATTTCATTTTCAGTACATGCAATACAATCGGCTCCGTTTGATTGAGCCTTGATCGCATAGATATATTTCATTTCAGTAATTTATGTTTGTTGTATTGGTTGTAGAGTTATAGGACTAATCATAATTCACTGATAAAACCAATGAAAATTTGACAAGAATATGGTGGATACGCCGCTGGTACTTCCTATATATAAGTATTCTTGTCAAAGGATCAGAGGCATTATCGGACGGTTATGAGAAGCTCTATGTAGGATTTATTAGTTTTCTTGGTAACCAATCATAACTTGTGGATAAAACTAATGAAAATTTGGCAAGAATATGGTGGATACGCCGCTGGTACTTCCTATATATAAGTATTCTTGCCAAAGGATCAGAGGCATTATCAGGCGGTTATGAGAAGTTCCATGTAGGATTTAGTATTGCCTTGGTTGGAATTTGTGTTACATTTATATCATCATGCTATTTAAAGAGATTGGATTGTGTTCCATTTCTACATAAACTAACCTCTCCATCATAACAAACGAGAGAGGAACTTCCACCATTCAAACATATATGCTATCAGAATGTGGATTCGATTATTTGCTGTTGTGTTTATTCATGTTCGAATATCAGCTGTTGTGTTTTTATTTATGTTCCATGTAGGTTGTAGTGTTAGAAGTTTTGCCTTAGGATATAACCATACTTTCCCAAACGTATCTAAACTTTTATGCATGATATCATTTTTAGCAAATCATTTCTGCTTATCAATACTTATACAGTAGGCAACAAAAAGCGATTCCTGAATAGGGTACTTAACCCTTACAAGGAACGTTACCGCCTCGAACAAAAACTTAAACCCTTATTTTTCTAAGCATACAACTGTCAAACTAAACATCATCATCCTTTTAGTTAAAACATATCATTATTTAAATTTCGGGACGAAATTTCTAAAAAGCAGGGGATACTGTAACATCCGTCAAAAACGGATTTACCAAACCCGTTCCGTTTAGCAACCGAACAGTCAGTCAAAAATTTCGTTGCGAATTAAATGCCCAAAATATTTTTAAACGATACGTAATCGATTATTATACGGGAATATATATTTAGTTTTCGAAAAACTGTGGAAAATCGCAAAATAAAAATAAAATGTTCCAGCCGGGTTTCGAACCCGGGTCAGTCGCCGAATCGGTTCAAAGACTTATCACTTAACACACAAACCACTGCGCCACTTGTTTTGTTTGTTAAATAATGAAATCATTTAAATAATAAAGTGACGTTACGAATTCAAAACCGGCGCCCAACAGTTCAGTCGTCGGAATCCCGGAAATCTCGCGAGTCTTAACGACAATTTACGTTATAACGTAAACCATTACTAAGACATCGGTTATAACCGACGTCTGAGTCCGCGACCAAACCATAACCGCCGGAGTTTTTATAATTTACGAATACAGTCGGAAATCAGACCAAGTTCTTAGACGATTTGCCCTATAAATTCACCCACAACCCACTGCAAACCTTTTCGCTCAAAACCACACTTTTTCTCGGCGTAATTCCACTCGCCGGAATTAATCTGTTCGTCGCCGGAAAACCGGTTTCCTCATTTTCGAACCTTATTGAACCTTCTAAGCTTATACCGAAGTCACCCACAAGCTTTGCAAGTTTTCTGAAGTTTCTCTGCTGCAAGACACCTGACGCCGGAGTTCTGCCGGAAAACAGAGGAAGACGAGTCGGTATACCTCACGCTTATTTTTCCTTCTTTTTACTTATATCTCATCTATAATTAACCTAAAACGTTAAAGGAACCTGAATTAATCATTGAACCAGTCCGTCGTCTTTTCTGGTTATACCTTGATGAAGAAGACGATGTATTCGGTATCTTATAAGTATAATTAAAATCAACTTATTAATCGGGTTAGACACACAGTCCAGCGGTGGACTGTGTGCACGTTAAACATACAAACGTCTCGAGTTCGAGTCCCGTTTCACACACGTCGCCTTAATAAAAATCATTTTTTTGTTAAACTGAACCGGAGTCGCCACAGATATATGTTAAGTATATTAATAACCGGAATAATAACCAAGTTAGACACACAGTCCAGCGGTGGACTGTGTGTATGTTTATATCACAGGTCACGAGTTCGAGTCCGGTCTTCTGCACCGACTCGGACAATTATCTATTCTTTTTAAATAAGGCAGAAAAGGAAATAACTAATTTGTATTTAAGTATAATAAAAATCGGATTATATAACATGTTAAACACACAGTCCAGCGGTGGACTGTGTGTTAGTTTAAGCCACAGGTCCCGGGTTCGAGACCTGTGGAGTGCACGTCCGATTCGCTTAAACTGTTTTTAAAATAAAACGATTTTCGGTTTGAACTAATTAATGTATAAAGATAATCAAAACCAAACCTTTTCCCCTACTCAAAACATGGCCCAAACTTATCACCAACCCCAATACCCCATGTTCCCATATGCTCGAGCTTGTTTCAATTGTGGCGACCCTACCCACTTTAGAAACACATGCCCTCAATTGGTTAACGTTATCAACACTCAAGCCCAATCAAACCCAGTTAACCAAGTAAACCAGGAAAACCCAACCGCTAGGCCGCCAGCAAGAGGAAGAGTCTTCAATATCAACGCCAATCCTGTCGAAGATAATGACGGCCCAAACGAAGATACTCAACTAGTCCTCTTCGCCGAAGATCCAGATTCAACTCCTATCGTTTAGTTTTATGTTTTTCTTTATCACATAGAACCAAACATAACTTAAGGATAAAGCCAATGAAACTTTGACGAGAATACGGTGGATACGCCGATGGTACTTCCTATATATAAGTATTCTTGTCAAAGGATCAAAAGCATTATCTGGCGGTTATGAGAGGTTCCATGTGTAGACTGTTAGAGTAATTATTGTATATTATATATTGTTTACAGTATATGCATTTGCCGAGGCCGTGGCTCCCCATCCATTGAGGTTGAGTTGGATCCCTATTTTATTATGCGGTTGATCTTGGCGTGCCCGCACGATCAGCTCCATTTGATTGAGCTTTGATCGGTCATTTCATTTTACATTTCAATATATGCAATACGTTCGGCTCCGTTTGATTGAGCCTTGAGCGCACATTTCAATTTACATTTCCAGTTCATGCAATACGTTCGGCTCCGTTTGATTGAGCCTTGAGCGCACAGACAATTTCATTATCAGTATCTTGTGGTTGTGGTGTTTGTAGTAGAGTCGCATCGAACTAACCATAACTTGCGGATAAAGTCAATGAAAATTTGACAAGGATATGGTGGATACGCCGCTGGTACTTCCTATATATAAGTATTCTTGTCAAATGATCGGAGGCATTATCAGGCGGTTATGAGAGGTTCCATGCATAGGCTGTTTGTGTGGTTAAGTTATTCATTTTCAGTACATGCAATACGCTCGGCTCCGTTTGATTGAGCCTTGAGCATACAGACAATTTCATTTTCAGTACATTCAATACGTTCGGCTCCGTTGGATTGAGCCTTGAGCGCACAGACATTTCATTTTCAGTACATGCAATACAATCGGCTCCGTTTGATTGAGCCTTGATCGCATAGATATATTTCATTTCAGTAATTTATGTTTGTTGTATTGGTTGTAGAGTTATAGGACTAATCATAATTCACTGATAAAACCAATGAAAATTTGACAAGAATATGGTGGATACGCCGCTGGTACTTCCTATATATAAGTATTCTTGTCAAAGGATCAGAGGCATTATCGGACGGTTATGAGAAGCTCTATGTAGGATTTATTAGTTTTCTTGGTAACCAATCATAACTTGTGGATAAAACTAATGAAAATTTGGCAAGAATATGGTGGATACGCCGCTGGTACTTCCTATATATAAGTATTCTTGCCAAAGGATCAGAGGCATTATCAGGCGGTTATGAGAAGTTCCATGTAGGATTTAGTATTGCCTTGGTTGGAATTTGTGTTACATTTATATCATCATGCTATTTAAAGAGATTGGATTGTGTTCCATTTCTACATAAACTAACCTCTCCATCATAACAAACGAGAGAGGAACTTCCACCATTCAAACATATATGCTATCAGAATGTGGATTCGATTATTTGCTGTTGTGTTTATTCATGTTCGAATATCAGCTGTTGTGTTTTTATTTATGTTCCATGTAGGTTGTAGTGTTAGAAGTTTTGCCTTAGGATATAACCATACTTTCCCAAACGTATCTAAACTTTTATGCATGATATCATTTTTAGCAAATCATTTCTGCTTATCAATACTTATACAGTAGGCAACAAAAAGCGATTCCTGAATAGGGTACTTAACCCTTACAAGGAACGTTACCGCCTCGAACAAAAACTTAAACCCTTATTTTTCTAAGCATACAACTGTCAAACTAAACATCATCATCCTTTTAGTTAAAACATATCATTATTTAAATTTCGGGACGAAATTTCTAAAAAGCAGGGGATACTGTAACATCCGTCAAAAAACGGATTTACCAAACCCGTTCCGTTTAGCAACCGAACAGTCAGTCAAAAATTTCGTTGCGAATTAAATGCCCAAAATATTTTTAAACGATACGTAATCGATTATTATACGGGAATATATATTTAGTTTTCGAAAAACTGTGGAAAATCGCAAAATAAAAATAAAATGTTCCAGCCGGGTTTCGAACCCGGGTCAGTCGCCGAATCGGTTCAAAGACTTATCACTTAACACACAAACCACTGCGCCACTTGTTTTGTTTGTTAAATAATGAAATCATTTAAATAATAAAGTGACGTTACGAATTCAAAACCGGCGCCCAACAGTTCAGTCGTCGGAATCCCGGAAATCTCGCGAGTCTTAACGACAATTTACGTTATAACGTAAACCATTACTAAGACATCGGTTATAACCGACGTCTGAGTCCGCGACCAAACCATAACCGCCGGAGTTTTTATAATTTACGAATACAGTCGGAAATCAGACCAAGTTCTTAGACGATTTGCCGTATAAATTCACCCACAACCCACTGCAAACCTTTTCGCTCAAAACCACACTTTTTCTCGGCGTAATTCCACTCGCCGGAATTAATCTGTTCGTCGCCGGAAAACCGGTTTCCTCATTTTCGAACCTTATTGAACCTTCTAAGCTTATACCGAAGTCACCCACAAGCTTTGCAAGTTTTCTGAAGTTTCTCTGCTGCAAGACGCCTGACGCCGGAGTTCTGCCGGAAAACAGAGGAAGACGAGTTGGTATACCTCACGCTTATTTTTCCTTCTTTTTACTTATATCTCATCTATAATTAACCTAAAACGTTAAAGGAACCTGAATTAATCATTGAACCAGTCCGTCGTCTTTTCTGGTTATACCTTGATGAAGAAGACGATGTATTCGGTATCTTATAAGTATAATTAAAATCAACTTATTAATCGGGTTAGACACACAGTCCAGCGGTGGACTGTGTGCACGTTAAACATACAAACGTCTCGAGTTCGAGTCCCGTTTCACACACGTCGCCTTAATAAAAATCATTTTTTTGTTAAACTGAACCGGAGTCGCCACAGATATATGTTAAGTATATTAATAACCGGAATAATAACCAAGTTAGACACACAGTCCAGCGGTGGACTGTGTGTATGTTTATATCACAGGTCACGAGTTCGAGTCCGGTCTTCTGCACCGACTCGGACAATTATCTATTCTTTTTAAATAAGGCAGAAAAGGAAATAACTAATTTGTATTTAAGTATAATAAAAATCGGATTATATAACATGTTAAACACACAGTCCAGCGGTAGACTGTGTGTTAGTTTAAGCCACAGGTCCCGGGTTCGAGACCTGTGGAGTGCACGTCCGATTCGCTTAAACTGTTTTTAAAATAAAACGATTTTTGGTTTGAACTAATTAATGTATAAAGATAATTAAAATCAGATATATGACGGGTTAGACACGTAGCTCAGTTGGTAGAGCTGCGTGCACGCGTACGGGAGGTCTCGGGTTCGAGCCTCACTCAGCGCACTTATATTCCGCATTCGAACCGGTCAACGGTCAGTCAACGGTCAGGTCAACGGTCAGAAAAAAAAAATCAATTTTTTTATTATTTTTATTTAATTATTTTAATTAAAAATCAATTAAAAATACTTAAAAATAACATTTTTAAGGTTAGAAAATAGCCTCAAACTCACAAAAATACACCCAACCATCCTACTAAAATAGATTAATAAAATCCGTTTACTTACCAAACCATAATGCGATTTATCTAGGTTAATCTCACTCGTGGTTAAAACCACTTCGCGTGCATTCAACATCATCCACCGAACGCACCCACTGTGAGTGAATCTTACAACTCCCCCTTTTAAATTACACGTTGTGGGGTGTGTCATATGTTACGAAAATAATTAACTTATTTATTTAAACTTGTGCCATACCACATCATAACCTAAACTTAGATTGTTTATATTGTTGTGACTACTTATTCTCCTTTTGTCAAATTCTATGAAACTCATTCATTAAGCCCATCAGTTCCTCGTGGGAGACGAGTTGAACAACGCGTGCCTCAAATCAAATTCATTATTGTTCATGTGTGTATCATTGAGTTTATATTGGTTGTAGTTGTGTCATTCATATTATCATGTTCATGCAATTCATTCATTAGGCCCCTCAGTTCCTCGTGAGAGACGAGTTGAGCATCGCGTGCCTCTAATGTTCCATTATTGTTCATGTGTGTTTCATTTGATAGCTTATGATTGTTGATTAAGTTACATCTATTTTTACTCATGTTTGGTTGTGCACATATTTCATAATCAATTTAAATAAATTTGTTCAAATGTTTTCCATAGGATTTACTCGCCAACATTATGTTGATCCAAAAACCCTTTTACACATGATACAGGTGAACAGGTTGAAGCAAGGAAAACATAGGATATGCCTTAGAAGAGAACAAAGAAGCTTAGATTGATAGTTAGAGCATGTTGTATCATTTATTGTAAATATCCATTAAATTGTATTTAATATATATGAAACGCATAATAAATGTCATGAGCTTTGATGTTAACCCAATCATGCCCCGATCACCTTTTCCGCTGCGGGTCGGGGTGTGACACCGGAACCTGTTGCTGTCGCCGGAGTTCTGCCGGAGAAACAGAGGAATCCAGTCAGTATACCTCACGCTTAAATCGTCCCTTCTTTTTATTTAATCTCACCTGTAATTAACTAAAAAACGCTAAAGAAACCGATTAAAACATTGAACCAGTCGGACTTCCGATTCTGGTTAAAACTGACGAAAAAGACGAAGTTCGGTAACATATAAGTATAATTAAAATCAAGTTATTACTCGGGTTAGACACACAGTCCAGCGGTGGACTGTGTGAACATTAAACACACTAACGTCTCGAGTTCGAATCATGTCCCACGCATGCTGCCTTAATAAAAATGCCTTTTTTGTTAACCGAACCGGAGTCACGTTGTATATGTTAAGTTTATTAATAACCGGAAAAATAACCAAGTTAGACACACAGCCCAGTGGTGGACTGTGTGTATGTTTAATCACAGGACACGAGTTCGAATCCGGTCTACTGCACCGACTCGGACAATTATCTACCTTTTTAAATAAGTCAGAAATGAAAATACTTAGTTTGTGTTTAAGTATAACAAAAATCGGTTTATATAACATGTTAAACACACAGTCCAGCGGTGGACTGTGTGTTAACGCAACCCACAGGTCCCGGGTTCGAGACCTGTGGAGCGCACCGGTCCGATTCAGTTAAATCGTTTTTAGAAATAAATTGACTTTCGGATTAATCTAATTAATATATAATTATAATTAAAAACAGAAATATTTCGGGTTGGACACGTAGCTCAGTTGGTAGAGCTGCGTGCACGCGTATGGGAGGTCTCGGGTTCGAGCCTCACTCAGCGCACACATAAACGCATACGAACCGGTCAAAGTCAACGGTCAACGGTCAACGGTCAATGGTCAACGGTCAACGGTCAAAAAAAGTCAATTTTTTTATTATTTTTATTTATTTATTTTAATTAAAAATCAATTAAAAATACTTAAAAATAACATTTTTAAGGTTAGAAAATAGCCTTGAACTCACAAAAATACACCCAACAATCCTACTAAAATGGATTAATAAAACCCGTTTACTTACCGAAACATTATGCCATTATCTAGGTTAATTTCACTCGTGGTTAAAACCACTTCGCGTGCATTCAACATCATCAACCGAACGCACCCACTGTGAGTGAATCTTACAACTCCCCCTTTTTAATTACACGTTTTGGTGTGTGTCATGTGTCACAAAATAATTAACTCGTTTATTTAAAACTTGTGCCATACCATATCGTGATCTAAACTTAGATTGTTTATATTGTTGTGATTACGTATTTCATTTTGTCAAATTATATGAAATTCATTCATTAAGCCCATCAGTTCCTCGTGGGAGACGAGTGAGCAACGCGTGCCTCAAAACCAATCTATTATTGTTCATGTGTGTATCATTGAGTTTACATTGTTTGTAGTTATGTCTTTCATATTATCATGTTTATGCAATTCATTCATTAGGCCCATCAGTTCCTCGTAAGAGACGAGTTGAGCAACGCGTGCCTCTAAACGTCCCATTATTGTTCATGTGTGCTTTATTTAATATCTAATGATTGTTGAGTAAGTTTACATCTATTTTTACTCATGTGTGGTTGTGCACTCATTTCATAATCAATTAAATAAACTTGTTCAAATGTTTTCCATTGGATTCACTCGCCAACTTTTTGTTGATCCAAAAACCCTTTTACACATGATATAGGTGAACAGGATGAAGCAAGGAAAACATTGGAAATGCCTTAGAAGAGAACAAAGAAGCTTAGATTGATAGTTAGAACATGTTGTAATATTTATTGTAAATTTTCCATTAAATTGTATTAATGAATATGAAACGTATAATAAATGTCATGAGCTTTGATGATAACCCAATCATGCCCCGATCACCTTTTCCGCTGCGGGTCGGGGTGTGACAGATTGGTATCAGAGCCATGACTATAGGGATATAGGATAGGTTATTAGACCCTTAGAGCCTATACTATAGTCTGCCTAAATTTTAATTGATTAGGTGGTTACATACAAACTTGTGATATTTATCTGTTTCATATTTGTTTATATTTACAGTCAAACATACATGCTTATATACATATTCATTATACATATATCAATGTTCATATATTCAATTCATTTTCATACTCTCATTATTCAAAGATTTTGTTGCAATTTTCAAATCTCATCAAAGTAAGTTCTGCGACGGGCATGTAGTAACTGGTAGTCGGAACGTCCTGTCTAGGTTGGCATTCGTATAAATCCAATATAACGGACCAGTTTGCCTACCTGGGGACTAACGATGAGAGTACGAAGGACCTATTAGGCCAAAGCATGCCACACCAAACGTCGTTCGAACTAAACCACTTTGAGGTGTCACCGTGTCTACACCTGGACACATTCCGAATATCACACGTTGTATACATATTTCTCGATTTTCTCCGGGTTTTAGTGTACGCAACCAGGCAAACCCATGCGAACCATATGAAGAACCGGTATTCATGGGGGCCCACATGATTACGAAGGTGAAGTATGGCGGCATGTAGGGCCTAATGGGAGCAAAGCCCAAGACATCCTATGGATGTAGTAGATTTATTTTTCTATAATTATTTTATGAATGTTCATTCCTAGTGCGACCCATGAACCCAAAAGCATCCAACTCATACTCTTGACATGTATTCCTTGTAGATGTCTTCTAACCACGCCCGTAGGAAGATGAGAGCAGGAAAAGCCCGCGAGCGCATGGCTGCCCTAATCGCTCAACAAATGGCTGCCGTAATACCCAACATTGTAATCCAAGTACAACAAGCACTTACCGCTAATCCTGCCAATCAAGAAAATCAAAACGTTATCAACTCTCCCCCAATTACCACTAAATGCACCTACAAGCATTTCAAATCATGCGACCCTCCAAAATACAAGGGGACTAAAGGTGTCACCGCTCTCCTCCATTGGTTTGAAGAAATGGATAACACTTTTCTAAATTGCGATTGCCCTGATGATCGCAAAGTGCGATATGCTACCGGTCGTTTATATGGAATAGCACTTACCTGGTGGAATACAGAGAAGGCCAAACGAGGTGTTGAAGATGCTATGACTTTAACTTGGAATGAATTGAAGGAAATCATGACCAGACGATTTTGCCCAAGGAGCGAAATCAAGAATTAGAAGATAAATTTTATTCGTTGAAGCAAAAGGAAGGAGACCACACCACATACAACAAAAGATTCCTCGAGTTACATCAGATGGTTCCCAACATGTTCACTCCCCTCTACCGTTTGATCGAGCACTACATTCGTGGTCTTCCGTCAAAGATTCAAGACCCTGTAATAAGTACCACGCCTGCAACCTTGGAAGCAGCAATGGAGCTAGCAACAGAGCTCACCGAGAACCGAATCCGGAACAAAGACTTCAAGGAGGAGAAGAAGAAGGATAAAGCATCGACTGAAACCTCCGATTACACCCAAACCGAATCCCCTTCTCCACCCAATTCTAAGAGAAAAAGAGACGGGCAACTTTTCGCTACTATCCAACGAAATCAACCAATTTCACACGCCATACCCATCCAAGCTATCCCAATCACTCAAGTGGCACCCAACTCAACTTACCCAAATAAGAAACCATATCTTGGACCTCACCCTCGATGCAACAACTGTTTTTATCACCATCCCCTCACTCTACCTTGTCGACTATGTGCAACATGTGGACGCTATGGTCATTTGAGCAAAGTTTGCCGCACCTTTCAAAACCAAATCTCTCCCCCTACTCAAACCATGGCCCAAACCTATCAACCACCCCAATACCCCATGTTCCCATATGTTCGAGCTTGTTTCAATTGTGGCGACCCTACCCACTTTAGAAACACGTGCCCTCGATTGGTTAACCTCATAAATGCTCAAGCCCAATCAAACCCAGTTAACCAAGTAAACCAAGAAAACCCAACCGCAAGGCCACCAGCAAGAGGAAGAATCTTCAACATCAATGCCAATCCTATCGAAGATAATGACTGCCCAAACGAAGATACCCAACTAGTCCTCTTCACCGAAAATCCAGATTCAACTCCTATCGTTTAGTTTTATGTTTCTCTTTATCACATAGAACCAAACATAACTTAAGGATAAAGCCAATGAAACTTTGACGAGAATACGGTGGATACGCCGCTGGTACTTCCTATATATAAGTATTCTTGTCAAAGGATCAGAAGCATTATCTGGCGGTTATGAGAGGTTCCATGTGTAGACTGTATGAGTAATTATTGTTTATTATTTTCAGTACATGTAATTTCATAGGCCGCCGCTCCCCATTACATTATGAGCGTTGAGCATGTTCCCCATTTCATTATGAGGTTGAACCTGGCGTGCCCACATTTTTCATTTTCAGTACATGCAATACGATCGGCTCCGTTTGATTGAGCCTTGATCGCACAGACATTTTTCATTTTCAGTACATGCAATACGATCGGCTCCGTTTGATTGAGCCTTGATCGCACAGACATTTTCATTATCAGTATCTTGTGGTTGTTGCGTTTGTTGTAGAGTCGCATAGAACTAATCATAACTTGCGGATAAAGTCAATGAGAATTTGACAAGAATATGGTGGATACGCCGCTGGTACTTCCTATATATAAGTATTCTTGTCAAATGATCGGAGGCATTATCAGGCGGTTATGAGAGGTTCCATGCATAGGCTGTTTGTGTGATTGTTGTTTAGATTAAGTTTATCATTTTCAGTACATGCAATACGATCGGCTCCGTTTGATTGAGCCTTGATCGCACAGACATTTTCATTTTCAGTACATGCAATACGATCGGCTCCGTTTGATTGAGCCTTGATCGTACAGACATTTTCATTATCAGTATTTTGTGGTTGTTGTGTTTGTAGTAGAGTCACATAGAACTAATCATAACTTGCGGATAAAGTCAATGAAAATTTGACAAGAATATGGTGGATACGCCGCTGGTACTTCCTATATATAAGTATTCTTGTCAAATGATCGGAGGCATTATCAGGCGGTTATGAGAGGTTCCATGTATAGGCTGTTTGTGTGATTGTTGTTTAGATTAAGTTTATTATTTTCAGTACATGCAATACGATCGGCTCCGCTTGATTGAGCCTTGATCGCACAGACAATTTCATTTTCAGTCCATGCAATACGATCGGCTCCGTTTGATTGAGCCTTGATCGCACAGACATTTTTCATTTCAGTATTTTGTGTTTGTTGTATTAGTTGTAGAGTCATATAGGACTAATCATAATTCACTGATAAAACCAATGAAAATTTGACAAGAATATGGTGGATACGCCGCTGGTACTTCCTATATATAAGTATTCTTGTCAAAGGATCAGAGGCATTGTCAGACGGTTATGAGAAGTTCTATGTAGGATTTAGTAGTTTCTTGGTAACTAATCATAACTTGTGGATAAAACCAATGAAAATTTGGTAAGAATATGGTGGATACGCCGCTGGTACTTCCTATATATAAGTATTCTTGCCAAAGGATCAGAGGCATTATCAGGCGGTTATGAGAGGTTCCATGTAGGATTTAGTATTGCCTTGGTTGAAATTTGTGTTACATTTATATCATCTCGCTATTTAAAGAAATTGGATTGTGTTCCATTTCTACATAAACTAACCTCTCCATCATAACAAACGAGAGAGGAACTGTCACCATTCAAACATATATGCTATCAGAATGTGGATTCAAATATTAGCTGTTGTGTTTATTTATTTATTTATGTTCTATAGTATTAGAAGTTTTGCCTTAGGATATAACAATATCCTTCCAAACATATCCAAACTCTTATGCATGATATCATAGTTAGCGAATCAATTCTGCTTATCAATACTTTTACAGTAGGCAACAAAAAGCGATTCCTGTAATAGGGTACTTAAACCTTACAAGGAACGTTACCGCCTCGAACAAAAAAAAAAAAAAACTTAAACCCTTACTTTTCTAAGCATGTAACTGTCAAACTAAACACCATCATTCTTTTAGTCAAATATATCACATTTAAATTTCGGGACGAAATTTCTACAAAGCAGGGGATACTGTAACAACCGTCAAAAACGGATTTACCAAACCCGCTCCGTTTATCAACCGAACAATCAGTTAAAATTTTCGTTGCGAATTTAATGCCCAAAATAATTTTAAACGATACATAATTAATTATTATATTGGAATATATAAATTGTTTTTGAAAAACTGTTAAAAATAAGAAAATAAAAATAATATGTTCCTGCCGGGTTTCGAACCCGGGTCAGTCAGCTGGTCAACACAGACTTAACACTCAACACTTAAACCACTGCGCCACTGATGTTTCTTGTTAAATGTTAGAACCATTTAATTCATAACATGACTTTCCCAATTCAAAACCGGCGCCCAAATGCAGTCGTCAGAAACCCCGGCGATCTCGCCAAGAATTTACGATATCTTCAGTTATAACGTAAAACTTAATCGCTACATCGGTTATAACCGACGCCTGAGTCCGCGACACCAACTATAACCGCCGGAAAACGTAATGACTTTGAATCAAGTCGGAAATTGGACCAAGTTCATCGATAACCTGCCTTATAAATACCCCCTCGAACCTCTGCAAACTTTTTCGCTCAAAACCGCACCCTTTCTCGGCGAAAACTCACTCGCCGGAAATCTTCTGCTCGTCGCCGGAAAACCGAACCCTCCACTTCTAAGCCTTACTAAACCCCCTGAGCTTATACCGAAGTCACCCACATCCTTTTCAAGCTTTCTGAAGACTCGTTGCTGCAAGACACATGACGCCGGAACCTGTTGCTGTCGCCGGAGTTCTGCCGGAGAAACAGAGGAATCCAGTCGGTATACCTCACGCTTAAATTGTCCCTTCTTTTTATTTAATCTCACCTGTAATTAACTAAAAAACGCTAAAGAAACCGATTAAAACATTGAACCAGTCGGACTTCCGATTCTGGTTAAAACTGACGAAGAAGACGAAGTTCGGTAACATATAAGTATAATTAAAATCAAGTTATTACTCGGGTTAGACACACAGTCCAGCGGTGGACTGTGTGCACATTAAACACACTAACGTCTCGAGTTCGAATCATGTCCCACGCATGCTGCCTTAATAAAAATGCCTTTTGTTAACCGAACCGGAGTCACGTTGTATATGTTAAGTTTATTAATAACCGGAAAAATAACCAAGTTAGACACACAGTCCAGTGGTGGACTGTGTGTATGTTTAATCACAGGACACGAGTTCGAGTCCGGTCTACTGCACCGACTCGGACAATTATCTACCTTTTTAAATAAGTCAGAAATGAAAATACTTAGTTTGTGTTTAAGTATAACAAAAATCGGTTTATATAACATGTAACGCAACCCACAGGTCCCGGGTTCGAGACCTGTGGAGCGCACCGGTCCGATTCAGTTAAATCGTTTTTAGAAATAAATTGATTTTCGGATTAATCTAATTAATATATAATTATAATTAAAAACAGAAATATTTCGGGTTGGACACGTAGCTCAGTTGGTAGAGCTGCGTGCACGCGTATGGGAGGTCTCGGGTTCGAGCCTCACTCAGCGCACACATAAACGCATACGAACTGGTCAAAGTCAACGGTCAACGGTCAACGGTCAAAAAAAGTCAATTTTTTTATTATTTTTATTTATTTATTTTAATTAAAAATACTTAAAAATAACATTTTTAAGGTTAGAAAATAGCCTTGAACTCACAAAAATACACCCAACAATCCTACTAAAATGGATTAATAAAACCCGTTTACTTACCGAAACATTATGCCATTATCTAGGTTAATTTCACTCGTGGTTAAAACCACTTCGCGTGCATTCAACATCATCAACCGAACGCACCCACTGTGAGTGAATCTTACAACTCCCCCTTTTTAATTACACGTTTTGGGGTGTGTCATGTGTCACAAAATAATTAACTCGTTTATTTAAAACTTGTGCCATACCATATCGTGATCTAAACTTAGATTGTTTATATTGTTGTGATTACGTATTTCATTTTGTCAAATTATATGAAATTCATTCATTAAGCCCATCAGTTCCTCGTGGGAGACGAGTGAGCAACGCGTGCCTCAAAACCAATCTATTATTGTTCATGTGTGTATCATTGAGTTTATATTGTTTGTAGTTATCTCTTTCATATTATCATGTTTATGCAATTCATTCATTAGGCCCATCAGTTCCTCGTAAGAGACGAGTTGCGCAACGCGTGCCTCTAAACGTCCCATTATTGTTCATGTGTGCTTTATTTAATATCTAATGATTGTTGAGTAAGTTTACATCTATTTTTACTCATGTGTGGTTGTGCACTCATTTCATAATCAATTAAATAAACTTGTTCAAATGTTTTCCATAGGATTCACTCGCCAACTTTTTGTTGATCCAAAAACCCTTTTACACATGATACAGGTGAACAGGATGAAGCAAGGAAAACATAGGAAATGCCTTAGAAGAGAACAAAGAAGCTTAGATTGATAGTTAGAACATGTTGTAATATTTATTGTAAATTTTCCATTAAATTGTATTAATGAATATGAAACGTATAATAAATGTCATGAGCTTTGATGATAACCCAATCATGCCCCGATCACCTTTTCTCCTACGGGTCGGGGTGTGACATTATGTTTAATGTTACATTCAATATTATGCAAGCATGTTCATAAGTACATATTAGTATATAATGCCTACCATGAATCATATTCTCATAACATATCATACCAATGAAAGCACACATCACGTCATTATCATGATTGTTTTTACAACGATTTTTGTATTTTCAAATCACAGCAAAGTGAGTTCTCATGACGGGCATGTAGTAACTGGAAGGGTACCAGTACCGGTAGTCGGAACGTCCTGTCTAGGATGGCATTCGTATAAATCCAAAATAAAGGACCAGTTTGCCTACCTAGGGACTAACGATGAGAGTACGAAGTACCTATTAGGCCGAAGCATGCTATACCAAACGTCGTGTGAACTAACCCCACTTTGAGTTGTCACTGTGTCTACATCTGGACACATTCCGACCATACATCTCGTAAACATATTTTGTGGTTTGCATTCGGGTGATGCGAGTGTTAAATAGCCAATACTAATGTGAATCCTACCAAGGCAATAGTCATGGGGGCCCACATGACTATACAGGTGAAGGTATGGGGGACATTTGAGGCCCAACATGAGCAAACCCAAGACAACCTATGGATGTAGTTGCATTATTGATATTTATGTTATTTTCATTTTCTTTGAGACACATGACACCTAAAAAGTCTCCATAAACTCACAATCTTCCTATGTATGTTCCTGTAGATGTCGTCTAGACAACAACGAGGGGGTAGAAAATCAGGAAGGTCACACGAACGCTTGGCCACTCAAATCGCAAAACAAATGGCCGCGGTACTTCCTGACATTGTGGTTCAAGTACAACAAGCTCTCGCCACAAATCCCACCAATCCTCCCCAGCAAGAAGACCAGAACATCGGCAACCCTCCTACCTGTAACATCAGTCAAAAAACGGATTTACCAAACCCGCTCCGTTAATTAACCGAACAATCAGTTAAAAATTTCGTTGCGTATTTAATGCTCAAATAAATTTTACACGATACATAATTAATAAGTATATTGGAATATATAATTTATATTTGAAAATTCATTAAAAATAATGAAATAAAAATATATTGCTGCTGCCGGGTTTCGAACCCGGGTCAGCCAGGATTCCAAAGCCTTAATACACACGCGCTCAACCACTCCGCCACTTTGGGTTTTTGTTAAGATACCGAAACAATTAATTGAAATAATGAATCTCGGAAATCAAATCCAGTCAAGTCGCGCCCAAAATCGCAGTCGTCGGAAATCCCGACGATTTCGCCGAGATTGGACGGTTTCTTCTAATTTAACCGAAGCAATTACCTCAACATCGGTTATAATCGATGTCCAGTCCGCGACACAAGTCATAACCGCCGGAAAAATCATTGACCGACGAATCAAGACGGTAAATGGACCAAATTCGTCAATGTCCTGCCCTATAAATACACCCTTTAACTTCTGATAAACTTTTCGCTCACAATCACACCCATTCTCGACGAAATATTACTCGCCGAAAAATTTCTGCAACTTGCCGGAAAACCGAACCCCTTCACCTCTGTGCCTTACTCTAAAAACAGAACACCTAGAGCTCATACCGAAGCCACCCACACTCACCTCAAGCTTCCTGAAGACCTTCTGCCGCAAGATAAACATCGCCGGAATAACCTGCTGTTATCGGAAATTTCGCCTGCGAAACAGAGGATCTCTGTTCGGTATACCTTACACCTAATCTCTCTCGTTTTTATTAATCTCACGTGTAGATAATCACAACTTACTAAAGAAACTGATTACTTTTGTCAAAACAGTCGGACATCGATTCTGGTTGAGTTTAACGAAGAAGACGAAGTTCTGATATGATATAAGAATAATTAAAAACAGTTTTATGAACGGGTTATACACACAGTCCAGTGGTGGACTGTGTGCAAACAATATGCATAACGTCCCGAGTTCGATTCTTGACACACGCACTTTCACAGAAATAAAATGCCTTTTTTTAGACCGAACCGGGTTAATTTCAGTAAGATGTTAAGTATAATAAAAAACAGATTATTTACCAAGTTGGACACACAGTCCAGCAGTGGACTGTGTGCCAAACTAACCCCACAGGTCCCGGGTTCGAGACCTGTGGCGAGCACCGAGCCGATGCATTAAAATCGTTTTTAAAATAAATGATTTTCGGATTAATTCAATTAGTATATAAATATAATTAAAAACAGAAATATTTCGGGTTAGACACGTAGCTCAGTTGGTAGAGCTGCGTGCACGCGAACGGGAGGTCTCGGGTTCGAGTCCTGCCCGGTGCATACATTTACACAATAAAACCGGTCAACAGGTCAACGGTCAACAAGTCAACGGTCAAAAAGTCAACATTTTTTTTATTATTTTTATTTATTTATTTTATTTAAAAATCAATTAAAAATACTTAAAATAACATTTTTAAAGTTAGAAAATAGCTTTAAACTCACAAAAAACATATCCAATAATCCTACTAAAATTGATTAATAAAATCCGCTTATTTACCGAACCATTATGTTATTATCTAGGTTAGTTTCACTCGTGGTTAAATCAAACTTCGTGCGCATTCAACATCATCAACCGAACGCACCCACTGTGAGTGAATCTTACAACTCATTTTTTTTAATTACATGTTTTGGGGTGTATTATGTGTCACTAAAACTAACTCGTTTATTTAAACTCGTGCCATACCATATTATGATTTAAACTTAGAATGTAAATATTGGTTGTAGTTATGAATTACTTATTGTCAAAGTTGTATGCAAATTATTTGTTAGGCCCATCAGTTCCTCGTGGAAGACGAGTTGAACAACGCGTGCCTTAAAACTCATTCATTAGGCCCATCAGTTCGTAGAACAACGCGTGCCTCAAAACTCATTCATTAGGCCCATCAGTTCCTCGTGAGAGACGAGTTGAACAACGCGTGCCTCAAAACGATCAATTATTGTATGTGTGTGCATTACTAAATATTAAGTGTTTTGTGAATATATTTACATTTACATTTACTCATATGTGGTTATGCACTTTATTTAATAATCAATTCAATAAACTTGTTTAAATGTTTTTCATAGAATTCACTCGCCAACTTTTTGTTGATCCAAAAACCATTTTTACACATGATACAGGTGAACAGGATGAAGCAAGGAAAACATAGGAAATGCCTTAGAAGAAAATAATGAAGTCTAGAATGATACGTAGGACATGATGTAATTATGATTGTATATTTCCCTTTAAATTGTAATAATAAATATGAAGCGTTATAATAAATGTCATGAGCTTTGATGATAACCCAATCATGCCCCGATCACCTTTTCCGCTGCGGGTCGGGGTGTGACACTACCAACAAGTGCTCATATAAACATTTCAAGTCTTGCGATCCTCTGAAATTTGAAGGGACCGAAGGTGTCACTGCTCTCCTCCACTGGTTTGAGGAAATGGAAAACACTTTCCTCAATTGCGATTGTCCTGAGGATCGCAAGGTGCGTTACTCAACCGGGAGACTATTTGGAGTAGCCCTGACCTGGTGGAACACAGAGAAGGGTAAGAGAGGAGTCGAAGATGCTATGGCCTTAACATGGGAAGAGTTAAGGGAAGTAATGACAAGACGTTTCTGTCCAAGAAGCGAAATCAAGAAGTTGGAAGATGAATTCCATTCGTTAAAACAAAAGGAAGGAGATCATACTACCTACAACAAAAGGTTTCTAGAGTTGAACCAAATGATCCCCAACTTGTTCACCCCAGTGTACCGCTTGGTTGAACACTATATTCGAGGTCTCCCCTCAAAAATTCAAGACTCAGTTCTAAGCACTTCGCCTGCGACACTTGAAGCCGCGATGGAACTAGCTACCGAACTCACCGAAAATCGCATTCGAAACGGTAAATTCAAAGAGGAGAAAAAGAAAGCCCCCATTGAGGCTCAAACTTCAAACCATTCTGGTTCCCCTTCGAAGTTTACTGGTAAAAGGAATCGAAACACAAGAAACTTTGTTGTCACACAAGCAAATTTCCCTATCCCTGCTGCACCCATCACTCAAGTTGCCCCTTCACCTGCACCATATAAAAAGCCATACTCCGGCCCATTACCAAAATGCAACCGTTGCCAATACCATCACTTTCCTGATCATCCCTGCCAACATTGCACTGGCTGTGGTCGCGCAGGTCATACTGTTCAAACCTGTCGCATACCTCAGCGAACGAACCGCCACCAGCCTTCAACCCAAACCCACCAACAAATAATGGGTCAAGCCCAACAACCCCTACTACTACCACCTACCCAACATTTAGCCCAATCATACTACCAACCCAACTATCCCATGGTGCAATCTATGCGGGCTTGTTACAACTGTGGAGACCCAAACCACTTTAGAAACACTTGTCCACGTTTGGTGAACATCATTCATGCCCAAGCTCAAGCAAATCCGGTGAATCAAGCTAACCAAGCTCCACCACCTGCAAGAGGAAGGGCTTATAACATCAACGCCAATAATGTTGAAAATAATAACGGCCCAAACGAATCACCCAACTAGTTTTTCCTCACCAAGAATCAAGACTCAACTCCAATCGTCTAGTTTTAATGTTTTCTTTATGTTATCTCAATCTTTCCGTATCCCAGTTGTAAAATTTGGAAATTATGTATCCAAGAATTTTAATGCGATTTGATATTACAGTTTTGTTCTATACTCATTGATTTAACATTCATATCATCATACATCTCGACGTATCTCAATCTCATCATTTAAAGAAGTTGGGTTATGTCACACTTTTACATAGACTGACCCCTTCATCATAACCAACGAGAGAGGTACTGTCATCATTTAGTCATGTATCATTTCAGAATTGAGACTCAAGTTTTGTTCGTTGTGTTGTTTATGTTTTAGAGTCACATAGAATTGATCATGATTTACTGATAAAGCCAACGAAAATTTGACAAGAATATGGTGGATACGCCGCTGGTACTTCCTATATATAAGTATTCTTGGCAAAGGATCAAAAGCATTACCAGGAGGTTATGAAAAGTTCCGTGTAGGTTTAAATATCGTTATGGTTGAAGTTTTTGTTTTATGATACATACCTTATCATTACAAACGTATCAGTTCCCTCAAAACTATTATGCATAAAATCGTAAGCGACATCAAAGATCAAATCCGAGAACCCAGCATGTTTCAGTAACAGAAAAGAGACGTACGCAAGGAGCCGTCTTGTGGAGCTAAACTAAAAAAAAAATTGAAACTAAATCCGACGGTATTCTATACTGCCTAGATCGCTTATGGATTCCTGACCACAATAACCTTCGTGATTTTCTTATGAATGTGGCGCACAAAACACGATATTCTATACACCCAGGAGCCGACAAGAGGTATCAAGACCTTCGATACACCTACTGGTGGCCTGGAATGAAAAAGGATATTGATGATTTTGTTTCCAAGTGCCTTTCATGTTCCAAAATATAAGCTGAACATCAATGACCCTCAGGACTTCTGGTCCAACCTGAAATACCTGTATGGAAGTGGGAAAACATAACCATGGACTTCATTACCGGGTTACCTCGCACTTCTGGTGGGTATGACACTATATGAGTAATCATTGGTCGTCTTACAAAATCAACTCACTTTATTCCGATCCGCGAAGATTTCAAGAAC
The DNA here is from genome assembly GCA_947069175.1 of Scalesia atractyloides. Taxonomy (NCBI): domain Eukaryota; kingdom Viridiplantae; phylum Streptophyta; class Magnoliopsida; order Asterales; family Asteraceae; genus Scalesia; species Scalesia atractyloides. The sequence continues at coordinate 86,902,404 of CAMTDV010000008.1, forward strand.
AAGAAGTTAGCTCGTATCTACCTCAGTGAAATCGTAAGCCGTCATGGCGTACCGTTAAGCATTATTTCCGATCGTGATGGTCGTTTTACTTCACGAACATGGCAAGCCGTACAAGCCGCTTTGGGTACACGATTAAACCTCAGTACCGCTTATCATCCTCAAATTGATGGGCAATCTGAACGCACCATACAAACTCTTGAAGATATGCTTCGAGCATGTGTCATAGACTTCAAGGGAAATTGGGACTCTCATCTACCATCAGTTGAATTTTCATACAACAACAGCTATCATTCAAGCATCGGCATGGCACCTTTTGAAGCTTTATATGGTCGTAAGTGCCGATCTCCAGTATGTTGGCACGGAATTGGGGAAGCTCAAATCACTGGTCCAGAATTGATTCAAGAAACCACAGACAAGATCCATCAAATTCGAAACAATCTTCTAGCGGCTCAAAGTCGTCAAAAGAGTTATGCAGATAAACGACGGAAGCCTTTGGAGTTTAACGTTGGTGATCATGTACTTTTAAAAGTATCACCGTGGAAGGGAGTAGTTCGTTTTGGTAAAAAAGGCAAGCTAGCACCACGCTACGTAGGACCTTTCAAGATACTCGAAAGAGTAGGACCTGTAGCATACAAGCTTGATCTACCAGAAGAACTTAACAGGATTCATCCCACATTCCACGTATCAAACTTGAAGAAGTGCCTCGCTGATGAAAACCTCCATATTCCTCTGGAAGATATTCAGATTGATGAATCTATGCATTTTATTGAAATACCAGTAGTGATCATGGACTTCGGAGAAAACATTTAAGACAGAGTCGTATTCCAATTGGTTAGGGCGCTAGAAGTCGAAACGAGGACCTGAGTTTACTTGGGAACGTGAAGACTCAATGCGCGAAAAATACTCGCATCTTTTTCCTGTTACCACTACAACTTAAATTTCGGGACGAAATTTCTAAAAGTAGGGGATACTGTAACATCCGTCAAAAAAACCGGGTTAACCAAACCCGCTTCGTTTATTAACCGAACAACCAGTTAAAAATTTCGTTACATATCTAATGCTCAAATTAATTTTAAACGGTACATAATTAATAAGTATATTAGAATATAAAATTTATAATTGAAAATGTATTAAAAATAATGAAATAAAAAATAAGATACTGATACCGGGACTCGAACCCGGGTCAGCCGGGTTGACCCCAAAGTCTTAACACACACACATTCCACCACTCCGCCACTTGATGTTTTTGTAAGTTTTAGGGAACAATTAAAACTTATGAACAACCATGAATCAACCTGTTGCGCCTAACTGAAACCGTAATCGGCTATTCAACCGTCCAAACGTTTGAGTGATCGCGGATTCTGGATTATAACCGATGCACCGACGATCCTAATCAATTCAGTTTTGAATTAACTTAAATTTTGGTGATGTTCGGTTTTTATAACCGAAGATATTCAATTTCTGATTTACGCCAACAATTGCTTCCTCTCTCTACACAAAATCATTCGCATAACCTGCCATTTCACTTTCGCTATACATTCAGTTCGTCAGATTTTTGAACTCGCCGGAAAATCTCTGCAAGTCACCGGAAAACCGAGACCTTCATTAATACGGTAAATACTTCGACTATTTCTGTTTCAATCCGTTGTTAGACTGTTACTAACTTCAAACCAACAATCAGAATCAATCCCAGACGACATAGCCGGAATATTCAGCTCTCGCCGGAAAACTTCTGGAATTTCCAATCTCACGCGGTGAATCGGTATGAACATTCAAAACCTCTGTTAATCCTTGTTTAGTACCCCACTTTCATAACTAATCAATCAAATTTGATAATTGACTCAAACAGAGGAAACTCATAAACGGAGCCGACGATCCTTGCCGGAGTTTTGAGAACGACCACCTGTTCCGGTACTTTCTTTTCCCAAACCTTCTCCGTTCATCACCTTTCAACTTGTTCATATTATTCGTTAACCAAATTAAACAAATAACAGTTAGATAACCGTTGTCTGTGTTATAAACGAAGAAGACGAAGTAGTGAATGTTATTAAGAATAATTAAAATGGATATTATCTCGGGTTAGACACACAGTCCAGCGGTGGACTGTGTGCACATACAAATCACACGCCGCGAGTTCGATCCTTGACACACGTATGCTCTGTAATAAAAATGTTTTGTTTTTCTAACTGAACCGGATTAACTTACATTAGATGTTAAGTATAATAAAAATCTGTATATTAAACAAGTTAGACACACAGTCCAGCGGTGGACTGTGTGTAACGTTAAAGCACAGGTCCCGGGTTCGAGACCTGTTGGTGACACCGGTTCGATGATTTAAAATATTTTTGAAAATAAAAGAATTTTGAATAAACTGAGTTAGTATATAAGTATAATTAAAAACATAATTATTTCAGGTTAGACACGTAGCTCAGTTGGTAGAGCTGCGTGCATGCGAACGGGAGGTCTCGGGTTCGAGCCTCACCCGGCGCATACAATTACACAATAAAACCGGTCAACAAGTCAAACGGTCAACAGTCAACGGTCAATGCAAAAGTCAACATATTTTTATATTTTTATTTATTTAATTTAATTTAAAAATCAATTAAAATACTTAAAAATAATGTTTTTAAAGTTAGGAAATAGCCTTAAACTCACAAAAATATATCTAAAAATCCTATTAAAATTATCAATAAAATCCACTCATTTACTATATTTTCCATTATTATTTAGGTTAGTTAATACTCGTTGTTCAATCCTTCCAACTCGTGCGCATCTCACCATCTCCAACCAAACGCACCCAATGTGAGTGAATCTTTACAAATTCCCCGTTTTAATCACGTTTTTGGGGTGTATCATGTGTCTTGCCATTTATTATATTTAAATCATTGTGCATACACCATATCATGAACAAATGTGTATTCAGCTTGTTTCAACTGTTTGTGTCGTTATTGTTAGATTTAATTTATTATTTTCAGTACATGCAATTTCATAGGCCGCCGCTCCCCATTACATTATGAGCGTTGAGCATGTTCCCCATTACATTATGAGCGTGAACCTGGCGTGCCAACATACGATCGGCTCCGTTTGATTGAGCCTTGATCGCACAGACATTTATCATTTTCAGTACATGCAATACGATCGGCTCCGTTTGATTGAGCCTTGATCGCACAGTTTCATTCATGTTATATATTTATGCAAGTTGATATGTTATTGTATGCTGTTGGTATGTTATTGTATGTTATAGTTTGTGGTTGTTATTGCTACTGTTTGATTATTTACATTTGCTCACTTATGATTATTGCACAATTTTTCTTTGATAAAATAACAAGAAAATCAATAATAAATGTTTATCTAACAAGGTTCACTCGCCAACTTATGTTGACCCAAAAACCCCCATTTTTACACATGATACAGGTGAACCAGCTGCAGCAAGAAACACATAGGATTGGCCTAGAAGAATAAAATGATTTAGAGCTTGGAATTGTTTAGTTGGTTATCTTTCTTTGTATTTGTATGGACATGCTTGGATTATTGAGAATGTAATTTTGACTTTAATAAATATGAAACATATTAGTAAATATCATGAGCTTTGGTGATAACCCAATTATGCCCCGACTTTTATTCCGCTGCGGGTCGGGGTGTGACAATGTGGACTTGTTTTATCATAAAGTTATCATCGAAATCATGTAGCAAACAAAAACCCTAAGCATACGTGCATATATATACATACACACACGAAACATATTAATCGAGAAACTTTATAACCATAACGATTCTTGATTCTAATAAACCTTAGGTTTCAAACATTAAATATTCATCAAAACGCACCCACGATTTCACGTATAAACAAGAACTATAACGAGTCTAAGATAGATTAACAGAAGTGATAGAGATCAAGAAGGCTTGAAAAGCTAGAGGGTCGAGAGCTTCGTAGTCACTTCGTCGTTCAGAGAGAGAAATTAAAATCGCATAACTGAATAGGATTTAGGGTTTGCATGTAAATATATAAGGAGACTTGAGTCGTTTAAGGGTTATTTTTCCGAGTTTGTATAAAAATAGAGGGTCTGAGTTTAGGCATAAATGTAAAGAGTGTCCAGGTTTGGGTTTAGGTTTCCGAATTTGAGGTTGGGTTAGGGTAGGAGTTCGGGATTTAGTTTAGATATATGGGGAAGTGTCCGAGTTTGTGAGCTAGGTTTAGGGGTTTCCGGATTTAAGAATTGTTTTCATTAAATACGCATTAAGTACCCCAAGTTTCAAACCTTATAATTTGCATAGAAAGTTAGCGTTAACTTAAGCGTATGTACGGAACTAGTCCCATTTGTTTATGTTAGTTCGTGTGTTATAACTTAAACGTGTAATGTGCATGCAAGTGCGTAAGTGATAGAAAAAATTATAAAGATTTAATGAGAAAGTTAACGGTAATAACCTGAAAATGCGAGTTATCACATATATAACCTATTAAAAAGGGTAAATTAAATTGATTAAGACAATGACTAAAATTCGCATCTATTCAAGTTAGTTTTATTAAAGTGTTAGTCAAATTGGATGGATTTGACAATTATTTATAAACCTCAGTGGTTCCTATAAGAAAAAAAATTTAGATGGATCTAACAAATGTAAATAAATGTCAAGAACGATTTGACAATCTACGCTTTTAAACCCAAAATCCATCTATACACACCTCTCTATTAGGGTGGTAAGGGTGCTCCTTACATGGGAAGTTGTAAACTCTCCACCTAGTCAATCACCTCATGTTATATCAACTCTAATCTACACTCCTCATTTTGCACTGTGAAGAGGTGCTCCACCTAAACATTTTTTAAAAGAAAAGAAGAAATGCGTGATTGGTTAGAACATAGTAAAACCCACTATTAACCTTCTCTCTCCTCTTCCCTTACACGGTAACTACTCCCCAGAACCCACTCAATGACCCTACTTAAACAATGGATAACGATGATATTCCCGTATAAGAAACCCACTCAGTCACCCTACTCCCCGCCTACGCCCCTACAAGTAAAAAGATGAAACAAAAAAATAGTCCTTTAACAAAACACTTACTAAAAACATCCCTATGCTACAAGTAAAAAGATGAAACAAAAAAATAGTCCTTTAATAAAACACTTACTAAAAACATCCCTATACTACAAAAATTTCATAATTAATTGTTATTGTTAATTGAACAAGAAAGTACAAACGAATTATTAAAAGCAAAAACAAAACTATAACTACTAATAATTCGTCTTGTTTTGATAACCAAACGATCAAACTACCCTCATTCAATTCATCTTCTCTTTCGATAAGATCGCAACACAATCAACCAATTCATCATCTCCAAACCCTAATTTCACCACTTCACCGATCAAACCCCAAATCCTCCCCCCCCCCCCCCCCAAATCACACCAAAATGACCGATTCAACCGACAAATTGTCATACTTTCAAGCAATCACAGGCGTAGAAGACGTCGATTTATGCACCGAAATCCTCTCCGCCCATAACTGGGACCTCGAACAAGCCATCTCCACCTTCACCTCCACCTCAACCACCGTCAGAAATGATAATAATACTCCGGCCACCACTTCCGCCACCAGTTCCGCCACCAGTTCCGACACCGCCACAGGTAACAATAATCCGATCCGTACATTTCAACCACCGGAAACAGTTAACAACGGTAACGGATCAAGTTTAGTCTGGAATATTATTACTCTTCCGATTACTATAGTTTCCAGTAGCCTAGGGTTAGTTTCCAGTGCCATTGGATTAGGTTTTTGGATTGCCGGTGGTGTGTTGTCCTATACGCTAGGTGTGTTAGGGTTCGGTAGTTTGGTGTCGCCTCGTTTAAGTTCGAGTTCTGCGAATTCGGCCGGTGTTGAGGCGGTTGAGTTTGTGGAAATGTTCGAGAGGGAGTATGGGAATAGGCATGTGAATTTTGTAGGTGAGGGATTTATGGAGGTGTTGCAGCGGTCGAGGCGGGAGTATAAGTTGATGTTTGTGTATTTGCATTCGCCGGAGCATCCGGATACAGAGAGGTTTTGTGTGGAGACGTTGTGTTCGGAGGCGTTGTCGGGGTTTGTGAATGAGAATTTTGTGGCGTGGGGTGGGAGTGTTAGGGGAGTTGAAGGGTTTAAGATGGGAAATAGTTTGAAAGCGTCGAGGTTTCCGTTTTGTGCGGTGGTTATGGCGGCGACGAATCAGAGGATCGCTTTGTTGCAGCAGGTTTGTGGTTTAATTATGTGATTTCAGTATATTTGAAGGTTATGAAACTGTGTTGAACTGTTGATTATATGCTGCTTGAGATTGAAAGTGCTAGAACATGAAAAGGTAAATTGTACCTAATACAACTAAATTAGTTAAAGGCAAATTTGGATGCGTTTGTTGCTATCAACCATTTATTTACTTCTGTACTTTCTATATATCTCATGAACTTTGAGAATTGGAATGCTTATTTCCTCTTAGAGAGGTCTAAGAATGAACATTCTCACGGGTATGACATATGTTGTAATCCTTCAAATTTTAGTAATGCTTGTTACTTTAAAATCAACTTACTACAATCTACAATATATGATAGATTGAGGGATGTTTTATATACAAGCTCTTAGTATTCTGCTTCAAAATAAATGGTTACTCAGTTTTTTGAAAGGTTTTATCCTATGCAGTTAATATCGCCGATATATATCATATATCGATCCCCTGGCGAGATATCGGTGTAAAATATCGGTACCAATATTATTGGTGATACCTGACCTATATTTGACTGGTATTGGACCAATATTTGACCGACATATCACCGATTTTCCCGATATCAGTGCCTTTCTTCTTAGTTCTATCATTCGTCTTTCTTCATATTGCTGCTATTAGTGTTTTAAGTGTTAATTGTTAATTGTTAGTGTTTTATGTCTGATTGAGGAACAGACGTTGTTCTCAGCTAAATCACTAATAATTTTCTTTTAATTTTGTAATTTGTACTAATCTCATTTTTTTATTTGTTGTAGATTGAGGGGCCTAAATCGCCTGAAGAAATGCTAACATTGTTGCAGAGAGTTCTAGAAGAAAGCTCGACAGTCCTTGTCGCTGCAAGACTCGAGGCCGAGGAGCGCATAAACAACAGCCGTTTACGGGAGGAACAAGATGCCGCATACCAAGCTGCACTTGAAGCTGATCAAGTATGTTTTAATCTAATCCTTTATCTGCATTGCAATAAATAATTCATCAAATACATAATATTATTACTACTTTTAACGATGGTACATCAGGCTAGAGAACGGCAAAGAAGGGAAGAAGAAGAAAGACTAGCAAGGGAAGCTGCTGAAGCTGAGCGGAAGCAGAAAGAAGAAGAAGAGGCCCGTGCTAAAGCGGCCCGTGAAGCTGCCGAGAGAGAAGCTGTGTTGGTTAAATTGCGTGAGGAGAAAGGTCTGTCCTTGGGCCCAGAACCCGAAAAAGGGCCCGACGTTGCACAGGTATTTCAATTCCCCTCATCTAATGATTTTTTTTAATTGGTTAGCATCAAAAGGCTTGCTGACAAATGGGGTCATTCATTTTCTTAATAATTATGGGTTAGTTGCTATTTAACATAACGACTTCTATGTCATGGAGTTTCCGTTATATCTGACCAGCGTTTGACTTCTACTGCTATAAGACAAAATGCCCCATCTAGGGCTGTAAACGAACAGTTCATGAAACGTTCGGTGGGAAGTTCATTCGTTTAATAAATGAACAAACACGAACAAGAAATTTCGTTTGATAAATTAAACAAAAGAACATGAGCAGAGGCTTCGTTTGTTCGTTTATGTTCGTGAACGTTCGGTGATGTGCTCATTTATGTTTTCCCGTTTATGTCCATTTAAAGCTTTTATTATGTTATATTTTTATTTTATTGGTTTTAGTTTTAAAAACTTTGAACTCGTAGTTATAGTTATACTATACGTCTCCACCAACATCCCTCATTTGACCATTTCAATCCTAATCTGTGTTAAAGCTTGTCAAACTTCTTTATTTTTCTGTTAATTATCTTTATGATAATTATGTCAGCCATGTTGGGATAGTTACGTTAAGTACTTATTTAGCTTTGGTTGATTCTTCGTAATCTTTCAAATGAAAAATGCAAATTTTATTCTAAAATGTATATATAACGTTCGTTTGTGTTCAGTATGTTCATGAGCATTTGTTTGTGTTCGTGAACTGTTCAACATGTTTATTTCATATGTCATTAGCCTTTTAAAAATTAACTCCTTTTTGTATAAAGAATACTCATCTTACATGATTAAAATCTCATAGATGACTTGATATGTAAGGTACTTTTATTGTGGGATGAACTCAGGTATTGGTGAGATTACCAAACGGTGACCGCAAGGGTCGGAGGTTTTACAGTACCGCTACAATACAGTCTCTATATGACTTTGTTGACTCTTCAAGTAGCTTAGAAATTGGAAATTACACTCTTGCCACCAACTTCCCTCGTGTTCTCTATGGTCCGGACAAACTGTCTTTAACACTTAAGGAGGCCGGGCTACACCCTCAGGTCAGTCTTTTTGTCGAACTGAATTCATGAAACTTTAAATAGGATTTTTTTTTGTTTTCAGTCTTGCAAGACCATTTCTGTTTCATTGCAAATGTTAAATACATATCGACACCAAATTGAACGTTGGTTGGCGTTTTTTGACAGTTTTTTTTTTCGGTTAGGTGACTTGTTTGGAATCTTTTAATAATTTTCTTTTGTATATTATCATCGTATTTCTTTTAAATGTATCTGCAAGAGCTTCTGTCCATGGTCATGTGCGTGCTTCTTACCTTTAGGGATTAAAATATCAATTCCACAGGAAACCTGAAACCCAAAATATTTGGAGCGGGTATTCGTGTACGAAACCAAGTATGGTATTAGGCGATACCTGTCTGATTATCTGAAAGCGATGTCATACCTGTTTACCTACATTAGTACTGAATATTTTAATATGTTATGTAATGTTAATAAGTATTAATTTGAGTTCGTTAAAATGAGTTTATCAAGAATTAGAGTTTTAAGAGTTGTAATTGAGATTTTTACATCTGAAGGCGGATTTTGTGATGGGTTGAGATTGGGTTTTCGAGTGATGACAATCTTAACTGCTAGTTTTTAATTACATAAGATCATCAACTAAATTCTTAACATGTAACTTTCAACCATCTGAGATGATAAAGCTGGAATCTCAACATCTAATTTTACCAAGTAGGTTTAGTATCATGTAATGGGAATCTATCATTGTGCATTGGGAAATTAGATTTTAATAATTTCGTCTTGAGGTGGTTGGTAGTTTTATCTTTGAATATTTCAAATTCGTAGCATGCAAGTCAATATAACCTTAAGAATATTGATGTAAACCAGTTTAAAAAGTCAATGTAAGGCTGTTGGGAAATTGGATTTTAATAATTTAATCTAGAGGTGGTTGGTAGTTTTATCTTCAAATATTTCAAATGGCTGTCTCACCTTTTAAATATCTTGGCTTCAGCGGTTCTCAGTTACCAAATTGACATTTTAAAGCTTTTAATTAAATTCGTTGTAATTTAATCACTCCATGCAAGTCAATATAACCTTGTTAAGAATATTGATGTAAACCGGTTTAAAAAGTCAATGTAAGGCTGTCGGGACATCCACATAGCGTTGGCGCTGACAGGGAACACCACCCGCTCTTTGGTTTTAGTGGGCTTGGGAATTCTCCTCCTTTCCGACTCCATTCTCTCTTTGTTTCTCTTATTCAGATTGGTTTGGTGAAGGGAAGGCACCACCCTCTTGATGGGATGGAGAGGAAGGTGGTGTGGAGGTGATGCAGGGGATGAGGGTGTTTGGTGGGATGACAGTAGAGGCGTTCACGGTTCGGTTTCAAACCATGAAACCGCCTAAACCGATCATCGGTTCGGGTTCACGGTCGGGATTGTTTAGTTATCTTTTGGTCGGTAGGTTTCAATATTTGTAAACCGTAGCAAACGCTTTAGTTTATGGTTTATAGCAAAAACCAACCGTAATAAACCGGACCGTAAGAATATATTTTAATTTATTTTTAATATTATATATATATATATATATATGGGTAGAGGTTTATGTAAGAAAATCTAAAAGCGTGAGAAGGATAAGAAAGATTTTGGAAGTGACACGTGTTCCTTTTTATTTTGGTAGTTTAAGGGTATAAGTGTAATTTAATTAATAAAATCTAATTATGGAATGAATATATGTAACTGATTTTTGGCAATTATTGTAGAGATTTTCGAATTTGAAGGCATACATCTTATAACGAAATAACACCCTAACTCATAAAAACACCACAGCATTTATATTGAAGGCATACATCTTATAAAGAACAGAAATAACAGAAACAACACTCTAACTAAAAAACACAACATGTATATTGAAGACACATATCTTATAAAAAAACCATAAATTTAAATATAACAGAAATAACACCCTAATAAATCAAGGACCTTTGTTATCACATTAAATATAACAGGAATAACACCCTAACTCATAAAAACATCACAGCATGTATATTGAAGGCATACATCTTACGAAGAACATGAATATAAACATAAATAACACACTATAATTAAAACACCATTGTATGAACATAGAAAAAACACAATGGACTAAAACATCCAAGCGAGACGTAATTTTTTTCTCTACATAAGTATATCAATATGGTACTCATATTAAAGATAAAAAACATTCGTTATTATAGTGTAATTTAAAAAAGAGTTACATATAAAAAGTTATTAACGTTTAAAAAAGAAGGGGGGAACTTGCATGTGCATTAATGTTAGTTTCTTAATTTAATAATGTTAAATTTACCTTTATACCCTTAATCTAGAAAATTAATTAGTTTAATAGTTAACACTATTTACAAGATTGCCATCAATATCTCAACCATTAGATTAAATATCTAATGGTTTAGATTCTTTCTTATCCTTTGGTTTCGGTTTTCAATTACCAAAAATCGTGACTAACGGATTGGTTCATGGTTTGACCTAAAAACCAAACAAACCGGACCATAAACGCCCCTAGATGACAGTTGAACCAGAAAATCCAATGGGGTTGTATGTTTGCGGTCCGATTAGAAAGATAACATGTAGGTTGAATGACTAGACCCCTAACTAATAAAATCTATATAGTATATATAATGTATAGCATTTCAAGATACCTAAAAGATTATATATATATATATATATATATATATTATATATTATAAAAGAAGGTTCATTTGAGAAGAAATTTAATGTGAGAAGAAAAAGAAGAAAGGGTATAATGGTAAAACATTAAATAGTTTATAGTTCCTCTCATTAATTATGTTATATCTCATTAATAAAACAAAAACACTTTATCCTACACATTTCAAAATAATTCTACATATGTTATACATTTACCGGAATTTTCCTACACATATGTAAATTCACCCTACACATTCAAAATTTATCCTACACATACTAAAATTTATCCTACACATGTCGAAAATTGTGCTACACCATAAATTATTTTATCTAATTTATGGAAAAAAATGAGTTACAAGTTTAATTAATTAACTAATTAATGACAATTATAGATTTACATATATGACCTTTTTCATAATATTAAATACACACATTAAATGAAGTAAATGGAGAATTTCTATTAGTTTAAAAGTTATTCTTTTTATTCTTACAAAATTTTTCTTCTCATTTGAACTCTCCGCTATTATATATATATATATATATATATATATATATATATATATATATATATATATATATAGTAAGTTTATTGTGAGAAAATTTAAAAGTGTGAGAATGATAAGAAAGAATATAAACCATTAGATATTTAATCTAATAGTTGAGATCATAGTGGCAATTCTGTAAATAATGTTGACTATTAAACTGACTAATTTTCTAGATTAAGGGTATAAAGGTAAATTTAACATTTTTAAATTAAGAAACTAACATTAATGCACATGCAAGTTCGCCCCTTCTTTTTTAAACGTTAATAACTTTTTATACGTAACTCTTTTTTTAAAAATAATTACACCATAATAACGAGTGTTTTTTATCTTTAATATGAGTACCATATTGATATACTTATGTAGAGAAAAAAATTACGTATCGCTTGGATGTTTTAGTCCATGGTGTTTTTTCTATGTTCATATAATGGTGTTTTAATTGTAGCGTGTTATTTCTGTTATATTTATGTTCTTCCTAAGATGTATGCATTCAATATACATGCTGTGGTGTTTTTACGAGTTATGGTGTTATTCCTGTTATATTTAATGTGAGGACAAAGGTCCTTGCATTGCTGTGGTTTCTAGTGTCTTCAGTAGGTTTCTGTTGCATTCAAAGAGTTAGGGTGTTATTTCTGTTCTTATATATTTAGGGTGGTTTTTTCTGTTTTGATTCTGATTAAAGTGTTGACTGGTGTTATATTAGGGTGTTATTTCTGTTATATTCAATGTTAGGGTGTTATTTATAAGATGTGTGCTCTCAATATAACCGTTGTGGTGTTTTTATGAGTTATGATGTTATTTTTGTTATATTTATGTTCTTTATAAGATGTATGTCTTCAATATACATGATGTGGTGTTTTAATGAGTTAGGGTGTTTTTATGAGTTATATTTCAGTTCTTTATAAGATGTATGCCTTTAATATACATGATGTGGTGTTTTTTTGAGTTAGGGTGTAATTTGAAATTCGAAAATCACTACAATAACTGTCAAAAATCGGTTGCATATATTCATTCCACAATTAGATTTTATTAGTTAAATTACACTTATAAACTTAAACTACCAAAATAAAAGGGACACATGTCACTTCCATAATCTTTCTTATCCTTCTCACACTTTTAAATTTTCTCACATGAACATTATATATTATATATATATATATATATTATATATATATATATATTGCTTTAGTTCATAAGCTACAATATAAAATGAGGGTAAATTAGTACTATTACACTTTAAACTCTTCTCTTAATTACACATTAATTTTCTCATTTTTAATAAAACTATAGATAATTAGTTATTAGTATCACTTTCACCGCTTACAAAAAATTGACTACATTTACAATTTTTAAACGGCTATATACTTTTTTTGTACGTGATTAATCGAAACAGAACCTAACCCAACCGAAAACAGACAAAACTGAACCCAAATCAACAAAAACATAATTAACTGAAAGCCGATTAACCAAAATCCGAGTTAACCAAACCGGTTATTGAATTATTTGTACCCTTATTTAATCAAAATTAACTGAACCGAATCGAACCATTATTATTTTCATTTATTTCTAGCTTTTATATCTTCGCTTATGTATTTTATATATATTTTTTTTGGATAAGTGATCATTCGCCCGGTAAATATATTCCAAAAAAAAACGTGTTAGAGGTTTTAAGAGGGGCATACCCCCGAGACTCCTAAAGAGAACACCCCGAGACAAACTTCGGGAACCTCACAGAGAAAATTATAAAACCTGACTAGGCTATAGAACAACATGGTCTAGTAGGAAACAATATAAATTCTAGCACTAAAATAAATTACACACGAGCCTACTAAACAGGCCCACTAAAAACAACAAACAACACAAACCCAACAAGCTGGGCCTTCAAGACGAGATCCACCCACAAAATTGGGCCTTCAAAAATAAACACAGAAAAAAGTACGGCAGGCTTTAGCCCAGCAAAGCATCCTTAAGGCTGTGGGGATGGATAAGGGAGCCCAAACACAAAACACAAGGCCCTTTTCAGTGTGAGGCCCCAATGTTAAAATAAGCCAACACCGAACACCTATACTAAACCCACCTCTGTGGGCCTTCAGAAAAGACCAGCAGGGTCACCCACAACCTAAGCCCGCTAAGATCCCAAGGCCTTTATGAAACAGCCGCTCCAACTGAAACAAGGCTATTGGGCCTTTAGTGTTACAACCCACCAGCAAACAAAATAAAAGCCCATCTGGGCCTACGGTTAATTGACCACCGCCAAAAGGAATAGAGGGGGCTCCGTACTGCAAACGAGTCCAGCCAATAAAAACAAAAAGCCCACTGACCAAAACATGCTCCTTACGAGATAATCTGGCCCCCTCTTTATTATAACCGATTTTATTATAAGCCCAGTTTCAAAATTTGCTTCCCCCACACAAATACAACTCAACCCAGCTCATACCCCAAGCACTAAATTTTAACCTGATTTTTACAGAAGCCACAGAATGATCCACCACCATCCAAAGACATGAAAAATAACCACGACCTCAGAAGCGAACCTCACCGAAAATAAGGGAAAACGAGCCATAAATTACTTACGGTGTGAAGCGTTCACAACCACAGGGTCCTTTGCAAGGCCTGAAATAAACTGGGTTGTGCCGGATACATCATCACCTACATCTTCAATGCAAAAAATTAGAGTCCAAACCAAGCGCCATACATTGGTCCTGGAAATAGTCCCATTCACCCGGTTCCCAATTCTGCGTATCTTCAGCTAAAACCGCTTGTTGCTATTGATTTAAGGCGTTTTAGAATAGTATCTTTTTGAGCTTGGGTAATGCCATAATCATATCCGTTATCGTCATCCGAGTCTTCCATATCCTCTATGATACCCTCTTGTTCACTAACCCGATTCGTTGAAAAAGAGTTCCAAACCGGTAGCACCCTACCCGAGTTAGAGGTTCCAGCTTCAGTAGAGACATTTTCCACCATATGGTTTTGATTAAATGGGTCATTCGGATACAAATCAGAATCATCTTCAACAAGATTTCCACTTCTAACACTAGCTTCCATATGCAAAACCGAGAATCGATTGAGAGTGCATACCTGAGGTGTTTCAACATCTATAATGGCTTTTTTCCGCTGGTCAGATTTGTCCCCGTTAACTGCCCGATTAAAGTTAAAACCCGAATTTGAACCCACCTTAGCTTGGGTAATCACAGGGGGGTTGGGCTTTTGCACCAGAACGCTAGGCTTTCCAGATTCTCCTGATTTTTTTACCACTATGACTTTCACGTTTCTAACTTGAGGGGCTGCAGAATTTGGCTTTACCGCTGGGACTTGCACTTGTTGTTTACTCTTGGCCTTACCTTTGTTCCTAATAGATTTCTTAACTACCAGGGTGTATTCACCATCCATGTATTTATACCTTCATTCCATGTATTTATACCTCAAGTGTTTCAAAGCAAAAACTTTTGCCTAAGTTTGGTTTTGGCTATCAAACGAAATTAAACGTATCAAACCAAAAACCGCCAATCTAATTGAATAAACCGAACTGACTAACCAAAAACCGATTGATTAACAAAACAGACTAACTGATGACTTTGGTTTCGGTTGAGGATAATGATTGATTCAACCGAATAATTCACACCTTGGCAGTGTCTATGTTCACCCCCGCATCGCGCGACCACCTTTATAGTACTTTATATATGCTGGTACTAAAAATATCGATACCAAAGTTAAACAAAACTGGGTACAAGTATTTCGATATGTTACCCGCTTTATTACCACTTTGTTTTTTTATTTGTTGAGCACTTCATTGATCTTGGTACAGGTACAGGTAGCCGTACGGGTACCAAATAGGCAAAATCGGTATGACTACCAATAGGGTATGAGTACTAAATAGGTTAAATCGGTATGTGTACGGTATCGGTCTTAAAAACACATTACAAAAATAAAGCATGATATCAAATTCGGTACCAATATCATTTTTACTGAAAAAGTACCGGTATTAATACCGAAAGTAGCGAATAGCGAAATCCTTAGAACTTGGTACCAACACATGTACCGAATAGGCAAAATTGATATGGATACAGTATCGGAATTAAAAAAAGTCCTATCCAAGAACTGAGCGTTGTTACATGTTCATCAAGCGTGATGTTCTCTCAACAATATGCAAATATTCATCAAGTGCGTCAGAAACATCTCTGTATGCTAGCTGTCGTATAACTACAATGCACTTTTCTAAAGTCGTAAAACTCTGATGACCCCTTGCATTAAAACTCATTTGAAATTACTCAAAATTTTTCTCCAAATCACCGATGATTAGTAAAACAAATCTTTATCCATTTAAAGCCTTCTTCGAAACATCTCAGGGGTGAATGCTATCAGTGAAGTAGTGTGTCACTAGTTGTTTATGAGACTCAACACGGTTGTCTCTATCGAAATACCTAATTAATATAAATAAAATTAGAAAAATATTACAAAATTTCAAATTCCAAAACAAACTACAACATTTAATTTTAAAAAAAAAGTAAAACCTTCTTAATGATGAACCGGTTTCTTAAACTTGGTTTAGAGATAAAGTGATGAGAATGGTAAAAAAAAATATTTTAAGTTACGCTTAGTCGTCTTAATATTTTCTTTCTCTGGAGCTTTACAAAGCGTATGGAAATAATGGAAATTCAAATGGACCCATTTAAAATGTGTGAAAAAAAATTGGGTGTGAAAAAAAGAGCACTTTGTAAATTTGGGTTAATGTTAGGGACCGTTGAAACTAAGTTTACTATAGGTAGGGTCAATTTATCTTCTTTATATATACTCATGCATTAAGTATTGAGAATGACATAAAAATATTTATTTTTATGGTTTCTTCTTCTTTCTTTCTAATTCCATACACTTTCAAGTTTCAACTCCATCTCCCCCTCTAGAAATTCCGGTCACCTTCTAACACACATATGCTTAGGGTTGTTCAAAAATTTCATATTCAAAACCGAATCCGAAAATCCGTATCCGAAATATTTGAAATTTCGGATTTCCGAAAACCGAATAATCCAATCTTGAACACCCCTACATATACTTAGTCAACGCCTCCACGGCTCCACCACAATTACGTTCAAAAACTTTCCCCATCTAGACCATCAAAAATCTGTTCACTAGAGAACACTCAAAATATATAAATAAAAACTACCAACAACATTAATACGTGAATTATTATTTTTTTTACAATACTTAGAAGCAAAATAAACTAAACGAATTTCCACCTTCTTTTAACTGTAGTTCCAAGATTTTTAAGATAAGTGCACTATGCACAGTGCTGGATTTAAACTCACAACCTTTTCGATCGTAAACACACTATTTAACTCAGGATGTCCCATTGATCGTGGATTTCCACCTATGACGACAGCATTTATACATTTCGTTATAGTGAAATACTTCTTGAGAAAGATTTGGATAATCATATACTGTTTATACATTTAGTTACAGTGAAATTCTTTTTGAGAAAGATTTAAGAATAACTGTCAAAACGGTCCCTGAGGTTTGATCACTTCTGTCACTTTAATCCAAAATTCAAACCTTTAGAATTTGAGTCCATATAGTTTCAATTTGTTGTCATTTTCATCCAAAATCAAAATCTGATCAGATTTTCAGTTAATACATAGTTTTTTTTGTCTTTTTTCTCCCTTTTAATGAAGGGTAAAATGGTCAGATTTTTTTAATTTGTTATAATAGAACGTTAAAAGACTATTTTACCTTTCAATAATTCAAAAAACATATGCTACATAAGTTCAACAATACATAACAAGTCCAAATCAAGTTCAACCAAGCACAAAATAAGTTCAACAAAATACAAAATAAATTCAAATCAAGTTCAACCATTTAGAAACTAAGAATATATATATAATATCTTTACCATGAGCCTCCGCCCAACATTCCATTCCAGAACCCTTTGGAATCACAATTTTAATCTTTATTTTGCCCAACCTGAAGATCATCTTCATGAATTGCTGATGTGTTTGTTTTCGGTTCTTCAGACGGGAACAAAAGCCCCGATGGTGTATAAACCGAATTAGGGTCTGGAATCGGCATGAAGGAATTCATTGTACCCCTTGAAGTATTTCCAGTCAAGAGCTCCAAAGCCGAAGGCTGAGTATTAGTAGAGACAGAAGCATTTGTATTCCTGATGGCATCAAAGTTGTGTAGTTGGATAAATTCTGAAACATTGGGAAGTGTTGTTTTTGCCACTGAAGAATAAGATGAAGTACTAGAAGATGATGATGAAGATGATGATGATGGTCTCTTGTTCTTTCTTGATCCACCACCAACAGGAAGTGTTTGAACTTCAGTCCAATACTTTCTACAAGTCTTGCAAAAGTATCGCGGCTGCGAGAGACTGTAATTGTTGTGGTAACAAAACTTCGTGTTCGTTGAACCGCATTTGGGACACTTTAGAGGTGCTTCCTTTTGTGGTCTAGCTCTTCTTTCAGAAGATGAAGAACCTGAAAATGGCTTTGAGAGATTATTATTAATGTTACTTGAAATTGTGGTGTTGGGTCTAAGTGTTTCCTCCAGGGGCTTCACCACTATCTCATGTTTAACAAAAAAAAAGGGCGCCAAAGGGAGGATGAATGAGTGAGATTATAGCATTTCTTACTAAACAAAAAAATGGGTAAAAGGAGGATGAATGAGTGAGATTAAACCATGTGTAGTGGGCTTGAACTTCAAGCCTCTTCCTTGGGCATCATCCGAGTCAGCAAAGGGGTTTGAAATTAAAAAGGGGCGTAGTGAGCCACCCTGCAATGATTAGATATTGTAATTAAATTAAATAAAAAATAAAAAAACTATCAAAAACATTTCATTGATCGTCCTCTTTTAATCAGGCGTCTTCAAGCCCATGCCCAAGCTAAAAAAGCAAAAAAAAAAGGGCCCTTGGGGGCGGTGTTCAGGTGTGAATAGGGTGTTTTTTACCCATCCACGCCCAAATTACATACCACTACAGATGGTCTTTTAGCATTTCTTACATGAGTGAGTGATTTAGCGAATGGAGGGTGTAAGGAAGGTGGTGATGTGACGTTGTGGTGTGAATAAGTGAGAATGAATGGCCAGTTTTACATTTTTCTTTTCTTTCTGATTTGAACTGTTTTTTTTTTTTAATTTTAATTCTTTTTCACGTTGAACAAAAAAGTTACTTGTATACTTTTAATAATTAAATTTATAAATTTGGTGTAATATTTTAACATAATAAAAGTACAACAACAACAAACCATACTTCAAACAATCTACATCTTTAATAATTTCAAGTTCTAATTAATAACTTCAACTACCTCTGTATTATACTCTTTTTAAGGTCATGTATATTGATATACTTGATTTTGATGTAGATAGATGAGTTCGGACAATCAATTGTGGTCACCTATATGATACCTCTGTATTATACTCTTTTTAAGGACATGAAGCGTGTGTTGTAAGTTCTCATTGGAATTGTTGAGAAGGATGGCATATATCACTATATCATACACCCATATAAATTTATCATACTAATTTCATACATCAGAAGTGTTGTGCCGTGTAGTGTAGTGTATGCAAGGCTCCACTCGCTACACAGGCCTTACACATACGGAAGAAAAACCAAAACCTTTTGTTTTTATACCCCATTTATAAATCTTCAATTCTCTCCTCTCATCTTAGCTTAGGGTTCAATCTTCATCTAAGGTCTGAGCCTCCCTCTTAGTGATTACACCATGACTACCGCATGTGGTTCCTCTATTATCTACACACTCTCTCATCTTCCGGCCCAACTTAGGTTTCTATCATCGAAGGTCAAATGAAAAATACGGACTAGAACTCTATGTGCTCGCCATCGTCGACTAGAGGTATATGCCATTGTCACACTTGGTGAATTATGTGTCTTCAGCAGGGGCGGACCTAGTTAGAGGGTTGGGTGGGTGGGTGCACCCTTTGAAAAAAACTAGTGTATTTTATAGGGCAAAGTCTCGATCGCACCCCTTGACAATTTGGTTAAACCATTCGTTCGCACCCCTTAAAAATATTTCTTGGGTCTTCGATAAGTCCGGGGCACAAAGGCCTTGCCTCAGCTCGATTTATCACTTAGGTGCGCACCTTGTGCTCCTTGGACCACAGAGCTTACAATCCTACGGATAATACATAGTAGTATAATACTACTTGATTTTACTAATGGTTTAAACTGAACTTATTTTTTTTATATTATTACATCAAGTACAAGGGTTTTAGTGTCAATGTTGTAAATTATGTTTATGGGTTAAAGTGTCATTGTAAAAACTTAGGGGTTTCGTATGTAAAAGGTCATTTAGGTCAACTGGTTATTCCTAATCGTCGCATCGATTTGTTCACACCAATTCCAGGTTATATAAACATGTCGTTCATACTTCATACATGTAAATAAAGTGGAAACACTTTTTATAAATTAAAATCAGATGTGTTTAATATTTGTATTTTAATCTCTGAGTTCCAGTAGATTTGTATTTAGAGAACGTGTGTGTATTGGATACTATGATGGCACCATTTTCCACAGAAACATAGAGGGATTTATGATCGAAGGCGAAGATCCTACCGGGACAGGCAAAGGAGGGACAAGTATTTGGGACAAAAACTTCAATGATGAGATATGCGAGTTTCTAGACGTGAAATTTGATATATATATATATATATGGACCATGATCTATCCTTATTTTCACAACCCCTAACACTTCGCATTTTGGCTAAAGCGCAGCGTTTAAGGTTCTTTTCAAGACAAAAGGTGATGTGAGGTGATTTGATTGTGATACGACTTTTGATTCGGTACGATGTTGTCAGCCGGTAACGAGGAACCCTAAACGCTGCGCTTCGACCCCAAATTTTTGGTTCTTTAAGTAGGCAGACGTTGCATGATACTTTTTATTCAAATTCCAATGCTTTAAAGTGTTTATAAAAAGACCCGTGTTTTGTTGTTTTAGTGGCATTTCTTCAAAATACGATGTCGTGGTTTAGCAACTACCTTTTGGTGAATACTCTGACGAGTCCGTTATTCCAGATTTTTACGAGTAAAACCGCTATTTCAGACTCGTACGAGAAACCTGTCCCATCCAACATGAGGGAGAGGGAGGTTGTCTCTGGCATTCGTTATCGTGACAATACGGTGCAGCTGGACTTAAATATCCCTGTTGAAGACTTGTAGGGGGTGGAGCTGGACTTGAATGTCCCTGTGGAAGACTCGTACGCACAATATGACTATTCGAATTACGGCTACAGAGGTGAACCATATCCTCAGTCTGAATAGCTGTACGGGCAGCCAAACTATCCAGACCACGGTTACAGTGGTGAGCAGAGCTTTGTCAACCAAGACTATCCAGACCAGGGAGATGGTGGTGAACAGAACTTTGCAACGCAAGACTATCCGGACCAGGGAGACGATGGTGAGCAGGAAGATCTGTTAGTCGATGAGGATGGCTCTTACCCAATTATATTAAGGTTTGATACAAACCTTACGTTTTCGTCACTTGATTAGTTGGTGGATTGGGTATAGAAGACGGAAGGGAAATTGGTTACGTCATTGTGGTTAAAAGATCGAATAAAAGAGAAAGTAATTTCAAGATTTGGTTTCAATGCAGTCCTGGTGGGGAGTATAAGAGTGTAGCTACAGTGAGGAAAACAGGTAGCAAGAAAATAGGTTGTCCATTTGAGTTGATCGGGTTTACGGAATCAAAGGGAAGTGTTTGGAAGATAGAGGTGACGAACCCGAGGCACAACCACACTCCAATTGAAAACTTAGAGGGTCACGCGTATGCAAGAAGGCTTTCTTCGGAGGATAAAAGACTGATTGAGTAGCTAGCAGAGCAAGAAATTCCAAACCGTAGCATATAGCGAACGTTGATGAAAAAGAACCCGGCTAAAAAGATTATTCCGAAAGATGTACATAATGCTGTTTAGAAGATCAATGCCGGAAAGAGGGTCGGCGAATCTCCAATGCAACAACTTGAAAACCTTCTTGTCCAAAAAGATTTCACTTATTACATACTTGAATATGAGACCACCAACACAGTTGAAAATATCTTCTTTGTTCACAAACTTTCATTCACTATGTGGTGTGCATTCCTGCATGTGCTAATGATTGCCGCCACCTATAAAACCAACTTGTACAATCTTTCGTTTGTGCATGTCGTAGGTATGACGTCGACAAACCAGTCATTTACGGTTGCTCATGCGTTAATTTCTGCAGAGAAGGTAGAAAACTACGTATGGGTGTTGGAGAGGGTCAAGTCTATGTTGGTGGATTGTATGGAGCCACATGTCATCATAATAGACATGGACTTGACACTAATGAACGCGTGTGAGCAAGTTTTCCCAAAAGCGGACAAGTATCTTTGTCGGTTCCATATTCATCAAATATCAATAAAAACAACAAAGAGAAATTTACTGAGAAGTAGTGGAAAGAATTTTTTTAATTCATTTTCAACATTGTGTGAGTCTTTCACAAAGGAAATATACAGTCCTCGTTTAGTTACATTCCTTTAATTTGTTAGTTGTTTGTGTTTTGAATCAAATTTGGGGGGAGATCAGTCGGCTGTTGTGGGTTTGTTTGAACAACAGGAGCCGAAGCGTCTGACTTAGCCCAAAGCGGGGCGCTTTACCCCTAATTTTTTTGATAATCGTTATTAAATAGTTTTTAAAATTGTTTTTGATAATTGTTTATTAATTGTTATTAAATTGTTTTTAATAATTATTTGTTAAATATTGTTTTTAAATTGTTTTTAAAATTGTTTATTAATTTGTTATTAAATTATTTTTAATAATTCTTTGTTAAAAATTGTTTTTAATAGTTGTTTATTAATTTGTTATTAAATTATTTTTAATAACTCTTTGTTTAATATTGTTTTTACTAATTGTTTTTTAATTTGTTATTAAATTGTTTTTAATATTTTTAAACACACAAATATGGATATCGATTTCGATGTGGATATAGATTTCGATGAGAAGGAAGTGCAGCAGGGCAACCCCCAGTTGATATACTCAATGGTCACACGTATCTGACTTTCCCGTTGGGGACAGATAGGCATGAGAGGTCTGTGAAGCTGCGCACATGGAGATAGGGGGACATGTGAGGATTGATTGGGACCTTTTAGAGACTATGGAGGAGGACGCGAGGGCTAGGAGATTGTTGGATTGGGCACTTCGTTTGCGCGTTTATTACAGATTGCAACAGAGGACTCGTATCGTGAGATTATGATCGAGTTTATATCGTCATTTATATATGCGCCACATCCGAAGGATTATGTAAAGGACCCGGACCATCCGGTGCATGAGATTACCTTCCGTCTGGCCGGCCAGGAGTTTGGGATGAGTTTGCGAGACTTTGCCATCCATTAAGGCTTGTACAGACAAGCTGAGCTTAATATAGATATTTACACATAGGGGGTTAGAGCCTTAGACAGGCGTTCCCTTATTAGTTTTTGTACGGCTATTGCGAGGGTTCCCTTTGGGAAATCCTCGCAAAAAGCCTCCGCCATTAGAGACCCCTGTACAGAACCTTCACTACATCATTGGGTCATCAATCGTGCCTCGGTTTCACAGCTGGGACAAGGTCAACATGGGTGACCTTTTCTTTTTATACCGCCTATTGCGGCGCCAGCCGTGCGCGCTCACTACGTGCCTTGCGGAGTACTTTGCTGCCGCTTATCATAGGCAGGAGCGCGGTAGGCTTTTTGGCGGGTGCTACGTTACCACGATCGCTCGCCTTTAGGGATCGTACCCGAGAGTGACCCGCTGCTGTCACCGACCATTCCATCGACTAGATTAGCCCGAGCATCAGTATCGAGCATGGGTTTGACGCACACATTTGACATTGGCCTGCAATTTCAGATGCGCGAGTACCAGATTTTTGTGCTACAGGCGTTGCAGGAGGTGATCCTAGTTGTTATTGAGTTTAGGGATGGAATACTAGTGCGTGCGGCTGTTCAAGTTGCAGCTCGGCAGGCTCAGCTTTAGGCTGTGGGTCTGGCTCAGCCTCAGGATCAGCCTTAGGATCACCCTACGCCTCCGCCTCTGCCTGATCACGTCATTGACGACGAGATCCCACCACTGCCATCGTCGCCACCTCCGCACCTGCAGTAGTACCTATAACACGTTTATATAGGCCTGCCTCCTGCTGTGCAGGCGGTGGCTCGGGACTTCGATCGACGCCTCCGACGTTCTGAGCGATAGAAGACGTGGATTATTTAGACGCTCATGGCTATCACTACTCATTTGAGATTGCTGAACATTCCACTGCCACCGTCTCTACCGCAAGAGGATCAGTAGCTTTAGTTTGCATTGTTTTTATTTTGTATTAGACAGGTAGTTTGTTTTGTATGAACAAACTGACTTTATATATATTTATACAGTTGATCTTTGATATATGTTTGTGTGGATTGTTTGCGCTTATTTCATACGTCTCTTTCTCGACATATCATACGGTGTTTTAATTAAACATGTTCGTGTAATTTATTAAAATTAAATCGGTTAACATCTATAAAAACAATTGCATAAAGAAACAGAGCGTTTAACGTGAGTGTACCCAAGAGAAAAGGAATGTCGCGCTTCAGGGCATTATTTATTTTTTAAACGACTTTTTAAATTATAAATTTATTTTTAAATTATAATATATGTTTTTAAAATTATAATATATGTTTTATCAAACAAACACAAATCTATATAATTTTCAACAAATAAACTCAACCAAATACAACCCAAACAACCCACCAAAATCCCCCACATTTTCCACCAAAACCACCATTTTCCAACAAAAACAAACTGTGACAACGAAACGCTGCGCTTTGGCTAACCGGCGTTGTTTAGGCCCAAAGTCAATAGACATGGTCTGACAGGCTCAGACCTTATCTGCTGACTTTAGACCTAAACGTTACGTTTTGACCAAAGCGTGATGTTTAAATATGTGCAAAAATACAAGATACGTGTGTAAATAGCAATAACCATATAAATATGCCTATTACTTAAAACGTGTGGGTTTTTATATTATTTGATTGATGGGTGTTTTGGCTTTTTTAGCATAATGCTAGAGGTGTCCTATCAATGGCATATGCCTATTAGAACAAATCCATGTGGGCTAGCACCATCCAACGCCACCACCTACAAGTATCACTTTTGTCAATACGGCCGCTGCCTATTTTTCTCAGAACCTATTTTAACTCGTATCAAATTGATGCTTTTTGAAAAGGCCGTAACTCACCTATCCTCTTTGCTTCACTTAGGGTGGAAGGGGCACCTTTAGTAACCCACATTACCGAGCGGGTAAGGTGCCACCGCCCCTAATTCGGCATTCATTGATTCACCAAATCAGTGAATACTCATCAAGAACATAATATTGACCGTTTGAAATATTATTTTTTTTCTTTATTTAAAACCCATACATTTTACTTATCTCTAACACTATTTTTCACTTCTATTCCACTAAATCCTTTCTTTTACATTCCAAAAAATTAACCCTATTTTACGAATAATGACGGATGACATACCACCGCTATTCATTCCATTTGTTATTAGTGAAGACGATGATTCTTCCTCAAATGATGGTAATTTAGTTTTTTTTTCCAAAATCTTATTAAGGAAGCCTCCGCGCTAGAAGACACAGGTACTTCTAGAAAAAAGAAAGTTGTCCGTCGAGATCGAGAGTAAAGCCACGAAACCCTTGTGGCAGCTTATTTTGCCGAGGAGCCCAAATTTAACGAAGATGTTTTCGTCATAGGTTTCGTATGTCGAAAAGGTTGTTTTTAAAAATTGTGAGCGACGTGCAAGCAAATAACTCGTGGTTTCAAGAAGGTCTGGATGGGAGAATGAAGAAGAGTTTTACATCATTGCAGAAAGTTACATCGACGATTAAGCAACTTGCAATCGGTAGACTTTCCGTGAGTGTCTAGATTATTTTTGCGAAACGGTATGTAATTTATACGCTTCCGAGTACTTACGTAGACCAACAAGCCACGACGTCGCGCTCTTGTATCATGCTCATTAGGATATACATCACCTTCCTGGGATGTTGGGTAGTCTTGATTGTATACATTTTGTTTGGAGAATGTGTCCAACAGAGTTGCAGGGCCAGTATCTGAGGGGGGATCACAGGTACCCGAAAATTATGCTTGAAGCGGTGGCCTCTTAAGATTTGTGAATTTGGCATGCTTTTTGTGGTCCACCAGGTTACAAAACGACATCAACGTGCTCCATCAATCTCCGTTATTTCTTACTCAACGAAATGGAACTGCACCAAATGCCCATTTTACGTGAACAACCACTTGTACAAGCATGGATACTATCTTATCAGTGCAATCTACCCTACTTGGTCCGTGTTTGTGAAATCATTTCCGTATCCTCACGTTGTGAAAGAAAAGAAGTTCAAGAGGCAACACGAGGCGACAAGAAAAGACGTGGAAAGGGCTTTGGTGTTCTAAAGGCAAAATGGGGTGTATTAAATCGACCAATGCTTGCTATGAGTGTAAAAAATATTAGGAATTTCGTATATGCGTGCATTATTATGCATAACATGATTCTAAAAGACGACGGAAACGCGATTGCACCGGTACATATTCGTGATCCTCCAGTCGAGCCCGTTTTCGATGAAAGTATTTATAACAAGCTCATTGATGAAGACACACATTATACACTAAAATATGATCTTGTGGAGCATATTGGAGAATAAGATTTACCCCACCTTTTGGCAGATTCCGACGACAATTGTTAAATTAGTTTTAGTTTTAAAATGTATTTTTATATTTTAGTGTTTTATTTTGTTTAAAATATGTTTTATTTATTAATACATAATTTCTAGAAATAAAAAATATATAAAAGAAATCAAACACCCCATGTATTTGAGCACCCCTAGTACTTAAGTGTTAAAATGGGAAGTAAAGTGTTTGAATAACATGGTATGAAATTATTGGCTAAACAAAATGTTTACCACTCCCCAAATGAGGAGTGCCTCTTCCACGCATACTTTGAAACATGTTTTTTTTTTCTTTTTATTGACTATAACAATGGTTATTCATGTTTTGTTGTGGATGTTGGTTATTTTGTATACCATTTTTGAATGCCCGATGCGTCAGTCTACTTCTTCACTAATAGTTGCTTGATTTTTGGGCACTACTGTTTTTACTATGTTCTTTTACAGTTTCCTTGCTAATTAACTAGAAACTAGAAATTTAATAGTTCTATATGATACAATAACTTCATAATAAGGTTTTTTTATTTGTTTGCTATTGACTTTGTAAACTTAAATCTAATATATATATATATATATATTACTTTTTTATACAGGTATTTCTATAAGATAGTGTTTGCAACCATGAAGGATATGATTAAATGAATGAGGATAGACCTCATAAAGTCAACATAACAGAATTTTGATGAGTTGTATTGTACTGTTATCACGTGGTTGATACCTTTAATTGCAATTGCTTCTTGATGGAGAGGGTGAAACCCGAGCTTTAAAGTGCCTATATGTTGAGTTGGATGTGTGTTTTAGGTGGTTATATGTGTTGAATAAGATAACTACGAGAAATCGTTGTTTTGCAGGTTAAACACTTAATTCGGTGAATTTACGAAGGTTAGAGATGGTATGGAACGGTCGCGGATGGTGTACGTAGTATACGTACTAACAGGGACTTGTTCAGTTCGGGAAGATAGCATGAAGGTACAAGAAATAAAGAAGAACACAGTTTGGGGGTTGTTTGGTAATTATTGGAAGTTGGTTTTTAGCATTAAAAGTGCAAAAAATGTGAAACAATAAAGTCTAGGGACCAAACTGCCATATGTGAAAATTATACTTGAGAAGGAATGTTGGAGAGGGAATGCACCGTAACTTACGGGCACCACACCGTAGGTTACGGCCATCTATGGCCAGCAGAAGAGAATCCAGCAAGTCTGTACCGTAACTTAAGGGCCTTGACCGTAGATTACGGTCGTGTTAGATCATTGAAACAGCAAAGCCGGACCGTAGACCGTAGCTTACGGTCTGGGACAGTAGCTTATGGTCCGCATACGAAAAAACGCGCGTATTGTTGTGCAAGGTATATTAGGGTTTCTTTTTACTTTCAAGGGGGAGCTTCTTTTTCAAGGACGAATATTGGACTTCTAGGGCACTCAAGTTCAAGGCTTTTCATCATCAATCATCATTGTTTTCCACAAAATCAAACATCACGATCATGACTTCATCGATTTCTCAAGCTTTTGAAGACCGTTTGTGCGGGATGAGCGGCTAGTTTTCTTATGGTTTCCTGCGGATGGATGGTTTGTGTAAGTTAGATACTTTTATGTGTTTTTGAAAATTGTATGAACTTGGTGATCTAAGCATTCGATACTTTTCACCTTGGATTTGATTAACTGATTATAACTGATTGCATTTTACTAAACTTTAACATTTAATCATTCAATTCCCGTGAGTTCTAATAATTGGGGTATACTTGAGGTGAGATTAGGGTTGGTAATTGCGATTGATGTTCATTTGATGTATTGACCATAGTACTTAGTCTGTGAACATCACAATTGGTTAATTAGGTTAACACTTATGTCTATGTAAGTGTTCTGATTAAACACATAATTGAATCTATCTGCAAATCTAAAATTCAAAGGATCCATTGTTTCTCCTATTGCTAAAAATCTCAAATTTAGTTTGTCTAATTTAGATAATTAACAAAATCCATAACCAAGTTTTCTTTTTCAGTAATAGATAATCGATACTTAACATTGCAACACTTTCCACAATCCTCCTCTGGTTCGATATCCGATTTATTCTTTCTACATAGTTTAGTTGGTTTTTGCATGTTCTTCACGATAGACATCGCTTTTAAATCCAAAACAACTGACATTGGGGATTGCTAATCAACTCACCAACATTCTCAGATATATGGGAAAAGAGTAAGTACTAAAACTTTTAAATTTTGACTTTTTATTTTTTAAAAGTAAAAATTATACATACTTAGATACACACATAACTGGTTTGATTTTTGAGATGGAATAGATTGTATTAAATATGACTTTTAAATAAAATTAACAAAATTGTGATCATCCATGTTGCTAATAATGCATGTTGAGCTACTAGGGAATTACCAATTAAGGTGTGCTCCATTTACTTATGCATTATGAGATGAAGTGTGCAAATAATGCATGTTATATTTTTGTTTATGTTAGGAAGGAACAAAAGGTGCAAAATTAGAGATTGGTTTAGATGGATTAACTTTGGCATCTAATGGAAGTGGGATTGGAAGAGACCTCGGGCACGCATGAGGAGATCACTCGGTCACAGAGTGGAAAAAGTGTATTAAGGTGATTACTGTGACTGGTTGGAAAAGGTCTAAGGACACATGGGTTAAATCGGTAAGAAAGCTGCTAATCTAGAATAAGAATTATAGCAAAAATTATGTTATAAAATGGGACAAGTGGGTGCCTATAAAGTGTATTATTTTTATGTGGAGGGCGGAGTTGAACGTTGGCTAAAAGGAAAATCCAAGTTTATGCTCAAAGTTGCTTGCTATGCGACTGTGATGTGGAGTCCACAGACCATTTATTCACAGCATGTATTGTGGTAGTTGTGGTTTGCCAAGCAGTGAGTCAATGGTGCAAATTGCTTCAAATGTAGTGTATAAAGAAATCCTTTACAACTCGTTGTTTTTTAAGTCATTTCTTTTAGTACATTGTAATTAAAATATTTACCTTTTAGTAATGGAACGTTGCTTTTCGATTAAAAATTATGTCAAAACTATTAAATAATATGATTTATTGTGAAACCACTCTCATAACACACGGGTACTTAAACTAGTTACTATATAAACAATAAACAAGAGTGCATTCTTTAAGATAACGAAAACAATAACTTAACACAAGAAAATAAAAAGAAGCACAATCGAACAATTTGTTCCCATATACAACTCAATATGTTATTAGTTTTACATCATAGCATTCCAATGGAATTTCCATCTTCATCTTTAATAAAACATTTCTCACTTAATTTTATTTAACCTCTTTCACATTCTTATCCTTTATCTCTACTCTATCTCTTTATTTTTTTATTTCTTTATCTCTCTTTCATGTACAAATCAAAATGCGTGAGACATAATCTTTAAATTTTGGAGATGAGAATGGTGAACCTCTATATATAGATTCACTATAGCGAATCTTTATCTATATTCGAAGACGGAGAAGAAAAACATGAGACATATCTCTATATAAAGATTAACTACAAGAAAATATTTATGTTACCTTTTTATAAAATATTTTTTCTGTGAGATTACAATCATATAAGATGAAGGAAAATGAAGTACCTGCATGACATCGGACCCTTTAGCAACTTGTTCCTCCCTCAAACTGATGTTGTTTATACGTTCCTCGGCATCGAGCCTTGCAGCAACGAGGTCACTCATCTTCACTCAATCAGCATAAAAGCTTTCTGAATATCAAGAGGTTTTGTGAAAGTTTGATTGATGAAAATAGGGTTTCAAATGATCTGTGAGATGTAATCACTGAATAAGGGTATTTTGGTGATTTATTGGGATGAATAGACTACGATGACGTGGATAATAAAATTGTTAAAGAGACTTTTGTCCTTGACAGGTCTTTCAAGTCAACTAGTTTTTCTTGAATCCAAGTCAATATTGGATCCTGAAAAGTGAAAAGGACTTGTTGACCACATAGTGAAATGCACGATATTGGATTTAGTGTTTACAGGGAGATTCTATTGGAACAACCAACCACTATTAGGTTATTTTTTCAATATGAATCGTATAGGGTTAATGTTTTAGAACATGACAAACTGATAGGGTCAACCTTTGTCTAACACGGATTATATTGGCCTATTATGTGATCTGTATTGTACACCAGTTTTTTTGGAGGTTAAAGTTTGATGTTTTTGGTGTGATTATTAGTGTTTATTGTTATTTTTTATATGTTTTATAATTTGTATTGTATTTTTATCGTGACGTCTCTTATTACATCGTACCGTGACGTATTTTATCTTATATAATGTATCATATGGTATTTGTATTTTGTATAACAATTTACCGCTTCATATCTTATCGTGTGTGTATTTTGTATTATATTTTTATCATGATGTGTCTTATTATATCGTATCGTTTTTGTATTTTGTATGATAATTTATCGCTCTCTATTGTATCGTATTTGTATTTTGCATTATATTTGTATCGTGTCGTATCGTGTTGTGTCGTATCGATGGTGATGCGTCATAACCGTATTATAAATTATACATAACCAACCATTGAATCTAAACATTGTAAACAAACATTACAAAAAAATAAAAATAAACTGAAACTGTAAATTTACCTATATAATAAGTTTGTCTATACATGACAAAATTCAAAATACATAAAAAGTCAAAATACAAAAAAAAGGATAACAAACTATCCTAAACCGTTCAAACCGCATCCTGAGGATCCTGAGTGGTTCGCACCTGAGCCAATCGTGGCAACACTCCGACCATGATCTTGAGCCGCCTGAATATTGCCCTGTATCGCTCGAACAAAAGGGCCTCTATATGGGCGTGGTGGGCGTTGATCCGTGCCTGTAACATGTCACACCCTAAAAACGTTATATAAAACAGTAAAAGAGGGGTAGTGACACTCACATTTGGGTGCGTTTTCAACAAACACAAATTCCACAAAATTGGTCTACACATCTAAATTTCAAGTAGGAACGATTTAATGACCAAATATTCTAAAATCGCTAAGTTTCTTTAAGACTTATTATTTTTCACATAACTTTGAAATTTTCTTGAAAAGTCTTTATTTTGGTTATGTTGGCATGTTTATATTATATATATATTATATATATTAGGGTAGGGATCCTAAGAGAAGTCCACCCTATTTGAGAAACTTGAGACGCATTCTAGACCACACATTTCCTTAAGCTTCTCGTAATATACACATATGTATATAGTTAACTTTAAACTATACATATGTGTATATTACGATAAGCTTAGGGAAAATATGTGGTCCAAAATGCTTCTGAAGTTTCTCAATTAGCCTAATGCTTCTCATACTATCCTAACCTTATATATATATATATATATATATAATATATATATATATAATATATATATATAAAGATTTTTGAGTACTTGATCGATTTTATTGGTAACCCTCATTATTTTATATCCGTTATCACACCCGTTTATGTACAATATATCTACAATTTGAGCTTTTTAACATATTTACAAGTAAACATGCATAGTCCTACATCCTACTATTATGTTAACACTTATCATTCTGCATATCACATACTAACATCCATAGTACACACCTTATCATGCAAGATTACACTTAAACAATCCATTTTCACATATATCAAAATATGCATATTTTTAACGTTTCGTTAACGTTTTTAAGCGTCGAAAGTCATGTATGACTAGCCAAACACCATGGATACGTAATATAAGTTTAAACACTTATATCTGTCATGAAAATATCATTTTATAACCTGATCTAAATTAGTTTTGCAAAAATCACTATAAAAGCCGATTTTTACCGTTTTAACGCATAGTCTTGTACCGGACTTTACTATAACCATCCCAAGTTATCATGACTTCATATTTTAACATAACTCATGTTAGTGCAGATTTCATTTAGGCCACATAAATCATGCTTTTTCACCCATTTTACTACTTTTTAAGCTTCATGTACAACATGCAAGACCATCAAACTTTTGACACATCTTTGTATTATCAAAACACATCATATATCATCATATTAACATGCATACAACCTGATTTAATTCACCTTTCATATATCATATCATTTCATCACCAAATCACCTTCATATCATCATTTAATCATCACCAAATCACCTTCATATCATCATTTAATCATCACTAACACTTTTGTACAAGTACTTAATGCACGACTATCATTTCTTCATCATCTAACATCTTTAATGCATCCAATATACATTTGTTATCATTCCAAGACATCATCTTCATTTAACTTATTCATCTAATCATCATAACAACAATGCATGTAACATTTATGAACTAGTAAACAAACCCACATGTACATATACACATATATACATAAATGACACATGCACACATGTCCAAACATCAATTTTTCATTCCTTTCATCTTAATTCATACATACTTTCACAAAAATCCATTCTAATCATTCATGCAATCACTTTTCAAGAATCCTTTCATCTTAAATCATACATACATTCACAAAATACAAACTCTAACCCACACACAAATACTCACGGCCGTACACACACACACACACACACATATACCCCAACTATATATGCAATGTCTGGACGAGTATGTGATAGATATATAATTTTGCTCACCAACCATTGATATCTTTCTTTATCTGCTAATCTGCTTCTTCTTCCTTGTGGAGTTTTTGGCTAGCAATCACTGGGTATTGGCTCGTTTGCAATCGAGCATTCCTGTTTCAGCTAGGAGGTAAGAACATACTTTTTGACATATGAAGATCCCCATTTTGGATCTTAGAACCTCTTTTTAGAAAAAAAGTACTTGAGTCTTCCCAAATCCTTCATTTCGAATTCTGTAAAAGAAATTTGCCTTCAACTTTCTGATTTCTTCTTCATCGTTACCTGAAATGATCATGTCATCAATAGATATAATTAAACAAGTTATAAGTTTACCTCTTCATTTAAGAAACAACATATGATCAGAGTTGCTTTGTTGGAAACCATATCCTTTCATTGTTATGGTAAATCTTCCAAACCAAGCTTGAGGAGATTTCTTAAGCCCATAGAGATCCTTTTTCAACCGACATACTTATTTGTTTTTGGAATTCCCTGTGTATCCAGTGGGGGCTTCCATGTATACTTCTTCTTTTAACTCTCCATGTAGGAAGGCATTCTTAACATCAAATTGGTGAAGAGGCTACCCTTTGTTTGTAGCAACAGAGAAAATGACACGGATGATGTCAATCTTAGCTACAGGGGAAAAAGTCTTTGAGTAATCAATCACGTATGTTTGGGTGTATCCTTTGATTACCAATTGAGCTTTATATCTTTCAATAGTTCCATCCAGTTTGTGTTTGATTGTAAAGACCCAACGACAACCTACTGGTTTCTTTCTTGGGGATGAACACATTTTTCCCAAGTATCATTCTTTGCAAGCGCCTCCATTTCAGTTTCCATAACATCCTTCTAGTTTTTTTTTTTGAGTCTAAGGCTTGTTCCACGGAATTTGGGAGTTGTTCGTTGTATAAGGAGGAAGTAAAGTCCTTGTTTTCTCTAGATAAGTTACCTTTAGCGATGTTCACTATAAGATACCTAGAAGACCTTGTTTCCTTTTCTGGGGAGTACCGTTTTGGCGGGACTCATGTGTTAATTCTAGGTGGTAGTTCATATTTTGTTGTCGTTTCTTCTTGTATTATTTCCTCCTGTTCTTCTTGCACATTTTGTTCTATGGGAACCTCATAGTTAGATGTATCAGTATGAGGCTTGTTATGTTGAATATCCTCATGTGTTTCATTATTTTGGATATCCTCATGAAGTTGAGAATTACTTACTTTGGCAACTGGAGTAGGAGGTTCATGGTTTGTAGCACTGACGGTTGGTTCGTCGGATTGTGTGGAAAAAATGTGATTCATCTTGGGTATTTTGATTAACCACTTGAGATGAAGTATCCTGAGTGTTGTAGTTAACTGCTTCTGATGATGGAGTCCATTTTAGCCAACTTAGTGTGTCATACTCCTTTCCCCCCGACCACTTAGTTGGGATGTATAGAAGAATTTGGTATCGAGGATGTCACAATTTAGGGTAGTACGTGTGTCAACGTTTTGGGCTATAACACCTATATCCCTTTTGGTCAATTCCATACCCCACAAACACCCACTTCTCAGCACATGAGCCAAGTTTTCATCGATCATGTTTGGGAATGTGAGAAACAACATTACATCCAAAAACTCGTGGTGTTAGTTTGGGGGATAGATGAATTTTTGTAAAACTAGATAGGGTTTCGATAGGAGTTTTTAAATTAAGAGCTTTAGTTGGCAGCTGGCTGATAAAATAAGTGGCAACGACAGCGGCTTCAGGCAAAAAACGAGGGGACTCGAGATTCAATTAACAGAGATCTAGTAATTTCTAAAAGAATATGATTTTTCCATTCAACGATGCCATTTTGTTCAGGAGTGTGTGGACAAGTTTTGTTGGTGAATAATCCCTTTGCTTTGACAGAATTGTTTCATGGAATCATTGATATATTCTCCTCCATTGTCAGATCGGAGGATTTGAATGTTGGTTTTAAATTGTTTTTTTATCATGTTATAAAATATGATAAACTTATAAAAACCCCAGATTTGTGTTTCAAAAAAAATAAATCAATGTCATATGAGTGGAGTCATCAACAGAAGTACAAAGAAACAAAAAGTTTTGTCCCCCAATAGTTTCTATGGGTCCCCAAACATCTGAATGGTTAAGAGAGAAAGGTGAACCAACTCTTGTGTTATTTAGTTTGTAGGTATGTCTATGACTTTTAGATAAGACACAAGTTTCACGATTAAAAGTTTATCTGAAGGAAACAGTTTTGGAAGTAAAATATGTAAACTTGTAGACGGGTGTCCTAATCTCCTATGCCACAACCATGCTACTCTCTCTGTAGTCCCATGAGCAAGCATCACATTACCCTGTTGAGTCACTTCTTCCACATAAGACAATCCTTGGCATTTAGTGTCACGCCCAACGATCGTTCCCGTCCTGATATCCTAAAGGATACAAAAGGTAGGATGCATCAAGACGGTGCAATTCAATTTTTTTTTTGTCACGTGACTAATGTATAACAGTTTATGTGATAAGGAATGAAACATAGAAGCAATTGAGATATTTCAATAGTTCCATCCCCTAACGGGAACGACCCCTATTAGCAGTTTTAATATGACTGCTTCTAAGTTTAGTTTTTTAGACCAAGTCTGACAAATCAAACGTCATGGTGTCAGTTGCACCACAATCAAATATCCAAGATTTATTTGGGTGTTCAGAGACTTAGGCCATATTAGCTTGTAATATTAAAACAAACTCCTTTTTATTAATTTTTATATTTTCATTCCTTTTTTATATGGTTTTAATAAAACACTTTTTGAAACAACATGTTTAGAAAAAACAAAAACACTTTTAGTTGTTTTTTGATCAGTATCAGGGGGGGGGGGGTCTTCTAACATGTTCAGGAAATTAGAATTAAAGTATTTAGGGTTAATAAAAGAAGGGTTTGAGGATAAGTTCTCAAACCCGGTACCTTCATCTTCTCCAATATTTTGTTCAGTATTTCTTGAAAAAGCAATTCCTCCAAAGCCACCGCCCTTCTTCTGCTGGTTTCTGTTGCTACTACTGTCATCAGTGTTGCTGGTGGCATGTAACACCCCAAAAACGGGTTTGGTTATCAAACCACGTTAATATTAAAGAGCGGGTAAAGAACCGTTAGCGATAAAAGTTAACCCGTAAAAAAAATAACTAGGAACAAATTAACCTAGTTAGTAACATGGAAATAGTAATAAAACAATGAGTTGTAGCTCTTAATAAATAAAACTTCAAACATGAGGGACCAAAAGGGGAAAAATTGAAACTCGAATATATAAAAAATAAACAAAACACCACACTCACAAAAGGTGTGTGTGTGTGTAACGACCAGGAGCAAGACAAGGAGTAAACCCTTGTTCATCTTAAATCATCAAATTGAAGGATGAATCGAACTCAGAATTGATGCATGAACGCATATAAACGATCACCTAAATGAGGGGATCATAAGGTATGTCTCAAAACTTATATTGGTGGAAGTCATAACTTGAGACAAGTAGAATACTTGCAATTAGATTGTTGGATTATGATCCAAAGGTGAAATTGAGTGTTATGTATGCTTAATTTTGTTAGACATCATGAAATTATGAGATAATTGAGATAAGATTTACTTGTAAGTGATTAACAAGTAGATAATGAAGTGGATTTTGATAATACGATGAAGTTGATGATATACATCTGCTTAGAATCATCATACATGATTGTAATAGCAAGATACTTGAATAATCTATGAGTTCGAGTATATATGTCCATACTTGCCATAGAATAGGTTTTGTATGACATAATGAAATTGATGTTATATTCATGTTAAATGAGGTTTCAAATCACCATATGTTTATGAATGTTTAAGTATTTGGATAAGCTTGATGCAATGGGTTGTTTTATAATGATGAAACAATCCCAAGTTCTTGTATAAGATTTATAAGTTAGCATACAATGAATGAGATTATGTTAATTCGATGTTAACGATTTTTATAAACTTGGTTGAGAAAAGTAGTTAAAATGATAGCATAAGAATAATGACTACCGGGTATTTGACGAATTGCTTAAATGAGTTGTTAAACTTAATTGTGCATTTGCAAATGTTAATAGGCAGCTGACTTTTAAAAGTCAAACTGACCTATAATAGGATCAAATGGTAATTTTGATATAAACTCCGTAAGGTGGGATAGTCTTGATAAATAATGACTAATCTAACCATCTTGCAAAATGATAAATGGTAGTTTGACGCTTGACAAGCTAGGTGGAAGCTTGAAGAGAAGCGGGTCAAACGGATCGAATACGCGTGGAAAACATAATCGGATTTCAAGGTAAGTAAAGCTTACATCTTTTAAGTAGAACACATACTATAGTATTGTTAAGAATAAGGTAGATTAGCATCTGAAATATGATGTTCCGATGCGAAGTGATTTGGGTTGTAACAAGTAAAAATGGTAAGAAACCGTGATTGTTGGTAAAAAGGGTAAAACGGTAAATTAGTCATGTGATGACGAATAAATAAGGAGTTTTGAAACATTACCTTATGGTGTAAACCATAATGGGTAATAAGGGGTAAAATGGTAATCCGGTCACGAGTTGACGGATAAATAAAAGTTTTAAAAAGACACCATATGGCATAAGTCATAATGGGTCAAGCGAATTCAGAAACGATTTTTAGGTAATATGATCAAACAGTTTAAAATGAAATGGGCTAAATGGGTGAGATGGAAAATAAGTGCCATCTCATAATGATAAATGGTCATTTAGGCCAAACGGGTCAAATGGTGATATTATCACCATTTGACAATGATGACTAATGGTCGCTTGTTGAGTTTTGTACTCAAAGGAAGAATAAAGTATGACTTGCATCGCTATTAAATAGCAACTAATAGAGCAAGGTATTAAAACGGGTCAATGCTATGACCCGAGCCAGGTATTTGTAATGGGTCAAACTCTCAAAGAGGACTTAAGGTCCGTTGAGAGTTAAATGAGTCTTGGATGAACATTGAATTACCTAAAGAAAGGTATACCTAATGATTTAAATTCTAGACATTATGTTCTTAGGAACATAATGAAATTCTAATAAAACGTGGGTTAAAAGTGTCCACTTGGTCAAAATATGCATCTAAAAGTCCTTCGTCATAAAAAGGACTAAAATTGACCAAAACGCCCTCGAATGATAAATCAATCAAACGACCCTTGAGGGTAGTTTAAAAATGAGTTTTATAAGAAAGTACACCCATTCGGTAGTGTGATAGTAAATGGCATAAGCCGTTTTGGCTTAATGCCTCAAAACGGGTCTTTTTCGTAAATTGTTAAACCGAATGGTAGAATTTGGAAATATATCATTTTCTATAACCAATCCACACAAATATAGTTGTGTTGGAAAATAAATAGATATCTTATTATAGAAATGAGAAGTAAGGTAAGAGGAAGTGAGATTTAAGCTTAAGTGCTTAAATCTCTTAATGGGTAAAAAAAAATGAGCATAAACCGGGAATGGATGCGTAATTCATAAGAAATAAGAATTCGGGTTAAGGATTTCAGGTTAAATAGGTAAGAAAACATTTTACGGACTTTTAGAAACAAGTTTCATGGGAAACGGATAAAAATTGAATAAGTTACAGAAGTTTTCGTGATAAAAACGGCAAGACGGAAATACTTGCGGTAGACCAATTTAAGCTACGGTGGCCAGCCGAGCTTATGGTAGACAACAACTGAATGAAAGCAGAAAATAATATTATACGGATACGTCTCCGTAAGTCCTGGGTCGTGTTTAAATGTACGGGACTTGAAACGGGTCGAACGGACAAACAAAACGACACAACAATAAATCTGCTGCAGAAGATGGCGTTGCCGACGTCATAGATGGTTGTCGCCGATGCAGCTTCTTGGTCCGACATCCTAAATTACTGCCTACGGCAGTAAAGCTCCGACGCAACAATTGATAAGGCGTCCCCGACGCGGCATACTGCCGTCGCCGACGCCACCTCAGAAGTTGAATTTTCTGATTTGATTATTTTGACAAGTCGGTTATGTTGTGCTTTTCGGTTATTTGGTATAATGCTAATATTTTGCAAATTTTCAGTTTAGGGTAATTGCGAGCACCTTTGGATGACGATCAAGCTCAATGAAGAACCAAACACGATCAAAGTTCAAGCTTCCGCAATTGGTTTCGTTGTTATTGAACTAATCAAAGGCGACATTTCATAATGTTAAATGTTTATAAAGTTTTTAATAAACTCGAAAATAAGTACAGACGTGCATTCGCATTTACATATTTAAATGCGAAATTTTTATAGAAATTCAATAAATTGAGATTGGGTCTTACATGGTAGCCGCAACTTTTCCTCCCTCTTTATTTCCCTTTTTGTGACGTCGCCCACCTTTCAGGGTAGCAGACGTCTTTGAAACGTTGTTCCTTGGTATGTTTTACCATACCATAGTGTTCACACTTGAGTTTCGATTTGTGTATCCGGGATGATGATCCACTATTAAAGCTCTTTTGTCCAGGTCGCCCTTTCAACAAAAACTCAGGCCTTCAATCTCATGTGATCCTTTGGAAACTAGTCCAGTCGCCACGCCGTTATTTTTGTAGGTTGTTATATATGCAGCACATCTCATAGGGTTCGGATCTCCCTTGTTAATTTCGCCCCATATGCCTTGTACGATAACCTAGAAATGTTCAAGAGATGAACAGTTTGTTTTATCCCATTTTCCTTGACATGAAGGTCAAAAGTTTGTGGTTTGTCTTTCCCGCTACTGTAAGTAATAACCAAAGTATCCTTTAGTGTTTTTGCAGTGGGGAATTTGGTTAAATTACTTGCAAGAGCGGGTTCGATGTTTTGTATTAACCATGAGAACATGATTAAATCATCTTGTTCCCATTGTTTGTACCTTTCATCAGTTGGTTCCGGTGGTGCTGGATCTCCCAAAAAATCGCTTAGAAGGGTTTTCGATTTGCCCCAATTGCAACCTAGATCATTCGGGCCCATAGGGAATAGTTTTTACTATTGAGTTTGCAGCTGATTTTTAGAGTGTCAGAAAAGTTTGTTCTAGGGTTGATTATTTTGATTGTTGAGGTTGGTTTTAAGGTGGTTGGTGATCTGAGAGCCGGACCTTTATCGTTTGAACGTGCCATGGTTGCCTTCGGTTATGATTTTAAAAGAGGTAGATGATGAGCGGTTCGATTCTAGGATCGTATACACTACTCTGATACCATGTTTCAAGTTGGATCAGAAAGGGTTTTTTGTATATTGCTTGAATTGTGAAGTACAAAGAAAGGAATACATATTAAATAGATGGGTAGAGAGACCCATATATGGAAATACAATAAAATACATGGTTGGCATATCCTTGATTGATTGAAGAGAAATGGTCATATGCGACATTGAGGGATGCGCTAATGTTATGATGTTATGCTCTATAGAGCATGAGGTGCTATGCTCTATAAAGCATCTCATCTGTTTGATCATTTTTCTGAAGACATACCATTGTCAATTTTTGACATATTGTAATCATTCGACGCATGATATTCAACTGAAACGAAGTTAAAATATATTCTAGGTTCTGTTAATTGTTCTTAGTCAAACAGTAATTTACTAAACACTACAAATCGTTTCAAATTTATAAAAATTGTTAATTAAATTAAGCTAAGTGAATTTAGTCTTGACAAATGTGATACGAATGTGCCATATTTTCTTCGAATGAGTCACAATGGAGCTAGGTTTCTAGTTTTGGTAAAGTGGCTTATATTATATTTGTTTGCTTGTATTTGTAAGATCGTGTTACGTGTAAATGGGTCTGATTTGTATGTATCACAGCCTTTTATTGAGTAATACTGGGTTAAAATGGGTCTTAGTGGGTTATATTCACTTGCAATGCGTCATAACGGGCAGTGGCGGATCTAGAAAACTTTCATAGGGGTAACGTTTTAAAAGAAATGGGTAACGAAATCGAAAAAACGTCAAATTTTTCCAAAATTTACACTACTGCTGGAGCGCCAAAGAGTAGCGAAGACTACCCCTTATAATAAGGTATATCCCCCTGATAACGGGTCACAATGGGTCGTCTAATTAACATGTATTGCCTTTTATTAAGTAATAGAATTTACGGACTTATATTACATTAGATCTAGTTGAAATTAGCCAATGGGGAAAAATTAGGTGTGATGACATGTATGTGATTGTAACTAGATCTTCCGCGTTACATTGAGGGGTGTAAAACTGTGGTACGAGCATTGCATGGGAGCGTAAAACTATGCTAACTAGCAACCAAATAACGACTAAAACAAAAAAAAACGTACAATAAAAAAAATAAATTTCTAACACCAAGTGACTCATATGACGTAAAACTTAGACGAAGTTGAATTTATACCGATACGTATTAAAAAAGTTGAGAGGGTAAAAAACGTAAGGGCCAAATATGACCACCAAACACTGTGCTAAGTAGCAACTGAACGACGACCAAATATGAAAAAACATAAAACAAAACTAATAAAAACGAAACCCATTTAACTTTTGTGATAAAATTATAAAAACTAAGTTTTAATAAAACAACAAAAATTCTTAATATTTACAGTGAAGAAAAAAAAGATAAAACCACAAAAAAAAAAAAAATCACTATTAGTTCAAATGT
This sequence comes from Scalesia atractyloides, assembly GCA_947069175.1. Lineage (NCBI taxonomy): Eukaryota > Viridiplantae > Streptophyta > Magnoliopsida > Asterales > Asteraceae > Scalesia > Scalesia atractyloides. The sequence continues at coordinate 86,944,029 of CAMTDV010000008.1, forward strand.
TATGAATTAACATAAGGTGAATTGCATATTTCTTTTTATAAAACTTTTTAATTGCATATTTACCCAATCTAAATTTAAAATTGCATATATCCCCTTTCTTAACTTATAAAATTGCAAATATACCCATTTTAAAACACTTTATTTAAAATAAATTATATAATTACTATGTTACCCTTAATATTACTATAAACTTAAAAATTGCATATTTACCCATGTGCTTGCTAGTTTTTGTGTCTTTTTATAAAAAAAGAAGGAAAACAAATTGTATTTATTTTTGTTAGATTTAACTACTTAGTTTTTTTTTCGTTTCTTCTATTTTATTTTTTTTGTGTTTTTTTATTTATCTATCACAAACTGAACTAACAATCATAAAAAAGATGTTTATTTTTCATTCAAATGAGAAAAAAAAAACCAATGCTAAAACTTTAATCCGTTACCGTAATAAAGAATTATCTCAAGTTATCGATGATAATTTAATAATTAAAGAAAACCTAAAAGAAATTAAAATATATGAAATTGTTATCATCCATTACTGTCGAATGAACTTTATGTGATGGCTCAAATAAACCTTTTTTGCATAGAAAACTTCTTATATGAAGTAACATACCCGGTTATATTTAGTAGCTCTTAAATGAGATTCTAACAGTGGCTAGGGAGTGGTATTCCTTTGGATCATATTTAGATGAACCTCGTGATTTTGACAATTGAGAGTGGCAATAAGACGAAACAAATATCAAGATCGAATAGCAACAAGAGATGAAACTGAACCTTGCTTTGTGACCGTAAGCCAGGGAATAGTGACTAACAGAAGAGTCACCGTCCGTGGAATCGGCGTAGAGAGACCGTGGCGCCGGCCATGGAATAGCTTGAGAAAGACGTCGTTAGAAACCGAGAGTTGTAATTTTGTTGTCAGATCTTTTAGTTTTGATAAGGACAATTTAGTAATTATAATAAACAAGGGAAAATATGCAATATTAATTTAGGCTTAAGTAAATATACAATTGAGAGTATTTTCTAAAAGAAAATATGTAATTAAAAGGGTATTACCTACAAAATATGTTTTAACATGATAAAACTAAAACGACTCTTAAAAGGGTATTTTTTTTTATTGGAATCACATACAATAAATCTTAACTATAGGTACAAGTATTCCTTGAAAGAAGAAAATACCACAATTGTGACATAAGGGACATGTTATGATGGAAAAAGTTGTAGCTAACACCCCTAGTTTATATTTATATTTATATATACTATAAAATTTATGTGGGGAATAGTGCCAATTTGTTGCTATAAAATTTATGTGGGAATAGTGCCAATTTGTTGCTTTCTGACGCTTCTTTTTGGGTTTAGTTATATTACGATTTTATCTTCAATTCAAAATTACGAATTTGTCATCTGTTTAAAGTTATGATTTTGTCAATGGTTAAAGATTACAATATTGTCATTGCTTTACCTTTTGTAAAATTACGATTTTACCCAGACTCAAAATTACAAATTTGCCCCTAGTTAAAAATTACAATATTGCTATCATTTTAGTTTTTCTTTAAAGGTGTGTGAGGGAATAGTGTCAGGTTGTTGCATAGCACTCCTTCATTGGCCTAGGTATGTTACGATTTTACCCCTGATTCAAAATTACGAATTTGCCACTGTTCAAAATTACGATTTTGCTCATGGTTCAAAATTACAGTATTGGCATCACTTTAGCCTTTTACAAATTACGATTTTATCTCAGTTAAAAATTACAATTTTGCCCTCAGTTCAAAACTACAGTATTGCCAACGTCCTATTGGTCTGGGTATATTACGATTTTACCCAGTTCAAAATTAAGAATTTGCCCCTGTTTAAAGTTACGATTTTACCCTGGTTGAAAATTACAGTATTGCAATCGTTTTAGCTTTTGGCAAATTACAATTTTACCGTTTTGTCCCTAGTTAAAAATTATAATATTGCCATCGTTTTAGTTTTTTAAAAGGTGTGTGAGGGAATAGTGTCAGGCTGCTGTATGACACTCCCACATTGGCTCGGGTATGTTATGATGTTACCCCTAATTTAAAATTACGAATTTTCCTCTATTCAAAACTATGCTTTTGCCCCTGGTTCAAAATTTACAGTATTGCCATCGTTTTAGATTTTGGCAAATTACGATTTTACCCTAGTAAAAAAAATACAATTTGCCCTCAGTTCAAAATTACAGTATTGCCATCGTTTTAGTTTTTTTAAGCAAAAGAGAAAAGTGCCCGGATAGTACCTGTGTTTTGCTCTGATTTCACCTTTAGTCCAAACATTTTCAAAATTACAGCTTTAGTCCCCAACTTTGGCAAATTCGTTCTTAGATGGTCCCTGACTTGGATGGAGGTTAGGTTTCGCAGTTAAGTTTGTGTGAAATTACCTAAATGCCCTTAGTATAAAAATAAAATATTAATTAATCATTTACTATAAATACAAGTGGGGGCCACAAATCAAACATAAAATCCATTTCTTCAACCTCATTACCCAAATTAACCAAACCTCACTACAAATCTCCATCAAATCTCTCAACTCTCCTTCACTTTCCCCAAAACCTAAACCCTAGGGTTCCGCCATGACCGGCGATAACGAAGAACACAAACACCATCGCACCTCCAACGACGAATCAGAAGAACCGTCCAAACGCCACAAGCACCACCACCACCACCACCATATTTCTGAGACATAGAAAATGCGATACAAATGTTTCCACCACCAGTTACATCTATCTTCTAGGACACAATTAAAAAAGTTTAGCGTATCTTGAAGACTACTGATGATTTTCAAATGATTTGTAAGGACTGATTTCCAGGCCACAGGCCACAGTTTTTTAGTGTGATGTCTGCTGTCTAACGTTGGTCTTATAGGATGCGTAGACGTTGTTGATTCTCAATGTTTCTCTTGTTGTGTATTATTTGCAGGGAAAGCATGGTGATATGCTAGAGTTTAATCATAGTCTTAGTTTGCCTTTAGATGATGAAAGTAATGGCTCCAAGACTAGGGAGCATAGTGATAATGGGCATATGAGAATTGAGTCTAAAAAGGAAGCAGTAACAGAAAAAGTCATTGTGATGACGATTACGAGATAAGGGGTCGTAAAAAATGGAACGAAGAATATGTGATAGCTCATAAAGACTCACCAAGCAAGCACACACATGAAAGAAGGTGGGAAGAAGATACTACAACAAGTAGATCCAGGTCTCACTGTAACATTTGTCAAAAACGGGTTTTCCAAACCCGCTCCGTTTGTAATCGAATATCAAGTGTTGCGTATTTATGTCCATGTTAATTTTTAATGATGCATAATTAATAAACAAACTAGAATATAAAAGTTATAATTGATAAAAAGTAAAAATAAAATAATTAAAAAGAAAATTAGGCTGCCGGGACTCGAACCGGGTCAGCCGGGTTTAATCTCAAAGACTTATCACACACACAAACAACCACTCCGCCACTTGATGTTTTCTGTGAATTATAGGAAACAATTAAACTTTATGGTCAATCATGAAGCGATCTGGTTACGCAAACTGTAACCGAAATCGGTCCCCAAACGTCCAAAAACGTTTGATTGTTCGCGGTTTACCGATTATAACCGCTACACCGACACCTCCAATCAATTGAGCTTTGAATGGACTTGAATTCAAGAGTGGATCGGTTTTAATAACCGAAAACTTTCAATTCCTGAATTACTTCAATCATAGACCCCTCTCGCGACTCAAACACATCTGCAGACCTTCGAATTTCACTTTCGCAATACTTTCAGTTCGCCGGAGAAGCTAATTGAACTCGCCGGACTTTCGCCGAAAAACCGTGTGTTCCATCAATTCAGTAAGTCTCTAAATTCTTTCGTTGTCTATCAATTGTTAAGCTATTGCTAACTCAAACCCTTCAATCGGAATCAATTTCAGACGTCGATATCGGATAATTCCCTCTCGCCAGAAAACTTCTGAAAATTCTTATCTTCCGCTGAAAAACGGTATAGACATTCAAACCTTCTGATAACTCTTGTTTAATACTTAAATTCCTCACTTAGCTAATCAAAACTGTTAATTTATTCGCTCAGTCGAATTCCGCAAAAACAGAGCCGACGACTTGCCGGAATTCTGAGATAAATCGTTCTCTGGTATGTTTACTTCTAAAAATCGTCTCTGCCATTTCATATTAGTCTGTTGAATGTTTGTCAATCAAATTAAACAAGAAACAATAGAGTAATCGTAGACTGAAATTCGGTAACGAAGAAGACGAAGTAGGTTGATTATAAGTTTATTATAATTTGGATATTATCTCGGGTTAGACACAAGCGGTGGACTGTGTGCATACATATATCACACGCCGCGAGTTCGATCTTTGATACACACACACCCTCTGTAATTAAAATGTTTTTTTTTCTAAATGAACCGGATCCTTTTCGCAATTAGATGTTAAGTATAATAAAAATATTTATATTATTAACCAAGGTTAACGACACAGTCCCGGTGATGATGTTAAACGTTTAAAACAGAGTAGAGGTTTGAATAAACCGGTTGATGTATTAAAAATTTTTGAAAAAAAGAATTATTTGGTTAAACTAGTAGTTATAAATATTAAAAACAGGATAGTCTCGGGTTCGAGTCCTGCCCGGGCATACATTTACACAATAAAACCGGTCAAACAGTCAAACAGCCAATGGTCAACGGTCAACGCAAAAGTCAACATATTTTTTATATTTTTATTTATTTAATTTAATTTAAAAATCAATTAAAAATACTTAAAAATAATTTTTTAAAGAGAGGAAATAGCCTTAAACTCACAAAAATATATCTAAAAATCCTATTAAAATTATTAATAAAATCCACTCATTTACTATATCTTCCGTTATTATTTAGGTTAGTCAATCCTCATTGTTTAATTCTTCCAACTCGTGCGCATCTCATCATCTCCAACCGAACGCACCCAATGTGAGTGAATCTCTACAAATTCTCCGTTTTAATCACGTTTTTGGGGTGTATCATGTGTCTTACCATTTATTATATTTAAATCATTGTGTATACATCATATCATAAACAAATGTGTATTCAGCTTGTATCAACTGTTGTGTGGTTATTGTTTGGATTTAATTTATTATTTTCAGTACATGCAATTACATAGGCCGCCGCTCCCCATTACATTATGAGCGTTAGCAGTTCCCCATTACATTATGAGCGTGAACCTGGCGTTGCCAACATACGATCGGCTCCGTTTGATTGAGCCTTGATCGCACAGACATTTATCATTTTCAGTACATGCAATACGATCGGCTCCGTTTGATTGAGCTTGATCGCACAAACATTTATCATTTTCAGTACATACATTTATCATAGGCCGTCCGTTCCCCATTTTTGTTATTGTATGTTATGTGTATGTTTATAGTTTGTGGTTGTTATTGCTACTGTTTGATTATTTACATTTGCTCACTTATGATTATTGCACAATTTTTCCTTGATAAAATAACAAGAAAATCAATAATAAATGTTTATCTAACAAGGTTCACTCGCCAACTTATGTTGACCCAAAAACCCCCATTTTACACATGATACAGGTGAACCAGCTGCAGCAAGAAACACATAGGATTGGCTTAGAAGAATAAACTGGTTTAGAGCTTGGATTGTTTAGTTGGTTATTTTTCTTTGTATTTGTATGGACATGTTTGGATTATTGAGAATGTAATTTTGACTTTAATAAATATGAAACATATTAGTAAATATCATGAGCTTTGGTGATAACCCAATTATGCCCCAACTCTTATTCCGCTGCGGGTCGGGGTGTGACACTCACGACCACAACAAGGCCCGTTTTAGGCCTTGATCCCAAAGCATTTCTCGAGGGGCTTCTCGACATGTCGGGGTGAGGTGGTGGCGGCATGGTGGATGTGTTATGTGACGGGTGGTCCATTGGACAACCCTCAAGTGCTTTAAAACAATCAATAGTCAGCACTTAATTGGGTTAATTGTTATGATTTGATAACTATGATGTATATGGCCTTGCAGGTACATAAGAGCATAAACAAGCGGTTTTAACGTGCTTTGATGGGAGCTTGCACTTGGCTAAACGAGGATGAAGACTTGGAGAGTTGATAAAAGAACAAAAATGGAAAATCTGCTGTCCATCGTAAGCTATGGTGGGCACCATAGCTTACGATGGTGTCTGATCCTTCTATGCACCGTAAGCCAGTATTTTAGGGCCGTAAGGAAATTTTGACCACCATAGCTTACGGTGGTCAGCAACGAGAAAAGTGTAACTGCCCATTTTAACTCGGTTTCAAGGGACTTTTGGCATACCAATCATTGGGGAATGTTTTGCAGAGCTTAGGGGCGATTTTTGAGTAATCTTGTGGGTTCTAAACAATTTCTAAACATTGTTTTGGTGTTTTTGATTCCTACGAACAAAACTATTGAAGGCTTGATGAATTGCAAGACCATGAGTGGCTAGAACTCCATTGTGATCATCTTGAGTGGAAGGTTTGTTTGAACAATTGTGTTTTGAATTCTCATTTCTAGAATAGTAACTTTCTATTTTGTAGTTGTTATGGTGTTTGGATTCTTGTTTGTAAATTGTTGATTGATGTTTTAATCAATGCCTTAATCGTACGTTCTTGGTGTCATTGACAATCGAGATATCACGGGGAGGTTTAGGGGTTGGATATTAGTCAATTGGTTATCGAGTAACAACCTCGCATTGTAATAATCCGAGCACTTAGTTCCCTTTTATCACAAACAAGTAATCAAACACGAGTCATGTCTATGTGACTCTTTCTAGTTGAATTTGAAACACATGCGTTAATTTAAACCGAAAACTTGAGATGGTCACTCGTTTTTAATCTGTTAAACAACCAACTTTGATTTGCTATTAGTTTAATTCTAAAATCATAATACCAAAAACTCTGAATTTAATTTCTTGCAAATTAGGTAAATTAGTCAAAGTATTACAAACTTTAGATAACGCAATTTCCACAACTCCCTGTGTTCGATACCCACTTACCGCTAGCTATTAGTAGTATTTGGATTAAATTTATGTGAGACTACGACATCACGTCAAATTTTGGACCCGTTGCTGGGGAGTAGTGTGCAACGTGTGTTATCCTTGATTTAGTTTAGTTTGTTATTTTTCTGCGTTTACGCTGGTTGTGTTAGTGTGTAGGTATTTACAGGTGCATGCATACTAGAGGCTCTCACAAGCTATCATCATTGGCATTTGATCCGGAGATCGAACGAACTTTGCAAAAAAACAGGGTCTTATTACGCGAAAACGAAATCAGTGGTTCACCAACAACACCTACAACACCAATTTCACCGACTAACACCATGGATCCATTATCTTCTACTACAAGCCAAACATCACCATCCACACCTCCACAAATTCCTACCACCCAACCTACTTCAACACATGAAGTCAACCCCACCAATACCACATCAATGGTTCCACCATTCTCATCCTTTTTCCCAACTTCCGGTCAATCATCCTCCACCCAACAACCATTACCAAGTCACTTTCCACCAAGTTCAACCATTGTTCATACCTTCCCTACATTTCAACCACCAACCCAACCGGGTTCCCATTATCCTTCCTCTCAGTTTGTACAAACTTCGGGTTTAGGAGGAGATGGGTTTGAAGACAGGTATGACGAACAATTTGGAGGTTACAAAGAAGAAGGTTACTATTATGGGGGAGATGGAGGTAATTTGGGACCTTAAGGAGGAATGGGTTATCAACAAAGGCAACCTACGGGGGCACAACAAATTCGTCCTCAAGGACCACCATTTTAAAGACCAATGCCTTTACAACAAGTTCAAGTTCCACATCAACAACCTCAGTTTCAAAGACCGATGCATCAACCTCAATATCAACAATTTGCACCTCAAGGGCTAAGACAGGGTCAAGCGGGTTGACCAAGAGTACCATTGGGTGCTCCGCGAAGACATCATCGAGAGGTAGTAAGGGGGATTGAAGCACATTTCAGGCCGGTCATCACTAATAACCCTTATCCGGTAGTGATACCGCATCACCCAGATGGAAGGACATTTGAGGGTTAGAACGACCGCATTACAAAGTTTGTCGAAGTACAAGGAGCTAGCAACAGAGGAACCGTACTTCCATTTGGAAACATATGATTCCATTTGCAACCTATTGGAGGGCAAGGCTTTTCATCGGATGATGTTAAATTGGTACTTTTTCAATTCTCGTTGGAAGATAAGGCAAAGAGGTGGTTTCATACTCTACCTTCCGCATTGATCTATACATGGGCCGATATGAAACAAAGATTTTTAGAAGAATTTTTCACGTCCCAAAAGACTAATGAAGCTAGGTGGAGCTTACGAAGTTTTCAACAACAACCGGGTGAAATGTTCCATGAAGTGTTTGAAAGATTTAATATGATGCTAAAGAATTGTCCTCATCATGGCATTGCACTGTGAGAATTGTTGAATGCTTTTCACGAGGGGTTGAGCTCGGAAGATGCTCGTGATTTGATGTCCATCACTAATGGTACTTTCGGTACAAACTTTGAGAAAGATGATTGGGCATTCTTGGAGCAAATGGCGGTCACATCTAAAAGCAAAGCACAATCTTCAAGGAGGGCGAGACATGTTATCACAAGACCCCAAGTGTATGCGGTAGATGATGGAGGGGTGCAAGCGACGAATCTGGTGTATGATGTTTGTACTAATTGTAATGAATTGGGTCATGCGGCGGATGTGTGTTTGGTGGGTGTGGTTGAAGGTCGAGTGGAAGAGGTAAATGCTATTCATGGGGGTGGTCATAATTTTAACATGAACTCGAACACATACCACCCCGGGTTAAAGAATCATCCCAATTTTCGCTATGGGAACCCGACGAATCAAGCTAATCCAAATTTCCAAGGAGCTCAAAGAAATTTTGTTCTACGCCAGCAACACAATCAAGGTCAAACTTCATCAAGTGGGAAGGAAGTTATGGATATGCTCCAGATGATGCAACAAGATATGCAAAGGAGAAATCAACTGGATGACGTTCGGGCACATAAGGATGAGATTCGGGACAAAGCCATCCAATCACTGACCAGACAGATAGGACAACTGGCTAGTGAGGTAGTGGCATTGAAGCAACAGAATGGGAAGCTTCCCAGTGATACGCAAACTAACCCAAAGAACACAAGGAACGTATCGATCAGCGTGGTAAGTTTCTTTCCTAAAACTGATAAATGTTTAACTGCTTCCATTGTTCATGTGATTGCAGGTGTGAATGAAACAAGTTTCGAGAGAGGTGGAAGTGATGCAGGGGAACCAGTTATCCCGATTCAAGTTGGGAAGTTCAAGATACACAAAGCATTGTTAGATTACGGAGCAGGGATGAACGTTCTCCTGGGTAGCCTGTACGACCAGTATGACTTTGGTCCGTTACACGAGATTGATAGCATGGCAGTGTTTGCGGATGCAAGTTGGAAGCAACCCCGAGGGGTTGTGAAAGATGTAGTGATACAATTGGGCGAGTTTTACCACTCGGTGGATTTTATGGTGATTGACTACGCACCGTCGAAGACTTACGAGCAGCCACAGGTGTACGGAATCGTCCATTCTTGTATACGGCAAACGTTCAAATCGATTGCAAAAACCATTCATTACGATCCTGTTAATGACTTGAGTCACATAGTTGCTAGTAACGAACATGTTTCAAGTGTTAGCACAGTCAGGTCAATTGCAAGTGGTGTTGATGTGTATAGGTCTGAGTTGAAGAATGGTGAAAATCAGGCAAGGAAGAAGGCGAGTGTGAGCAGGAGAGCGGGAAAAGGAAAACCACCCGATGGTGGGATTAGATGGGGTGATGAGGCTGAATTTGACCCCAATTGGCGTGAAACTGCAAACTCTCCAAGAAATTGTATGGAATATGGAGAGGAATGGGAAAGCAAGGGTTCATTAGAACCACCTTGAGTACGTCAGGTGGTTTTCTTCTTTTGTATATTTTTGTAGACATTATTTTGTTTTGTTTATGGTTGGGTGGAAAGGTGGCGTATTGTGGTTGATATTCATGTTATGGGTTGTGGTAGTACTGATGGTGTTATATGTGTTCATAAAATAGAAAGAAAGTTGGGATTTGAGAATTTGAGCTGAAGGTGAAATTGAAGTAACTTGAGTGATTGCTTCCCTCAAAACCATACATTGGGGTCAATGTATCCCAAGTGTGGGGATGGGGGAAATTTTTGAAAAATGTTGAAAAATTTTGAACCAAACCAAACAATTGTCAAATTTGAATACTTTGCCTTAATTTACATGACACATCAGTATCCATTTTTATCCCTTTTCTTGGTGAGTTGTTGAGCCACATGGATTTTTTTTAGAGAGTAATTCTTTTTGGTTGAGTGGCGATATGTGATTTGTGTTAATAGAACTTGGATAATAGATGCTTGTCAAAACCTAAGTGTAACATGCTTGTGAATATGATAAGGGCATTTAGGTAGCCTCATCTGGATGTGTGTTGAGTATGGGTTTAGGGGGTTGGACCTCATAAGATAAATATATGAGCTTGGTAGTGAGAAGGATGGGGGTTTGGACATTAGTAGCCAAAAATTTGAGCTTTAAACCATTCAATTGTAACCCAAGCCTATGTCTTACAAAAATTCTACCTATTGATCGACCCGGTTTAAGAGTTTAGTTTGATGATTGATGGTGATATATATGTGTTCTTTGTTTTTTTGTTTGATGTTTAGTTGATTTAGTCAATATCTGAAGAAAAAAAAGAAAAAAAAAAGAGAGAAAAATGAAAGAAAAGAAAAAAAGAAGAAGTTAGTGAAGTTGTATAAATAGTAGTAGTTATTTTTGTTTGTTGCAATAAACCGGGTCGATTCAATGAGCTACATGCATATATCCCACCAATTCTCACCCTTACGCATAGCCTCGTTACAACCCGGAAGTCCTTTTGATTTGTAAGCATGTAGGCAGTTTGTAGGTGGTGACTTGATTATTATCCAAGCTTATTGTCGCACAATCACACACTAGCATTTAGTGATCTAGCATAATCTTGCTAAAACATTTTTTTGTCACCGAGAGGAGAGTTAATGTGAGGGATGTGTTATGTGGTATGATGGTAAATTGCCAATTGGATGATATGATTGTGTTTGGTTTATATTGCAATCACTTTTAAGCTTAAAAATGTTTTTGATGTGTTGTTTGGGACAAGCAACATTTAAGTGTGGGGATGTGGCGGGTGGTCCATTGGACAACCCTCAAGTGCTTTAAAACAATCAATATTCCGCACTTAATTGGGTTAATTGTTATGATTTGACAATTACGGTGTATATGGCCTTGCAGGTACAGAAGAGTATAAACAAGCGGTTTTAAGATGCTTTGATGGGAGCTTGCACTTGGCTAAATGAGGATGAATACTTGGAGAGTTGATAAAAGAACAAAAATGGAAAATCTGCTTTCCACCGTAAGCTATGGTGGGCACCGTAGCTTACGGTGGTGTCTGATCCTTCTATGCACTGTAAGCCAGTCTCTTGGGGCCGTAAGGAAATTTTGACCACCGTAGCTTATGGTGACCACCGTAGCTTACGGTGGGTCAGCAACAAGAAAAGTGTAACTGCCCATTTTAACTCAGTTTTCAAGGGACTTTTGGCATACCAATCATTGGGGAACGTTTTGCAGAGCTTAGGGGCGATTTTTGAGTAATCTTGTGGGTTCTAAACAATTTCTAAACATTGCTTTGGTGTTTTTGATTCCTACGAACAAAACTATTGAAGCTTTGATGAATTGCAAGACCATGAATGGCTAGAACTCCTTGTGATCATCTTGAGTGGAAGGTTGTTTGAACAATTGTGTTTTGAATTCTCATTTCTAGAATAATAACTTGCTATATTTGTAGTTGTTATGGTGTTTGGATACTTGTTAGTAAATTTTTGATTGATGTTTTAATCATTGCCTTAATCGTACGATAGTTGTTATGTGACATCGCTAGCGATTCATCAGCTAGACATTTCTTAAGATTACTGATGTGGAACACATCATTAATTCCACTAAGCTCCTCTGGCAATCTGAGCTTATAAGCTACAGTGCCGACACATTCGACTATCTCGAATGGTATGATATATCTTGGGCTTCCCTTCTTCCGAAAGCGCATCACACCTTTCCAGGGTGACACTTTTAACATGACTTTGTCCCCTACTTGGAACTTAAGAGGTTTACGCCTCTTGTCAGCTTAGCTTGGGCTTAACTTCCCTTCTTCCCACAGTTCCGCCTAATCTTTCATTAGGAGCATTGATGTGCGTGAAATAAATATATTTTATTTCTATGATTTTAGTTCACAAAAATTAGGTTTTAAAACGATTTTTACTTAAAACCAGCTACACACACAAAGGGCAAGTTTACCCGTCAGGTGGTAGCACAGTCTGTCGGTAAGAACCGGATATCAATCCAGGGACTCAGTGTCTCAATACTAGATCTTTGTTACTTTTAAATCTGGTTCAATGGGTAAATTGATTTCTTGATTTTTTAACTATTTTGAAAATATAACAATTAACTATTTAAATTGATAAAGAACAATAATTAAGAAAAATTGCTTAAATTAAGTATCCACTAACAAACATATGAGAACATTTGAGGAATGTTAATAGTGATGCAAGTTCTAGATTCAACTAAGTTTCCATTCAAGGTTTCCTAGTTTGATAAATCTTGGGAAAATTATAATGAAACAACATTTTAATCACCTAAGATTCATTCTTTTTAAGCTCACTTGCTAAGTTGATGTTAATCTTTAAATATGAGTTAATTGTTTATCAAAACTCCTGACTCTACAAATTAAGGAAAACTAACATGAACAACACATTAATCACCCTAACTTGGTTTCAAGTAAATGATATCTTCAACAAGTTCTTGACATGAATCACAAGCATGGTCATGCTTGATAACAACTTTGGCCTAAATCATCAATCCAAACATGAACACAAACTATAGAATCCATATAAACATTCATATGATCTTTCCAAATCCAAATGCAAGAATTCATACTCATATTCAAATCATCATTCTAATAATGTTAGCAATTACCATTCTTAGTTTCATGCTATGAATCAAATTAACAAACTAACAAGATTCAATAATCATAATCTCTACATGGGCTTTCCAACACTACATGTAAATTTTTATGATCAAACATTCAAGGAAAATAACTTTAAACATGAACATGCATTTCAAGAACAAGATCAAATATCATCATGAAGATTAACATACAACAATCACCACATCTATTTCCATATTGTCAAGTGTTCATTAGCTTCAACAAAATTCAAGCAACACAAATGTTTAGCCTAGAAGGCTCATCGATAACAAAGACAAATGTAAAGTAATATGGATTGTGCATGAATAACAAGTGAAATACTAGAGTTTAAGACAAGATAATTAGCAAAATGAGTTGGATTATCAAGTGATACAACCTCCTAAAGGCTCCTTCTTTAATTTCCAAGCATCCAAGATCAACTTCTTGAGAGAGAAATCCACCCAAATGTTCCACCTCCCCTTCCAATGAGCTGAATTCACATATTTAAGCTATTGGGCATTTGTCACGACCGTGCCACCTTTTGGCACGGTCGTGCTTGGTAAGTGGCAGGTGCCTTTCTGAGTTGTTGACCAAGTTTGATGCCAAATCCGGAAAGATCCCGCTAAACTTTCCCCGAGGTGGCACGACTATGCTAAATGGTGGCACGGTCGTGCTTATCGATATCGTACTCGGAAATGACTAAGTTGATCTCGGAAACTAGCTGATCAGGGCTTGTGATTGCACGCGCACGGTCGTGCTTGGGGTTGGCACGATCGTGCCAAGTGTTGGATTGGCTTGGTTTATGCAGTCTATGATAGTGCTGGTGATAGTGCCGGCTTCTGGATGCTTGGCACGGTCGTGCCATGGGTTGGCACGGTCGTGCCATATCTAGCAGTTTGGCTGAAATGTTCCATTTTTATTGCTCCAAAAGCCTTTGTTTCTTCACCGGGCCCAAGCCCGGACCTGCATATTCAAAAATAACTCAAATGAGTATCAAGATCAATGAAAACACAATGAATTTCCGCATTAATGGGAAATATTTGACGTTTAAAAGATGTATAAATTCTTATACATCAAACATCCTCACACTTGAACTTTGGTTGTCCTCTAACAAACTAAAGTAAACAAAAATTCTATCTTGGCAATCATCTCAAATAGCATTATATAAGCACAAATAAATAACTTGGGCAAAATAAAACGGATTACTCGACATAAAAGGAAAAACCAAAAAGTATGTAAAATATGGTTATGAGCAATGATCCATCTCGACATCCCTACAAGCTCACCTTACATCCTCACAATGTTCACACACACTCGGCTAAAATATAGGAGACATACAATTCAATGAGTATGTTTAGAACACTCGATGCCAAGATAATGACTATACGATATCATAAGCTTGTATAAGGATCAAATCTAAACACTTAATTAACACGTAACAAAAATCAAGAGGTCATGTGTGGGTTGTAATTTGGCTAGGGTAAAGGGTGTGGAGATGGATTTATAAAAGTGGCTAAAACGGCTAAAGACCAACGGCTCGACTAACTTGAAGCGAAGAAAAAAAAAATCCAAATAACTAACCGAGAGCTAGCAAACCGCTTAGATGTATCCCCAAAATTGCTCTAGCAAAGCCAATTGATATGACTTCTTCTTCTTCTTTTTTCTTTCACCACTTTAGAGGGAACTAAGTACGTCTACTTAGATAAAAACTCCAAGCTATGATGTTATGACTAATAAATCGATAAACTATACAAGAAAGCTTACAAGTTAGTCTTAACCGGATCGGGCTATAAACAAAAAATGTGGGTTCAAAAAGAAATGGCTAAATTGGCTGATTGGTGATATTTAGTGGTTTAAACGAAATGAAAGGGAAAGGCTCAAATTGGTTTAACTAAGGGTGTGATTTGGGTGTAGGGATAAATAAAATTGGTTAAAAATAAAAGGTTTCCTACTACCTCAATCATTTTTATGTTATGTGTTTGCTTTGTGTACTCGAAATGCATGCCTAACACAAGTTCTAAATCGCAAAAGTTACCCGGCGCACTCAATCTTTGCCCGCAAAAACATGAGCAAAAATAATTCTAAAGATATAAGGCTCAAAAATAACTCACAGAAACGGGCGTATTGGGTAACTATGCAAGGCAAACAGGTAGGAATTTTGCTTGATTTCTCACGCTCAATTTTATACATAAAAGATTACTAGATGGTAACTTTTATTCGAGCAAATCCTTTTTTCGTTCACCTTTGTGAATTTATCAAAAACTTTTAGCATTTATATAAAACTTGCATTGAGTTGATTATTCAAGAGAGTTTTATTATTTTATTATTATTATTATTATTATTATTATTATTATTATTATTATTATTATTATTATTATTATTATGTTTTTATATAGTTTTCGGACAACCCAAACAAGCTTAACCACCTACCCACACTTGAATTGTACATCGCCCACGATGTACAACAAAAACGAGCATAATGCAATGCAATAATATAGCAGTGGAGGAAGCGGAAATACGAAAACTCCCTGGGGTGCAAAGGCTAGAATGGAGCGAAAGAAGGTAATACGAAACATTCCAACGAACCACCGCACCATCCAACGACTAGCGTAGCATCAAAACAAGACTACACGCTGGCAAACACAATCAAGATCACATAAACAACCCAAACCAAAAATCCCTTGTCATTGTTCATAAACTAAACCACTAAATTAAAATAAAAATGTACGAAATTTAAAGCAACAACGGAGGAGTGTACGGACAATGCAAAATGGTACACCCCTCAAACACATAATGCAAATAAAAGTACGACATGAGCTGCAAGATCAGGGGCGGCCGCCAGATCCTGATGGACCGGAATCATCCCGGCGGTCAAACCGGGATCGCCTAGTGAAGTGCGGCAACGGCTGTGTGTAAGGATGACCGAGCGAGTTCGCCAAATGTTGCTGTGATCCGAAGAGCCAGTCGAAGCTCCGCCTACTCTGCTCGTAAATATCCTCCAGAAAATTACCCTGTCTATGCTGCTCGTCGCGGATCAAGTCCACGTCGTGTCGTACTGCCTGCTGGACCAACGCTAACCCATCCATCCGTCGCCAAAGATCCACCGGAGACGGCTCATTGGGCCGTAAGCACCCTGTTCATACCCGCCACCAAAACCACCAAACAAGTGCTCCCAACTTGGGCTTCCAAAGCCTGGCCTAATTCACCCATCTGAATGTGAGGGTCTGCTCCCCAGCAACCTCACCTGGGCCGAATCCTGGAGCATCTTGCATACGACGTCCTCGCCTCCACCAACATAGCCCTCTTTGGATCACTTTCCCTCTCAGGAAGTGGGTCCCAAATCCTACCCATGCGATCCACTAACTTCGGGATACCATTAACCTTGCGAATCATATGCATGGTAGTTAGCTGCGCCATATCAAGTAATCCATAATCACAAGCTACAATAAGATCATCCAACCGCACCCTGTAGTGCCTAGCTAACCTGGTGGCGAATGCACCACCACAGATCCTCGATGTGGGGATCGAACCAATACCCTTTTGGATGGACTCTGCAACACTAATCGCGACATTGCAATTGGACCCCGAAATGATGCAATAGAGGTGGAAGAGGTCGCGGGTGGTGATGTTTCCAGTGCTATCACCCCGACCACCGATTACGTGAAAGATGGCGCGCTCTATTATGCGGTGCAGCGGGTCAAGGATCCATGTGGCCTTAGCTCGGCGTGGATCCCAGGCGCGACCCGGAACAGTAATCTGAGCCTAGAATGTTGCTTTGTCCGTATCAGCCTCCCATTTCTGCAGACTGCCGTGAAATAGCTCGGAGTCGATCTCGTCTTCCTTATATAACCCAAGTATCTGTCCAAACCTGCTGATCGATTGATGATGCCACTTCCGTCCCAGACGGTAACTAACACCAACTCGTTTCTTGTAAACATCTGGGCAGGGAAAGATAAACCTGAACGAGGCAAAAAACTCGATGACTAGCTCGACATTTTGGGGTTCAGCCATTGCGAATAGACGGGTCCAAGGAGGGGTCATAAGATCCTCAAATCTTTCGGTCTGACTGAGTAGGTCGAGATCGACTGTTTGAAGTGTCCTCATAGGCTCGATTAAGTGCCTCCTAGCCCATAGCCTTTCAACTTTTGCAATACAATGCCCTTCCCTGGCATTGTCGTTGAATCAAAGAAACAGATCATTCATCTGCAAGAATAGGACAAGATCAGCAATTAAACGCGGAAAACCAACAAAAACTGGGTTACAGACGGGTTCTCACGACCGTGCGTGCTTTTTCCAGCAGGTTTTATGAAGATTTCAACATTATGAAGTTTGTCTAGGTTTGTTCTTCCCTAAGCACGATCGTGCCATACCCGAGCACTCTCATGCTGAACCAATATCTGGGCGGAATTTTTGAAGACTGGAAATTCTTATGAAGAGCACGATCGTGCCATCAGATGGCACGGTCGTGTGGGTTGAATTTCTGGTCAATCTGCAAATTCATCAAGTTTTATCAAGAGCACGATCGTGCCATCAGATGCACGGTCGTGTGGTTGAATTTCTGGGCCAATCTGCAAATTCATCAAGTTTTATGAAGAGCACGATCGTGCCATCATATGGCACAGTCGTGCTTGTTGAATTTCTGAAATTTTTTTGAAGATTCAGTCACAAGTTATGAAGAGCGGAACTCAGATCCGGAAAAGCTTCAAAAATCACCCAAAACCCCGATTTTCTAACAGTTTGCTTGGGTTTTGTAGATCGGTCAAGTATGGTGCACGACAACAACAAATTTCACGGAAAACAGGCTTAAATCGGTCGGTTTAGACCAAACCCTAAAAAAAACTTATAAGAAAACCACTTGAAGAACAAACACAACTA
Source organism: Scalesia atractyloides (assembly GCA_947069175.1). Lineage (NCBI taxonomy): Eukaryota > Viridiplantae > Streptophyta > Magnoliopsida > Asterales > Asteraceae > Scalesia > Scalesia atractyloides. The sequence continues at coordinate 86,961,930 of CAMTDV010000008.1, forward strand.
TTCAACAACTAAAAAGAGAAGAATAAAGATTCGTACTTGGATTGATGATGGATGAGAGGAAAACATATTTTTGAGGAAGGAAGAAGGTGTGGAGGATTCGTGAGAGGATTTGTGAGGATTCAAGTGGGATTTTTGAATGTTTTAAAGAAAGAAGAAGATGGGCCTTGCAATTGGGTCTGCACTATCAGACATGACAGTGCCAGAAAACACTGTTGATAGTGCCGACTTTTTCGGATTTTCAGTTTTTTAAGCTTATTTAATTACATTTAATAAAACCAAAAATAAAAACATCACTTGAATCCGGATCACTCACGAAACACCTCCTACCAAGAAAAGAGCCAAACTATCATACCTGAAATTGGCAATGCATTCCAACATCCCCCACGTCCAAGACGAACCGCAACCTGAAAAAGAAACTAAGCAACCAAAAAGAAAAAAGAACTAAAACTCCAAAAACATGCTAAGTTTATTTACGAGTCTTCAGCTAGACTCACCACCTCGAATTCATTTGTTCTTGGGGTGGAGGGTGACAACCTCCTCACTCCTTCCATTGGGCCACCAACATACGACTTCAGCCTGTGCCCATTAACCTTGAACAAGCGGCCATCCTCATGGTCTATTTCCACTGTTCCGTAAGGAACACCGACCGCACCATGTAAGGACCTGACCAACGAGACTTAAGCTTGCCAGGAAACAACTTGAGACGCGAGTTGTATAACAATACTCGATCACCCACCTGGAATTCCTTTTTGTCCTTCAAGCAGGAGTCGTGGAGCGTCTTAGTACGTTCCTTATATAGCTTGGAGCTCTCATATGCATCATTTCGGAGCTCTTCGATCTTGTGGATCTGCACAAACCTGTTTTCGCTCGCAGTTGCCATGTCGAGGTTAACTGTTTTCATGGCCCAGTATGCCTTGTGCTCGAGCTCAACAGGGAGATGACAAGACTTCCCATAGACCAGCTTAAATGGAGTAGTGCCTATAGGAGTCTTGTAGGCCGTTCGAAAGGCCCACAGTGCATCATCCAGTCTTTCAGACCAGTCCTTACGGCTTGCGTTCACCGTCTTCTCCAATATGCGCTTAATGCCCCGGTTTGTGACCTCAAGTTGCCCACTTGTCTGTGGGTGGTATGGTGTAGAAAATCGATGTTGCACACATACCGGGACAATGCTTTCTCCAATTGAGCATTACAGAAGTGTGTCCCCCGGTCACTGATTAACGCTTTAGGAGCTCCAAAGCGCGCGAACAGCTTCTTCAGAAATTTAACCACCACCCTAGCATCGTTGGTGGGCAGAGCTTGTGCTTCCGCCCACTTTGAAACATAGTCGACCGCGACTAGGATGTATCGATTTCCGAAGGAAGTCGGAAAAGGTCCCATAAAGTCTAGACCCCAAACGTCAAAAACTTCACAGGCTTGAATGCCGTTTTGCGGCATCTCTTGTCGTGCAGAAATATTGCTTGCCCTTTGACTGGCGTCACAAGATTTCACGAAACTCATGGGTGTCCTTAAAGATGGAAGGCTAGAAGAATCCAGCATCAAACACCTTCACAGGCTTGAATGCCGTTTTGCGGCATCTCGTGTCGTGCAGAAATATTGCTTGCCCTTTGACTGGCGTCACAAGATTTCACGAACTCATGGGTGTCCTTAAAGATGGAAGGCTAGAAGAATCCAGCATCAAACACCTTTTTGGCGGTATTGTTTGCCCCATGGTGACCTCCCGTAGGTCCCTCGTGACAGTGACGAAGGATGTCCCTCGCCTCATTGCCGTGCACGCAGCGCGGATCATCTAATCCGCGCCCACCCTGAATATATAAGGGTTATCCCATAGGTAGTACTTGACATCCGCAAAAAAATTTCTCTTCTGCTGAAAGGTCATCCCTTTGATCAGGATGCCGCTGGCTAGGTAGTTTGTGATGTCACCAAACCATCAGGAGTCTTCATTTGTCTCGATCCTCATAAGAAACTCGGGGGGAAAATTGTCATTGATGTTGGCCCCACGAACTTCTTTTCCCTCGTAATGCTCAAGTCGGGACAAATGATCAGCTGCCAAAATTTCGGCCCCTTTCTTGTCACGGATCTCAATGTCAAACTCCTGCAGTAAAAGAATCCATCGTATCAGTCTAGGTTTGGCATCTTGCTTGCCAAAGAGATACCGAAGAACTGCATGATCCGTGTACACGATGGTCTTGGAGTGGATGAGATAAGATCAAAACTTGTCGAAGGCAAAGACCACGGCTAGGAGCTCTTTTTCTGTCATGGTATAATGCTCCTGAGCGTCGTTCAAGGTCTTACTCGTATAGTAAATCGGATGAAAATTCTTATCTCTCCTCTGACCCAAGATGGCCCCAACTGCGAAGTCACTCGTATCGCGCATCAACTCAAATGGTAATTCCCAGTCGGGAGCTACCATGATTGGGGCATTCACAAACTTCTCCTTCAACAGCTCGAATGCTTTCAGGCATTCATCGGAGAAAACAAACTGGGCATCCTTCTCTAGAAGCTGGGTCATCGGACGAGCGATTTTGGAATCCTTTATGAATCGCCGGTAAAAACCTGCATGACCAAGAAAGCTCCTAATAGATTTCACAGATGTGGGCGGCGGGAGCTTAAAAATAGTCTCAACTTTGGCCCGATCAACCTCGAGCCCCGCCTGTGAAATCTTATCCCAAGCACAATGCCCTCTTTCACCATGAGGTGGCATTTTTCCCAGTTAAACACAAGGTTAGCTTCCTCATATCGGGCTAACATCCTTTTCAGATTCCCGAGACAATGATCGAAAGAACTCCCGAAAACAGAAAAATCGTCCATGAAGACTTCCATGGAGTCCTCGATCATGTCATGAAAAATAGCCACCATGCATCTTTGAAATGTGGTTGGGGCATTGCACAGTACAAAGGGCATTCGCCGGTAGGCAAATGTGCCATAGGGACATGTGAATGTCGTCTTCTCCTGATCCTCAGGAGAGATGGGAATCTGAAAATAGCCAGAGAAACCGTCAAGGAAACAGTAAAACATCCTCCCCGAAAGTCTCTCTAACATCTGATCAATGAAGGGAAGAGGAAAATGGTCTTTCCTCGTGGCATCATTGAGTTTGCGATAGTCAATGCAAACTCTCCACCTGGTAACAATACGAGTGGGAATCAACTCGTTCTTCTCATTGGTCACCACCGTCATCCCTCCTTTCTTGGGAACAACCTTCACGGGACTAACCCAAGGCGAATCAGAGATTGGGTATATCAAACCTGCATCAAGTAATTTGATGACCTCTTTCTTCACAACATCCTGCATGTTCGGATTTAACCATCTTTGGTGGTACACTACGGGTTTGAAGTCCTCCTCCATCAAGATCTTGTGGTTACAAAAAGATGGATTGATCCATTTTATATCCATGATCTTCCAAGTGATCGCCTTTTTATGCTGCTTTAAAACCTCAAGCAATCGACCCTTTTCCTCTTCTGACAACCCAGCCGAGATGATGACGGGCAAGTGAGTCGCACCCTCCAAGAAAGCATACTCCAAGTGATCTGGAAGCTCCTTAAGCTCAACTGAGGGTGGATCCTCAACCGAAGGGCGTGCTTTAGGCTCAGCAACGTGATCCACCACTTCAAAAACCTCAATACGTGGGGAGCCACATGACCTATCAGACAGGTCATCTCTTCAACTGACTGGACCATAGCTGGCGAACCAAAAGTCTCTCCTCCAAGTAGCTGCGTGTTCACAACGTCCTCCTCAAATGTGCTATGAAGATGATCACTCACGTATGTGTCAATAGTCTCGATAAAATAGTGTGTATCATCATGACTCTGTGGGTGCTGCATGGATTTGCTTATGTCAAAGGTCACCTCTTCATCGTCTACCCTAAGAGTAAGTCTGTCGGTGCAGACATCGATCAATGCTCGAGCAGTGGCAAGGAATGGCCGACCTAAGATGAGAGGAACAGTTTTGTCCTCATCCATATCCAAGATCACGAAATCAACAGGAAAGACAAACTTGTCGATCTTCACTAGCATATTCTCAACTATTCCTCGAGGGTATTTCACTGAACGATCGGCTAGCTGAATGCTCATACGTGTAGGTTTTGGCTCTCCAAGGTCCAGCTTAGCAAAAACCGTATAAGGCATGAGGTTTATGCTGGCTCCAAGATCAGCTAGTGCATTGCTGACCGACAAACTACCAATCAAGCATGGGATAGTGAAACTCCCGGGATCACTCATTTTCTGTGGTAGTTTGTTCTGAAGAACTACTGAACACTCCTCGTTCAAGGTCACATGCAAAAGCTCCTCAAGTTTCTTTTTGTTAGATAAAATATCTTTCAGAAACTTGGCATACTATGGCATTTGAGCAAGTGCCTCGACAAAGGGTAGATTTATGTGAAGCTGCTTGAAAAGCTCAAGGAATTTCCCGTAGTGTTCTTCCATCCTCTGCTTCTTCAACCTCCCCGGATATGGAACAGGAGGGGCATACTCTCTCACTGGATCCTTGGGACGTGTTGTACTTGCTGGGCCTCGCCTCAGTTGCACCTCTCCCGGAGACTCAGTCTCAATCTCCTCAACAATCTCGTCATCAACCGGCTTACTCGGAACAGCCGAAGTGACGGGCTCAGCGATCTTGCCACTTCTTAATGTGATGGCCTTTGCAGTAGCTTTCGGATTTGGCTCTGTGTTACTTGGAAGGCCCCGCTTCTCTCGGACAACATCTTCACAACCTGACCAACTTGGTTTTCAATGGTCTGCATGGAAGCCTTTTGGCTTCTCAACTCACTCCTCGTGCCTTGTGAAACGACCGTCATACCCCTTGAAGCGCTTTTCATTTTCGACTCTTTGAGAATTTTAACCAGCTAAGAGTTGACTAAACATATCATGCACACTAGGTTCATTAGTGGAAGGAATCTGCTGAGGCCGAGGTGCACCGTATCCTCCAGGAGCTGGGGGGTGTGGAACGAATCCGGTTGGATGCTGATTTGACGCTTCAGACTTCCAACTGAAATTTGGGTGATTCTTCCACCCCGGATTGTACGTATTGCTGTAGGGATAATGCTGAGGACGGTACTTGTTTCCCATAAAATCTACATGCTCGTGTGAAACTTCTCTAGTCGGAAAATCGCCTACATGATATGCTCCCCAGCTCGAGGAACCACTCGAGTGGAGCTCCATCACTCGATCAAACTTTGAAGATAAGGCATCCATTCATGCTGTGATGGCGGTGAAATCGTTCACGTGATGAACTCCCTGTCTAGAACTCTTCCCTCTTGGTGGCTGCTGTGTCCGATTCTTCAAGGCGCATTTCTCTAAGATCTCAAATTCCTCGTTGGCTTTTTTCATGCCTATGTCTCCGCCTGAATACGTATCGACCATCATCTGTCCTTGACCATCAAAACCATGGTAGAAGATCTGACATTGTTGCCACTTGGGCAACCCGTGGTGTGGGACCTTTCTCATGAGCTCTTTAAACCGCTCCCACGCTTCATAGAGGGGCTCATCATCGTCCTGGCGGAAGTTAAGAATCTTGGTTCTTAACGGAACAGTTTTCTCTGGGGGAAAATATTTCTGAAGGAATTTCTCAGCTAATTGATTCCACGAGTGATAGACCCAGCTGGAAGTGAAAGAAGCCACTCCTTAGTTCCATCACATAAAGAGAACGGAAAGAGCCGAAGGCGTATTGCATCCGATGACGCATCACGAATGGTGAATATGGTATAAACCTCCAAAAACCCCGCAATATGGACACTAGGATCCTCGTGATCCTTGCCATAAAACTGAACCACATTCTACAGCATCGAAATGGTACCATATTTGATCTCGAAATTATTATTATTTATTGTAGGTGCATTGATGCTCGCAGGTAAACCCTAAAGTGAAGATTTTCCTATGTCGTTTAGAACCCTTGTTTCCTCTTCGTCTGCCATTTCTGCGTGAACCTCGTGGAACGTGTCGTCTCCTAATGCGTCTTCCTCGATTGTGGCGGCCACCCTGCGGGACCGCTCCACAGTCTTCGATGAAAATTGCGCTCCGGCTCCGATGAAGGCTCAGCAACTTCAACAACTGGGGTTGAGGACATGCACGACCTGTAAGGAAAAAGAAGGAACACAATACCCTATGTATACACAAAGATAAAAAGGAACAATTAATTACTTAATATATTTTCTTTTTCTTTTCAATTAATCATGTAAGACAACTAAAAACAACTAGACAAAATCTTAGTACACTTTTCACAATGATTTAACAAGTAACTCCAACCATTCTTAAGAAGACCAAGTCTCCGGCAATGGCGCCAAAAATTTGATGTGCGTGAATTAAATATATTTTATTTCTTTGATTTTCGTCCACACAAATTAGGTTTTAAAATGATTTTTAGTTAAAACCAACTACACACACAAAGGGCAAGTGTACCTGTCAGTGGTAGTATAGTTTGTCGGTAAGAACCGGATATCAATCCGTGGACTCAGTGTCTAAATACTAGATCTTTGTTACTTTTAAATCTGGTTCAATGGGTAAATTGATTTCTTGATTTTTTTAACTATTTTGAAAATATAACAATTAACTATTTAAATTGATAAAGAACAATAATTAAGAAAGATTGCTTAAATTAAGTATCCACTAACAAACAAATGACAAGATTTGAGGAATGTTAATGGTGATGCAAGTTCTAGATTCAACTAAATTTCCATTCAAGGTTTCCTAGTTTGATAAATCTTGGGAAAATTATAATGAAACAACATTTTAATCACTTAAGATTCATTCTTTTTAAGCTCACTTGCTAAGTTGATGTTAATCTTTAAATATGAGTTAATTTGACATCAAAACTCATAACTCTACAAATTAAGGAAAACTAACATGAACAACACATTAATCACCCTAACTTGGTTTCAAGTAAATGATATCTTCAACAAGTTCTTGACATGAATCACAAGCATGGTCATGCTTGATAACAACTTTGGCCTAAATCATCAATCCAAACATGAACACAAACTATAGAATCCATATAAGCATTCATATGATCTTTCCAAATCCAAATGCAAGAATTCATACGCATATTCAAATCATCATTCTAATCATGTTAGCAATTACCATTCCTAGTTTCATGCTATGAATCAAATTAACAAACTAACAAGATTCAATAATCATAATCTCTACATGGGCTTTCCAACACTACATGTAAATTTTTATGATCAAACATTCAAGAATAATAACTTTAAACATGAATATGAATTCCAAGAACAAGATCAAATATCATTATGAAGATTAACATACAACAATCACCACATCTATTTCCATATTGTCAAGTGTTCATTAGCTTCAACAAAATTCAAGCAACACAAATGTTTAGCCTAGAAGGCTCATGATAACTAAGACAAATGTAAAGTAATATGGATTGTGCATGAATAACAAGTGAAATACTAGAGTTTAAGACAAGATAATTAGCAAAATGAGTTGGATTATCAAGTGATACAACCTCCTAAAGGCTCCTTCTTCAATCTCCAAGCATCCAAGATCAGCTTCTTGAGAGAGAAATCCACCAAAGTGCTCCAACTCCCCTTCAAATGAGCTGAATTCACGTATTTAAGGTACTGGGCATTGGCACGACCGTGCCACCTTTTGGCACGGTCGTGCTCGGTAAGTGGCAGGTGCCTTTCTGAGTTGTTGACCAAGTTTGATGCCAAATCCGGAAAGATCCCGTTAAAATTTCCCCGAGGTGGCATGACCATGCTAAATGGTGGCACGGTCGTGCTTATCAATATCGTACTCAGAAATGACTAAGTTGATCTTGGAAACTAGCTGATCAGGGCTTGTGATTGCACGCGCACGGTCGTGCCAAGTGTTGGATTAGCTTGGTTTGTGCAGTCTGATGATAGTGCTAGTGATAGTGTCGGCTTCTGGATGCTTGGCATGGTCATGCCATGGGTTGGCACGGTCGTGCCGTATCTGGCGGTTTGGCTAAAATGTTCCATTTTTGCTCCAAATTGCTCCAAAAGCCTTTATTTCTTCACTGGCTGAAGCCCGGACCTGCATTTTCACAAACAACTCAAATGAGTATCAAGATAAATGAAAACACAACGAATTTCCGCATTAATGGAAAATATTTGACGTTTAAAAGATGTATAAGTTCTTATACATCAAGCATTAGCCTCTAATAGAGCTTGCTTTTGCGCATACAATAGCTTCTCATTTAAGCTATTTCTGAGCTCAATGCTTTTGGCGTCAATCCTTATAGGCTTAACCCGTTCCTTGCGACTTCAGGCATCAGCAACTACAATTGCCTTGTCCGGATGGTAGTGAATCTCGCAATCATAGTCGTTGAGTGTTTCCATCCAACGACGTTGTCGCATGTTCAATTCTTTCTGATTGAACAGATGTTGGAGGCTCTTATGGTTAGTGTATATAATACACTTTGTGCCATATAAGTAATGTCTCCATAGCTTTAGTGCAAATACAATGACAACCAAATCCAAATCATGGGTGGTGTAATTCCTTTCGTGCACCTTTAACTGTCGTGATGCATAAGCAATTACCTTGCCTTTTTATATTAGCACACAGCCCATGCCAGTGTGCAACGCATCACAGTAAACAACAAAGTCTTCAACACCCTCAGGTAGGGATAACACAGGAGCAATGCTCAACTTGTGTTTCAAAATCTCAAAAGATTCTTGTTGTTTTGGACCCCAATTATACTTAACATTTTTACGGGTCAGGGTAGTTAAAGGAGTGGCTATCCTCGAAAAGTTCTCAATGAACCTCCTATAGTAAGCAGCCAATCCTAGGAAACTACGAATCTCCGATGGAGTTTTGGGTACTTCTCAATTTATTATGGCCTCTATTTTGGCGGGATCCACTTGGATACCACGCTCACTTATAATGTGTCCGAGGAATTGGACTTCTCTAAGCCAGAACTCACACGTAGAGAACTTAGCATAAATTTTCTCTTGCCTTAGCAGTTCTAAAATGCACCGAAGATGTTTCTCATGATTAACTTGATTAGGAGAGTAGATAAGTATGTCGTCTATGAAGACAATGACAAACTTATCCAAATATGGTTTGCAGACTCTATTCATAAGATCCATGAATGCTGCTGGTGCGTTTGTGAGCCCAAAAGGCATCACCAAAAATTCAAAGTGACCATAACGGGTCCTGAAGGCTGTCTTAGGAACATCCTCAATCCTAACCTTCAGCTGGTTATATCAGATCTTAGATCAATCTTGGAGAAGTAACTAGCCCCTTGAAGTTGGTCGAATAAATCATCGATCCTGGGTAGAGGATATCGATTCTTGATTGTTAATTTGTTTAGTTCACGGTAATCAATGCACATTCGCATTGAACCGTCTTTCTTTTTAACAAAAAGAATTGGAGCTCCCCAAGGCGAGGAACTAGGCTGAATAAAGCCTTTCTCTAAGAGGTCATCTAACTGAGTCCTCAACTCCTTCATTTTGTTGGAGCTAGGCGATATGGGGCCTAGCTACAGGTGCTGATCCAGGTATGATATCAATTCTAAACTCCACTTGCCTATCTGGAATGATTGGCAAAAGAGAGATAGGAATGGAATGATTCTTAATGGATATGAAACCTCCATCAAGAATGGTAGATGTTTTTTTAAACTTCCATCAGCAAGTTCTATCCCATAAATTTTATCTAGAGTTTTTATGGGTAAGTTTAATAGTTTACTAAACTTATGATCAACAAAAGATTTATCTGCACCCGAATCGAAAAGTACTCTAGCATAAATATTGTTAATGAGGAATGTACCTGTTATGACATTGTTGTCATTAACAGCCTCTCTTGTAGTTATCTAAAAGGCAGGAGCATTTCCTTTCTTGGCCTCTCCAAGTTTCACATTATTACTCTTAAGATTCTTAGGGCAGTTAGTCTTAATATGCCCTTTTTCATTGCAGACGTAGCAAACGACATCCTTAAGATCTTTGCATTCTAGGGTCTTATGCCCCTTTCTCTTACAGATACTACAGGTTTTGGCTTTGGGGATCATAACTACACTGTCCCCAGTGCCTGCGGTTGCAAGTTTTATATGTTGGTGTCACAGCCGACTTGTCTTGGTTCCTTTTGAACCGAACTCTCCCTTTATTTTTCTTACTAAACCTTTGGGAGTTGTCATCTTCTCTCTTTCTTTTCCTATCAGTTTCAGACTTAACTAGCTTTTGCCTTACTAGATCAAGGGTAAGGGAGAGAGATAGGTCAACAACAGACCTATAGGTACTAGGTTGTGCAGCCTTTACCATGCCCTTAATTTCTGGTGCTAACCCATTGATAAAACGCGCAATGCGTTTGGTTTCAAGGGTGATCAGATAGGAAACTAACCTAGATAGGGAGTTAAAGTCAGAAACATACTTCCGATAATCTAGGTTCTTCATTGAAAGAGACAAAAAGTCTGTCTCTAATTTCTCCACTTCATGAGGTGGGCAGTAAGTTTCCTTGACTAATTCAACAAACTTAGACCATCCTAAGTTGTACAGGTGGACTTTGCCCGTAGATTGGATCATAGCTGTACACCAGATTAGGGCATCGCCCTTAAAGGATTGTGATACATATTTGACCACATCTTTATCAGCACAGCTGCTGATATCTACGATTGTCTCCATCTTATCCAGCCACTTTAGGGCTTCCACAGCTCCTTTCTCCCCATAAAATCTCGGGGCTTGCAGGAAACAAAATATTTATAGGTACATCCGTCTTTAATAGAAAGGGACCTATCAGCAAAATCCATTTTCTTTGGTTCACTCTTCACATTTAAAGAGTGAACGGAGCTCTCCTTATGAGCTGAGGATGGGGTAATCGATAATGGTCTAGAGTGAGTAGCACGCGACTCTTTAAGCTTTTCTATGGCCTTTCCCATGGCCTTTTCAATGGCTGCATCAATGCGAGCTTGGAAGTTGTCATTATTAATGGCTATATTTTCTGTGTTATTAAAGTTAACATCCCGGTGGCTAGTTTGGGCCTCATCCGAGTTAGCCATTTCTTCAAAGCTTTGGTTCTGTACACCAATAAAACTTCCCTTAGCCATGGTATTAATAACCATATTGGCTTTAAACATTGGATATAACAATCCATTGCCTAATCAAACTAGTGTGAATAACATCACAACTCTTAGGCTTAACATATCTATATTTAGCCTAGGCCTTAATAGGACCATCAAAGGACAACTACAATTTGGACATAGTCCATATATGATATGGATAGTGGATCGTATAGTCACAACTGTCATTGCCATAATTGACAATTATATTTAGCTCAAAAGCTTGTCACGAAGGACATAAAATTTACGGCACATAGGCCTGTCACTAATGGACATATGATTATGGCACATAGGCCTGTCACTAATGGACATAAAATATGGCACATTGGCCTGTTACTAATGGACATAGAATTTGGACAGGGGTTATATTAACCACAACTGTCATTGTCATAATTGACAATATAATATTGCTCAAAGGCATTACATCACTAATGGATGTTTAATCATAGCCCCAAGGGCAATACATCACTAACGGATCTTTAATCATGGCCCCAAGGGCAATACATTACTAATGGATATATAATCATAGCCCCAAGGGCAATACATCACTAATGGATGTTTAATCATAGCCCCAAAGGCAATACATCACTAATGGATGTTTACTCATAGCCCCAAGGGCAATATATCACTAATGGAAGTTTAATCATAGCCCCAAGGGCAATACATCGCTAATGGATGTTTAATCAGAGCCCCAAGGGCAATACATCACTATCACTAATGGATGTTTAATCAGAGCCCCAAGGGCAATACATCACTAATGGATATTTAATCATAGCCCCAAGGGCAATACATCACTTATGGATGTTTAATCATAGCCACAAGGGCAATACATCACTAATGGATGTTAATTATCATCAACTGATGATATTAGCCGGGATCAGATTTGATCACATAGGCTATATAAGGTTAGGACATAGTCCATCACCTTGAAGGCTAGTGCGGTTCCTTAAGTTACACTACCAGGAGTATGAACATTCCTGATGTTAACATAAGAGTACCTTAATGGTTGATTATAGTCCCGGTCGCATTGACCTTAACGACTTGGAGGCTTGAACTTAAGTCCACTACTTTTGGATAGAAGGAAAACTTCCCTTAACTATCATGATAGAAGGTACTTTTATCCTTAACTATCATTTATAATGTTGGCCAATTATGTGGTCTGTGCCACTTAGCTAATCAAAACCATTAAGATCTTTTTGGAATTATATCAAAGGGCACAAATTCGAGAAAAATCGAGACGCTCGTTTGAAGAGGATGAATACTTATATATAATTCCAAAAATACTTCATTAAATTTCAATAGATGTTACAATACTAGAAACAAAATGAAATAAATTGTCCATGCAAGGACTGCAGAAACAAAATGTCCATGCAGGGACTAAAGAAATAACAATGTCCTCGTGGGGACTAACATATATTAGACGAGACTTCACCCGTCCTTCTTTTCCTTAACCAGTTTAGAGAGTTTCTTGAAGAACTTGTTCGTCTTCTTCTCTGTTTTCTCTGCTTGTTGTTGCATTTCTTTCATTTGTTCTAAGGCTTCATTAATGGCCTCAAGTGGCGGCGGAGGTTGTGGTTGTGGTTGTCGCATAACCGGATACTAGTACCCATAACTTGGATATCTAGTAGGTGGATAAGCAGGTGGGAAAGGAGACGGGTAAAGTACGTTGTACATGACCGCTTGCATGTAAGGGTCATACGACCATGCTTGATAGTCTACTGGTGTAGACGGGTTAAAAGGATCATACCTAGACGTGTCTGGATATGTGGGGATTGGGTTACTATAACCCGATGGTCGTGGTTGAACTATAGGTGTTGGTTCCACCACAGGTGAGGTGTTAGAGGGTCCACCCATTTGTGGGTCCTCGTGAATAGTTGGGTAAGGTTTGGGCAAAGGTGGCAACGATCCCGACCGTTGGCCCGCACGCACTGACATACGTGCTCCTCTTTTCCTCCTGGTGGTTCTGGTGGCGATTGGGGTTGTTCCACCGGTTCCATGTGCACATCTTCTTGCACGAGAGGTGGTTGGGAGTGATGGGAAGGAGTGTTGGCAAAGGTAAATTGGTTCCAATATTGGTCTCATTCATTAGGACCTTGATATGGCGATCCGGCATAGGAGTTTGAATCGCTCGATATCTCAATGGGGTGTGTATTTGAACCTGACGGTGGCATCTCCAGATCGGAGTCCTCGTCCATTGGGTTTGGCTGATCCAACTGATTCTGATCAGCTGAGGGTGTGTTAAAGTATGGGTTGGGGTTAAATTCATCCTGATAAGAATGATGGGAATGGTGAGAGTGGTGTGAATGATGTGAATGGTACGAGTTATAAGAATTTTGGGTATGGGAAGGTGAATGTTGTGGTAGTGGCCATGAATCCCCCGAATCTTCATAGGGGTTCGGGTGATGTGGATGTGAGGGGATATGTCCTGAAGGTCCTCCCCTCATTGGTCCTTTGCCTCTTCCTCGTACACGTGGCGGCATTTTCATGTTAAAAATCAATTCAAAGACAATACTAATAACTTAATAATGAAATGAGTAATCCTAGGTCAATGCCTAGACTCGGAAGTCTAAGGAAGTGCTCGTGTAAGTTTGAGACTAAACACAAGAAGGATAGTGTTTAATTCTCTCAAACGTTGGCTCATACCAACCTGTCACACCCCGGATTTCCAATCCAAATCCATACACCGGTGGGCCCAGGTGGGGAGTATCGTGACGTCATTTGATAACATCATTGTCAATTAAACAAGACACAGCGGAAGTCTTGGAGTAAAATTACTATTACAAACCGAATGTTTCCAATACAAAATAATATACAGGTTCGTAATAGAAGATCCACAGGCGGATCATAAAATGTACAAAGAAAGAATATAAAACAGACTTTAGGGCAGATCTAAGGATTTGCAAGATCCTCTTATTTCACTAACGAGCAGCTTCCAGTCTATTTCGTATTGTACCTACAAGCTTAGTCTTTTGAACATACGTTAGCTTTCGCTAGTAAATACACCCGACTGACTCTTTTGAAAATATTTTAGAAATTTGACTTAAGTGCACAGGGCACAAATCTTTTATAACTTGGGAAAGTTACTTTTTAACCTTGTTAACAGATTCACATGTTTGTCCATACATACAGGGCCCAGTACAGAGACCGAGACATGATTAAGTACACACCACTTAGAACTCAGAGAGGAGTTATCCCCAACGTCTTGGGTAATTTGCATTTGAGCGTCTGTCAGGTGTATGCCTACACCCCGAGCACTTCAGCCTATTTTCGTATTGTACCTACAAACTTAGTCTTTTGAAAATACGTCAGCTTTCACTGGTAAATACACCCAATTGACTCATTTTTGAAAACATTTAAAATAAAATGTTTTAAGTGTGTATAATCTTTTATAACTTGGGAAAGTTGATCGTCCAACCTTGTTAACAGATTTACATGTTTGCCCATACATACAGGGCCCAGTACAAAAACCGAGACATGATTAACGTACACACCACTTATGAACTCACGAAGGAGTTATCCCCAACAAGTGTGGGTAGTTGCATTTGAGCGTCTGTCAGGTGTATGCCTACACCCCGCGCTAAGGTCGTGGCCATTATCTAATGTAATGAGCCGAGGTTATCCAGGACACGGTAGTTAACCCCCAATGTTTAAGTTATCAAACAAAACTGATTAAAATGGAATATGCGGATTTACTAGCCACAATCCGACATTCGATGGATCTCATTTCTGACCAAGCGGTAATATTTTACCGTATCCTAAGCCCGTATAGGGAAAATAAGTCAAGGGTATTTACCCGAGCTAGTCTTGATTTAAAAATGCAAGATTTAATATCTCAGCCGTATCCAAATTGATCTAAGTGCAGATAGCAGTTACCGGAATGCTCTAGTCTGGATTATGGCATAATCTAACCAATTAAAACTAACAGTCTTATTTAAGTCATAGACTTAGACCGAGTAGTGTATAGGATCAAAACGTATAACACTTGATTAACCGATGATCAGATAGAATGTATTTTAAACCCGACAAGTACTTTGACTTGTATAATATGGGCAAACTATAAACATTCTGGATTTTGAAACTTAAATGGCAAGGTTAGACCCGTTTCGGTTAATTTTTCGTAAACTAGTTACATATAATTAACCGTACGTATATTAGCGATATTGGGTAACCGGATGAATCATGGACAAGTTCTATATGCCATTATACTTTAATTAAGTTGTAATATTAGTAGGATATCAACTTATATGCCCGTTAAGGTTTTAAAATGAAACTATGCCTCATAAGGGCATTTCGGTAATTTCATACCGTATAAAAGGAACTTGAATATAATTAAATGTTATTATTATAAGTATTCTGGAAAAATAATTTATTTATGATATAATATCAGTAGGATATTAATGATATGTGTAATTTATATTTTATTACCAAACTATGCACCGAAGGGGAATTTTGGTCATTTTACACATAGTTTATAAATTATTTGGGATTCTGAGTTTATATTTTGTACCTACTGTAAAAATATTTAAAATAAATTTTAAAATCAGTAGGTAACAAGTCTTGGTTGGTGAATATGGTTTAAAACCATACTATGCGCCGAAACGACGCTTATGTCGTAAGATGACGATTTATGCGATGTTTAATGAAAACTGATGTTAGGGTCAGATTAAAATTTCTTACATATGTTATTTAATATAACATATCAGTAGGCAAAAGATTTACCATAAAAGATATGATTAAAACCATTTTGTAAGCCATAAGGGCTTTATCGTCATTTACCGACATATTACAAGGACTTTTCATAAACTAAGTTTATAATCTGATTTAACATCCCAAATAATCCTACTTATATATTACATCAGTAGGAAACTTATTTTCAAGTTCATTATCTTTTAAACTTTATTTTATGCAAAAAGGGCATTTTAGTGAAAATGGCATAATTACAGAACCTGTGCATATACTTAGATTATGATTATGAACATGTAATATAACCTCAGAGGGTTATGTTACATTATATTACGATCATAATGCAACTTTAGATAAGTATCTAACTAATCTAAATCGGGTCAGAATTGAAAGTCAAAGCAGAAGTCAAACTTCACGACTTTCGGTTGCGAACTGACCCTAGAACTGAAATTGACGAGCTGAACATGTTCTTTGTAGGTCCCCTAGTCCTTATGGATCTTGATAGAATCATTTATCTAATCTAGACTGCAGAATCCCCTAGATCAGATTTCACAGAAAACACGAACACGAACAAGAACACGAACACAATTCCTTTAAACTGTCTTCTATTGATTATCAAACACAATTGTTTTACAATCAATTCAAGACGCTCTCTCCAAACTCTCTGAAGCAATTCTCTTAGCAACTGAAGAATAGAACCAGCAACTAACTGAGCAGCCTTAATCCTAATCATAATTTCCCTATATATAGAGATATGTTATGCTCATGGGCTAGGGTTTCCTACATGAACTGCTAATGGGTTTAAGGCCCAATTCGCCTACCATGCCCTATTTTATGTCTAGTTCAGCCCAATTACTTCTAATTAACTATTACAAAACTAAACCCGCTAACCGTTTATCATTTTACTAATTACAAGATATCCAAAGACCAAATCTAAGCTGTTGTCACAAATATGCACCAACAAACTCCCCCTTGACAATAGCTTCATAAAATAACTTAGTCTTCAGTCTTCTTGCAATCTTCAACATCTTTGAAAAACATTGGTCTTTGTTTAACTTCAGCTTTAACAGCTTCTGTAAGCAACAGACTCCCCCTAAGCTGATGTATCCAATCACCAAATCTTCTAAATCGTTAGCGATTGAGTAAACTCCAATTTAGTCCTGCATAGCAATCTTCAAAACTCTTCAACTTTTATCTGTCATATAGAAAGGAGGTTCTACCATGCATCCAAGCAAACTCCTCTTCACCAAACTTCTCAGCAACACACTGCTACAATCTGTATACTATAAAACGGACATCTCGAGAAACCATAAGAATTTTTCAACACAAGTTGACAAATTATTATTATTCAATAGATAGTAAAACTATATCACGGATTAAGCACTTCTCAACTCAAAATACACACTTAAACTTTTAAGCACACATAACCCGTAAGATCGTAAAAAAATTTGAACTCAGCTTCTAACACCGTCTCCCCCTATCGGTAACAACTCCTCCACGAACAACCAATATCCGTACAATAAGAATTTACAAGAAAATGAAATATTTTTGGATTTTTATATTTTCTGAAAGCAAATAAAATACGAAAAATTAAACACTCTATTTTTGTGAGTATCACCGGTTAGAAGTCATATCAGCAACATCAAACTGTTTTCACACTATCTGATAATTTTATAAGCAATATTTATGCAAAAATAGTTCAAGACGATTACCAGTATTGTTTATCCACTTAAACAAAATACATGAACATTTCAAGTACCATTACCTCGTGATATGTTTAGATACTTTATACTTGATATACTAGTGTGTCCCACTTCAGGACATACCCCCGCGATCAAGGTATGCACAAAAATTCATCGTAGTAGGTGAGTATACCAAAATTCATCCTTTTGAATTTACAATGTTTGATAATTGGTGATCAGGTCAGTACTTCCATACAGCAAAGAGACCAATATCCAACGAGGGTTAGGACAAATACCAAATTTTGGTATGAATAATGCAATTTGCACATTTGCATGACTCTCTAAGAGAGCTTCTTCAATATTTGGGATTTGGCATTTTAGCTCTTTTAAGATATCCTGGTTGTGCCTATGTCAGCATATATCTGGATGCAGCAGAAGGACAACCTTGATACCCTGATGAAATAACGATATAAAGACCTAAAACCTCAGATTTTTGCAATCTATCAACGCAAGATTTAAGGTTATAAAACCATATGCCACTGATATGTTCCCCACTCATACACAGTTTATTATATTTGTATCACAAAGGTAAGTTGATTATTTCATGCCTTTTGCCTACTGGTACATCATATGATGAAGCTGTTATCACACTTAAGCAATTTTCTTTTAATTTCAGTGTGACAGTCTAACTTGCTGATGTACTATCATTTCTTCCTTTTCGTACAGTGAAAAACTCATTTTTGATTTTCTATTTTTTTATGTTTTCTATTTTGAAAAGCAGTAAATTTATTTACAAAACTATTTTTATGGAAAAATGGTTATTCAGGATTCCTCATACCGTTGAGTTCGACTAAATGTTCAAAACGAGCCCTGTCAAATGCTTTTGTGTAAAGATCAGCCAGGCTATCTAGTGTGTCGACTCTATGCAGTTCAATTAATTTCTTTTCAGCACAATCGCGTATAAAATGATGACGAATGTCAATATGTTTTGTGCGACTGTGTTTTACGGGATTGTTGGTGATTGATATAGTGACATTATTGTCTATCATAATAGGAATACGAGTGAAATTCAAACCGTAATCGAGCATCTGCTGTTGGATCCAGAGAACCTGAGAGCAACATCTACCCGTAGCAATATATTCAGCTTCACACGTCGAGGTAGACACGCAAGACTGCTTCTTGCATTGCCATGACACGAGCCTCCCTCCTAAGAACTGACAACCACCTGTGGTAGACTTCCTTGTAGATTTGCATCCTCCAAAGTCCGAATCAGTGAAAGCAACAAACTTCAGATCACTAGCAGCTGGATACCATAACCCAAGTTTAGGTTTCCCCTTCAAGTAACGAAAAATCCGCTTCACCGCTTTCATATGGGACTCCTTTGGATTCGCTTGATATCTGGCACAAAGACATACTGCGAACATGATGTCGGGTCTTGAAGCAGTCAGTACATCAGAGAACAATCATTGGCCTATATTGAATTGGATCAACATCCTCCACACTCTCATGATCTGGACCAAGATTGTGATTCTCACATATAGGTGTATTGAAAGTAGAGCAATCCTCCATCTTGAAACGAGATAGAATGTCATACACATACTTCGTCTGATGAATAAACATCCCATCATTCTTCTGATCAACTTGTAAACCCAAAAAGTAGGATAATTCACCCATCGCACTCATCTCAAACTTGCTCTTCATCACCTCTTCGAAATCATGACACATGTTCTCATCAGATGACCCAAATATGATGTCATCTACGTATACCTGTACCAGCAGAAGTCCTCCGTCTTCCTCTTAATGAACAGTGTACTGTCAATTTGACCTCTTTCGGAACCATGTTTTAACAAATGTGCTGACAGTGTCTCATACCACGCCCTAGGTGCCTGATGTAGCCCATACAACGCCTTATCAAGTTGATAGACTCGATCTGGATAATCTGGATCAGTAAACCCGCCTGGCTGTGAGACATACACCACTTCTTGGACTTTCCCATAAAGAAACGCACTCTTCACGTCAAGTTGGTAAACTTTGAAGCCCTTGAATGAAGCAAAAGCTAGGAACAAACGAATTGCTTCCAACCTTGCTACTGGTGCAAACACTTCATTATAATCAATCCCTTCTTGCTGATTGAACCCTTTTACCACCAACCGAGCCTTATTCCTTATCACGATCCCTCGGTCGTCTTTCTTGCACTTAAACACCCACTTAGTGCCTATTTCTTTCTCCCCTTCAGGCAAGTCAACTAGCTCCCAAACTTTCAACTTCTTGAACTGAGCTAGTTCCTCTTGCATAGCTTCAACCCAACAATTTTCTTTTAGAGCCATATGAACATTTTTCATCTCCTCTTGGGTAATAAAGCAGCTATATAAACACTCATGAATCAACCCAGTCTTTTGAATCGAAGTAAACAAACGGGAACCTTCGAGCACACCTCTTCTCGTCTGAACACCTGCAACAGGATCACCAATGATGTTTTCAACTGGATGATCTCGGTGTACTTGTGTGGTAGCAATGGTGTCGACAACCAGATTATCTCCCAGATTAGATCCAACCTCCCCCTGAATAGTTGCAAATGGATTAGTGAAGTCCTCCCCCTGAATAGGTTCAGACTCACTATCACCCGAGTCCTCTAGAGCTGCACTAGAAGAAGTTTCTGGAGCCTCCGTCATCGATACACTCGATCGCGGCATAAAGTCACACTCTCCATCTTCACTGATCACAATATGGATCACTTGAGATTCATCTGCATTGGAAAATCAGGAATATTGAATGATTTAAAGACACTGTCATAATCATATAATATAGAAGGACCACTCGTTGATTGTTGAGGTGAATAACTAGTGATTTCCATGTTAAACACCACCTCAATATTACCAGTTTTTAGATGAAAAACCCTTTTATTCGGTGTTCCAGGCATATAGCCTAGAAAGTAACCCTCATCAGCTACTTCACCGAATTTTTGCTTATCTTTGTTTCGCACAATGGTGCAGGGTAATCCAAATGGTTCAAAGCCTTTTAAGTTTGGTTTTCGGTTAAACAATAGTTCATGACACGTTTTGTTAAACCGTTTAACCGTCAAAACTTTTTTCAGGACATAACAAGCTGTGTTCATAGCTTCTCCCCAGAAGAGAACTGGAAGCTTTGAATCAGATAGCATAGTCCTTGCGGCTTCAATCAATGTCCTGTTCTTCCTCTCAGCGACTCCATTCTGTTGAGGTGTATAAGGAGCTGAATATTGATGTTCAATTCCATTGCGAAGACAATAGAGATCCAGAACTTGATTCTTGAACTCCGTGCCATTATCACTCCTTATCCTCTTGATCCGTGCATCATGGACATTTTCCAATTTTGTAAAAGATCTATCAGCATCTCCGCTGTCTCATCTTCTGTACCTAAAAAGAAAACCCATGAATAACATGAGTAATCATCAGTGACAACTAAACAATAGTACTTTCCACCTATGCTCCTTACGTTCACTGGACAGAATAGATCCATATGAAGTAATTCGTAAGGGGCATCTATGGAATTTACTGTTTTAGACTTGTGAGGTTTCTTATGTTGTTTTCCCTTTTGACATGGAAGACATTTATCTTCCACGTGAAACCTCTGCACTGGCACCCCTTCCACTAAACCATTTTTAATAATATAGTTCATTTTTCGATAGTGGATGTGGGCCATGCGTCTGTGCCACAACAATGACTCAGCCTCCGATGCTTTTGATAGTAAACACGCCACCACAGTGGAAGAATCCTTAGCACCCATGTCCATGACATAAGTGTCATTTCTCCTTGGCGCTCTCATCACTATTCAATCATCCGGTATGACCAAACCAGGTTTCAACACCAAAGTTTTAGACTTTGTAAAGTGGACCGAGTGACCCTTGTAGCAGACTTGAGACATGCTCATCAGATTGTGCTTCAGCTGCTCAACATAGTTCACTTTGTCCAGTGTGATCTTCCCGTTTGTCATTTTTCCTCGACCGGTAATGTGCCCTCATTTAGCATCTGCAAAATTCACATATCCACCATCTATAATCTCAAACTCAGTCAGCAACCTCGCATCCCCCGTCATATGCCTGGAGCAGCCACTATCAACATACCACAAGTTGATAATCCTCCTTAGCAGCTCCTGCACCACCCAACAAAATTAGTTAGATTAGGGGACCCAAGACTTAATGGTCTTGGGTCATCCAGATTCATCAATCATAGGAACATCCATCCAGTATCCATCACTCCTAACAGGAGTCTTGGATCTTAGACCTGTTGATGGAAATGGTTTTTGATTTCCACTTGGTCTTTGGTCCTGAGGTTTCCTAAAAATTGTTT
Source organism: Scalesia atractyloides (assembly GCA_947069175.1). NCBI lineage: Eukaryota > Viridiplantae > Streptophyta > Magnoliopsida > Asterales > Asteraceae > Scalesia > Scalesia atractyloides. The sequence continues at coordinate 86,983,642 of CAMTDV010000008.1, forward strand.
GGACTTTGCGACCTTTGGACATTATGATTTTGGTTCCATGAATTTTGATGATGATAATTTCTAAAGCCATCGTTATAAAAATTTCGACGACCAACATTCTGGTATCGATTTTGATATTGACCTTGACTTCTTAAATTATTTGATGGACCATTAAAGTTATTCATTCTTGGCGAACTACTTCTAGGTCTATCATATCTGCCTGATGTATATGCAGGTTGAAATCTTTGTTGATTTCTTTAAGAACGAGGAACTTGTTGAGTTCCTTTTTCAGCCTTATCTACACCAACAGCAACACTCTGTTGCTTGGTAGCAGATATCTTAGGTGAGTTAACCATCTTCTCACCATCACCACTTTTTGCTGGTGATTTTTCTCTCTGTTTCTCACTTACCTGTGCTTCACTCTTTTTGTTAGGACAGCAGCTAGCTACATGTCCTTTTCATGACATTTGAAGCATGATTTTCTAGCCGAAGACTTCTTTATAGAAGCCTCTTGCTTAGATTCATCAGGTGACGGTGATGATGAAGATGACGATGCCTTCGAAGGATCATGTTTAGTTTGCTTAACTTCTGATTTTTCTTTGTTTTTATTTTTAGCAAACTGCACATTAGACTCTTTTGTAATAACAGGGACCTCTTCTTTCATATCACTCCCTTTAACAAAATCAACCTTTTTAACAAAAACTTTTTTTTGATTCTTAGAGAGTGTATTCTTTGTTTTCAAACTAGTGTCTCTATTATTATCCTTCTTGGCATTTTCAGTCACATCAACATCCTCTGATGTGGAACTACCATGTGTAGTTGACACAAAGTCTGTAAGCTCTTCTTCATCTTGCAAGAAAGAATAGTCGTGACCAAGAGGTGGTGGAACTTCATTCAAACCTTTGAAACCCACACAAGTCTTGTCATTACTCTTCTTCAGGCCATTCATCATGTGTTTCATGACAAAGGATGAATCTCTAAATTGATTTAATTTCTTTTCAAGCTCACAAATTTTAAGTTGTGCTTCGGACAACTCTTTGCACTTTTCAGAAACCTCTTTTGTTTTCTCACTCATCGTATCATGAGCTAAGTCAATAACTTGAAGTTTTTCATTAAGCTTACAGGTTAGAATATTAATTTCTTCTTCATAACCTTTAATTTTCTTCAAGTATAATGACTCATTTTGTTTTACGAAAAAGTTTGATTCTTTTAAGTTCGAGAGCTCATTAGCCAGACTTTGGTTTTGTTGTGTTAATGTGTCAACCTCACTTTGCAGTTCACAACATTTCAAACAAACAGAACTACCAGAGTTAGAACATACCTCGCCTGTTGATTTGCTTATATCAGCCATGAAAGCATCAAAATCAGCAGCCATCTTTTTCTCTGTAGCAGTCTGTTCTCCATCAGCCTTCTCAGCTACCTTCTCTTGCTCTCCCTCAGCATCAGCTTCACTTCTCATCAGCATCATTCATTCTTCATCAGCAACTGGAGCTATCTCAGCCATGAACGCCTATGAGGTGTTGTTATCACTCTCCAGATGAGCACTCCAATCATAAGAACCCTCTCTGGCAGTAGAAATCAGGGCCTTTGATCCAGTGTTGTTTGATGCATTCCTATTGCTTGAACCATGACCATGAGAATCTTGAAAGGATAAACTAGAATGCGATTCAGACTTTCCTCTTTGACAATATCTAGTGAAATGTCCGTAGTTGTGACAATTATAACACTTCACTTTCGACTTGTCAAAGCCCACACTCTTTCCAACGAACTTCCTGCCTGTTCTGTTCATGAAGCTTTTCACCCTTCTAGATATCATGGCCATCTGCCATTGCAAATCCATCTCCTCTAAGTCATCAGGGTTGATCTGATCATAATCTTCATCAAACGTAGCAGGATCAGATATTTTTTGCTGAATGTAGTTCTAGTAGGAAGCAATAAAAGAAGCAAGCAATGCCAGGTGATCTTCAGCACTTTTGACACTCAGAGGCATAGACTTAGAACTGCTGTTACTTGATTGTTGTCTCTTAGCCCCTGACGAGCCTCCTGAATTAGCAATGAAACATACTTCTCCATCAGAATTTGTCACTATCTGTTCATTCTCACATGAGAGAAACGCAGTTGCAGTGTCACTAGAAGCATTGTTGGAAGATGAAGGTGTAAGACCTTTATAAATCCCCGGATCTTGAACCTGATCATAACCCGTTTCCTTCTTCTTCATATTGAGCTCATAAGTTCTCAACTTCCCAACAACCTCTTCCAAGTCTTTCTTTCCATAATCAGCTTCGCCCTTTATCATTAACGTGTAAATATCCCACTTTGCAGGTAAAGCATCCAGCAACTTGTCGTTTATCTCCACATCTGTGTATCCCTCTATGTCATAATTATCTATTTCTGACATCAGATGATAATATCTTCAAGGGACTCACTCCTCATGCCCTTAAACACAACAAACTATTTCTTCAGTAGATCCACTTTGTTCTTCTTCACATCGGTATTGCCTTCATACCTCTTCTCCAGGGCATCCCACATCTCCTTCGATGTTGTATACCGCTTGAATGTATGTTTGATGCCATCAGGTAACGACATCTTTATAGCAGCTAAGGCTTTCTTCTCTGACTCATACATCCTCTTCTCAGCTTCAGACATATTCACGTAAGCAGTAACACGTTGTCTGCCCTCAAAATCATGCGTTGGGTTAGCGTACCCATCTTGAATACAGATCCACATCCGTGTGTCCTGATATTCAATAAAGGATTGAAACCTATCCTTCCAAGTAAGATAGTTCTCCACCTTCAGCATCTTTGGAGGTTTATTTGTGGTACCAGCCTCATGCTCCATCCTCAACAGCTCATTTAAGTTTGACATATTCAACATTTTTACCGAACCGGCTCGTTAAAAACGTTAAAACTTGTCCGAAATGAGTGTTACCAAATTATACTATTAGACTCATCTCGTCGATATGATTCTAATGATGTATATTGTCCGATTGTGATTTTTAGAATTTTCGTGCCTTTTTTGGTCCTAAAAATCACACGAGTCTAACTGTCCAATCGGTTCGTCAAAATTGTTTATGGATCAATTTCTATGTCCGAATACGTTTAACTCTAGTTACGTCACCTGGTTAAGTTTCCACCTTTTTATGTGTAACCCGGAATAGTGTAAAATCCGAAATGATAACTCTGAATGAAAATCTAAAATGAAAATCCGGAACAGTGATCCGAATTACTAATCTGAGATGGTGATCGGAATAGTGATCCGAGATGAAATCCGGAATGCACTGTTCCGATCCGAAATAGAATCCGGAATAGACTATTCTGATCCGAGATGGTATCCGGAATACAATTCTGATATGAAAATCAATCCGAAATAGAATCCGAAATGGCTTTTCTTGTGACATTCGTGTAAAACGGGTTTCAAAACCCGATTCGTTCAAATAAATCAAGTATTAAATTTGAAATCTTGTTAAGTAATTTTTTTTTCACCAGTTAATTTATAGTTTATAAATAAATTAAAAAGGAACTAAAACATTAAATAGAAATAATAAAGTTAATAAATAAGGTTAAAAATACTAAAAAAAAATAATACAATCGGGCAACCGGGTTCGAACCCGGGTCCCCATCAAACACACACACAGCATAGACCACCGAGCCATACACCACTTGTTTCAAAAACCAAAACAACTATATTTTATACTCGATCAAAGGTCAGCTTACAAATTTGAATTTTGGCTAAATCAGTAACGGACCGACAAGCTCAATTCAAGCAATCACGCTAAATTATTGGTTTCCGGTTGATAAAGCGTGTGTAACTGATGTTGAAAATCAGTTATAACCGCAAGAAGAATCAATTTGATATGAAACCAATTGAAATCAATGATTTCAAAATCAAGATTTTAAAACCGTAAACTTGGCCATCCTTTGCCTATAAATAGCAACTTCAACCAGTTCTAAAACTCGTTCAATCTCTCAAACTCTCTCTTAAACTCTCGCTAAAACACTCTGAAGCCGTCCCTACAAGTCGCCGGAATCCGCAGCTACTCGCCGGAAAACCGAGAGCATCCTTCTAGTCGGTATAATCCTTTAAACCTCTGTAATTCATTATCTAGCATGTTTTAAAACTAAATCGATTCACCAAAACTGATTAAGCATGTCTCAGTCGAAATTATGATTCTGGGTCTTAAATGGTGAAAAAGATGAAGTTGAGATAGTGTTTAAATATAAATAAAAACGGGTATTTAACCGGGTTAGACACACAGTCCAGCGGTGGACTGTGTGCAATTACAAAGCACACGTCCCGGGTTCGAGTCGCACATGTTTCCGATTTTGCGAAATAAAACCAACACTTTTTAAACTTATTCAGATCAACTCATAACATGTATATAAAATTAATATAATTCAGTGTTTATGCGGGTTAGACACACAGCCCAACTGGTTGGGCTGTGTGCACACGAAACGTAGGTCCCGAGTTCGATTCCTGCTTCTGTAACCGGTTTTGGCAATTATTAAAGCTTTTTAAATAAAAACAAAATATAAATTAATCTAATTTGTATATATATATAATTAAAAACGAGATTATTTCGGGTTAGACACGTAGCTCAGTTGGTAGAGCTGCGTGCACGTATACGGGAGGTCACGAGTTTGAACCTCACACGCTGCCTATAATAAATGAGTCAGACCGGTCGTTGACCAGTCAACCCTTAGAAAAAGGGTAATTTTTTTTAATTAAAAAATCCTTTTTATTTTCTTTAAAAATTAGTTAAAAATACCTCAAAATAAGGTTTTAAAGCCTAAAAATTTGCACTAAATTCACAAAAATAAATCTAAAAAAATCTCATTAAGAGCACTAATTAAAAATATTAATCTCAAATAAAATTTATTTATTTATCGAATTATTACGTTATTATTTAGGTTAGTTTTCCCTCGTCGGTTGAATCATAAATTCGTGCGCATTCATCATTATCAAGGAACGCACCCACTGTGAGTGAATTCTTACAAATTCCCCTTTTTATTCATGTTTTGGGGTGTATCATGTGTTGCTTTAATTACTTCGTTTATTCAAACTTGTGCTATTACCGTTATATGATCTAAACTTGTGATGTAAATGTTGTTTGTTGTGATGTGTGTTTACATTTTGTCAAGTTGCGTGCAAATCATTCATTAGGCCCATCAGTTCCTCGTTGGAGACGAGTTGAACATCGCGTGCCTTATTAGATCGGCTCCGTTTGATTGAGCCTTGATCTCATTGTTCATCATTTGGTGTGTGCTTGTGCATTAATTGATATTATGTGTATTGTGATTATGTTGTTTGTTGTGATGTGTGTTTACATTTTGTCAAGTTGCGTGCAAATCATTCATTAGGCCCATCAGTTCCTCGTTGGAGACGAGTTGAACATCCGTGCCTCATTGTTCATCATTTGGTGTGTGTGGTGTGCATTTAGTTGATATTATGTGTATTGTGATTAAATTTACATTTACGTTTACTCATATGTGGTTATGCACCTTTTTATAACCAATATAATAAAGTCGTTCAAATGTTTTCATAAGATTCACTCGCCAACTTTTGTTGACCCAAAACCCTATTTTACACATGATACAGGTGGACAGGTTGAAGCAAGGAATACATAGGAAATTGCCTTAGAAGAAAAATAATGAAGTCATGAAAAATGTATTTGAACATGTTGTACTTTATGTTTACTGTAATTTTATTCTTTAAAAAGAAATAATAAATATGAAATTTTATAGTAAATGTCATGAGCTTTGATGAAAACCCAATCATGCCCCGACTACCATTTCCGCTGCGGGTCAGGGTGTGACATTTCTGATCTGAATTGCACTGTTTTCCATATCCGAAATGCAGATTCTGGTCCGAAATTCAAGTGTTCAATCCGAATTACTATGCTTTTTGATCCGGAATGCCTTTCTTCAATCCGAATTCCTGCTATTAATCCGAAATACCTGCAGAAAATCTGAAATACCTGCAAAACCCTAAAACAGCCGTCAAAACCCTAATTAAGCCGTCACAAACTTCAAGAAACAGCCTCCAAATCGCCCAAAAACCCAACTTTTTCTACTGTTACGATTCTTAACCGAGCAATAATCAAGAGCCAATTGCTCTAATACCAATTGTAGGTCCCCTAGTCCTTATGGATCTTGACAGAATCGTCTATCTAATCTAGAGTGCGGAATCCCCTAGATCAGATTTCACAGAAAACACGAACACGAACAAGAACACGAACACAATTCTTTTAAACTGTCTTCTATTGATTATCAAACATAATTGTTTTACAATCAATTCAAGACTCTCTCTCCAAACTCTCTGAAGCAATTCTCTCAGCAACTGAACAATAGAACCAGCAACTAACTGAGCAGCCTTAACCTTAATCACAGCCTCCCTATATATAGATATAGCTTATGCTCATGGGCTAGGGTTTCTGCATGGACTGCTAACGGGTTTAAGGCCCAATTCGCCTACCATGCCCTATTTTATGTCTAGTTCAGCCCCATTACTTCTAATTAACTATTACAAAACTAAACCCACTAATCGTTAATCATTTTACTAATTACAAGATATCCAAAGACCATAGCAGTTGTCACAAATATGCACCAACATTCTTCCATATTCTAATAATTATTACCAACTTATTGAAGTGTCAAAATAGGTTTCATAACATATATAAGATCAATTTAAGATTTTTTCCGAAAAATGGCCAGTTTGACTTTTTAATATCATAACTTTGACCCGTCAATTGGTCTAGCAAACGTGATCTTCAGGAGTTGCTCTTTATAGGGACTAACACTTACCTTATTACGATCACTTAGCCATGTTCGTTACGAACAATGGCTGGACCATAATGGTCTTAACCGAAAGTCAAGGCGTTTTCCGTAAAACGCTTGACTTTTTTTATAGAAGCCTATAAACGAAAATGCAAGAGGAAGGAACACTTACAAAAGGTTCCTAGGATTAAATAGAACTAATTTGGATGCTCCTTTCAGTTAGGAACTTCCAGAGGAGGGAGAAGAGTTGAAAATGAGAAAGTTGCTTTTTCAAGGGTTGAACCTTTGCACCTATTTATAGTTGGAGAGCTTAAAGGAGGTGATGCCAGGTGTTAAGGGGTGTAAGAGGGAGCTTACAAGTGTCCTAAAACGTGGCATAACAGTTTGGGAATCCATAGTTTCGAGTTAATTGGCTTTTGGCAACACGTGTGGAGGCCAAGCAAAACTTTCAGCAGATACATGCCTCTCGCGCCCGCGAGAGGCCAAGGCCTTGCTTCTCGCGCCCCGCGAGTGTCCCATGTCAGTTTTTAAAATTTGCCACCTTTAGCCCCTCAACTTATTAAACACCCTTAACTCCTTCTAAAACACCTTTTTAGCATATTTAACCCTCCGTAACCAATATTTGGCATATCTGGGAGTATGCCTGGACATTGTCGAGCTCTTGGTTCGTTAAAAGGTCACTCAGAGGTATAAATTAACATGTTGACACTTTTAACCCCTCCATTATCCAACTTTCACATATTTATAGAATTGGACCCTCTCGTCCAACAAATGGGACATATGAGAGTTAGGACTTCGTAAAGGATTACTCAGAGGCTCATTATAAGCATGTTGACTCCGATGTCACTCAGAGGCTGGGCATGTTGACACAACGGTCACTTAGAGGCCAAGTCCTAGCATATTAACACTAATGGTCACTCAGAGGCTATGTTTTAAGCATGTTGAGCAAATGGTCACTCAGAGGCTTGGTTTATGCATGTTGACATCAGAAGATCACTCAGAGACTTCGTTTGAGCATGTTGACATTTTTAGTCCCTGTTAGTCTTTAATAGACTTAAAATAAAAGTATAACACGTGTCGCTATATTATTGACACGATGTTACAGGGTGTTACATCCTCACCCACTTAAAAGAAAATCTCAACCTTGAGATTTTATTCAAATAGATGGGGGTACTTTTGTCGCATAGTGGACTCAACCTCCCATGTAAACTCGGGACCTCGAAGGGCATCCCATTTAACCTTTACTATAGGTATTAATTTCCTTCGAAGCTTCTTGACCTGTCGATCCTGATCGAAATTAGTTTTTCAACGAACCTCGGGTTTTCATCTATTTGCACATCTTTGTGCGACATTGCTAGTGACTCATCGGCTAGACATTTCTTAAGGTTACTGATGTGGAACACATCATGAATTCCACTTAGCTCCTCGGGTAGCCTAAGCTTATAAGCCATAGAACTGACACATTCGATCACCTCGAATGGTCCAGTATATCTCGGGCTTACTTGCCCTTCTTTCCAAAGCGTATCACACCTTTCCAAGGTGATACCTTAAATAATACTTTGTCCCCTATTTGGAACTTAAGAGGTTTTCACCTCTTGTCTTCATAACTCTTCTGCCTATCACGGGAAGCCTTGAGACGATCACGGATTTGCACAATCTTATCCGTGGTCTCCAGGACGATCTCAGGTCCTGATAGTTGGGCTTCGCCAACTTTTGCCCAGCACACAGGCGTTCGACATTTTCTCCCATACAAGGCTTCATAAGGAGCAGCTTTGATGCTTGTATGATAACTATTATTATAGGAGAATTTTTTTAGGGGTAAATGGTCATCCTAACTTCCACCTAAATCAATCACACATGCCCTAAGCATGTCTTCCAACGTCTGAATAGTACACTCACTTTGACCATCAGTCTGAGGATGGTAAGCCGTACTAAAATTTAATCTTGTGTCTAAGGATTGTTGGAAACTTTTCCAAAAATGAGTTGTATATCTAGTACCTCTATCAGATAAAATAGATACTGGCACACCATGTAGGGACACAATTTTGTCCACGTACAACTTAGCCAATTTGTCAGAGTTATACGTATCTTTGATTGGCAAGAAATATGCTGACTTAGTCATCCTATCCACAATGACCCAAATAGTGTCATTTCCACTTTTGGTCTTAGGTAACTTGGTAATCAAGTACATAGTTACCATTTCCCATTTCCAGGTGGGAATTTCCAATTGTTGTAGAAGTCCTGACGGCTTTTGATGTTCGGCCTTAACTTGCGAATACGTCAGACACTTAGCTACAAAAATGGCTATGGATTTCTTCAGACCTATCAACCAATAATATTTTTCAAATCTTGATACATCTTGTCACCACCTGGGTGAACTGAGTATCTTAAATTATGCGCTTCGTGGAGGATTAGATCTCGAAGTCCTCCAAAAATTGGAACCCAGATTCTATCATTAAATCTAAGGATTCCATCCTTTCCAGGCGTTAACTGATCAACAGTTTCGCCTAATCCTTCATTAGGAGTATTAGCCTCTAATAGAGCTTGCTTTTGCGCATCCAATAGCTTTTCATTCAAGCTATTTATGAGCTTAATGCTCTTCGCATTAATCCTAATATGCTTAATTCGTTCCTTGCGACTTAAGGCGTCAGCAACGACGTTTACCTTGCTGGGATGATAGGGAATTTCGCAATCATAATCGTTAAGTGTTTCCATCCAACGACGATGTCGCATGTTTAATTCCTTCTGATTGAACAAATACTGGAGACTTTTATGGTTAGTGTATATGATACACTTGGTGCCATATAAGTAATGTCTCCATAGCTTTAGTGCAAATACAATGGCACCCAATTCCAGATCATGATTGGTGTAATTCCTTTCGTGCACCTTTAACTGTCGTGATGCATAAGTAATTACCTTGCCTTTTTGCATTAGCACACAGCCCATGCCAGTGTGCGATGCATCATAGTAAACAATAAAGTCTTCAACACCCTCAGGTAGGGATAACACAGGAGCATTGCTCAACTTGTGTTTCGGAATCTCAAAAGATTCTTGTTGTTTTGGACCCCAAATAAACTTAACATTTTTACGGGTCAAGGTAGTCAAAGGAGTGGCTATCCTGAAAAGTTCTCGATGAACCTTCTATAGTAACCAGCCAATCCTAAGAAGCTACGAATTTCTGATGGGGTTTTGGGTACTTCCCAATTCATTATGGCTTCTATTTTGGCGGGATCCACTTGGATGCCATGATCACTTACAATGTGTCCAAGAAGTTGGACTTTTCTACGCCAAAACTCACACTTAGAGAACTTAGCATAAAGCTTCTCTTGCCTTAGCAGTTCTAAGATGCACCGAGATCAACTTGATTACGAGAGTAGATAAGTATGTCGTATATGAAGACAATGACAAATTTTCCAAATTTGGTTTGCAGACTCTATTCATGAGATCCATGAATGCTGCAGGTGCATTTGTGAGCCCAAAAGGCATCACTAGGAATTCAAAATGACCATATCGGGTCCTGAAGGCAGTCTTAGGAACATCCTCACTCCTAACCTTCAGTTGATGATATCCAGATCTTAGGTTAATCTTGGAGAAATAACAATCCCCTTGAAGTTGGTTGAATAAATCGTCGATCCTGGGTAATGGGTAATGGTTCTTGATTGTTATCTTGTTTAGTTCGCGGTAGTCAATGCACATCCGCATTGAACCGTCCTTTTTCTTAACAAAAAGAATTGGAGCCCCCCAAGGCGAGGAACTTGGCTGAATAAAGCCTTTCTCTAAGAGTTCATCTAACTACGTCTTTAAGTCCTTCATTTCTATTGGTGCTAATCAGTATTGAGTTCTAGCTACGGGTGCTGATCCAGGTAGGATGTCAATCCTAAACTCTACTCACCTATTTGGAGGTAGACCTGGTAGTTCTTCGGGAAAAACATCAGAATACTCCAAAATAACTGGAAGGTCTTGAATATTTGGCTTAGGTTCGTTGATAGTGACTTGTGCCATGTAAAAGACACAACATTTCCTTAAACACTTGGATGCCTTAAATAACGACACCTTGTCTGGCAATCCATAGTGTGAATCTCCATTGATGGTGATCATTTCACCAGATGGGGTTTTAATTTCGATGAGTTTCTCATCTAGGCAATGCGGGCTTGGTGATGGGATAACCAATCCATATCTAAAACTACATCGATCCCCGCCAATTTCATTGGCAAAAAAGAGATAGGAATGGAATGGTTCTTAATGAATATAGAGCATCCATCAAGAATGGAAGATGCTATTTCTAAAGTTCCATCAGCAAGTTCTATCTCATACGTTTTGTCTAGAGTTCTTATGGGTAAGTTTAATAGTTTACTAAACTTATGGTCTACAAAAGACTTATCTGCACATGAATCAAAAAGAACTCTAGCATATGTATCATTGATGAGGAAAGTACATGTTATGACGTTGTTGTCATTAACGGCTTCCCTAGCATTTATCTGGAAAGCACGAGCATTCTCTTTCTTAGCCTCTCCAGGCTTTGCATCATTATTTGTGGGGTTCTTAGGACAATTCGGCTTAATATGCCCTTTCTCATTACAGCCATAACAGACGACATCTTTAAGATTTTTTTGCATTCATGGGTCTTATGCCCTTTTCTTTTGCAAATACCACAGGGTTTAATCTGAGGGTTGGTATTGCATTGCCCCCAATGCCTGTGGCTATAGGTCTTGCATAAAGGTCTATCATCAGACCTATGTTGGTTCTTCTTGAACCCAAAATTTCCTTTCTTCTTAAACCTTTGGGAGTTATCATCCTCCCGTTTTCTTTTCCCGCCAGTCTCCGTCTTGACTGACTTTTGCCTCACCAAATCCAAGGTGAGGGAGAGAGATAGGTCAACAGTGGACTATAGGTAGTAGGCTGAGCAGCCTTTACCATCCCCTTTATCTCGGGTGATAACCCATTAATAAAACGTGCAATGCGTTTGGTTTCAGGGGTAATCAAATAGGAAACTAACCTAGATAGAGAAATGAAATCGGGAACATACTTCCGTCAATCTAGGTTCTTCATGGTGAGAGTCAGGAAATCTGACTCTATCTTTTTCACCTCATAGGGTGGGCAGTAAGTTTCCTTAACAAGGTCCACAAACTTGGACCATCCCAAATTGTACATGTATACTTTACCTGTGGATTGGATCATAGCCTTCCACCAAATTAAGGCATCACCTTTGAAGGATTGTGATACATACTTTACCACATCCTTTTCAGCACAGCTGCTGATATCCACAATCTTTTCCATCTCGTCCAGCCATTTCAAGGCTTCCACAGCTCCTTTTTCCCCATTAAAATCATGTGGCTTGTAGGAGACGAAATATTTGTAGGTACATCCGTCTTTAGAAGAATGGGACCTATTAGGAAATTCTATCTTCTTTGTTTCACTCTTTGCATTTGAAGAGTGAACTGAGCTCTCTTTGTGAGCTGAGGATGGTGCGATTGATAATGTCGGGAGCGAGTAGGACTCGACTCCCTAAGTTTTTCTATGGCCTTTTCCATGGCCTTTCCCACAGTTGTGTCTATGCGAGCTTGGAAATCTTCATTATTAATGGCTATGTTCTCTGTGTTATTAGAGTTAACATCCCGGTGGCTACTTTGCGCCTCATACGAGTTGGCCATTCTTTAAAGCTTTGGTTCTAAACACCAAATTTAAGTTTCTTTTAGCTATGGTATTAATAACCATATTGGCTGTAAACATTGGATATGACAATCCATCGCCTAATCAAGTTAGTGTGAATAACATCACAACTCTTAGGCTTATTATATCTATTTTTGGCCTAGGTCTCATAGGCTTGTCACGAAGGACATTAAAATAAGGCACATTGGTATGTCGCTAACGGACATAAAATATGGCACATTGGCCTGTCGCTAATGGACATAAATATGGCACGTTGGCCTGTCACTAATGGACATAAAATATGGCACATTGGTCTATCACTAGTGGACACAAAATATGGCAGATTGGCCTATCACTAATGGACATAAAATATGGTACATTGGCCTGTCACTAATGGACATAAATATGGCACATTGGTCTGCATCTCTAATGGATGTCAATTATTATCATCATATTGATGATATTAGCCGGGATCACATTGATCACATAGGCTATAAATAGGTTTTAGGACATAGTTCATTTACCTAGACGGCTAGTGTGGTTCCTCAAGCCACACTACCAAGAGTATGAACATTCCTGAATGTGAACATAAGAGTACCTTAATGGTTGATTAATAGTCCCGGTCACATTCGACCTTAACGACTTGGATGCTTGAACTTAGTCCACCACCTCTGGATATAAGGATAAATTCCCTTAACTATCATGATAGAAGGCCCTTTATCCTTAACAATCATTTATAAGCTGGCCAAATATGTGACCTGTGCCACTTGGCTAATCAAAACCACTAAGATCTTTCTGGAATTATTTAGCAGAGCAAAACCTTTGAATAAAATCGAGACGCTTGCTTTGAAAAAGGATGAATACATATATATAATTCCAAAATACTTTATTAAATTCCAACAGAAGTTACAATACTACAAACAATGAAATAAACTGTCCATGCAAGGACTAAAGAAATAAAAATAAAAATGTCCACGCAGGGACTAAGGAAATAATAATGTCCTCCCAGGGACTAAATATATTTAGAAAGGGACTTCACTCGTCCTTCCTTCCCTTAACTAACTTGGAGAGTTTCTTGAAGAACTTGTTCGTCTTTTTCTCCGTTTTCTCCGCTTGTTGTTGCATTTCTTTCATTCATTCTAAGGCCTCATTGATGGCCTTGAGTGGCTGTGGAGGTTGTGGTTGTGGCATTGCATCGGATACTGGTACCCATAACTTGGATATCCAGTTGGTGGATAAGCAGGTGAGAAAGGAGACGGGTAAAGTGCGCTATGCATGACCACTTGCATGTAAGGGTCATGCGACAATGCTTGGTAATCAATTGGTGTAGATGGGTTAAAAGGATCATATCCAGTATTATCTGGATATGTAGGGATAGGATTATTATAACCCGATGGTGGTGGTTGAACTGCGGGTGATGGCGTTGGTTCCACCACAGGTGAGGTATTAGAGGGTCCACCCATTTGTGGGTCATCTTGAATAGTAGGGTAGGGTTTAGGCAATGGTGGTAGCGAACCTGACCGTTGACCTGCAGGTACTAACATACGTGCTCCACGTTTCCTCCTCGGTGGCTCAGGTGGCGACTGATGATGTTCTACTGGTTCCATGTGAACATCTTCTTGTATATGAGGTGGTTGAGAGTGATGGGAAGGAGTGTTGGTGAAGGTACATTGGTTCCAATATTGGTCCCAGTCATTAAGACCTTGATATGGCGATCCAACATAAGAGTTTGAATCGCTCGATATCTTGATGGGATGCATATTTGAACCTGACGGCGGCATCTCCGGATCAGAGTCCTCGTCCATTGGGTTTGGCTGATCCAACTGATTCTGATCAGCTGGGGGTGTGTTAAAGTATTGGTTGGGGTTAAATTCATCCTGATAAGAATGATGAGAATGGTGAGAGTGGTGTGAATGATGTGAATGGTACGAGTGATAAGAATTTTGGTATGGGAAGGTGAATGTTGTGGTAGTGGCCATGAATCCCCCAAATCTTCATAGGGGTTCGGGTGATGTGGATGTGGAGGGATATGTCTTGAAGGTCCTGCCCTCATTGGTCCTTTTCCTCTTCCTCGTACACGTGGCGACATTTACCTATTAAAAATCAATTAAAAAACAATACTAATAACTTAATAATGAAATCAGTAATCCTAGGTCAATTCCTAGACTCGGAAGTCTAAGGAATGTGCTTGTGTAAGTTTGAGATTAAACACAAAAGGCTAGTGTTTAATTCTCTCAAACGTTGGCTCTGATACTAACCTGTCACACCCCAGATTTCCAACCAAACACCGGTGGGCCTTGGTGGGGAATATCATCACGTAAAGTTGATATCCTCATAGTCAATTAAACACAGCACAGCGGAAGCCTTGAATTTAAATTACTATTACAAACCAAATGTTCGAAATACAAAATAATATACAGGCTCGTAATAGAAGATCCACAGGCGGATCATAAATTGTACAAAGAAAGAATGTAAATCAGACTTTGGGCAAATCTAGGATTTGCAAGATCCTCTTATCACTACCGAGCACTTCCAGCCTATTTTCGTATTCTACCTGCAAACTTAGTCTTTTGAAAATACGTCAGCTTTCGCTGGTAAATAAACCCAACTGACTCATTTTTGAAAAAATTAAAATAAAATCTTTTATAACTTGGAAAAATTGACCGTCCAAACTTGTTAACAGATATACATGTTTGTCCATACATATAGGGCCTAGTACAAAAACCGAGACATGATTAACGTACACACCACTTATGAACTCACGAAGGAGTTATCCCCAACAAGTGTGGGTAGTTGTATTTGAGCGTCTTTCAGGTGTATCCTACACCCGCGCTAAGGTCGTGGCCATTATCTAATGTAATGAGCCAAGGATATCCAAGACACGGTAGTTAACCCCTGATGTTTAAGTTATCAAACAAAACTGACTAAAACAGAATATGCGAATTTACTAGCCACAATCCGGTATTCGATTAATCCCATTTCCGACCAAACGGTAATAATTTACCGTATCCCAAGCCCGTATAGGGAAAATAAGTCGAGAGTATTTACCTGAGCTATTCTTCGTTTAAACGCAAGATTTATTAACTCAGCCGTACACAAAAGTACTAAGTGCAGCTAGCATTTATCGGCAAGTCTCTAGTCTGGATTATGGCATAAGCTAACCAATTAAATACTAATGGTCTTGTTTAAGTCATAGACTTAGACCGAGTAGTGTACATGATCAAAACATATATATAACACCCTGTAAATATCGTGTCCAATAATTTAGTGACACGTGTTGTATTTTTAATATAGTTAATTTAAGACATATGGACTAAAAGTAACAACATGCTCAAACTAAGCCTCTGAATGACTTTCTGATGTCAACATGCATAAACCTAGCCTCTGAACGACCATTAGTGTCGTTATGCATAAAATGTAGCCTCTGAACGACCATTAGTGTCGTTATGCTTAAACTCGGCCTCTGAGTGACCCTTGGGTCAACATGCCTAACCTCTGAATGACATCGTAGTCCATGCTTATGCTGAGCTCTGAGTGATCCTTTACGTAGTCCTAATCTCATATGTCCTGTTTGTTGGATGAGGGTGATTAAATCCATTATTATATGAAAGTTGGATAATGGAGGGATTAAAAGTGTCAACATGTTAATTTATACCTCTGAGTGGCCTTTTAACGAACCGAGAGCTCGACAATGTCGGGCATAATCCCGGGTATGCCAAGTATTGGCTACGGAGGGCTAATTATGCCAAAAAGGTGTTTTAGAAGGCTTTTAGAAGCTTTATAAAGTTAAGGGGTTAAAGT
This sequence comes from Scalesia atractyloides, assembly GCA_947069175.1. Classification (NCBI taxonomy): domain Eukaryota; kingdom Viridiplantae; phylum Streptophyta; class Magnoliopsida; order Asterales; family Asteraceae; genus Scalesia; species Scalesia atractyloides. The sequence goes on from CAMTDV010000008.1 coordinate 86,999,844, forward strand.
GTCAATTTTTGAAACTGGCCAAGGGTGGTCGCGGGCCGCGAGAGACCTGGCCTGGGTCTCTCGCGGGGCGCGAGAAGGGGTCTGCAGCAGAAAATTTTTCTTGGCTGCCACACAAAGCTCCAAAACCATTAAAATCGAAACCAATGGCTTCCCAAACTGCTATGCCACGTTTTGGGACACTTGTAAGCTTCCTCTTACACCCCTAAACACCTGGCTTCACCTCCTTTAACTTCTCCAACTATAAATAGGTGCTTAAGTTCACATTCCAACTTGAACCTTTCTCATTTATTCACTCTTCTCCCTCCTCTGGAAGTTCCTAGCTACAAGGAGCATCCCACATAGTTCTTTTGCACCTTAGGAATCACTGGTAAGTGTTCCTTCTTTGTGCATTTTCGTTTAAAGGCTTTTATAGCCAAAAGTCAAGCGTTTTACGGAAAACGCTTTGACTTTCGGTTAAGACCATTATGGTCCAGCCATTGTTCAAAATGAACATGGCTAAGTGATCGTAATAAGGTAGGTGTTAGTCCCATAAAGGGCACCTTCTGAAGATCACGTTTGCTAGACCAATTGACGGGTCAAAGTTATGATATTAAAAAGTCAAACAGGCAATTTTTCGAAAAAATCACAAATTGATCTTATATATGTTATGAAACCTGTTTTGACAGTCCCTATAAAGGGCACCTTCTGAAGATCACGTTTGCTAGACTAATTGACGGGTCAAAGTTATGATATTAAAAAGTCAAACAGGCCATTTTTCGGAAAAATCACAAATTGATCTTATATATGTTATGAAACCTGTTTTGACACTTAAACAAGTTGGTAATAATTATTAGAACATGTAAGAACATGTTCGGCTCATCAATTTCAGTTCTAGGGTCGGTTCGCAACCGAAAGTCGTGAAGTTTGACTTCTGCTTAGACTTTCGATTCTGACCCGATTTAGATTAGTTATCTACTGATCTAAAGTTGCATTATGATCATAATATAATGTAGCATAACCCTCTGAGGTTATATTACATGATCATAATCAGAATCCAAGTTTATGCGCAAGTTCCATAATTATGCCATTCTTGACTAAAATGCCCTTTTTGTATAAACAAGGTTTTGAATGGTAACGAACTTGAAAATGAGTTTAGTACTGATGCAATATTATAAGTAGGATTATTTGGGATGTTAAACCAAGTTATAAATTGAGTTTTCAAACAGGTCCTTAAACTATGTCAATAAATGACGATTTTAGCCCTTGTGGCTTATAAAATGGTTTTAATCAAATCTTTTCAAGGTAAATCATTTACCTACTGATATGTTATATTAAATAACATATTTTAAACATTTTAATCTGACCCTAATGTCAGTTTTCATTAAACATCGCATAAAACGTCATTTTACGACATAAGCGTCGTTTTGGCGCATAGTATGGTTTCAAACCATATTAATTGACAAAGACTTGATACCTACTGATTTTAAAACTTATTTTAAACATATTCACAGTAGGTACGTATTATAAACTCAGAATCCCAAATAATTTATAAACTATGTGTAAAATGACCAAAATGCCCCTTCGGTGCATAGTTTGGTTATAAAAGATAATTTACACACATAATTAATATCCTACTGATATTATATCATAAATAAAAATTTTTTCAAGAATACTCATGATTATAAACATAAAACATATTCAAGTTCCTTTTATACGGTATATAATTACCGAAATGCCCTTATAAGGCATAATTTCGTTTTAAAACCTTAACGGGCATACAAGTTGATATCCTACTGATATCTTAACTCATTTGAAATATAATGGCATATAGAACTTGTCCATGACTTATCCGGTTGCCCGATATCGCTTATATGCGTACGGTTAAAAATATATAACTATTTTACGAAAATTAACCAAAACGGGTTTAACCTTGTCATTTAGGTTTCAAAAATCCAGAATGTCTATAGATTACCCATATTATACAAGCCAAGTACTTGTCGGCTTTAAACTACATTCTATCCGATCATCGTTTAATCAAGCGTTATACGTATTGATCATGTACACTATTCGGTTTATAAGACCGTTAGTATTTAATTGGCTAGCTTATGCCATTATCCAGACTAGAGCCTTGCGGTAAATGCTATCTGCACTTAAGTACTTTTGTATACGGCTGAGTTATTAAAATCTGAAAGAAGACTAGCTCAGGTAAATACTCTCTACTTATTTTCCCTATACGAGCTTGGGATACGGTAAATTATTTCCGCTTGGTCCAAAATGGGGTCAATCGAATGCCCGTTTGTGGCTAGTAAACCCCATATTTCGTTTTAATCAGTTTTGTTTGATAACTTAAACATCGGGGGTTAAATTACCGTGTCCTGGATATCCTCGGCTCAATACATTAGTTATTGGCCACGACCTTAGCACGGGGCGTAGGCAAACACCTGTCAGATGCTCATATGCAAATTACCCCAGACGTTGGGGATAACTCCTTCGTGAGTTCGTAAGTGGTGTGTATTTAATCATGTCTCGGTTTTTGTCCCGGGCCCTGTATGTATTGACAAACATTGAATCTGATACAAGGTTGCAAAGTCAACTTTCCCAAGTTAATAAAAGATTTTGTGCTGTTTGCACTTAAAAATCATTTTAAAGTTTTCAAAATGAGTTAGTTGGGTGTATTTACCAGCGAAAGCTGACGTATCGTCCAAAGACTAAACTGTAGGTACAATACGAAATAGGCCGGAAGCTGCTCGGTAGTGAATAAGAGGATCTTGCAAATCCTTAGATCTGCCCTAAAGTCTGATTTATATTCTTTCTTGTACATTTTTATGATCCGCCTGTGGATCTTCTATTACAAGCTTGTATATTATTTTGTATTTTCGAACATTCAGTTTGTAATAGTAATTTTACTCCAAGACTTCCGTTGTGCCATGTTTAATTGACTATGATGTTATCAACTGACGTCACAATACTCCCCACCCGGGCCCACCGGTGTATGGATTTGGGTTGGAAATCCGGGGTGTGACGGTATATCGCTGATTAAACGATGATCGGATAGAATGTAGTTTAAACCCGACAAGTACTTTGACTTATATAATATGGGTAAACTATAAACATTCTGGATTTTGAGACTTAAATGACAAGGTTTGACCCGTTTCGGTTAATTTTCGTAAGCTAGTTACATGTGCTTAACCGTACGCATACTAGTGATATCGGGTAACCGGATAAGTCATGGACAAGTTCTATATCCATTATATTTTATATAAGTTGTAATATTAGTAGGATATCAACTTTTATGCTCGTTATGGTTTTAAGTGAAACTATGCCTCATAAGGGCGTTTCGGCAATTTTATACCGTATAAAGGAACTTGAATATAAATTAATGTTATAACTATAAGTATTCTGTAAAAATAATTTATTTATGATATAATATCAGTAGGATATTAATTATATGTGTAATTTATATTTTATGACCAAACTATGCACCAAAATAACATTTTGGTTATTTTACACATAGTTTTATAAATATTTGGGATTCTGAGTTCATATCATATACCTACTATAAAAGTGTTTAGAATAAGTTTTGAAATCAGTAGTTAAGAAGTCTTGGTTGATTAATATGGATTGAAACCATACTATACGCCGAAACGATGCTTATCTCGTAAAATGACGATTTGTGTGATGTTTAATGAAAACTGATGTTATGATCTGATTATCAAGTCTTAGATATGTTATTTAATATAACATATCAGTAGATAAAAGATTTACTTTGAAAAGATGTGATTAACACCTATTTTATAAGCCTTAAGGGCCTTATCGTCATTTATCGACATAATACAAGGACTTGTTTGTAAACTTAGTTTATAATCTGTTTTGACATCCCAAATAATCCTACTTATAATATTACATCAGTAGGAAACTCATTTTCAAGTTCATTATCATTAAGACCTCTTTTTATACAAAAGGACATTTTAGTCAAAATGGAATATATGGAACTTGCATATAAACTCAGATTCTGATTATGATCATTTAATATAACCTCAGAGGGTTATGCTATATTATATATTATCATAATGCAACTTTAGATCAGTAGCTAACTAATCTAAATCGGGTCAGAGGAAGTTTGAAGAAGGTGATGCCAAGTGTTAAGGGATGTAAGAGGAAGCTTACAAGTGTCCTAAAACGTGGCATAGCAGTTTGGGAATCCATAGTTTCGAACACATTGGTTTTTGGCAACATGTGTGGAGGCCAAGCAAAAATTCTGCAGACACGGGCCTCTCGCGCCCCGCGAGAGGCATAGGCCTTGCTTCTCGCGCCCCGCGAGCGCCCCATGGCCAGTTTCAAAGTTTGACACTTTTAGCCCCTTAACTTATAAAACCTTCTAAAACACCTTTTTAGCATATTTAGCCCTCCGTAACCAATATTTGGCATATGCGGGAGTATACCCGGACATTTTCGAGCTCTCGGTTCGTTAAAAGGTCACTCAGAGGTATATATTAACATGTTGACACTTTTAACCCCTCCATTGTCCAACTTTCACATATTTACAGAATTGAACCCTCTCATCCAACAAATGGGATATATGAGAGTTATGACTTCGTAAAGAATCACTCATAGGCTTATTATAAGCATGTTGACTCCGATGTCACTCAGAGGCTATGTTTTAAGCATATTGACGCTAATGGTCACTCAGAGGCTTGGTTTATGCATGTTAACATCAGAAGATCACTCAGAGACTTAGTTTGAGCATGTTGACACTTTTAGTCCTTGTTAGTCTTTAATAGACTTAAAATAAAAGTATAACACGCCTCGCTATATTATTGGACACGATTTTATAGGGTGTTACATACGCCAACTCTGAAAATAGTAGGTTGCCTAACAAACCTTGCGCACCTCGCGCAACGGCAAGTTAAACCTGAAAGCGCAGGTCCTAAATCCTGCGCTAATTAAGTAAGCTTCTAGCTGCGACTTCCTAAAACAATTTTGTCCCAAGCTCAAAATTACGGTATTGTCATCGTTTTAGTTTTTTTTAGTAAAACTACGATAGTGTTTTTTAGTTGGTGTAGAAATATTCGACCTACCGCACTACAACGCGAACGAGGCATGAACTAGTTCCGTACATTTTGTTAAAAAAATTACCATAAACGGATATTAATTGTTTTAGTTACTTTTAATTTGTGATTTTTTGGTTTATAGTTTTAAAATTTGAATAAGTTTTTGACCTTAAGAAAAAAGAACTTGAAATCTAAAAAAAATGATTTTTTTTATAAAATTCCAAACAATTTAGATACTAATTAGGGACCCAAAGTCGGCACCAATCGGCTAGTGTCACTACTCAGTACATATAACTGTCACAAGATTCGTATAGAATGCATTGCATAAACTGTCACAAAGTTGTCTTGTCGCTAACTTGTCACATAACCATTACAGCTTTGTCTATAGAAACTGTCATGAAGTTTGTCCAAAAAACGTTTACAAAAATTGTCTCTAAGATTATGTGTAGTGGGATGGAGGCCCTGGTCAAGGGAATTATTTTGACCGGGTGAGAAATATAATACATACATATGCATAACGCTCGTTACCAACCCGATGGCACCCCAATAACGCCCATGTGGTGCTGTGGTTAGCCCCTTAATGGGCTTAGGTGGCAGTAGGCGCCATCCAGTTAGACATAGTCTGCATGTTTGTCATCCATCGCTGATATATGGGTCTCAAAAAAATGTCACTGAATACATTTCCATCGCAAGAAAAATAGCAAGACCATAAAATATATCAAACAATTTTAACGATGCTTTTTACCACCCATTCTGCCCTTTTCTGTAGTGTCATCTCAATAATGGTGCCAAATCATGAACCAAACCCAAAACCAGATTTTTTTCCATTTGTGTACGATATGGCTTTGTATTTGGAATCTTATTTTCTAACATTTTTTGGATATCCAAGAGTTGGCACTCACATATCAACTGGATTCAAGGGGAAATGTTTCATGGGTATTATTTTAATAATAGGATGATTATTTTTAGAGACATACCTTCACCCTCATGTTGCATAGAATATTTTTTTATGCTTGGGTATCTTACAGCAAACTATTTTTTTTAGCATCAAATACGTCTCTAGCGAGACTCGAACCCTTAACTTTAAAAGAAGTAATACGGTACCTTTAATGACTTTGCAATTGAACCTGGTCCCCACCCAAACAACAAACTAAATTCAATTATATAGAAAAGTTTAATTAATCTCTCGATGGTTTCTAAGAACATTTATCGATTGCATAATGTTTTCCTAATTTAGAAGTGTGTGTACATATACCCCTCTCACTATACACACGTATTTATGTATATACGTAAGCTATCATCTGTCCCAAAAATTGTTTTTTACTTTCAACTATATTGCAAGAGGTTTAAATTTGTCGATTTCTTGCAAGTGGATTGGAGTGATTTGTTGATTATTCCTTTTAACTTTAGCACAGTCCTCAAGGAGAATGTTTCTGACTCTCACATAGTCACATGGACAACAATGAAGAATAAACTAGGGTTTCTCACAGCTTCCAATATCCCTTGACCAATAAAACAAAATATTATATTATCTTAAATACTGAATGTATTAAAAAGAATCAGCAATGTTAATTAATATTTTGGTTAAAATAATCTTTCATTTTGGAAAATGTGGGGTTAAGGCTACTGAGTTTTTTTTTACAACGAAACGAAACACTATATAACTGAATATATAGAGTCAGCAAGGTGCTGGAAAGCTTACAACCGAAGACAAAAGGCTAAACACACTACTACAAGTTCATAACGTTAAAATCTGACCAACATTCCCGAGGCTACTGAGTTAAAGTTCACTTTTTAACATGTAGCTTAGTAATAATTTTAATGTCTAAAGGAAATTAAGCTTAATAGTTTGTTGGCATACAAAAAAAAATCCATTAACATAAATAAATATCTTAACAATGTAGTTAGTAACTAAATCTTGTGAAATTGCATTATTATTTGGATGTTTATCCACATAAACAATTGAAGAAGAGAGAGCTTGAAAATTTCTGGTATGAAATACTGCCAAATAATCGAAGTTGAACTATATTAATAGAACACAAATTAACATTACAAGATATTATGTTATTACGATACCAATTAGGTTGTTAAATTAAAGCTTCTTACACACGTATTAAGTTATGTAAAACCATCAAACTAGTTATTATTATATATATATATATATATATATATATATATATATATATATATATATATATATATATATATATTATTTTACCGCTATATATACATAAATGATTAATCAAATTAATTTGTTACTTCCCTGAAATCTAAGAGAGATTAGTGACAACATTATATCAATTTGTATCATTTTCTTTTTGTTTTGAGATCATTTTAGATCAGAAAAATGGACATTTCATTTTAATTTGCGTGTGCTATCTATATATAATGCATATTATTTTCTTAAAGTAGATATTTCCGCAAGGTTTAATCTCAAAAATCTCATTTTGTTAATAAAAAATAAGATAGTAGAAATACGTCTACAATTTAATATAATCTCATAAATAATCCCGAGACAACAAAATCTCTAAATTCAATCTTTTTTTTCATATATAATATTTAAGGTAAAACGTAAAGGTGAAGGTATTTTCTATTTTCTAATGTGACTGTACTGCTACTATAACGTGAGATTAGTATAAGATGGATGATATATGAATAAAGTAGTTGAAACTTTCAGTTGTAGCAGGCGTAACAGTTTCAACTTTAGCAATTCAAAATTATGTGATTTAAAGTATCCATCTTACCCCACACAAAACACATACCAAAGTAATTGTACAAACCTGGCTCATCACTTCATCTTGCTTTTAACCTTTTCAAAGGGAATGGTTTGTCATAATCCCAACTTTCATGTTCACACAATTCATCCATACGTGTAATCAGACCTAATATGTACACATTTGTACGCAATACGGTTCAGTGTCCCCCTCTATGGTGAACGCACACCATATGTGATCAGTATAACTAGATAGAAGAAGCGACTGATTTAATAAGGTGAGAAGAAGGTAGATTCAATTAAAACAATAGGATGTTGGATACGTTTAACACAACCAACAACTATGTTTGTGATAAGGTAGGAAAGGAGAAATGCATACAATTTTTCATCAAGAAATTCAACAACATACAATAATAAGTTGTACACAATGCATTAAAATATGTACCCAAATACCCAATCTACCAATAACATTATGACATCAATTAGGTAATTTCCCTGCTAGCTCCTTCTAGTACCCAAAATGAACATAAGATTATATAATCAAACAGAATTGAAGGAAACCACTTCTTTGATCCTATCAAGTTAGCCTTTAATTTTCACGAAATCCAAACAAGTCATCACCACTCACACCACTCTGATACTAGAAAAATCAAGATTTTAAATGAAAGAAAGAACCAAATCCCCAACACCTTTAGTTTAAAACTATAATATAAATACAAATAGATATATATATATATAAGAATATATATAATTTCTTTACCATGAGCCTCCACCCATCATTGCATTCCAGAACCCATTGGAATCAAATTCTGATCTTTATTTTGCCCAACATGAGGATCATCACCATGAGTTGCTGATGTGTTTGTTTTCAGTTCTTCAAACGGGAACAAAAGCCTCCCACCGTTACCACTTCCCATTCCATCTAAAGAAAAACTGAGTGATGACGGAATCTTGAATTCTGGCATGGGCATCATCAACTGCCCCGAGGGTGTATAAACCGAATTAGGGTCTGGAATCGGCATGAATGAACTCGTTGTACCCCTTGATGTAATTCCAGTTAAGAGCTCCAAAGCCGAAAGCTGAGTATTAGTTGTGGTGGTAGTAGTAGAAACAGAAGAATTTGTATTCTTGGTGGCATCAAAGTTGGGTACTTGGAGAAACCCTAAATTTAGATCTTGACCATACTGATCATGATGGATCCTAGGGTTTTGAGATAGTACAGCTGTAGATATGGAAGGTACAACTAGATCAGGAAGTGTTGGTTTTGCCACTGAAGAATAAGATGAAGAACTAGAAGTTGTTGATGATGATGATGATCTCTTGTTCTTTCTTGATCCACCACCAACAGGAATGTTTCTAAGTGTACCACCTTCAGTCCAATACCTTCTACAAGTCTTGCAAAAGTATCGCGGCTGCGAAAGACTATAATTGTTGTAGTAACAGAACTTTGTGTTTGTCGAATCGCATCTGGGACAGTTTACTGCGGCTGCCTTTTGTGGTCTTGCCCGTCTTTCGAAAGATGAAGAGCTTGAAGATGGCTTCGATAGATTACTGTTACTGTTACTTGAAATTGCGGAGTTGGGTACTAGTATTTCTTCCATGGGCTTCACCAATATCTCCTATTTAAACACACAAAAGATGCATAAAGATAAAAAGCAGGAAATAATTTAGGTAAAGAAAAGATGAACTTGACATAAAGATTCAAAAAAGCTTCAAGATTTGAAGACAAATGAACAAAACAAAAGCCAATCACTTTATGCTTTTCAAAATCCATATAAACCAATCTTCAAGAAAAAGGAACACATCAAAGTTAACATTTATTTTATTTTATACTTTTGCATATAAGTTGTGAAAACTGAAAAGTAAAGTGTTATACACATTCTGAAAAGATAAACAACCGAGAGAAAAAGGAATATAAAATATATTTGAAGATCAGTGGAGGCTTACATCTATACTAATTGTATAGGATCATAATCATATCCTTTAAGAATTTACGTGGAAATAAACTTTAGCCAAGTTCAGTTCATATGATCATGAGCCCAATGAAATGACATAATTCAGCCTTTTATCTTCCTTTTGTTGTGTGAGTTTTAGCAAGTTGATGAGGAAAGTCAAGGATCTAGTTCTATACCTGTGGCCACTGAGGCCTGTCCATGGCTGAAAGAATTGAAGCAGATAGATTGATAGAGATAGAGAGAGAGAGAGAGATGAGAGAGAGAGAGAGAGAGATGAGAGAGAGAGAGAGAGAGAGAGAGAGAGGGATGGATGGCCTCCTTTTACTTCCACTATCTTGAAAAAAGCACAGAAAGGAATGTTTTAGATGGTTTCCATGGAGTTGTATGCAATATAAAAAAAAAATTGAGAACAGTAATTAACTTAGAATAATAAAAAGCCTATGCAGTCGATTGTAATATTGTTTTTAAAGCGTACTAGATCGAGTAGAAAAAAAGGATGGTATATGGTAATTGTACTTCCCTTCCTTGATTCGTGGCCATTCATCCCTCACTTTTCATATATCTCACTCTTTCTCTTCTTTTTTCTCTCTCTCACTCTCTTCTTTTCTCTCTCTCTCTCTCATATGTTTCTCTTTCTAGGAGAGCCAAATTCGTAACCAGAACACCAAGGTGGATCATGCACCATCGTCTCACTAGCTTCCTTCAGAAGAAGACGACGCTTTAACACGATCTAACTCAATACAAAGTTAACTAGGTTAATTTTGGAGTAAATGAGTTTGGGGCATAAATGAGTTATTTTAGAATGACTTATATTACTTAGACGTGTTTACTAAATCATGTCAACAATCAAGTTAATTATGATGTGTGATATGTGTTATCAAATTTTTATATTTAATAGTATTAACTGTGTTATGTTGTGTCGTTTAACCTACTGATAAAATATGCATGTGCTATTGTTTATGAAAATGATGTGTTTAGTTAGATGTGCCGGTGTTCAGAGTCATTAAACTTGTTAAACGTGTCATGTCGATCATGGCAAATTCAATCTCTAGAATGACTTAAGGAATCCTAGCTCAGATGTTTCTTCTGTCGCCCTATTCCTTCTATTTACAGAACTCCAGCAAACTCCTCAAAATGGTTAAGAAATTAGTCGAAACCCTAGTAACAATAGTAGCATTACTTATGGTTGCCAATGCGCATGTTGCCATCATAGAAGTTAGAAACCTAGTCATAACCCGAACCCTATTTCCCCTAGGTCTCTTTGTTGTATGAACAAGTATGACTACTTAATTTTGTTTTAACTAGCGACGTTTACTTGCAAGTTCGAATCCAAGCCAACATGGGTTTTCGTCCACCGTGCATTACGCCAAAGAGTCTCGACTCTTATGGTGGCGCAATGTCTGTCAAATGACAGTTGGCAATATGGTTTCCCGTACGGACAAGGAGAGGTCCCAGAAGCTGGTGTTATGTCCCTCCGTGGAGAAACCTTTCGATCCGGGGCCGGCCTCACAGCCGTGCCTGTGGCTGCCCAACCCCAACCGCCCAGTACCTGGTATCTTGACAGGCGGTTCTTCTAAAAAATAATGTTTTATTCCAAGATTTGAATGTTCGCATGTGAACACCTTTGAAATAGTACATAACTTTTATTGCTTAGTTGTGAACAGCTAAAACAATGTTGAACTTGAATAACTCTGGACAAAAATACTGTGATTTTATTTTCACATGTTATAAACATCAAATTTAGTGATTATAGAGCAAAAGGTATTAAGTTTTATTCAAGAACCTATTAGACCACATGTATGAAGCTAAACTTACTCAAATGTTCCAAAATCATGAAAAATCACTAAATGCACAAGGAAACTTACCAAGGGCTTAAAAGAATTTATTCTAGCACTAAGAAATTGTCTTCATATTTTCCTCTATCTTCAGTTTCGGATTTTGATGTAGCTATCATGGGTTAATAAAAAATAAGTATTTGCCTTAAATACCAATACAAGTACAGGTAAGTAAGATTGCACGGGAAATTTGTGCTCAAAGTTTAGTAAATTAACTAATTAACTGCTATTACCAAGATGGAATTCTGTTTGATTGGTAAGAAAAACACGCAAATTGTTGGAAAAGATGTTATCAGATTGAGAAAATGTAACCCCCATTCGGAATCCGATTACAAGTTTTAACACAAAAATATGTTTACTAATTCAAACACCACATAGACATGACCTTGGAATTAATGAATTTGATTAATAGTTAGGACAATTTTTAATAATAACCACACAACCTAATGATCCGTTAAGATATACCTACTACTATCCATCAAATTACTAACTCGCTAATGATGCAAGAAAATCGCTGATGCGCTTGACAACAGACAAATAATTCAAATCTGAACAATGTTTACCAAATTCAACACAAGTTGTAAAACCCTAACACGCTTAGACCAAAAAGACGCAGCGGAAATACATATCATAAAGTTTCTCTATGGTGAGTCTTTAATGATAATTACATTTTTTTGTTTCATCTAATACATAAAACATATCATAAGTTTACCATCTACATGACCACACTTTCCCGTACAATCAATGATACGACTCGATCTTCAACCCCTTATGTTCCATGATGATGTTTCAGGAGTCCGTGCAACCTGTAATCACTACATACAACCAACCCGATAGTAGGTAGTGACAATCAGATGTAAAATTGTGACAACCCGCACTTCCCGGTTGTAATTAAGCGCGTAATGAACAGTCATACCATCATAATTAGCGTAATTAGTTGTAAATTAACTCGATCAGGCCTTTGGAAAGCCTAGTAACGTCTACTTGCTTCACGTTACGCGATATGGCGACAATCGATAACTTAAATGCGAAATTTAAACGTTAAGCGAACTGATGCCAAACAAATACCGACAACATCTGAAAATACAAATTTTATACTTGTATTTATCATAGTGATATAATTACGCGATAAATTTGGATCGCCGAACGTCGCAAAGCACAACGCGGAAGTTACGCGGAAAACCGGAACGCACCGATAACGAAACAGAAGCCACGGACTAGAAATACGTCTAAATATTAATATATTATGATATATTAGGCTTCGTTTTCAAATTCAAATGCTCACGGGAGAATCCAGAACGAAAAACAGATCAGAAACAACAAACAGGGCAAAATACGCAACTTTAACGCAACCGACGGGTTTCCGCGTCAAACAACGACCCCTGATATAATTTAATACGTTTTCGAGTGTAAACGAATAAATTTCGAGGAAACAACAACAATTGGATCGAAAAACTGACTATAAATGGCGATCGTAGAGATTTTAATCAAATTTTAACGAAACTGACAAACCGTCGCGTCAACCGGTCGACTAAAGACAACATTTACGTATTTTTGAACGCATTACGACATAACACAACGCTCGATTTCAAAAACGGGCTTGGGAAAACTTCGTGTTTGGGCCTTGAAAACATTAATGGGCCTTGGGCCCAACCCGTGTAAAACCCTAAGTATATAAACCTAATTAACAACTCCCTCCCTCATTTCTTCAAAGACAAACCCTAGCACACAATCAACAACTCTCTGCCTCCTTCTTTCCCCTGCCGCGATCGCCGGACTCCGGCGATCCGGTCATCTTCTCCGGCGGTCACCCACACGCTCCCACCCCTCATCTCTCCGACCTCATACACACGACACCCCCTTGTCTCGTTATTCGTACACACACCCGCATACATACATTCAGGCAGTCAGAGAGGAGAGAGATAGAGAATGTAGAGAGAGAACGGGCGAGCGAGAGAGTGAGAGACCGGGCGGCTGCGGCGCAGCTTCGCGGCGGTAGCCGCCATGTTTCCGATCGACGGCCAGCAGCGGCGATTTGGTGGTTTGTTTTGGTTCTCGGGTTCGGGTCGGGATTATTTGGGTTGGGTTGGTTTTCGATCGACGGCGACAGCCGCCGCGTTTCAGCGGCGCGGTTGTGCTGCGTCACCGGCGCCGGCGGCAACGGTTTTTCCGACAGTAGCAATGGCGGCAGTTCAGTTTTGTCTCGGGCCTCGGATTTCAGTTCTGGTTCGCGTCGAGTTTGATCCCGGTTCAGCTCAGAGTTCCAGTTTAGTCGCGGTTCGGTTCGGTAAACTCGGGTCAACTCAGTCCAAACCCGGTTCAGTTCAAACGCGGTTCAGGTTCCGGTTCAAGTTTGCAGTTTTGGTTCGAGTTCAGTCCGGTTCAGATTTGATATTTCAATTTCGCTTCGATTCGGGTTTATTTTCGGTTCTGATACGTGTTTGTTTCAGGTTCAGTCTCGGTTCTGTTCGGATCCCAGTCAACATAAGTCAAACCTGGTCAAACCCGGTCAACAGGTCAACCCACGACTCGGTAAAAATTAATTACGACGTGAAAGTGAATTATATTAGTTTATAATTATCGTTACTATTTAATTATCGCGAAACCGAGCTCGACCCAACCCATAAATAAATATATATCGCCAAAGAAAAATAAATAATATATAACAATCAATCCGACTTCGTAACTCGTTTAGAAATTATTAGTTAAAAATTAAACCAACATCGACATATAAATAAATCGGAAATTAAATCGGCGAAGCTTAATACTCGAAACATGACGATAAAAATTATATATATTTTTTTATTGCAGGTTGTGTTTTGATAATAAATCGACAACTAGTATTGTCGGAATCGTCCAAAAACAGAGGAAACTCAGCCCGATTTTTGTAAAAATACGCAATACAAATAAACGCGACACATTTTAAAGATTAAACATCCGATTCAAACGATTATTATTAAATAAATATAAGTGTATATTTATTTTGTCGACGCTAATTAAAACGTTCAAATCTCGATCCGATAACTTTTCAACACGCGCATTTCAAGATAACATACGTACAGCAAACGACTAAAGATAAATTATATTTATCTATGTTTAATTCAAAGCTGAATTCGGGAATTTGATTTCAAACCTCGATAAAATTATTCAAACGACGTCATAAAATAAGTATATTGTTTATATTTATTTCGTAACGCCAAGATTGGACGCTTTTACAAGACGAATACAAAGTGCGTAGTATTCCAAACGAAGAAATTCGGAAATCGTATATCAAAGACATCTCGAATTCTGCAATCGTATAACACGAATATAATTATATATATTCGAACGTCGAGATTTTTAATACTTTCGTAAAATAAATATAGTTATATTTACTTCAAACGATGACGATGCGAACACGTACGAATACTTTCGAATGATATTATAACAATAGTATATTGTTTATATTCGATCCAAACGTCTTGCGCGAATACGAAATGTATTATTTATACGGATATATAGACAAGTATATATACAACTTGTCTTGTGAAAACTACGGAGTAGTTATGAATTCATGAAATATAGTTATGTTTAGATGTAAACATATATTTCAGGTCGTTCGAAAACTAAGACAATTCTAAGAAAACCATAGGTTGGTTAACCGAGTTAAGTCAATAACAATTTCATAGAATCGTAAGAGCAACGATTCGGTAGAGCTCGGTATCACGTAGTATAGCTACGTCATTCTTAGAAACTTACAAGTTATTCCGTTTTAGGAATACACTAGATTGTATGCTAGCGAGTCAAGTTGTGGAAACAACACTACGAAAATAACATTTAAGCTAGCTTTGCACTGGATTATCCAGGTGAGTTCATAACCCACTTTTTACCGTTTTACATTTTTATAAATGTTTTCGGGGGTGGAAAGACATGCAAGTTTTGCAAAAGAACACAATGTTTCGATAAACGAAAATCATACACTTCTAAAACATTTTACAAACGGATTTCTTGATCACAAATGGTTTAAGAAAGGTTTATACTAAACTTACCGATTTTCACAGCTATACAAAGCTTTTCGAAACATGCATGAGTTTTATGACTAGTGACGGGATTGTCATAGTCACAACTAAGGGGCGAGGCCCCAAAACTTTAATGAAAACATGGGCTAGGCCCAAGGATAAAATAACATGGGCTAGGCCTAATGACAAGAAAACATGGGCTAGGCCCAAAATCAAGAAAACATGGGCTAGGCCCAATAACACAGATTTATAACAATTGGTATGTAGCTATGGGATTAGGTTATAACAGATCAATGTGTGTAAGTAGGATGATAACAATAGTAACCATTAATCACGTAGTGACCAAGGTGCAAAAGGTATAGATCTATCAAGTTTGAGACACGCTCCACTCCTGGTATGTTAACCGGTTAGTAGTGCTTTTGTGATCCCAATGATGTCAAAGTTGTCTCGGGTTGGTTACTTACTTATGGCACATAGGCCAGTGTATTAGCTACACACTGGCTGATCCTTAGATTCCATAGGAAAACTAAATACTACGATTTCAATACCGGTTTACAATTATGACAGAAAACATTTCAATGCCTGTTTATTTACAGATACGATTGAAAACATTTTATCAACCGGTTTATAAACATAACAGTTATATGCATGGATATGCAAACAACATGGAAAACATTTCAATACTGTTATACAGACATGACATTTCAAATGCTTTGGGATACTATGATCCCACAAACCGGTTTTTCAACTGCAAGACTTTCAAATGTTTTTATGACTCATTTGAAACAAAACAAACAAACTATGAACTCGCCAACTTTATGTTGATTTTTCGCATGTTCTTTCTCAGGTTATGATATCAAGTATGGCACGGTTGGAATAGTGGAACCCAGGGTATTCGAGTAGTTAGCGGGCGTTCAGTTACTAGAAACCTTAGCCATCACGTCTGCTTCCGCTGTGCGACGAAGATGCCATTCGGTTCACGCCCCGGCTCTGATGCGAAAGGATAACATGGGGGTGTGACAGAGTGGTATCAGAGCCAAAGGTTCTAGAGAACTAGGTATCAACCCCCGCTCTGATATCAGAGCCATAGGTTCTAGCGAACTAGGTATCCAACTAGTAACAGAGCCATAGGTTCTAGCGAACTAGGTATCAACCCCCGCTCTGATACCAGAGTGGTATCAGAGCTATAGGTTCTAGCGAATTAGGTATCAAACCTGGTTATGATAACAAATAGGTTTTCTGTGGAGATACCTAGGCTTTAACCTCACGTTCCTTTGGGGACATTAGATCATTAAGACTTGAATACATACAAAACGCCTAGCACTCGAATATGGGTTCCAACCGTGGCCTAAAACAGTAAGTCAACATTTTGATTTTAATCATACACTAGTGTTGTGTTTGATACACGGTACAGGAAAACATTACATATCGTAAGCAAAACTTGAGATTTTTGATAACATGCATTTAGGACCTTTGGAAAACTTATGTCAATGTTCATTAAAGGTCAGCACATAGGAACAACGATTATTAGCTCGGACAAACACATTACATATATTGTCGTTGTTATTTTATTTACCGAGCAGGTAGCCTACGCAAAACGAAAACACTAGCGCGCAAAATATATGTAAAAGTCAAACGATACGACAACGGATGTTGAAGTACATCACATACGACTTTCGAGGCGCGACCTTGAGGAAACACGGCATTACGGCAACGATGCTAGTTTCGTCAGCAGGAGAACTACCGACCAGAATGCGGCAATTTGTCACGTGGTCCTGTAGGCGACACGAACAACGCTGAAGTACGTTCAAACGAGAATACATAACAGTCGGTACTTATTACAATGGTAATCGCGACCATTGGCGCTGCAAAAGAATTCACATGTCTTCACATTCCCCTACTTTATTAATGACGATTACGCCATAAATGACATTCAGTGGTAATGTCACGAAACAATAAGTCATCATAGTAAATGCCAGGTAAAATCCTCGAATTTCTTTTGTTGAAATTTCAACTTTGCACATAATGAGTAGGTTTGCATACCTCTACTCCTCATAACAATCATTGCGTCACGAAAATTCTTTCTTGATTAGCGAACGCATATTGCATCATTTCTTGATAGATTTACATGATACGCATGCTTTGCTTGTTACGCATGTGGTTAACTTGATATGTGGAGACCATCAGGGTTTTCACTTCGAATGGTCATTTCATCAATAATTCCAAGATTAGTTCGCTATACTCAAATTTTGTTGCTTTGTGATCTAGATGACCTGACTTATTGCAAATATTGACTCCTTGATATCGAGTCAATGAATTTCTTGAAATTCATTTTCTCTCCAAGTTGCATACATGGGATTTTGTAGTAACCATATTGAAACTTGTTCGAATCACGTATTTATTGTTGGATTGTGTCAAACCAAGTTCAATTGTTTGAACTTGCTCACTGTATACAAAGATTCAATTCAAGGATTTCATAAGACGGATCGAGGCCGTCATATTTAAAGTAATATCGATAAGCAATTCATTTGTTTCGAACCATAGCAGACTGGTGTCACACCCCGACCCGCAGCGGAAAAGGTGACCGGGGCATGATTGGGTTATCATCAAAGCTCATGACATTTATTATAACGTTTCATATTCATTAATACAATTTAATGGAAAATTTACAATCATAAATACGTCATGACCTAACATCAATCTAAGCTTCTTTGTTTTCTTCTAAAGCATTTCCTATGTTTTCCTTGCTTCATCCTGTTCACCTGTATCATGTGTAAAAGGGTTTTTGGATCAACAAAAAGTTGGCGAGTGAATCCTATGGAAAACATTTCAACAAGTTTATTCAATTGATTATAAATAAAGTGCATAACCCCATATGAGTAAATGTAGATGTAAATTTATTCACATAACGCATAATATTAAATATTGCACACATACATCAAATGATTGTTTTGAGGCGCGCGTTGTTCGACTCGTCTCCCACGAGGAACTGATGGGCCTAATGAATGAGTTTTGAGGCACGCGTTGTTCTACGAACTGATGGGCCTAATGAATGAGTTTTAAGGCACGCGTTGTTCAACGAACTGATGGGCCTAATGAATGAGTTTTAAGGCTCGCGTTGTTCAACTCGTCTCCCACGAGGAACTGATGGGCCTAACAAATAATTTGCATACAACTTGACAATATGTAATACATCACAACAAACAATATTTACATTCTAAGTTTTAGATCATATAATGGTATAGCACGAGTTTGAATAAGCGAATTAGTTTAAGCGACACATGATACACCCCAAAACATGAATAAAAAGGGGAATTTGTAAGAATTCACTCACATTGGGTCGTTCGGTTGATGATGTTGAATGCACGCGAAGTGGTTTTAACCACGAGTGAAATTAACCTAGATAAATAGCATTATGGTTCGGTAAGTAAACGGATTTTATTAATCCATTTTAGTAGGATTTGTTGGGCGTATTTTTGTGAGTTTAAGGCTATTTTCTAACCTTAAAAATGTTATTTTTAAATATTTTTAATTGATTTTTAATTAAAATAAATAAATAAAAATTATTAAAAAAAAAAAGTTGACTTTTTTGACCGTTGACCGTTGACCATTGACCTTGACCTGCCCGGTTCATATGTGTGTAATTGTGCGCCGGGCAGGACTCGAACCCGAGACCTCCCGTACGCGTGCACGCAGCTCTACCAACTGAGCTACGTGTCTAACCCGTTATATTTCTGTTTTTAATTATATTTATATACTAATTATATTAAACAGAAAATCCTTTATTTTAAAAACGATTTTAATCCAGAGAATCGGTGCGCTCCACAGGTCTCGAACCCGGGACCTGTGGGTTGAGTTAACACATAGTCCACCGCTGGACTGTGTGTTTAACATGATATATAATCCGATTTTTATTATACTTAAATACAAATTGAGTATTTTCATTTCTGACTTATTTAAAAAGGTAGAAAATTGTCCGAGTCGGTGCAGCAGACCGGACTCGAACTCGCGACGTTTACGTGTTTAATGTGCACACAGTCCACCGCTGGACTGTGTGTCTAACCCGAGTTATAACTTGTTTTTATTTATACTTATACATTACAGATACTTCATCTTCTTCGTTGGTTTTAACCAGAATCGGAAATCCGACTGGTTCGATGTTTAATTCATATTCTTTAGTGTCTGATGGTTAAATACATGTGAGATTAAATAAAAAGAATGAAGAAATTAGGCGTGAGATATACGACTGGATTTCCTCTGTTTCTCCGGCGAAACTCCGGCGACAGCAAACACTTCCGGCGACGTGTGTCTTGCAGCAGAGAGTCTTCAGAAAGCTCGAAAAGGATGTGGGTGACTTCGGTATAAGCTCAGGGGGTTTAGTAAGGCTTAGAAATGAAGGACTCGGTTTTCCGGCGATGTGCAGAAATATTCCGGCGACTTGCAGCGACTGATTCCGAGTGTTTTAGCGAGAGTTTAAGAGAGTGTTCGAGGGATTAGACTGGTTGGATTGAGAAAACTAGTTCTGTATTTATAGGCTGCTTATGCCCTTGACTTCCTTGCCACTACTGCGGTTACGACCCGGAATTAAAGCTAGACATCGGTTATAACCGATGTCGTCGTTAATATAAACGTTAAGTCAAGAGTAATTGTCGCAAATTGGCGAAAACGTCGGATTTTCCGGCGTCTGCGGATTTGGGCGCCGGTTTTGAATTCGGAAACGCATGATATGAATTAAATGATTCTAATAACTAACAAAAATCACAAGTGGCGCAGTGGTTGAACGGCTGGGTGTTAAGTTGTTGTTGAACCGGCTACTGACCCGGGTTCGAAACCCGGCAGTGTCAAAACATTTTTATTTTGTGATTTTTATCAGTTTTTCAAAAACTAAATATATATTCACATATAATAATTGATTATGTAGCGTTTAAAATTATTTTGGGCATTAAATTCGCAACGAAAATTTTAACTGATTGTTCGGTTGATAAACGGAGCGGGCTTGGTGAATCCGTTTTTTTTACGGATGTTACAGTATCCCCTGCTTTTTAGAATTTCATCCCGAAATTTAAATAGTGATATATTTGACTAAAAGAATGATGGTGTTTAGTTTGACAGTCGAGGCGGTAACTTTCCTTGTAAGGGTTAAGTACCCTATTACAGGAATCGCTTTTTGTTGCCTACTGTAAAAGTATTGATAAGCAGAATTGATTCGCTAACTATGATTTCATGCATAAAAATTTGAATATGCTTAGAAGGGTAGGGTTATATCCTAAGGCAAAACTTCTAATACTACAATCTACACAAATAAACACAACAGCTTAGTAATTGAATCCACATTCTGATAGCATATATGTTTAAATGGTGACAATTCCTCTCTCGTTTGTTATGATGGAGAGGTTAGTTTGTGTAGAAATGGAACACAATCAAATTTCTTTGAATAGCGAGATGATATAAATGTAACACAATTTCAACCAAGGCAATACTAAATCCTACATGGAACTTCTCATAACCGCCTGATAATGCATCTGATCCTTTGGCAAGAATACTTATATATAGGAAGTACCAGCGGCGTATCCACCATATTCTCGTCAAATTTTCATTGGTTTTATCAGTGAATTATGATTAGTCCTATGTGACTCTACAACCAATACAACAAACTCATAATTACTGAAAATGAAAATGTCTGTGCGATCAAGGCTCAATCAAACGGAGCCGATCGTATTGCATGTACTGAGAATGAAAATGTCTGTGCGATCAAGGCTCAATCAAGCGGAGCCGATCGTATTGCATGTACTGAAAATGTTAAACTTAATCTAAACAACAATCACACAAAACAGCCTATACATGGAACCTCTCATAACCACCTGATAGTGCCTCCGATCATTTGACAAGAATACTTATGTATAGGAAGTACCAGTGGCGTATCCACCATACTCTTTTCAAATTTTCACTGGTTTTATCAGTAAGTTATGATTAGTTCTATGTGACTCTAAAACATAAACAAACACAACAACCAACGCTTGAGTCTTAATTCTGATAGTACACATGTTTGAATGATGACTATACCTCTCTCGTTTATTATGATGGAGAGGTTAGTCTATGTAGAAGTGAGACACAACCCAACTTCTTTAAATGATGAAACTGAGATACGTCGTGAGGTATGATGATATGAATATTAAATCAATGAGTATAAAACAAACTGAACTAGTAATTTGCATTAAAATTCTTGGATAAATTCCCAATTTATAATTGAGATACGTGAAAATTTGAGATAACATAAAGAAAAACATAAAAACTAAGCGGTTGAAGTTGAATCTTGATCCTTGATGAGGGAAGGCTAGTTAAGTGGTGTGTTTGGACCGTTATTATCTTCAACAGGATTAGCGTTGATGTTGTAAACTCTTCCTCTTGCTGGTGGTGGAGCTGGGTTTGTTTGATTTGCTTGGTTAACTGGGTTTGCTTGAGCTTGGGCGTTTATGATGTTAACCAATCGAGGGCACGTGTTTCTAAAATGGGTAGGGTCGCCACAATTGAAAAAGCTCGAACATATGGGAACATGGGGTATTGAGGTTGTTGATATGTTTGGATCATGTTTTGAGTAGGGGGTGAGGTTTGGTTTTGAGAGGTGCGGCAAACCTTGCTCAAATGACCGTAGCGTCCACAATTCGCACATAGTCGACAGGGTAAGGTAGATGGATGGTGATAGAAGCAGGTGTTGCATTGAGGGTGAGGTCCAATGTAAGGTTTCTTATTTGGGTAAGTTGAGTTGAGTGCTACTTGAGTGATTGGGATGGTTTGGGGGGGTACAACTTGTGAAGCTGGTTGATTGTGTTGGGTGACGGCGAAGATTTGCCCATCTCGTTTTCTCTTAGAAATGAGTGGTGAAGAGGATTCGGTTTGGGTGGAGTTTGAGGTTTCGGTTAATGCTTTATCCTTCTTCTTCTCCTCCTTGAAGTCCTTATTTCGTATGCGGTTTTCGGTGAGCTCTGTAGCTAACTCCATTGCTGCTTCCAAAGTTGCACGTGTGGTGCTTATTACAGGGTCTTGAATTTTTGAAGGAAGACCTCGAATGTAGTGCTCGATCAAACGGTAGAGGGGAGTGAACAAGTTGGGAACCATTTGATTTAATTCAAGGAATCTCTTGTTGTATGTGGTGTGGTCGCCTTCCTTTTGTTTCAAAGAACGGAACTCATCCTCCAATTTCTTGATTTCGTTTCTTGGGCAAAACCGCCTTGTCATGATTCCCTTCAACTCTTCCCAAGTCAAAGTCATAGTATCTTCAACACCTCGTTTGGTCTTCTCTGTATTCCACCATGTGAGTGCTGTTCCAAGTAAACGACCGGTAGCATAGCGCACTTTGCGATCATCGGGGCAATCGCAATTTAGAAAAGTCTTCTCCATTTCTTCAAACCAATGGAGGAGAGCGGTGACACCTTCAGTACCTTCGTATTTTGGAGGATCGCAGGATTTGAAATGTTTGTAGGTGCATTTAGTGACTTTTGGGGAAGGATTTACAGTGTTTTGATCTTCTTGGTGGATTGGGTTGACGGGATTAGCGGTAAGGGCTTGTTGAACTTGAACTACGATGTTGGGTATTACGGTCGCCATTTGTTGAGCGATTTGGGCAGCCATGCGCTCACGGGATTTTCCGGCTCTCATTTTCCTACGAGCGAGGCTAGAAGACATCTACAAGGAATACATATCAAGAGTATGAGTTGGATGTTTTTGGGAACGTGGGTCGTGTTTAGGAATGAACATTCATAAAATAAATATAGAAAAATAAATCTACTACATCCATAGGATGTCTTGGGCTTTGCTCGTAATTGGGCCTTGCATGCCGCCATACTTCACCTTCGTAATCACGTGGGCCCCCATGATTACCGGGTTTTTCATATGGTTCGCATGTGTTAACCTGGTTACGTACACTAAAACCCGGAGAAAATCGAGAAATATGCAACGTATGATATTCGGAATGTGCCCAGGTATGGACACGGTGACATCTCAAAGTGGGGTTAGTTCGAACGACGTTTGGTGTGGCATGCTTTGGCTTAATAGGTCTGTCGTACTCTCATCGTTAGTCCCCAGGTAGGCAAACTGGTCCGTTATTTTGGATTTATACGAATGCCAACCTAGACAGGACGTTCCGACTACCGGTACTTGTACCCTTCCAGTTATTACATGCCCGTCGCAGAACTTACTTTGATGAGATTTGAAAATTGCAACAAAATATTTGAATAATGAGTGTATGAAAAATGAATTGAATATATGAACATTGATATATGTATAATGAATATGTATATAAGTATGTATGCTTGACTGTAAGTATAAACAAATATGAAACAAATAAATATCATCAGTTTGTATGTAACCACCTAATCAATTAAAAATTTAGGCAGACTATAGTATAGGCTCTATGGGTCTAATAACCTATCCTATATCCCTATAGTCATGGCTCTGATACCAATCTGTCACACCCCGACCCGCAGCGGAAAAGGTGACCGGGGCATGATTGGGTTATCATCAAAGCTCATTACATTTATTATAACGTTTCATATTCATTAATACAATTTAATGGAAAATTTACAATCATAAATACGTCATGACCTAACATCAATCTAAGCTTCTTTGTTTTCTTCTAAAGCATTTCCTATGTTTTCCTTGCTTCATCCTGTTCACCTGTATCATGTGTAAAAGGGTTTTTGGATCAACAAAAAGTTGGCGAGTGAATCCTATGGAAAACATTTCAACAAGTTTATTCAATTGATTATAAATAAAGTGCATAACCCCATATGAGTAAATGTAGATGTAAATTTATTCACATAACGCATAATATTAAATATTGCACACATACATCAAATGATTGTTTTGAGGCACGCGTTGTTCGACTCGTCTCCCACGAGGAACTGATGGGCCTAATGAATGAGTTTTGAGGCACGCGTTGTTCTACGAACTGATGGGCCTAATGAATGAGTTTTAAGGCACGCGTTGTTCAACGAACTGATGGGCCTAATGAATGAGTTTTAAGGCTCGCGTTGTTCAACTCGTCTCCCACGAGGAACTGATGGGCCTAACAAATAATTTGCATACAACTTGACAATATGTAATACATCACAACAAACAATATTTACATTCTAAGTTTAGATCATATAATGGTATAGCACGAGTTTGAATAAGCGAATTAGTTTAAGCGACACATGATACACCCTAAAACATGAATAAAAAGGGGAATTTGTAAGAATTCACTCACATTGGGTGCGTTCGGTTGATGATGTTGAATGCACGCGAAGTGGTTTTAACCACAAGTGAAATTAACCTAGATAAATAGCATTATGGTTCGGTAAGTAAACGGATTTTATTAATCCATTTTAGTAGGATTTGTTGGGCGTATTTTTATGAGTTTAAGGCTATTTTCTAACCTTAAAAATGTTATTTTTAAATATTTTTAATTGATTTTTAATTAAAATAAATAAATAAAAATTATAAAAAAAAAGTTGACTTTTTTGACCGTTGACCGTTGACCTTGACCTTGACCGGTTCATATGTGTGTAATTGTGCGCCGGGCAGGACTCGAACCCGAGACCTCCCGTACGCGTGCACGCAGCTCTACCAACTGAGCTACGTGTCTAACCCGTTATATTTCTGTTTTTAATTATATTTGTATACTAATTATATTAAACAGAAAATCCTTTATTTTAAAAACGATTTTTATCCAGAGAATCGGTGCGCTCCACAGGTCTCGAACCCGGGATCTGTGGGTTGAGTTAACACACAGTCCACCGCTGGACTGTGTGTTTAACATGATATATAATCCGATTTTTATTATACTTAAATACAAATTAAGTATTTTCATTTCTGACTTATTTAAAAAGGTAGAAAATTGTCCGAGTCGGTGCAGCAGACCGGACTCGAACTCGCGACGTTTACGTGTTTAATGTGCACACAGTCCACCGCTGGACTGTGTGTCTAACCCGAGTTATAACTTGTTTTTATTTATACTTATACATTACAGATACTTCATCTTCTTCGTTGGTTTTAACCAGAATCGGAAATCCGACTGGTTCGATGTTTAATTCATATTCTTTAGTGTCTGATGGTTAAATACATGTGAGATTAAATAAAAAGAATGAAGAAATTAGGCGTGAGATATACCGACTGGATTTCCTCTGTTTCTCCGGCGAAACTCCGGCGACAGCAAACACTTCCGGCGACGTGTGTCTTGCAGCAGAGAGTCTTCAGAAAGCTCGAAAAGGATGTGGGTGACTTCGGTATAAGCTCAGGGGGTTTAGTAAGGCTTAGAAATGAAGGACTCGGTTTTCCGGCGATGTGCAGAAATATTCCGGCGACTTGCAGCGACTGATTCCGAGTGTTTTAGCGAGAGTTTAAGAGAGTGTTCGAGGGATTAGACTGGTTGGATTGAGAAAACTAGTTCTGTATTTATAGGCTGCTTATGCCCTTGACTTCCTTGCCACTACTGCGGTTACGACCCGGAATTAAAGCTAGACATCGGTTATAACCGATGTCGTCGTTAATATAAACGTTAAGTCAAGAGTAATTGTCGCAAATTGGCGAAAACGTCGGATTTTCCGGCGTCTGCGGATTTGGGCGCCGGATTTGAATTCGGAAACGCATGATATGAATTAAATGATTCTAATAACTAACAAAAATCACAAGTGGCGCAGTGGTTGAACGGCTGGGTGTTAAGTTGTTGTTGAACCGGCTACTGACCCGGGTTCGAAACCCGGCAGTGTCAAAACATTTTTATTTTGTGATTTTTATCAGTTTTTCAAAAACTAAATATATATTCACATATAATAATTGATTATGTATCGTTTAAAATTATTTTGGGCATTAAATTCGCAACAAAAATTTTAACTGATTGTTCGGTTGATAAACGGAGCGGGCTTGGTGAATCCGTTTTTTTTTACGGATGTTACAACTGGTTTAGTCTGCACCCTTGTTAAGTCATTTATTGGTTACGACACCTTGTGGTGGCGTTACACTAGTTGAAGCTTGCGCTGACATCGCTTTCACAATTCATGTACGGATTTAATTATTTGAGTAATTGTTCATTTTTTAAATCCCCCTTGTTGGATCATTTTTCTTAAAACATCCTTAATACAATCGTGTATTAAGAAGACGGTACACAACTTTATGGTCTATTTCAGTGTACCTCAAAACAGTTCTTCAATCATCGGTGGAAAATTTTGGGATCCTTATTGTTTGTCCACTATCGACCGAAAGTGTTAGCTATTTGTTCTTTCATTTTCAAGTTGAAAATCCTATAGGATTTATTTGGAACAAATATTCAGACTTACTTAATTGAACTTTTCGTTGTAAACACGGTGAATTTGTTCGATCACCGCTATTATTGAATTATTTCAAATCACTATGACGCCTTGTGGCGTCAGTATAAACTTGTAGCTTGGGCTAATCATTTAAAGTGGTCTTAATGCAACTATGTATTAAGACAATGATACACTAACTTCGGTTGTAATTCGGTGCATCCTTGCAATTCAATAGTGTTAACTTATGGTTCGAAAAGTTAACCAATCACCTTCATGTTTCTAATTCAGTCGAGCTTGTTGATTCTAAGTCTCGCCAATCCAACAACCAACACTAGTTTCCGTTGGTAGAAATTCCTATTGTTTTTTAAATTCATTTACAAATTGTGAACGTCTTGGAAATCGACTTGTCAAGAATCTCATTTGTATGACCCATGTAAACTCAGTCACATTGGTGACTATGTCATTACGTTTCGTTCACTTGGCATCGATTCTGAAAACAGATTCAGTTGAACCAGTGGGTTCATGTAGTTGTAGTAAGACATTGTATTCACATAATCCAGACAAGTCTCGATGCGAATACATGGTCATTTACCTGGGTATTTTTAATACTTACCTACGCATGACAAAAATCTAAGGAGATAACATAACTTAAATTTCAAGGACGAAATTTTTATAACAAGGGGATAATGTGACAACCGGCACTTCCCGGTTGTAATTAAGCGCGTAATGAAAAGTCATACCATCATAATTAGCGTAATTAGACGTAAATTAACTCGATCAGGCCTTTGGAAAGCCTAGGAATGTCTACTTGCTTCACGTTATGCGATATGGCGACAATCGATAACTTAAACGCGAAATTTAAATGTTAAGCAAACTGATGCCGAACAAATACTGACAACATCTGAAAATACAAATTTTATACTTGTATTTATCATAGTGATATAATTACGCGATAAATTTGGATCGCCGAACGTCGCAAAGCACAACGCGGAAGTTACGCGGAAAACCGGAACGCACCAACAACGAAACGGAAGCCACGGACTAGAAATACGTCTAAATATTAATATATTATGATATATTAGGCTTCGTTTTAAAATTTTAACGCTCACGGGAGAAACCAGAACGAAAAACATATCAGAAACAACAAACAGGGCAAAATACGCAACTTTAACACAACCGACGGGTTTACGCGTCAAACAACGACCCCCGATATAATTTAATACATTTTCGAGTCTAAACGAATAAATTATAACAAACAACAACAATTGGATCAAAAACGGACTATAAATGGCGATCGTAGAGATTTTACGCAAATTTTAACGAAACTGACAAACCGTCGCGTCAACCGGTCGACTAAAGACAACATTTACATATTTTTGACGCATTACGACATAACACAACGCTCGGTTTCGAAAACGGGCTTGGAAATTCGTGTTTGGGGCTTGAAAACATTAACAGGCCTTGGGCCCAACTCGCGTAAAACCCTAAGTATATAAACCTAATTAACACCTCCCTCCCTCATTTCTTCAAAGACCAAAACCCTAGCACACAATCAACAACTCTCTGCCTCCTTCTTTCCCCTGCCCCGATCTTCGGACTCCGGCGAAGCCGGCGATCCGGTCATCTTCTTCGGCGGTCACCCACACGCTCCCACCCCTCATCTCTCCGACCTCATACACATGACAACCCCCTTGTCTCGTTATTCGTACACACACCCGCATACATACATTCAGGCAGTCAGAGAGGAGAGAGAGAGACTGTAGAGAGAGAGAACGGGTGAGCGAGAAAGTGAGAGACCAGGCGGCTGCGGCGCGGCTGCGGCGCAACTTCGTGGCGGCAGCCGCCGTGTTTCCGATCGACGGCCAGCAGCGGTGATTTGGTGGTTTGTTTTTGTTCTCGGGTTCGGGTCGGGATTTTTGGGTTGGGTTGGTTTTCGATCGCTGGTGACAGCCGCCGCATTTCATTGCAGCTTCAATTTTTTTATTTGGAATGATTTGGGTTGGGTTGGTTTTCGATTGCTCATCATTGCAGCTTCAATTTTTTTATTTGGAATGATTTGGCATGAAGAAACGAGATGATCTGGGTGCAAGAACTCTGAAAATCGTCTTTCTTCCCAAACGCGTTTTAGGTTAAAAGTAACAAAATCCGCTCCCCTGTACGTCGCGAGGGAGTCAATCCTCATCCCCGCCTAGCACAACAGCAAGCAAACAAAGAGCCCACAAATCTTCCACTCTTGCGTATCATGGAGTGTTACACCTTTCCCCCGTGACACGTGGGGGAGACACTTTTCAAGAATTTGTTTTTCAATTACCGGTTGACCCATGCTTTCACACCCCAACCGATGGCAGAAACATCGGGCGGGATAAAATAGATTGCTCGAGTCAACATAACACTACTTTGCGACAATAGTTAACATATCAAAATTTCATTTCATTACAATTTCGTCAATTATAACATAAGAAATTTGAATGTACAACATGATTAACAAAATGCAACGTAAAATCTAGAAATTTCTAATTGCGTTTCTAGGAAGTCCCTACTAAGTTTCATCAATGACGTCATCCTTAACCTGCAACATGATAAAAGTATAGTTCAATACAAAAGCATTGGTGAGTATACAAGTTTGATATCGCATAAGTATGAAATAGTTTAAACGAATCCACATGTTAGGATAGTATACTAGATTAACGTGGCATGCGATTTACAAGTCAATTATCAAGTATCACCACAAAATAGAATAAAATTAACATGACCTCAAGCATACGGGTGGTGCTTTACTCCTATAGCGCTATACATGTTAAGGGAGACTCGTACGAAGTTAATGACAAGTCGTATCACATAAGAATGTTCCAAGTATACAAATCGCGTATCACGTATCTTTAGCATATACGATGGATTGTTTGTGTGTTTGCACAAAAGTATTAGTGTGATTGTATGTATTTTTTGATAGATTAAACATCTTGCACCCAAAAGTGTAAAACAAAAAGGGTGTTCGAGTGTACTCACAGTTAAGTAAGCTTCCTAGTATTCCGTGTGTAAACAAGTGGGCGTGAGTATACTGAGTCGGATGATAGATCCAGATCCTGAAGCAAAAAGTACGGAAAGAAGACGGGAAAAATGCCACTTCGTACGAAGTGGACTATCCACCTCGTGCGAGCTGACTTGCAACTCGTACGAGTTGACTGGTACCTCATACGAGTTGACTATTCACCTCGTTCAAGGTGACAGTCCTGTAACGTGTTAGCATGTTTTGTACCCATTTCAGCATTGTTTTTTGTGAACGGGTATCGTGACAACGAGGCAGGATAAATCCAAGTCATAACACTAGATCAGATTGTGATTAATATTACGTCCAGATCAGTCTGTAAATAAAGTAAGTATGGTTTAGTCAAGTTTGTCATAGAAGTCAAGTATGGGGATGCGAACAACTCATTATATGATTCACCAAAGTACAAGGTTTGTCAACCCGGTTGGTCATGAAGTACAGAATTTAAGGTTGTCTAAAACGTTATCAGCCAAGTGAGCGAGCTAGTTACGTGCATCCCGAACATAATGGTGTTTGGGCCATGTCGTAGCGTTGTCACTCTAATGAAGACCGAATCAGTTTTAGGAGTAAAATATGTACAAACAGTGGTGGAACTTAATTCAGAAAGCCTTAGCTCCCAACGTTCTCACACTATCTTAACACTTAGTTATTTATAACTTGGGTTAGCTCGCATTTTTGTACAAAAGAAAAGTGGAGAAAATATGAAGAATTTTAGAGAAGTTTGTAAGTAAAGTGAGCTAAAACTCACTTAAAAGTCGAGAATAATCTGCCAAGAATCTGTAATTTCGAGTGATAATGAAAGAATTTTCAGAAGGTTGGAAATGGAGGAGAAGTGTCTGATTTATAGGAGAAGGGGGCTGGCAGGAGCATTCGTGCGATGTGTCATTTCGTGCGAAGTGGCTGGCCACTTCGTACGAAGTGTGTCAGTTCGTATGGAGGGCTTAGTTTGGGGCTAATTTTTCGTGTTTTAGTCAGTTTTAAGCATTTTCAAACATCAATGGGTATCGTGTGTGCATAGCATGTATCTTGTATGTAGTTTGCATAAGAATCACGTATTTAGGCGATTATTTGCATGAATACTCGAGTATGAAAGTATGAATAGCATATGTTGACATGTATGTTTTGCTTGAATAATAATTATAAAAGTATGCGTAAAGTTTAATTGTCTATTATGATCAACATCTTGGATTACAAGCTTGGGATAGAAATACGAATAGGGTACGATACAAGTTCCCGAAAATAGAAATATGATTATATTTTCTAAATGAGGAAGGTACAAGAATGCGAAGCATTACACGTGTAACCCAATTTCCTGATTTTATGCTCTTTTTCCATCATTTAGCACCCATCAAACCGATAAAACCCGACGTACAATAAGTACCACATATTGGTACAAAACGACGCGCTAAAACTACAAAAATGTATAGTGTTTTTACCAACACATCATATTGATAGTGTTTCGCCTTTTGAAGGATTTCAAAACATACACAATAATTCCATAATATTGAGGAGTAAATTAAATGATGTGCTTAAATTTCATATATTTCTTGCTCATGATTTGCCCCCTTTCACACTCATTTGTGAGTTTCTAGGCTTGGTTGACGTTTGGTGAGAATTGTGAAACATTTTGAAGAAAAATGAAGTTTCTGGCATTCTGATGTTAGGCCAAAGACAAGATCATGCCTCCTATAAGGCAAGGTTGTGCCTTCATAAAGGACAAGGTCACGCCTCAAAGCGGCATGCTCACACCTCTTTATTCCTTAGCCAAAATCTAATTTTTATGCATGGCATTGTTTCCCACGAACTTCCTCCAATAAGGCAAGTCGTGTTTCATATTTTCTTCTGTAGATTCCGATGCTAAGATATTTAAATGTTACGCATTGTGTTTAGACGGAAGTTTGAATAGAAAGAAACTAATTCAAAAGAAATTTCAGCAGTCTAACAACTAGTCAACACGGTTTTCGTTAGTTTCTATTTCATCCTGAAAGAGTATACATCATTAAACACACACTGGAGAGAACTCACATTCAATCTCCTCTCAGTTCCAAAACTTATGAAGTCCATGTGCATCACTATTCTTTATAAAGGTGTAAGATACCTAGCGTAGGACTCTAACGCACGTACTACTCATACATATGTAGGACTCCTGCATGTGTATGAGTCTTACACTCCTCTCATACTTAATTAAATACACAACTATACAATATTCAACACATGCTCTATCTAGCATATTCATGCAGTAATGGACACACTAAATGCACCAACAGATTCCCCTTGTCCGTTGTTGTTGAATCTTGAACCTCAAATACAAAAGACGTGTTGAATATGCTGCAACTTCAATCAACCATTGTTGATGTCGTAAACTATGTGTCAACAAATTCCCCCTCAATTGACGCTTCGGATATGCATACACATCAAAAGATTCCCCCCGATTGATGCTTCATGTTTTTATCTACACGGTACATGACACAATCCTCTAATTTGTAAAACTACAATCTTCATAAACATTAATGAACTTGAAATTAAGCAATGTAACATCTCTATTTAAACATTAAACACATTCGAGTTTGGTTTTAACACACTCTTACTCGATCCACCGATTTTCAAAAACCCAACTGGTAATCGATAGAAACTTCGAATACCACATTGGTCAATTTCAAATAAGCGAATACCCACGAAAATCTGAAATCCCATTTTTCATAATCATCATTATGATCCACCATCATCAATGACTAATCAGTGAAAATGGTAATCTACACAATTAGCAAATCTTCATCGAATAAAAAATCATCTGGTAACACATTGTGATCTTCAAAGTATGTAATCTTCTTAGAGCTACCACGATCAAGCCACTCATGTGTTTAAAATCTCCTCTGAAAACTGGCGTTCAGTAAAAAAAAACCCTGATGTACTCTACAAACTAGCTTTCATGAAGACTGAGATTTCAATTTGTTTCCAAACTAAAAAATGCGAGATGCTATGCATTATCAAACAATCTTAGTCAAAACCACCCAAAAATTGTTGCATATCTTCTCTATCACTATCTGTCTAAATTTCCAAAAATGCTCAAATTTTTAATATTTGACATGAAATTTTTATTCCCCTCATTTTTTGCAAATTCTGATCCCTGTCATCTTTTACTACGGAATATTTGACATTTTTGCCCATAAATAGTCACTTTGTTCACTCCGTCTCCGTGACTACCCCACTCTTTTCAATACGTGTCCTCGAACAACCCGTATTTGACGCTAAAATTTCGAAAAAGTTTCCTATCGCCAATTTTCTAGACACTCGTCTCGTTACCATGGTGTTTTATCACTCTTATGCGCGTATCACTCTTGCGCTTCAATATGGTGTGCGCGTACGACTCTGGCGCTCTACGTGGTGCGCCGTAGGAAACCTACGCTCCAACACGCTTTCATATTTTTTCAATCCAGAATCTTCATTTTTTTCGAATTTGATAATAAACCACCACAAACAGGTGCAAAAATCAATTCTAAACACAACTAAATCTTCAATCATTATGAACGTGAATTGACCTTCAATATTGACTTTAACGTGTTGTCACCTTTGGTTTATCATTTAAAACACTTTAATCAAGAGCGTAGGTGTATCAGTCAATGATTAGATCGAATGAATTGGTACCGTAGATGTAATATCACATGTAGAATCGGTGCTAGGATCTTTAAACATTACGCATAGTATTTAGACGGAAGTTTGGATAGAAAGAAACTAACTCAGTAGAAATTCCGGCAACATAACGACTAGTTAACACAATTTTTATTAGCTTCCATTTCATAGCGAAAGAGTATACATCATTAAGCAGTGGGAGAGAATACGCGTTCGATCTCTTCTCAATTCCAAAATTTATGAAGTCCATGCACATCACTACCCTTTATATAGGCGTATGACACCTAGCGAAGGACTTTCACGCATGTACTACTCATACATGCGTAAAACTCATGTGTGTGTATGAGTCTTGTACTCCTCTCATACTTAATCCTATACACAACTATACAATATTCAACACACTCTCTATCTAGCCTATTCGCCTAGTAACGGACACACTAAATGCACCAACATCTTCCTTAAAAATTTGTGCATACTAAACCTAGCTTCAACTCCTTTACCCACGTTACCAAGTTACCAGCTACTCTCGAATAATGGTGTTGAACACTTGAGAGCCAATGGAGTGGTGGATTTGAGTTTTCATCCGAGCAAAGCAAGATCATGTCTAGTCTAAGAGCATGACCATGCCACCTATGAAGAAAGGTCTTGCTTCCTACTTCTTTGCCTTCTTTCCAAAGAGTCCTCTAGAGTTTTAAACCCACAATTTTAACTTAAAAATTTGATAACTCTATTCATTTTCAAGCATTTAAGAAGGCTTCCAACATTAAAAAGATCATCATTCATCAAGCAATGACCATACTCACCTTGCTTGGTTATGGTTTGAATATCTTGATTTTTAGTTATGAATGTTTTGGTAAGGTGGTTTATATAAGCCTCGTGAGCTTAGGACATTTGTTATCTATATTATGATGAAACTAATGTTAGTGTGATGACTATTGTGTATGAAATGATAATGTTTTTATGTTAATCTTTATGATCATGTTATAATTTGTTCCAATAATGTTGTATAATTGTTTGAGTTGGATTTCATTTAAGGTTTGATAAATGTTTTTCATGATATAAGGTTTGATAAATGTTCGTCGATATGTTGGAAAACCATGTGTAGGCATTTGTTTATAGATCTCATGAACTTGTTTGATAGATTTATGCCATGAACATGAACTAGGAATGTTGAATAGAAACTAAAAATGTTGTAAAAATTATAGAAATGTACTTTCTTGCATATGGGTCTCAAATAACCATTTAATGTTATTATGGATTTTCGAGCATGATAATTATTGAAGTTAGGAATTTATGGCCAAAATCACCTACTTGTATGTTGATGTTTAAAGTTTGTAAGTTGAGATAGATTTAAATGTGTAATTCATGATGACTTTCCTTAAGTGGGGATGTGGCACCATCACAGGCACCCTCTCCGGGTTCCTTCTTGTGTCACAATACCGTTGCCTCTCATAAGGGTAGGCATAGCGGGTATGTTTTATGGGTTACACAACCCACGAGCTGGTGAGTTGTCGCTGTCAAATATGACCGTTGGGAACAAGAAATTTGACAACTAGCATTTGACTTTATTAAAATTAAAAAAATAATTGTTTATGGCAAGGATAAGGCGCCGCAAATGTTTTGTGACTTAAGGGTAGTTTCTAAGAAATTTGACATGGTGTGCTTTGTTTGGAACTTTTGACGAACGACTAATTCATATATCAAGGATAACATCTAAATTATCAAAATTAGCTTCATTGTATGATTCTAGGTGATCAAGGTGTGATTATCATTTTAATTTTCCAAATATTTATAAAATTAGAATACCTTAGTTGGAACCGAATTTCTTGTGTCATCATTGTTTCATGCTAAATTTTATCACTGACTTAGTGGATTCTTAGCCAGATAACATCTCATTCATCATTGTTTATTATCATTTTGTTTGCGTGTTCTTTTCTTGATCTGCATGTTAGCAAAGAAAATTTGTCTCTTTAATTGATCGGTTAAGGATTGACAAAGATTTAGTGTCATGAGCTATGGTCATAACCATGGAGTTATATCCGGTCTTACCTTTAGCTATATATTGGTATCTGATAGGTACATTTGCATATTGTGTATGTGTGGCTTAGTCTTTTGTGAAAACCCATTTTTTTAAACCGAAATTTGGGTGAAAAAAAATATTTATAAAATATATATACTTCATACACATCACTAAACATCCCTAACTCCTTATTTTTAGCCGTTTTAAGTTTCCAAAATATCACACGTAACCCCTCAAGACCTAAGTTCATAACTGATATCCTTTAATTTTTATTTTTTTTTACAGAAAAAGACTATCATTCCACTAAAATAAAACTAGCAAGATGCTAGATACACCTCAGAAAAAATAGTAAAACATGAAAAAAAAAAAACACTCAAAAGAACACCAAGGTGATATCCTTTAATCAACATGTAAAATTCTCTATTTACTAGTTACATATATATAATTTGTGAATTTCTTATAATAATTTACCTAATATATTGATACGTTTAATATCAAAATAATTGTTCCAAATTTTGAAATGTTACAAATATTCCTACAAATTTAGAATTTCATTTTCGGAATCACGTTACCATAAAAATATATGTGGTTGGTATTTCCTTATTTCATTTCTCGGATTCTCATGAAGTGTTGGATCTTCTTCTACGCTTTTAGTGGATTTAACTAAATTAGTCGCTTTGTTTCGGAGTTGTTTGACCTTTTGATTCAATCCAGTAATAAACATATTCCACAAAGTAGTTCAACTTATGAATCACCGGAATATCTTCCAATGACATATACATTGATCCATACTTTTGTAAAATTACGAAAAGAAGGAACAACTTAGCTCTTCGACATAACTTGTTTTGACATGTGTTGGAACCTTGAGATTCATAGATTGGGGGTTGGTTCCAATACAAAATGTCCTTAACCTAAGAAACTTAGGAAACCAGATAAAACAAACTTTGATTGATCTCATTCCAACGGTGTTAGAACCGGCTCGTCGAACCCTAACTAGATCCATAACCCTAAAGCTGAACTCTAAACCCTAAGCCTAAATTCTAAAATCTAAATCATAAACCATAAAAGCTACATCCTAAAGGCTAAACACTAACCTAAAGTCTAAAGCTAAACTCTAAACCATAATGCTAAACCCTAAAACTAAATTCTGAAGCTAAATCCTAAAAGGCTAAAGTCCAAATATATATGATATATATGATGGCAAAAGATCAAATACAAATAGCTTTATCATGGAAAACATATGAAAAGCGTGTAAAGGTAAAAAAAACGCGGTGACATTTTCGTAATTGTTTACTCGTAGATTAATTATCAAAATTACCCTACAAATGATCTTGTAAGGTAATTTTGATCTTTTAGGGTAATTTTGTATAGTGTTATAATTACTCTACAAATGATCTTGTAAGGAACTTTATCTTGTATGGTAATTTTGTAAAGTATCATAAATAGTCTATAAATGATCTTTGTAGGGTAATTTTGATCTTGTATGGTAATTTTGCAGAGTATCATAATTAGTCTACGAATGATCTTGTAGGATAATTTTGATTTTGTAAAGTATCATAATTACTCTACAAATGATTTTGTAGGGTAATTATAAGTAAAATAATTACGAAAATGTCATCACGTTTTGTTTTTACTTTTTCATGTCTTTCGTACGTTTTATACGACAAGGCTATTTGTACAGGGTCTTTTCCCTATATATGATTAGGGTTCAATAAGCCGGGTCGAACATTTCTAGAATGAGTTCAATCAAAGTTTGTTTAATCAGTTTCCTAAGAAATCTATTTGATTTTTTAGCTTGCCTCTCATACATTGTCCAATCATATTACCTATATATTAATTTACCTATATATTAAAATTAGAACCTAATAAATAGTAACATTATCTAAGGATGAGCAAATGGTATCGGGTACTAGTATCGAATTTACCAAACCGGGTACATTTTCGGTATCGATTCGATACTGACTTTTTGACATTTTCGGTAACAGTCCAGTACGGTACCGGTTCAAAAGCGGTATTACCGGGTTTTACCCTCAAATATCGGTTCCGTACCGGTACCGACCGGTATCGGTATTGAACCGTAGGGTACCGGGTATATTCGGTACCGGTATCCACTTTTGTTGATTTTCGATACCGGTTGGTACCGAGCTCATCCCTAACATCACCTTTGAGCTCATACCACGTAGCAATGCAAGTAATCACCTAGGAATGAGCAAATGGTACTGGGTACCGGTACCGAATTTACCAAACCGGGTATATTTTTGGTACCAACTTTTGACATTTTCAGTATCGGTTCGGTTCCTATACCGACCGGTTTGGTACCATTATTTACCAATTTTTACCCTCAAATACCGGTATCTGCTTTCTGTTACCGGCACGCGTTTTGTAGACATTGGATCACTGTCGCAACGCGTGGGCGGAAAATCAACTAGTATCCTTTACATTCTATGAGTTTCCTTTTTTTATATTTTATTTTTAATAGAGCACGCTTGATTCAAAAAAATCTGATAAACTTTCGTGTCTTATATATGCTAATCAAACACTCTTTGTATATGAGTCATAATATGTTAAATTTATATTTGGCTAGAAAGGTGAATAGATGGTTTGTTAATCGGTGTGCTAGGCTTCGAAGCACCAAAGCAAAAAGGACCAGATGATTCAAAAGTCATGAAGACTCATAATTAAAAACCACAAAGGACAATCATCGTAAAAGTAATAGAAAATATGGCCTGTTTTGGACCACATCTATTTGATGTAGTTGAATGATAAAGATGTCTAAAAGATTAG
This sequence comes from Scalesia atractyloides, assembly GCA_947069175.1. Classification (NCBI taxonomy): domain Eukaryota; kingdom Viridiplantae; phylum Streptophyta; class Magnoliopsida; order Asterales; family Asteraceae; genus Scalesia; species Scalesia atractyloides. The sequence continues at coordinate 87,038,137 of CAMTDV010000008.1, forward strand.
AGAATTAACGTACATTCCGGGATGGCGCCAACCGGGAAATGGTGTTTTATAAGTATTTTCAAATTATAAAAGAAAAAAAAATGAAATAATAAGTACTGTCGGATGACGGTCACATATATAGTTATCATGCCAATGAACAATAGTACCACTAAGAAAAAGAGAATCTACCAGAAGTTTCAGTGTCATTTCATGAAGAAAAAAAAAGGTTGAGAAGAAGAAATCTATTTTTAACCTAAATATAGGAGGTATTTTTTTCTTTCTTTCTTTCTTTCTTTTTTTTTTTTGTTAATTTACTACGATAAATGTAGGAAACCAAGTATATTTCACTTGAGATATTTACTATTTTAATTTTAGCGAGTCATTAATACTAGGTGGTTTGGGGTAACCCAGCAACCTAAGTTGGGTGACGCCCATCGACCCGCCTTCGTTAAACGAGGCGTTATAGTAACCATCGCCAAGCCCACAACAGTTGTTAAACGTTTGAAAGTGGGGGCTATTTGATTGTGATCGTTGGCCAACGGTCAAAATTAAAAAAAATAAATAAACTTTTTTCCATTTTTAATATATATAAACACACTTATACACATTTTAACCTACAACAGTTTTTAGACTTCTTAAACGTTCTTCTACGATTCTTCTCTCAAAATCCCAACTTTTCACTATGTTTCTAAACAACCGTAATGCTTTCGATTCGAACCACCCCAATTGGGCAAATCGTCGACCGATTGATGAAGAAACGAACCCGTTTTATGTCAATCAAGCTACGAACAAGCTCAATTATCGATCGGTAATGCCACTACTCTTTCCACAATCACCATTCTCTCAAAACCCACAAAGCTCTCAAATCCCACAACTTTCACAAAGCCCACAATGCTCTCAAATCCCATCATTCTCACAATGCCCACAAATGTCACACTCAAAACGCAACCTACTACAACCAAACGTAGACACTGTAGAAAGAACCTAGAGAAGAATATGCTCTAATTATTTTTATTTTTTTCGCATTGTCACAAGCAAAACTTGATAATTCCGAAGATCCCATCATCGAAAATTTTTATATTTACAAACTAAAATTAATTTTTTAATCCGTATACTAAATTTTGTCAACTAAAATTATTATATTTTATTTATATTTTTAAATAAGTACCAACCAACAGGCAACTATTTTTTGGAAAAGTATTCGTGAAAAGTTTTTCGCAGCTATGGGTCGCGTGAATACCGTAGTCAAAAATTTGTTTTCCGGGAAGTGGACGTTGACGCAAACCAAAATAAGCAATTTTAATAACATTTACAACTACCTTATAAACAATCGTAATAGAGCAAGCGGTTCAAGCAACAACTGTTACCAGGGAAGCATATAAAGTATTTAGAGGCAAGTACAGCATCCCGTTTCACATGCATGATTCTTGGGAGCTACTTCGAAAATCTCTAATGTGGCATCTTGTACCGGCACACTGAAAACGAATACATCCCTAGGCACTAGGCACGTTGGACGCTCATTCCCATATAATCAAAAACAACACCGACAACTATGACTTTGAAGAACTACAAGAGTTGCCCTGGCTGCCTAGAAAAAAAGGGCCAAGGTGTCGGCGAGAGCCTGATCAACCTCCTCTTCTACATCTACAATGGATCCTAAGGTAAAATGAGGGTTGTAAAGACAAAATCGAAAAAATAACTCTTGATCAAAGAAAAACAAATTCAAACTAAAAAGAAACGACACATGGAAAAAGATTCTGTCTTTCTCAGAAAAAGACGTTTTGCACCTCTCGCTAAAGAATCTAGCGATTTTCGAACGTCGGAAAGAAAAATCCAAGCTAAATATCTCAACATGGACTAGGTTTTTAATTTTTATTGTAGTAGGATTTCATTTTATTGAGTAATTTTTTATGTAATTTGAATGGCTTTTATGTAATTTTAGTTTATTTGGTTTGTATTTTTTATTTAATTTTAATTTTATATTTTAGGAGTGTTTAGTCAAGGGTGAGGGGCCTTAAAGTTCCCACTATCTATGTGGTGCATACGTGACGCTTTAAAGTCTCTAGAGACTTTATCCCGACCTAAAAGATAGTTTCTTGAGCTTGTAGATAAAATTGCTTATGTAGCTAGTAACGTGGTGATAAGATGATGTGTTCCTCATTCATAGGTAGGAATGGAAATAAAATATCAGACGGGAACTTGAAATTTGAAATATTTAGGATTGGGATTTAAAGTAGATTAAGGAACGTTTTGATTAGTTTAAGAAAAATATTGAAGTTTAAGATAAGTATGAGATTATATTATACCTGCCCTTTTATGTGAACCTTCTTATTTTCTCTATTTCTCTCTCACACACATATATATTGAGTAAAGCTTCTATATAAATATACTTATCGTATAAAACGTATGAAAAGGTAAAAAAAATGCGGTAGCATTTTCGTAATTATTTTACCCGTAATTACCCTACAGGTTCAAAAATACCCTACAAGATCAAAATTATCTTGTAAGATTAGAATTACCCTACAAGATCATTTGTATACTAATTATGATGCTCTATAAAATTACCACAAGATCAAAATTACTCTACAAGATAAAATTACCATATAAGATTATTTGTAGAGTAATTATGATACCCTACAATGTCATTTTACAAAATTACCTACAAGATCAAAATTACCCTACAAGATCATTTGTAGGGTAATTTTGATAATTATTCTACGAGTAAGTAATTACGAAAATGCCATCGTGTTTTTTTACCTTTTCATGTCTTTCGTACGTTTTGTACGATAAGACTATTTGTATTTGATCTTTTGCCTATATATATTAAAACATATTGTTAGAAACCAACTTTTTTATTATTTATTTTACAATCTTTTATAGGTTACTAATTTTTTGAAAATGAATATATATATGTGTGTATAGATCGACAAGCTACATATATGGAACTCGTGAATTGCATAAAAATATTGGTAAATGAACAAGATACATATACGCAGCCTATCGATCTACACATATTTTTATGTTATTGTATTTGTTATAATACTAACCTTATAATTAAAAGAAATGCAAAAGAAAAAGAAAAATAAAAGTTGATTGGTTTGTAGTAGTTTTCTTAGTATTCAAGTTTCTAATGGTTTTCTTATGAACTTAACCCTATACATATGCACACGCACACACATACAATGTCAGAATCCCATGTATTACATACAACGAACAAAATATACCTTAATATGTCAATATTATTGTTGTCAAGGTGTGTCTTTTAAAAAAGGAACTTTGACATGACAGTTATAAATTATATTACATTTATTTTTTAAACATTTTTTTTCAACGGGGCATTTTAACTTTTGTGTCTAATTGATAAATGCTAATTCAAATAAAGTGTAGTTAGCCATTTAAATATTCTTTTAGCAAGGTTAAGTTGACTTAAATTGCAATTATAAATATGTAAGTCCATATGAACTAAAACTTGGTTTTTTTTTATAATTTGATTAACCATATTAAATATTTGAACATTTTTAGAAATTACTAATAAAAACAAATATTATCATTATTCTGACTTCTTTAATATTTTAATGAGTATAATTTTAAACTTCTTTCATATTTGAAGACTTAAATAGAAATTTTTAAGTAAAAAAATAAATTTATTTAGAAAATTCAGAAATAATTCAAATATTAGATTTATTTGGTTAGTGGTATAATAACTATATATATATATAATTAAATAATAAGTATTCATGATTCGTAATTAAATTTATAGTAAATATCTAAAATTGTATTCTCTTAATATCATTATTTAATAAGAGAGAACCACAGAAAATAGATAACCTAGAATGGTGACTAGTGTCTACAATTATATATATTTATTATGTTAGTTAAAAACCGTATATCATACGAGTTGAATGAAGTATATACAAATTGAATAAAGTATATATTAGATATGTAATAATGAGGATTTAGAAACTATAAAATAATGATAATTTGATATTTGTAACAAAAAAATATTTGAAATCTTATTTGATGTCATTAGATAAAAGGAAATGAAATCAAGACCCATTTTGAGTTTTGTAGAAAAAGAGTATTTGAAATCTTCTTTGATGTAGTTGGATAAATGGAAATGAAATCAAGACCCATTTTGAGTTTTAGAAAGGATTTTCGTTAATTTTGAAAATTTACAATTTAATTAATTTAAGTGAAATAAGAAAAGTGAGATGTAGTTTTCACTATGCTTGCAAGTTTGTGACACGTGATGGTGTGAGTTACTTAGTTATTAGGTACTGAAGATTTATTGCCAAAATATAGATTATAAAAGTTGTGAAAGTTTAGAATACAAGACCTTCTTAAAGTGCGTAAGCGTATGCGACCAACAAAATAACATGCGTAACTATGATATAAGCGTAATTAGGTTTTTGACCATGCGTGATTTTTTACCATGTGTGACTTTGTTTTTTTGACCATGCGTTATTTTTTCTTCGTGCGTAATTAGGGTTTGTAATTTATAACATGCGTAATTTTACAAATGAACATACTTAACTAAGTCGCCTACTTTCGCACGTTGAGGAGATATTATACGTTAACCGTCACTATATAAAAGTTTTAATCAACAATATTTTTTAACAATGTTTTTATTGGATAATCAATCACTAATGTCACACCCTCAAATTCCACATGTCGGGTTTTACCGCGAGGCGTGCGACTGACCAGGATCTAGCAACTAATCATGTTAAACCAATTATTAAAGTTATTAAGTTATCACAATCAACACGATTAGTGATCAAAGTTTAAAAGTTGAAAAAATAGTTTAAGTTAACAACGGAAGCAAGATTAAAATCCAGACACAATTCAAAACCATAATTTCATAGCAATATTAAAATGTAAGTTTAATGACCCACAACACTCTAACCATTGCAAGCCTCCGTCCATGTTGTACCTAACGGCCTGCAAAACATGCAATAGTGTGCCGTGCCAACATAAAGTTGGCGAATTCACAAATTTTAGTTAAGCGAAAAGCATAAGCGTAATTTCATAAGCAAATTGTTATAAGTATGATTTGGGTAGCTAACCCTCATCAAGGTAACTAAAGTTTGTGTACCAAATGCTGACGTTATAGTTTTTATGCCCTCACTAATGTCTATTCACATTGGCGAATTGAAAAGGTCAATAGTTCACTCCAAGCTCCCAACATGGTGTGAGGTTTGTCAGACCTAATAGCATTATCAGCTAATACCCCGCTTGCCAGCCCAGCGTACTAATCGGTGAAATGTGTAGGGACTTCAAGAAAGAGTTTTTCGTTTATGTGTACTATTCCACCTCCGGCGGATAGTATGTCTGTGGTCCCAAACTAGGAACGTGCGCATAGCCCCAACCAGGGTTACCGTAAGTGTGTTGTCCTAAACCAAGGATGAATGCTTTTAGAAAAAAATTGTGAACTCACCTTAGTTTGCGCAGCTAGGAATTATGGGAAAAGTAGCAAAAGTGGTCAACCTCGTCCTGATATGGTTACCGTTTCAGTTAATTTGTGCTCATGTATTTTTACAGGCATATTAAAAGACAACCATGCAACATGTTGACATTTAATTAACCATTCGTGTGGGTATGTGCATGTGTTTCATCTCATAACATGCAATACGTTCATTGGCACTCGTTTAGGTTTTAAACGACAACTAACACCTTGTAGTAACACCCATTTACACTCAAAGCATCTACATTAACTTTCAGCATGTTATAGTTTCACATTAGATTTTGAGTTGTTTTACGTAATTTATTTAAAATACCAAACGGACTCGAAAGTTATGATATTTTTATGAGACGTGCCATTTAGTCTACTAAGACCTGTGGAATTTTCTCATGATCTAATTATTCACTAGAAAAAATCATTTAGCACACAAAGGTCTGATTCATCACATTCTGGCGATAGTTTACAACAAAATTCATTTAAGATTGCTCGTTGACTCTTTTAACAGAATTCCAGTTGGATAATTTTAACATCACATCAAAATTTTCAAGTATTAACTCAATTCCTACACCAAGTTATGAAATTCACTATAGGCTGCAAATTCTACCGGAAAATGCAGCCTGAACCTTTGATGCGAAAAATTCATTTAAAATAGCAAATCACGTCGAAAAATTATGATTCCAGTGGAGCTTGAAAGCTATTTCCTGGATCTACATCATAGACTTAAGAAACATTTGTTTTCCTTCAGTTTTGACCCGGTTACAGTTGACACAAGTCGGTTGTAACTTTCTAACAGAAGCTGTTTTATTCCCCAACTTCTCAAAACAGTTTTTATAGTTTTAGTATCATACTTTTCGATCAAAACAATCATGTATACTCCACCTACAGCAGATCATTAACATATATCTCATATTATACATCACTTATTCATCAAGAATCAATCAAGGCTATCAATATTCATACAAAGATCATATAAAAATTCATACCACCTACAGCGGATCCCCATATATCTCTAATTATACATCACTTATGCATACATGCGTAATAAGGTGGAGTGGGTTTGGGGCGGTTATGGTTGGGCCGTCGGTTTGGGCCGCAAACAAGTGGGTTGGATGGCTGTGGTTTGGGCCACCACAACTTGGGTCGCCAAGTATAGGGCCGCAAGGGGAGGGACGGTGGGGTTGGGATTTATGTTATAACAATATATATTTTTATAAATACCAATTTGTCTTTTGATCATAACCAAACTAATCCTTATACTTTCGTTAGCATGCTATATATTTAGGTTTCGAATTTGCAAAACAACCGACACGTCAACTAATGCACGTTTATAATAATTTAAATGTCCCACGTAATAAATACATGCATACGTGTTCTAAATTAATAGAAGTTAAACAAAGATAGCTAACGATATTAACCTGAGAATGCGAGTTGTCACAATTTATATGACTAAATTTTAAAACTTAGGTAAACTTGGTTTGTATTATTGAATACCAATTAAATATCAATATCGATCAGTTAATTGTAAAAAATATATCTTTTATCTTTAACTAAAATAAACTTTTTGAATCTAGTAATATAACGCATGAGCATAAATAATATTTTCTGAAACTTCAACTCGAAATACACAAAGAATTTTAAAAACTATATACACTAATAACACATTTATATTTAAAACACATGTCCTAGTTATTTATTATAAATACTTTTGAATTCAAGATAGGTAACTATGATTATCTATGAAATTTTAGTATGTTTGAAAAATAGAGAAGTGTTTGCAAAGGTGGTTGCATTGAAATAAAAAATATAAGATTCAAATACTTAGCTTATTTTTTTAACATGTGAATATCTTAAAAAGCTTTCCATCCAAATTCCCAATCAAAATAGAGGCGATACATGGCATAATAAGATCCTTATTTATCAAGGATATATATATATATATATATATTATATATATATATATATATATATATATATATATATATATAATTTTAAAAAATCTATATATTACAAACAATACAGAGAACTTTTTTAGATATGTAGTATGGTTGACTATATCATATTTCAAATTAGTGTTCAAGGTGATCTAAGATCAGGTATAGGATAATGGGTATATCAATGGGTAATTTCTAAACATAGGGTTTTGGAAGAGTAAATCGGATACCAATGAGGAGACTCATGAACTCTTTAAGTAATACGTATCCCACATGCAAATGACATGTAATTAGAATCGGATATGCGATTGAGATTACCAAACTTTCTCATTAGTTGTATATTTTAATTGAATATTTTCATGGATCAAACGAACTAGATTTAAGAATTGTTAAGATTGATCAGCATTCAAACACCAAACCAAAGTGAAAAAACAATAAACTAGATCAACTTATGCTTGTGACCACCTTTCGTTGTCCACCATTACTATTAACTCCATAACACTAAGGCCAGTCAATGTGGATTAATGTCGGTGGCACCACCACCATCCATGTTAGCGCCACGTTGCCTGAATCCCCCACCTCCCTTGCTCGCCCTACCCATCCTCCCTTTCGGTCGTTAGACCGTAGGGTGTGGGCTTGGGTTGGAGGGCGGGGGAAGCCAAGCAAGCCGCTTTAGCCACACCGGGTCAGCGTGGTGTCACAGCCCCCGACCCATCATGGACGGGAGTTGTGCGCATATACAGTGGTACTTGTGTTTATTATAAGTTTCGCAATGGAGTTTTCATCAGGACCGGGTGTGAGGAAAATTTATCAGAGTTTTCAAATACCAAATTTTCATTTATTAAACTGTGGGGTAAACTCCGTATTTATATAAAGGAATTTCACTAGGAAAATCCTTGATTACAGAAATACGTTTATTTCAGGTTTATATAGCCACTTATTTAAGCTTGAGTGCCTCCTAGCACTTCTCCTTCACTTCACAGTAAATCACCTGAAACGCGTTTTAAAAATATTTAGTCAACGAAAAATACTGGTGAGTTCATTCCATTTATGAAAACACATCATTGTAATTACAGCATTAAGGGTTTTTACATTTGTTTATATCTGACAACATCTCAATCAATATTTATCACTCGGTGGCAGTTCCTGTCACTATGGTCATATCACTATTGGCCCCCAATTGTCCAATAGCAGAGCTTATTAAGTAATGTATACAAAACCCCACATACCGGCAACAATTTCAGAATACAAAAACTTAATCACTGTACTTGTAAAACATTTAAGGTTTTGTAAAAGCAATTGAGAATATACGAATGACTCACTTTGCAGGTTTAAGTTGATAGGTCTTGCCTACGGTCTAAGGTTGGTATACCTAATTAAATACACAATCACGTATTAGTGTATTAACTCAATTCAACTTTTACGATAATCACGAGATCAAAACCCACAACGAATAACAAAGTATAGTCGAGTACCTGCAACACTTAAACATCCATTTGATTGGTTCAATCGATCGGATATAGTACCGTTTCAGTGATTGGAGTTATTACCCTAATATTGCGGCAGTGTTTCGGGACTTTAGGGCTTCTGGTAATTTGGATAGAGCTTCGGAGAATAAGAATATCGATTTTTGAAATCGAAATGAGCAGTTTGAACTCGTCCCAAGCTGCTTCTTATATAGCTCACCAGAGTTTCCCCCGCGCGTCGCGCGGGAATCATAAGTTCCTCCCGCGTGGCGCGAGGACACCTAGCTAGGGCTAGGTTAGCCTCATCACAAACATAACCTTGCCACTTGTCGCGAAACGGCGCCACATGGCGTGGACCACCCCCGCGTGTCGCGAGGGATGTGGGGGTTTCTGGCGCGTGGCACCTGGGGTGCTAGGATGAGTTTTCTTTGCTTTTTCACGTCGAGTCTCGTCGTGCGTATCCGAGGTTTCGATCAGGGCTCGTTCTAGAGTGTTTTTGGGTATTGTTACACGTGGGTAGCGGCGTTGCTCCGCTGGCGTGGCTATGATGCCTAGAGTGGAGCGGGTTGGGGAGATGATGTGGATGGCTGGGATTGGCTAGGGAAATCAGACCGTTTGGGCTAGCCGTTGGCCATGGCGGTTTCCGCTATGTAACTTAAATTTCTAAAAAATCTTAGCATCTTTTACCTATAAATATCCATCCCAAACATCAATATTTTTCACATACACTTTCTTCAAACACAAATCTTCATCCAAAATCAACCTAAAAATGGTTCATTGGACTGAGAAGGAGGAGGAGATAACGCTAGTGACATCAATCGTTGACGTACAACGAACGCTACGTCATGGTCAAACCGCCTATTGGACGCAAGCGTTTCAACAATACCAACAACATATTGGAAACGCGCGTCACAACTTGAACGCTTGTCAACATAAGCGGCATGAGCTAAAACCAAAACTGGATCGGTTAAAAGTTTGTTTCGACCGTGTCCCTGTGGGCGGCTTGAGCCTCAACGATCGAATGGAGATCGTGAAAATCGAGTGGAGGCACGATGAGAATGCGGAATTTCGTTGGGTTCCGCACTTTAATATTTATCGTACTTTGTAATTGTTTTTAGGATTTATATAGCTATCTTTTTTTAATTTATTAGGATTTAATAAGTAGATTTTTAAATTTTTTTAGTTTTATATGTAAGTTTTTTAATTAATATAATTGTGTGTTCTATTATATAAAATGTTAAAATATAAAAAAATAAACATTTTTCACATGTCACCTCAACGTCAACTAGACCACGCCGCTCCCACACCCCACTTTTTACGGTGACCTGGTGAAGCCCACCTCCCTCACATGTCAACCTAAGCCACCCACACCAAATAGTCTTACCATGATGACGCCCCCACCTCAAGTTGATGCTCTTCCATGCCCCGTTAACGCCAACGGCGTAGGCTGATAATGCTGCAAAAAGGGAGCCACGTTGGCCATGATACGATCGTTGGCGCCAGTGGGCTCACGCCTATAGCCACCAACCTAATGAACAATAACCCCTCGATTTCTTCCCTTCATGTTCTTAAGATTGGATTGTTGTAACTAACAACATTTTTAGTTACAACTCGTGGCGCTTTTTTATCACCGGTTAAAAGCATTATAAACTCGTCTCTTTGATACTAAACAGATTTTTCAAAATAAAAATTTTAAAATAACCGTCTTTAATACATTTTAAACCGCACCGAACAAGTTTTTACCACAATAGTTAAAGAAAATACGTAAACACATTTTACGTATCTATTTTATATTCATGTATCTATAAATTCCCTTCAAAAGTAAGATATTTACTCTGATTTTTGTTTATTTATCATTGCGTATGTGCTTTGAGTATATTTACATTACTAGACTAGAAACTTGTGTATTACACAAATTGAATAAAAAATATCAAATAATTACTAATGAAGATTCAAGAATTATAAACGATACTTAGTATTATGTATTTACAAAAGTAAGAGGTAGAATACGAATGATTACATTAAGAGAAATAAAGAAAAAAATATTGAATTTATCATATATAGTATAACCAATTATTTATTTATTATGTATGCATATGTTATAAAATGAGTAAATTTCGTATAATTCAAATACATGTTTCTAACAATACATGAAACCCACACAAAAGAATTTTACATGTAGTGATCATACATCATAGAGATATAAACTTATCTAATGTCGATAGACTATAATACATACCGAAAAATGTTAAATATGGTCAATATTAAAAATGAAAATTAGAGAATGTTGGGAAAAAGAGGTTACCGTGAAGGCATGCATAATTGCGGTTGTTAAATGGTTGGGCCCAATAACATCATAAACGCATGCTGCCCATACGAATAATTCAAACACCGTCCGATTGATATGATGCCACGTGATTACCCCCACCTTCCTCGGTGCTTTTCCAAGTCACCCACCTATAGATTTGGAGGATAAATCGATAATAATATTTCTTCCAACTCCAAATTTGTTTGGAGATACGTATAAGACATGCTCCATCCCTATGCATAAAGGACATGCATCAATTATAAAAAAAGAAAATTTCTTTTAATAATCCCTAGTAAATATTATTGGTCATTAGCAGTTTTGCTTTTGAATATTATCGTGGTTAGTCTAACTTTTCACCTATTTTTCCTCCACCGGTCTCACGTTTAAAAACCTCAACGGAGTTAAGTTTTTTTTGGAATTACAAACATATGTTTTAGGGATTTTGATGAAAACGGTGTTTCAATTCGGGTGATTAAATTTCCAATTAACAAAAATCAAGTCGTTTGTAGCATCGTTTCGATGTAAGTTTTACATCAATGGACTCGTATCGTCGCTCTGATCAAAAGCCTTAAAACATCTGTTTGTAATTCGGGAAAAAACTTAACGGAGTTAAGTTTTAAGTTTTTTAACGGAGGCCTAGTGGAGGAAAATGGTGAAAGATTGAACTGACAGAAGAATATTTAAAAAGGGGACTGCCATTGGCCAATAACGTCTATTAACGATTATTACAGATTAATTTCCCATATAAAAAATCGGTTAAGGTAAGATTGTGTTTCCTAGCCAAAATTACATTTTTACTATTGAGTACGTGATAGGAGAATGATGGATGCACTCTACGTGAATGAGAAGCGGTGGAAATTCTATGCCATAATTCAAGCATATTGTAATTGTACATGGGTATTAATCATGTAAAAAAATAACGTTAAAATGTAAAATAAAGACGTTATTTTATTTCGAAATGTAAAATAAATATAATAAAACCATAAGAAAACAAAGAATATCCCAAATCTTGAACATTGATTAATATTAAAAAATATCACTAGTTATAATGATTTTACTTGAATTAGGAAAAGCAAAACTAGAAAAATATATTAACAAAAAGATAACCAAAATTATACATATTATTATATTATTATTATACATATTATACATAATTTTATCAATATTAATACAAAGTGGTCATGAACAGTAGGTCTATGTTTTTTTTATTATTTGGATATATATTAATTATTTGTTACTTTCAGTAATATTATTTAATTTGATTTTTAGTGTTAATTTTTATAAAAAATTTAATTCGTATCTAAGTTTATTTTTTTTTTTAAATTCTAAGTTATTTGTGCGTGCGTTGTCATGGTACTTTATTGCGTGCATTAGATCGGTATCGAGTCGTTTCGTTACCACTGATACGATACATGCACTTGGTATAGAAATCAACATATGTTTTACATGACCGAAAACGAAAAAATGAACACCGTACTGGCATCGATTCAATTCGTACGATATCAATCGGTTCAGAGTGTCACGGTACTGGTAACATTATTCATTTATCTTCGTAGATAGAGTTATATAAATGAAAATTTTTCGAAACTGAAAACCATAAAAAATAAATACAGGTACCTGTATCGATGTTTGGTATGGTACGGCAGCAATATGATGTCGGTTTATCGAAAGAAAAAACCAATATAAATAAACACATGTACCGAAAATGATGTTGTTCGGTTCGGTACGGTATGGTACCAATACGGTGTCAGTTTATCAAAAAGAAAACAATAATAAAAACAAATACCGGTACCAATACAAATATTGTTTAGTCGGTATTGGTTCGGTTTGGTATGATAGCGGCACAATATTCGTTATCAATAAAATTTATATCGCACTATTGAAAAAAATAAATAAACATCGAACACAAACCATCCAAACCGATATTAATTGAACAACATAGGTACAAATATCGATATTCGATTTGGTTATTTTCGATGTAAGGCTTTCTCTTTCCATTACTCTAGGCTATTGCGATATTGGGTACCGTAACGAAACGAAGAGAAACCAACTAAATTCCCGCCGCGAAGCGCGGTGAGAATCTCACTAGTTGATGATGAATAGTGATAGTGATTTTTTTAAGTAATTTTTTTAACTTTTAGTAATATATTATTCATCATTTAGTTTGATTTTTTATTCATCATTTAGTTTAATTTTTAATAACTTTCTTATGTTAACGTTTTCTTTTAAGTCTAACTCCGCAGCTATGTTTATTTTTTGTATTCAACATTTTTTTGGATTGTAAACTATACGAGTGCTAGTAACGGTATAAAAACGTATTTTTTTATTGTAAACAATATGAGTTTCGATACGTGACGAATCTAACCAATTTCGATTGAACAACATCGTACCAATATTGGTAGTATCAGAACCGGTGTTCGTTTTATGCTTTTCGATTGATATAAAAGATGTGTCGATATCCTTTTGAGCATATCACGGTTTTATTTTTTAGTTTTCCCTTCTGTTACTAAAGCGAGTGCAGGTAAACGAAACGAACGAACAAATATCAACTGAGTTCCTGCCGCATAGTAGAGGGAAAAACCCACTAGTTATATATTGATAAAAAGGACAACCAATCAAAAATAAATTATAATGGTTAACTAAAATAGATATTATTACAAAAACAAAGAGGCTCTTAACTCAGTTGATTAGATCTTTGTTTTAAAACACATGAGAAGGCTCTATCCCTATGTTCAACATCATTTCTTGTAAAACATATTACATTTTAATAATCTCAACTATTCGTCGTTGGCCGTTAACAGTCCTAACTTAAAAAATAATCATTAACAGTCTCAACTGTGACATATTGGCCACCAATTGACCTTGACTAACAATACCCTAATGTCGTTAGTCTTCGGTCGCCTGAATACCATTTTTGGCTAGAAAAAGGTTTCTGAAAAGTCCGATCTAATGTTACAAAGAGGTTTATGACGAAAATGTTAAGTTTTCCGGCCAAAAGGTTGAGTTTTCTAGCAAAAATAAGTTTTTCGGTGAAAAAAAGAGTTTTTCGGCAACTTTAATAATTGGTGCTTTTACTACAAAAAGGTTTTTTAAGGTCCGTAATAAGGTTACAAAGAGGTTTGGACGAAAATGTTGAGTTTGCCGGCCAAAAATGAGTTTTCCAACCAAAAACATTTTTCCTACGACTAACGGCATTAGGCTTCCCTTAGTCAGGGTCCATTGGAGAACAATATGTTAATAGTTGGGGCTACGAGTGGTATTTTTTAAGTTGGAACAGTTGGCGACCAACGGCGAATAGTTATGATTATTAAAATCTACATTTCAAAAAAAAAAAAAAAGTTTTTGATCCTATCCTAAAATGTCAAAATGGTTCCTGAGTGAGTTTAGGTCATTTTTGCCACTTTAATCAAAAATGAAACTTTTTTGTATCTGGGTCTCTAAGGTTTATTTTTGCTATCATTTTCATCCAATGAGCAATTTGGGTTAAAATTTTCTGTTAACTTCTCTTTTTTTTTGTCGTTTCTTCATTTAATTAAAATATGTTATGACAATTATACCCTTATTTAAATGAGGAAAATGACAAATAAATTGAGAAGTTAATAGACAATTATAACCCAAATTGCCTATTGATGAAAATGACATTAAAAGTGACCCTTATGACCCATATACAAAATGTTTTATAATTTGAAAAGTTAACAGATATTTTAACACTTTACTCTTGAATGTAAGTTAAAACTAAAACTGTAAAAAATAAAATAAACAAATAATGGATCCACTTGGCACCCACGTATGTGAATAAGCCTAGCCACTTCAGTTCAAATAAAAAGTCTTGAAACAAGTAGAGCTTAAATATGTTCAAGCCAAAAAAGATTTTTAGTAAATGATTCTGAGCCGAGCTTCACTTGTTGAGCTTAAGTGGGCTCGCGAGCCTAAACGAGCCTATTTTTCATATTTATTTTGTTTACTATATGAATAATTTTTATTAAATATATGTTTAAGTTACAATAGATATTATTTATATATTTGTGATAAATATAGTTAGGGGGCCGGGCCACTCCTTTGTTCTCCGTGGTGGTTGAAGTTCCATTCGTGGAATACCGCCGCCACTGAATATGATCACGGTTGATGGTCATAACACGTGCTGGCCATGACGCGTGAAGAAGGGGGGAAATTGTTGGGATGTTACCGTTGAGGAGGGAAATTGTTCGTGTGATTGAGGGTGGTGAGTGATTGGCACCCCCACTAAAATCCGTCACTAGTGATAGAACCAAGTTTTATAAGGTGACAGAACATGATTGGTGTGATGAAAGATTGATAGTGGAGCGCCCTCACCCCCGTTATATTGTATGTAAATTTATAAAGATAAAATTATATTTTTTTATAAACTAATTAATAAATAATAATCGATTCACCCCGTTTGTACCCTAATTAAACCAAAGTATTCAAATTGTAGGGGTCGCTCCTAACTTAAACCAAATACCTAAATTTCACTTTATATTTTTTAATGAAAATTAAAAGTTATTTTTAAAACAGAAAACCACAATTTCATTAGCTTAAGAAACACAGAAACATAAAACAATTAAAATAAAAAACCTGATATTCATTAAAATAATTTAACTATTCTTCGTCCAAACCCGAGTTGTTTAGAGTTGCATTTTGTTCCACGAAATCATATCGAAGTCTAAAGTTTATGTGAATTCCACAACTCCGAAGTTATATCGGTCTTATGTACATCGGTGATATCAAATTCTCATCATCTTTTATGATCATATTGTGCAATAAAATGCACACATTAATCTCATTCCTTATCTTCTTATGCTTTTGAGCCTGAAGCGGGCAATTGAATTATACCCCATTTAGATTTTAAAATACCGGAAGATCCATTCAACATCTTTTCTAATTAGATATGAGAAGGCTTTCACAAACGTAGACTAAGTAGGGTAAATACCATCTACAAGATAGTAGCTGCGTTTATGTTGCGTTCACAAACATAAAAACTCTTTACCGTATAAAATAATAACCGCATTATAAAAAATATTCTACACTTTCTCTTGAGGTCGTAGCAGACGTAACTAAAATAATTTGTCGTATTTGTCAAAAACATTACCCATTGCTAGTTGTTTAATCGCTGATATGCGTTTCCGTATTGCCATGAAACTCTTTTTCATCCTCTCGCCTATCCATTTTGAAACCATTCAAAATTGGAGTTTAGATCCGCAATAATTTTGAAAAGTAATTCCTTAGACATTTGAAATCACGCTTGAAACATACATTCATCGTATTTTGGGCCGACTATAGACGAAGAAATCTTCTATTTGAACCTCATGAGCCATTTCACAATCACATGCACAATTTTTTTATAGTGTGCCATGTCTTCAACTTCGAATGCAACGATGGCGCGACAACGTCGGCAAGAAATTTGAGCCCACTAGAATCAAATGGCTTCTACTCAGCCGATGATGATAGTGGAAGCATAGTACTAGGTTTATTGTGTTGAGTTTGCAGAGTAGAAGAAATATGAGTATAATATAAGAATTGGTAAAATACTGATAGAAAATAGGTTAATTTTTGTGATATATATAGGGTGTAAGTTTTTTTTAACTTTTTTTATGTTAAATGATCAAAAACAGCTACATTAGCGTTTTTCTCTTCGGGTTCACGAACCAAAATTCGCTCTCTGGTTGATTTGCGGCGATTTGCTGATAAACCCGAGCTACCTGATTGGGCTACCGAAGGTGCTCCATACAACAGGAACCTTTTGTGTAATTGTTTTCCTTCACAATTCATATAAGAGTTTTACACTGTATTATGACTAAAAATGGATGCACCGATAGTTGAAACCCATCATTTTTAATATTTCTACGTCTATTAATCTTTGATCGTAGGTTCAAGACGTGTTAATTCTTCAAAACATACTGGCCTATGAACTTGGAGACATGTAACAAAGGTATTTTTAAAGGACCATCTCCTAACATGGTGGTTAATATTAGGAACAAGGGCGAATGTAGCTTGAGAAAAGAAATTTAAAAAATTTGACGAATTTTCGATTTCGCTACCCTTGAAGCTCAGGTGGTAGTGTAAATTTTGGAAGTTTGACGTTTCTTTGATTTCGCTACCCCTTGACGCTCTGATGGTAGTATAAATTTTGGAAAAATTTGACGTTTTTTCGATTTCGTTGCCCCTATAGAAAAGAAATTTTTGAAACGTTGCCCCTGGCCCCCTTGACTTTTTTTATAGATCCGCCACTGATTAGGAACTAAGTTTGGTGTAAGGCTTGGCTTA
Organism: Scalesia atractyloides; assembly: GCA_947069175.1. Classification (NCBI taxonomy): domain Eukaryota; kingdom Viridiplantae; phylum Streptophyta; class Magnoliopsida; order Asterales; family Asteraceae; genus Scalesia; species Scalesia atractyloides. The sequence continues at coordinate 87,055,561 of CAMTDV010000008.1, forward strand.
TGGATGCTTTAGAAGCATGCAAAATTGCTCCATAAGCTATCAGTGAACTTAACTCTCTAACGTCTATTATTTGTGATGATGTTCTTTTCTCATATGAATGCAACGAACGCAAATGGTCCTTCAATTCCTCCTGCGCTTTTCATGTTAAAGCTATATCAATAGCGCTCAACGTCTATGAGTTGGAATTTAGGTTCCTATCACTGATGGAACACTAGTGCCCAAAAAGGGACAGATTAGGCATGGGGATTCTTTCATCGGTTACCACTTTGTTCTATTTGGGTTTCTAGGCCCGTTTGGGCTTATCGATGGGTAAACCAATTGCAGATCTAATAGGCTTTTAGCTAAGTTCTAACATTTTTGGATTGAGTCAAACCAATGGGTTGGGTCGGTTCCAACCCGATTCTTTCAAAACTGCTAAAATATCGGTTCCGGTTACAGGTTAACCAGTTCTAGTTCCCGAACCGGTTCTTCCCCTTTTTTTCACACTGTTACTTTGGTTGACATCTTCTTTGTGGGTTACAATTGATTATATATATATTAATTCATAACATGTTAATGAATAGTGTTTATTTTGTCTTTTATTGCCTTTTCTTTTGTTTTTTTTTTGGTTTTGTTATTTTTAACTTAAGTTTTAAGATTGACACTTACAACCTCTCGATTTTTTAGAAACTTTATAAAATGTCATTTTTACTCCCGAGAGTTTTACGTGTTTTCTTTTATGTACACGTAGGTAAAAATACAAATTGGATTACTTTTCGATGTAGATTTTTTTTTCTGAAATGCGTCGGGTCAAATATAATATGTTTTCGTGCTTATTTTTATGTACGTTTTCAATTGGTCACTTGGTGTTACAAATTCGTGCCTTTGTTTTATGTTTTTCCTGGTTTTAGTCGTCGTTTGATTAGCACGGTTTTACGCCCCCGACTCGCAACGCAGAGGCTTAAGACTAGTTGTTTATAAAATATCAGTGATCCTAAAAGAAAAGGCTCAAAGCTTGTAGCTAAGATTGGGCTCATACACATAATCATAATCCAGTGAGCCTGCTAACCAGTAAGCCTGAGCTTGGGCTAACACTTTGCAAAATATCCCCTCTCTTGTCTTAAAAAAGTTAACCGTAAAATCTTTATCTAAAATATTATAAGAATTTAAAGTTTCGTAAAACTTTACTTGATTATTTAAAATATCCTTTTCCATAATAAGTGCAAGATTGCCATATATATTTTTTAATTTTGTTTAAAGGTTTTCCATAATAAGTGTAAGATTGCCATATATATTTTTACTTTGTTTAAATGTTTGATAACTAAGGATTTACTATATCGAATAAATCTTAATTTTCCACTTGGAATGGACGATCCGATTCATAAGGTTACTCGGTATGGGTGACGGCCCTTTTTGGAGGATGACCCTCTACCTTACTGTCACGTCATAGTTCTTGGAGGATGCCCCTCTAAGGATGGAACCAAGGAAATGCGTGATGACCCTACCCACCTAGTTAATTTATTTTTCTTTTTTTTCAATTCAACTAGTTTTTTAACATTTACTAATATAAAAAAATAATTAATATTAAAAACCACACATTACATAACCTAAAATTAAAAAAAACAAAACCTAAAAATAAAAAAAAACATAACCTAAAAAAATAAAAATCCTAAGAACTCCACTTTTTCGCGATCTTTTCTTTCATTTTTTCGTAAAATCGCTCGATCTTCTTCCGGATACTAGTTTATGTCGGTCGTTATTATCTCCCACTTTTTATATTCGTTCTTCACATTCTTCAACCGAACCCGTTATTCCACCTCACGTTCCTTCCCTCTTGCCTTTTGGGTAGTGACCTCGGTGAACGCTTTGAACTGTACCACAAACTCGTCCATTTTGGAACCGCCCCCGTTGTGGCTTGTTTTTTTTTGCAGTTGCCGCCTTTTTGGATTTGTCCCTGCCCGGGGACGTTCCTCCTCTTGAACCCCATACTCTTCTTCGTCAAATTTGGGCTCGTCGCTTATATTTATTTGGCATCGTGCGTCCGAGCCCCCCGCACTATAACTACCGGTCTCCGAGGTTTTTGTTCGTTTAGCCATTGCAACCTCATTTGGAACCGGCGCCCACTTGTTACTGGTTCGCAAAACTTCCCAAGCCCGTACGTGTGGGAAAACGACCCATGCGAATCTTCGTATTTACGCATCGCCTCTTTAAAAACATTTTCGTAACCCATCCCACTCTTGCCTTTTGGGTAGTGACCTCGGTGAACGCTTTGAACTGTACCACAAACTCGTCCATTTTGGAACCGCCCCCCGTTGTGGCTTGTTTTTTTTTGCAGCCGCCGCCTTTTTGGATTTGTCCCTGCCCGGGGGACGTTCCTCCTCTTGAACCATATACTCTTCTTCGTCAAATTTGGGCTCGTCGTTTATATTTATTTGGCATCGTGCGTCCGAGCCCCCCGCACTATAACTACCGGTCTCCGAGGTTTTTGTTCGTTTAGCCATTGCAACCTCATTTGGAACCGGCGCCACTTGTTACTGGTTCGCAAAACTTCCCAAGCCCGTACGTGTGGGAAAACAACCCAATGCGAATCTTTGTATTTACACATCGCCTCTTTAAAAACATCTTCGTCACCCATCCCACTACGACGATTAGCACTAGTATATAACTTATTATATATCGCCGAAAACCGGTTCACGATCGGATGCATCTTTCGCCACTTCGAATAGATGGAATCGATATCGCGATAATGACCTTGTTCCATAATTGCAAGAAACTTTGATAATAATTCTTTCCAAAACCCATCTCCGGTTTGGTTATAACTATATTTTTAGAATATAACAAAAGTATATATTAAAAAAATGTAAAATTCATATATTTTTAGTATAAAATTTATATATTTTTACATACCGATAATGGAGCTTTTTGATGTGCTAATCCACGCCTTCGCTAACGCCTCCTCCTTGATCTTTGTCCAAGGTTTTGCCTTGGCTTTCAAAGGTTGATCTTTGTCACCCATCACTTGCTTCCCTTTTTTCCGTTTCGAGGATTGTTGTAACACCCTGTAAAATTGTGTCCAATAGTATAGTGACACGTGTTGTATTTTTAAATATAGTCTATTAAAGAGCAATAAGGACTAAAGGCGTCAACATGCTTAAACTGAGCCTCTGAGTGACGGTCCGATGTCAACATGCATAAATAACAGCCTCTGAGTGACTGATATGTTAACATGCTTAAATCATTAGCCTCTGAGTGACTGATATGTCAACATGCTTGAAATTTGGCCTCTGAGTGACTGATATGTCATTATGCCCAGCCTCTGAGTGACATCGGAATCAACATGCTTATAATAACCTTTGAATGATCCTTTATGAAGTCTAACTCTCATACGTGCCAAATATTGGACGAGAGAGTTCAATTTTGTAAATATGTGAAAGTTGGATGATGGAGGGATTAAAAGTGTCAACATGTTAATTTATACCTCTGAGTGACCTTTTAACGAATCGAGAAGCTCGACAATGTCCTAGCATGATCCTGGGTATGCCAAGTATTGGCTACGGAGGGCTAAAAGTGCCAAAAAGGTGTTTAAAAAGGTTTTTAGAAGCTTTATAAAGTTAAAGGGGTTAAGTGTCAAACTTTGAAACTGGCCAAGGGGCGTCGCGGGCCGCGAGAGACCTAGCCTGGGTCTCTCACGGGGCGCGAGAAGGGGTCTGCAGCAGAAAGTTTGCTTGGCCTCCAAACAAAGCTCCAAAACCATTAATTCGAAACTATAGACTTGTAATCAGCTATGCCACGTTTTGGGACACTTGTAAGCTCCATTTACACCCCTAAACACCTGGCTTCGTCTCCTTTGAGTTCTCCAACTATAAATAGGTGATCAAGTTCACCATTCCAACTTGCACCTTTCTCATTTGTTCACTCTTTTCCCTCCTTTGGAAGTTTCTAACTGAAAGGAGCATCCAACATAGTTCTTTTGCACCCTAGGAATCACTGGTAAGTCTTCCTTCCTTGTGCATTTTCGTTTATAGGCTTTTATAGGCAAAAGTCAAGCGTTTTATGGAAAATGCTTTGACTTTCGGTTAAGACCATTATGGTCCATCCATTGTTCGAAATGAACATGGCTAAGTGATCATAATAAGGTAGGTGTTAGTCCCTATAAAGGGCACCTCCTGAAGATCACGTTTGCTAGACCAATTGACTGGTCAAAGTTATGATATTAAAAAGTCAAACAGACCATTTTTTCGGAAAAATCATAAATTGATCTTATTATGTTATGAAACCTGTTTTGACACTTAAACAAAGTTGATAATAATTATTAGAACATGTAAGAACATGTTCGGCTCGTCAATTTCAGTTCTAGGGTCGGTTCGCAACCGAAAGTCGCGAAGTTTGACTTCTGCTTTGACTTTCGATTCTGACCCGATTTAGATTAGTTACCTACTGATCTAAAGTTGCATTACGACCTATAATATAATGTAGCATAACCTTCTGAGGTTATACTACATGATCATAACCAGAATCCAAGTTTATGCGCAAGTTCCATAATTATGCCATTTTTGACCAAAATGTCCTTTTTGCATAAAACAAGGTTTTAAATGATAATGAACTTGAAAATGAGTTTTCTACTGGCATAATATTATAAGTAGGATTGCTTGGGATGTTAAACCAAGTTATAAACTGAGTTTTCACGCAAGTCCTTAAACTATGTCGATAAATGGCAATTTTAGCCCTTGTGGCTCATAAAATAGTTTTAATCAAATCTTTTCAAGGTAAGTCTTTTACCTACTGATATAGTTATATTAAATAACATATCTAAGACATTTTAATCTGACCTTAACATCAGTTTTCGTAAAAATCGCATAAAGACGCCATTTTACGACATAAGCGTCGTTTAGGCGCATAGTACGGTTTTAAACCATATTAATTGACTAAGACTTGATACCTACTGATTTTAAAATTTATTTTAAATATTTACAGTAGGTACATGTTATAAACTCAAAACCCCAAATAATTTATAAACTATGTGTAAAACGACCAAAATGCCCTTCGGTGCATAGTTTGGTATAAAAGATAATTTACACACATAATTGACATCCTACTGATATTATATCATAAATAAATTATTTTTCCAGAATACTTATGATTATAAACTTAAAATATATTCAAGTTTCTTTAATACGGTATATAGTTACCAAAATGCCCTATAAGGCTTAATTTCGTTTTAAAACTTAATGGGTATACAAGTTGATATCCTACTGATATCTTAACTTATTTAAAGTATAATGGCATATAGAACTTTATCCGGTTACCCGATATCACTGATATGCGTACGGTTAAGTATATGTAACTAGTTTATGGAAATTAACCAAAACGGGTTTAACCTTGTCATTTAAGTCTCAAAATCCAGAATGTTTATAGTTTATCCATATTATACAAGTCAAGGTACTTGTTGGGATTAAATTACTTTCTATCCAATCATCGTTTAATCTAGCATCATACGTTTGATCAAGTACGCTAATCGGTCTAAGTCAATGACTTAAATCAGACCGCTAGTATTTAATTGGTTAGTTTATGCCATAATCCACACTAGAGACTTGCCGGTAAATGCTATCTGCACTTAGTACTTTTGTGTACGGCTGAGTTATTAAAAATTTAAAGAAGACTAGCTCAGGTAAATAGTCTCGACTTATTTCCCCAATACGGGCTTGGGTTACGGTAAATTATTACCACTTGGTCAGAAATGGGATCAATCGAACGCCGGTTCGGAGATAGTAAATCCACATATTCTATTTTGATCAGTTTTGTTTGATAATTTAAACATCGGGGGTTAACTACCGTGTCCTGGATATCCTCGGCTCATTACAATAGAAATGGCCACGACCTTAGCGCGGGTGTAGGCATACACCCGATAGACGCTCAATTATGCATTCCTACAAGGTTGGGAGGAATTGACTCCTTTGTGAGTCCAAAGTGGTGTGTACGTTAATTGTGTCTCGGTCTCTATACCGGGCCCTGTATGTATTGACAAACATGTGAATCTATTAGAAAGGTTGGACGGTCAATTAACCCAAGTTATAAAAAGATTTTGTGCTAATACGCACTTAAAACATTTTTGAAATGTTTTCAAAATGAGTCAGTTGGGTGTATTTACCAGCGAAAGCTGACGTATTTTCAAAAGACTAATCTGCAGGTATAATACGAAAATAGGCCGGAAGTGCTCGGTAGTGATAGAGGATCTTGCAAATCCTAAATCTGCCCAAAGCCTATTTTATATTCTTTCCATGTACAATTTATGATCCGCCTGTGGATCTTCTATTACAAGCTTGTATATTATTTTGTATTTTCGATCATTCGGTTTGTAATAGTAATTTTACTCCAAGACTTCCGCTGTACCATGTTTAAATGACTATGATGATTATCAACTGACGTCATGATACTCCCTATCCGGGCCCACCTGTGTATGGATTTAGGTTGGAAATCCGGGGTGTGACAATTGAGGTTGCGTCTCCGGAACACATTCTTCAACGTCATCTTCTACGGGTTGTGGTTGGGAGACTCCGGTGTTGGGAAAGGTTGTGGTTGAGATTGAAATTGTGAGTTGAACGGGTTTCGCATCATCATTTGTTGTAACGATTGCATTTATTGCATTGATTGAAGTTAGCTCATTTAAGAGAAAGCGTTGGGGGTTTGTTGAAAACCCGAGTAAGTGTTGTAAGAAAATTGTGAGGATGACCAACTCGGTTCCATCGTAGGACAGTAGCCGGGTACCGAGAAAATGTTTTGTGTTGGGTTCGCATTTGGGTTTGCGTTCAGGTTGTATGGATCCATGGCAAAAGTAGACGAATGTTATAAAAAGTAGAAGAATTTTATAAAAAGTAAAAGAATTGTATAAAGCTGAGAGAGAGAATTGGTCTGAAGTGTGTAAAAAATGGGATGATTTTGGTATATTTGTAGGTAAAATTATATTTTAAGGAAAATTTATTTTTTTTCTTAAATTTATATCCGTTCAACGACTACTTTTTGTCTTTACATGCTTCACCGCCAACGTCTCGGGCTGGATGTCCAAGACGCCGCTGCCCCACTGGAAATGGTGTTCGTGGCGTTGCCGGTCGTTTAGGCGAGCCTAAACGACCTCCACACCAAGTAGCCTAAACTTGAGGCAAAACAGGAGTTATGTATGGGAGAAATCTTTATCACGCTTTTTCAATTTCCTTTTTCGTACTATTTCATGGTATAATCTATTATTATATTTTACTAGTTTAAATTCTCGTGCGTTACACAGGTTGTATAAAGAAAATGCTTCTTACAAATTTATTTATAATTTTCATGTATTGAGTGGTAAGCTTGAAGAAAGTTCCCCATTGATACTTTTTGTTAATAAAGAAAACGCGAAATAATCATCATGTGGGACCGTTGATTCAAAGTCTAGGAGTTGACCAGTACGAATATAACAGATTTACTTGCTCAATTTTCAATATTAGATCAATTTTTATAACTTTGGATGATTTTTTAAGGGGCAACAACCTTCAAAATCATGCTAAGTACATCTTCCATTCTTTTAGCAAGTAGTATTTGAAAATATCAAAATAATCTAAATACCATTATGTTTGACTTCAGTAGTCAAACTATACCCATAATAAGTTTATAATAGAAACATTGATTTTTAAGACATTATAATGCTATCTTTTGATCCAATACGTCAATGGTTGTAAAACAATATTTCCAAGGCCGAGTACCCCCGAGTAGTCACTACAAGGTAAGCTGCCGAGACGACTTTCTTCAACTCCGTATAATTACTCGTAATCAATCAAACGCGATCAACCTTAGCCAAAATCGTATCTAGTAGGTCAACTCGGGCCGTATTTGACTTAAAAATTATAAATTATATAATTTCTATGCCTATCAATTTAAAGAATTAATATAATTTTCACGTATTTTGTTATAAATATTAGTAAACTTATGTTATTTGACATACACCTAATTTTATAAAACTAATTTCTTTATAATTTAACATGTCCGAGTACTCCTCGAGTACTCTCCGCCTAGGCCGAGTACTATCAACTCCCCGGTCGACCAACTAGGGAGCGCCTAGCGACTTTTGCAACTATGGTCAAACTGTTGACATATTGAATATTTAATAAAGTGTCAGACTTTTCAAAGCATCATCGCACTATAATTGACCTCAAAAGTCAAGTTATCCTTATATCAAGTGTACAATAGAGTAATTGATGTGATGTAGATCGTCAAACTGTACCTATATAACTATTCGTTTAACCCAAGTCAATAAGAAGATTAAAGTACATATTTTTACGAGTAAAAATTAAAATATATACAGGTAGTATCTACCTCCAGACTCCCGACATCACTGAAAATTGAGTAAGGTAACTGAATAAAAAAGAAGAAGATTCATTATTTAATCAAAGTATATAAAAAGATACATCGTTAACTAATAAGTACAATTATTTAATAATTGATTAGTATACGAAGATAGAACTACACACGCTTATTAAAGGGAAAAAAGTTTCCTTTGCTATAAAAAATATTTCAATTTTAAAGTCACCTCAATTATCATAGTTATCAAAGATAATTTTTTTTGTATGTTTTAAATTACTAGTAATCAAATCTTAAATAATTTTGATAGTTAATTTTATTACATTCAGAATTAGATATTTGGATATTTATGGATAAAAAATTATGTCACCTATTGACTATTTAATCAATTTTTTGAAACTTTATTTTATTTACATTCGAAATTAGATATTTAATTCCATTCTCCATTATAATTAAGATTATTTTAAATTAAATAATTTTATAATTAATAAATACAATATAAACATAGAAAATTTAACTTATAACAAATCGGGAACAAAATTAATTAATATTTATACAACTTATAAAGTATAAAAAGTATAGATCTATAACCTATGATTATATAATTGGTATCAAATAATCAATATGATATATATAAACACATATCCATAATATATATATTTTTTACTTATTAGTCATGTAGGCTTAAAAAGTGTAGATATTATAGAAATGAAGTATATTCTTTCATTGACAAAGGTTTAAAGTAGAATTAGCACCTACATCATCCTTTTCGTTAGTGTTCAAATAAGTACGTATTAGACAATGTTTAGTAACATAAACAAACAATTGGGGTATTATAAAAAGTTATTCATAGATATCAAAGTTGAAAAATGTCAAGCATAAATGTAAATAAATAGTAACAAATAACAAATTCATGTCTTTGTATTAGAAAATGAAAAACGTCAAACAATGTTGATCCATTTAATGTTAATAGAATCTTTTATTTTAAAAGTTTATTTTACTGATTGTATCAAAATTTAGAAATTGTTATATATACATGTTTTTATTAAAAATTGTTTTTACATTAAAGAAATATTATGAGAATGAAATTCAAATTGTATGTAATTGCAATTAATTGACATAAAAATGTATCAAATTGTTTTCAATCTAATGATAAAAGTAATCAATAATTATATGTTTACTAACCTTCAAATGTTCATTTAATTAATACTACTTTGATCATAACTACCAACATGAAGTAAAAAAGAAAACATTATTTCAAAGTAAAATAAAGCAAAAATAACAATAGAAAACGTTATTGTCAACATGTATCAAGAATCGATAACATTACACATATATTGTTGTTCATTAGAAGATATATTTTTCAAAGATGAAAATTGACCAACCGGTTCTTCTATACGTATGTTATTTATTTATTATGAATTATGAATACATTATGAAGAAAAAATATATGGTAAATGGTAACATCAACAAAAGGAATTAATTTTGTATACCATAAATAATGCGTCTATTATGGGTTTGAATATAAAATCGGTATAAATCTAACTATTGAAAGCAATTAGTGATTGAGAAGAAGAATAGGTTATGAATGATTTAACCGTTCAAAACACATTAATGAGTGATATTACATTGCCAAGTGGCAATAATAGGCCTAAGTTCATTACAAGTGGCATAAGTTGGTTTTGTTTTACTATAGTTAATAGATTGATTGTGTGAAGTACAATTTGCAATACTTTGTTATCCAAATTTTTTACACCGTCGAAGTGTTTGATTCATTGTCTAACCGGGATTTTGAACCATGATTGAGAAAGAATTTGGTAGAGAACTTGCGACTAAGATGTTGAATCAAAAACCATGATCTTATTTTTTTTTCTTTAATGACTGAATGAAGCTTACATAAATAAGTTCCATTATATATAAATCTAAACAAGAAACTTATATTTTGACTCAAATTATGATTAAAAAAACTATCTAAAAAAACCCTCTAAGTTTGTGACTCGGTCACCATCTACCCGACAAATATGCATGATTAGTCTAACAATCACCCCCTAATCTTGCAATAGTGAGAAGATATCTCATCTCATAACCTTTAGTCATGGCATGGCTTTCGTGAGGATGTCGGCCCGTTGCAAATCTCCGCTAAGATGCTTCACTTAACTTGCTCTTGCAATAAGTTCTTGACTTTCACACTTGTCTCTTGATTTGATAAACCGAGCATCCCTTTAACTACAAAACGAAACCATCTTGACAAAGAAACCTATCTTAAACTATTCTGGACCTGATTTGAACCTTCTAAACCCTTTGAAGTGTTGAAAAACTGATCCTGTCACAAACTGGTCGTGAAAAGTTGTCACTAACTGATCAGATTGTGACGCTAACTTGTCAGATTATATCGCTATTGGTCAGTCTTGTCGCTATATGTCTGTTGTGTCGTTGATGCCTGACTGCTTAGATTGGCCACTAATTCCTGTTGCTGACTGATTTGTTTGGTCACCAATTTTGGTCACAATATAGATTGTTTTGTCGTTATTTTCAACCCCAACGTCTTTGGTTTGTAAGCCAACTAGTGATACAACCTCAAGATTAATCTGCTCATTGATCTTCATGGGCTTTCGTGAGATTGTTCTGTTGAGCTAGGATGGTGTTGAGAGCTTTATTTTGTGCCACAACACTTTCGCTTTACCAGTTTAGGGTGGCTAAAGCAGCTGTTACTGATTTGGGAATACCATTTATACCAATGGTTGTTGGGTTTCTGATCTTCCAGTTGTGTTTGGTTTTTTGTTGGGTATGTTCGAAAGAAATTAAAGGTGGGAATTCAAGTTGGTAATCTGGTGTCACACCCCAGATTTCCAACACGAAATCCATACACCGGTGGGCCCGGGTGGGGAGTACCGTGACGTCAGTTGATAATCATCATAGTCAATTAAACACGGCACAGCGGAAGTCTTGAAGTAAAATTACTATTACAAACCGAATGTTCGAAAATACAAAATAATATACAGGCTCGTAATAGAAGATCCACAGGCGGATCATTAAAATGTACAAGAAAGAATATAAAACAGACTTTAGGGCAGATCTAAGGATTTGCAAGATCCTCTTATTCACTACCGAGCTGCTTCCGGCCTATTTCGTATTGTACCTGCAGTTTAACCTTTGGACGATACGTCAGCTTACGCTGGTAAATACACCTAACTGACTCATTTTAAAAACTTTAAAATGGTTTTTAAGTGCAAAACGGCACAAAATCTTTTATTAACTTAGGAAAGTTGAACTTGCAACCTTGTATCAGATTCACATGTTTGTCAATACATACAGGGCCCGGGACAGAAACCGAGACATGATTAAATACACACCACTTACGAACTCACGAAGGAGTTATCCCCAACGTCTTGGTAATTTCCATATGAGCATCTGACAAGTGTATGCCTACACCCCATGCTAAGGTTGTGGCCAATAACTAATGTGTTGAGCCGAGGATATCCAGGACACGGTAATTTAACCCCCGATGTTTAAGTTATCAAACAAAAGTGATTAAAACGAAATATGAGGTTTACTAGCCACAAACGGGCATTCGATTGACCCCATTTTGGACCAAGCGGTAATAATTTACCGTATCCCAAGCCCCGTATAGGGAAAATAAGTCGAGAGTATTTACCTGAGCTAGTCTTCTTCTTTTATTTTAAATAACTCAGCCGTATACAAAAGTACCAAGTGCAGATAGCATTTACCGGAAGGCTCTAGTCTGGATTATGACATAAGCTAGCAAATTAAATACTAATGGTCTTATAAACCGAATAGTGTACATGATCATTACGTATAACGCTTGATTAAACGATGATCGGATAGAATGTAGTTCTAATCCCGACAATTACTTGACTTGTATAATATGGGTAAACTATAAACATTATTGATTTTTAAACTTAAATGACAATGTTAAACCCGTTTCGGTTAATTTTCGTAAACTAGTTACGTATAATCAACCGTACGCTTATAAGCGATAATGGGTAACCGGATAAGTCATGGACAATTTCTATATGCTATTATATTTTAATTAAGTTAAGATATCATTAGGATATCAACTTGTATGCCTGTTAAGGTTTTAAAACAAAATTATGCATTATAAGGGCAGTTCGGTAATTATATACCATATATAAGGAACTTGATTATATTTTAAGTTTATAATCGTAAGTATTCTGGAAAAATAATTTATTTATAATATAATATCAGTAGGATATCAATTTTATGTGTAAATTATCTTTTATGACCAAACTATGCACCGAAGGGGCATTTTGGTCATTTTAACATAGTTTATAAATTATTTGAGATTCTGAGTTTATAACTTGTACCTACTGTAAATATGTTTAAAATAAGTTTTAAAATCAGTAGGTAACAAGTCTTGGTCAATTAATATGGTTTAAAACCATATTATGCGCCGAAACGGCGCTTATGTCGTAAAATGGCGTCTTTATGTGATTTTTACGGAAACTGATGTTAAGGTCAGATTAAAGTGTTTAAAATATGTTATTTAATATAACATATCAGTAGGTAAATGATTTATCTTGAAAAGATTTGCTTAAAACTATTTTATGAGCCACAAGGGCTAAAACCGTCATTTATCGACATAGTTTAAGGACTTGCTTGAAAACTCAGTTTATAACCTTGTTTAACATCCCAAATAATCCTACTTATAATATTACATCAGTAGAAATCATTTTCAAATTCATCACCATTTAAAACCTTGTTTTATGCAAAAAGGACATTTTGGTCAAAATGGCATAATTATGGTACTTGCGCATAAACTTGGATTCTGATTATGATCATGTAATATAACCTCAGAGGGTTATGCTACATTATATTATGATCATAATGCAACTTTAGATCAGTAGGTAACCAATCTAAATCGGGTCAGAATCGAAAGTCAAAGCAAAAGTCAAACTTCGCGACTTTCGGTTGCGAACCGACCCTAGAAGTGAAATTGACGAGCCGAACATGTTCTCACATATTCTAATAATTATTACCAACTTATTTAAGTGTCAAAACAGGTTTCATAACATGTATAAGATTAATTTATGAATATTCTAAAAAATGGCCTGTTTGACTTTTTAATATCATAACTTTGACCCGTCAATTGGTCTAGCAAACATGATCTTTAGGAGGTTCCCTTTATAGGGACTAACACCTACTTTATTACGATCACTTACCCATGTTCATTTCGAATAATGGCTGGACCATAATGGTCTTAACCGAAAGCCAAAGTGTTTTTCAAAAACGCTTGACTTTTGGCTATAAAATCCTATAAACGAAAATGCACAAAGAAGGAAGACTTACCAGTGATTCCTAGGGTGCAAAAGAACTATGTTGGATGCTCCTTTTAGCTAGGAACTTCCAGAGGAGGGAGAAGATTATGAATAAGAAAGGTGCAAGTTCAAATGGTGAACTTGATCACCTATTTATAGTTGGAGAACTCAAAGGAGGTGAAGCCAGGTGTTTAGGGGTGTAAGAGGAAGCTTACAAGTGTCCCAAAACGTGGCATAGTAGTTTGGGAAGCCATGGTTTCGAAAACATGTTTCGAAAACATGGTTTTGGAGTTTTGTTTGGAGACCAAGCAAAACTTTCTGCTGCAGACCCTCTGTCGCGCCCCACGAGAGACACAGGCCATGTCTCTCGCGGCCCACGACTGACCCATGGCCAGTTTCAAAGTTTGACACTTTTAACCCCTTAACTTATTAAAGCTTCTAAAAACCTTTTTAAACACCTTTTTGACACTTTTAGCCCTCCATAGCCAATATTTGGTATACCAGGGATTATGCCCGGACAGTGTCGAGCTTCCGGTTCGTTAAAAGGTCACTCTGTGAGTCCCAAAACAGATTCGGATCACAGTGGTTGATTGTTTTCACCCAAACAACTATGGATTAGTTGTTTGAATGTGCAAATACTAAGAAAAACCAAGCAAAGAAGATGAAGAATCTTGTTTGGATCAAACAACTAATGTTGTATATGAAATCCCAATAACATGTAATCAATAACAACACCTGGATATTCGGATGAGAGCACAATAGCAAAAATCACAACACAAGAAGATCACCAAAATATGTCCAAGAAACTTGGACATACATGCATTGGTCATCATATTTATACAAAATGACAACCCAGCGTATTTATAAATACCTGGGTTGCTAAATAGGTCGCGTACATACAAGATCACCATATTGCACTTTTGACCCTTTAACTTTGTCTAACCATTACAAACTAGCTCAAACTATGATAATCAAGCACCAACGATCTCAAAAGTTCTAACAATATCCCCCCTAGACCGTTGCGTGCTTGGGTTTCTTCAATCTTGCTTGCGAGCTTCTGAGTCTGTGGCAGGTCCTTCATCCTTGACTTGTGCAGCTTGAACGGTAGGTTGATCTATGGTTGCTTTGATTGTTTCTTCAGAGCTTAGATTAACAATAGCTTCACTTGAGGGTTGTTGTAACTCCGTAGTGGCTTCATATGTGGATGAAACCGGAGTTTGAGGGTGAGATGCAGCTTGAGATGGTGAGGAGGCTTTCTGTTGTGATGATGACTTATGCTTTCTCTTTCTTTTTCATGCCTCCTCCTTTTCTGTCTGCTTCTGAATCCTGAGAACAATTTCCATCATCTCTATCTTCCTCTCTCGAGCTCGTTCAACAGCCCTTTGGAATAGCATTCCTTCTTCCCTGTACTCATTTTCGGCTCCAACGTGGATTTTGTGACCATAGAGAATGTTGAGATCGGAGAGGCAGAACATGAAAACATCCATCGGGTCTAGAATTCGAATATCTTCGTTAGACACTAATCGGATCACTGCTTCTCCTGTCTTCCCATCGTCAAACCATTTCTTGAAGTGTGTAAGCATGACAGGTTGTTCAGGTGGTTTTGACATTTTGTTTCGACCTTAGCAGGATCTATTACCCATGTAACCATCCCTTTTCCTGTGATGGGATCTTTTGTCGTCTTTGACACTCTTCTTCGAGGTCGTTGCGGCTTAAAAACTGTGAAGCCCCAATTGCATTCTCTTAAAATGAGTCTTTCAAAGTTAGCTCCGATGCTGCTGTTGGTCGGGTTTATCAGGTCTAGCCTCTCCAGTTCTCGAATGTCCCATCTTGGAAGCCTTTACATGTCAGCTCCGGTCTTAAAATGCTGAATAACACCACCTCGTCTCTTT
The DNA here is from genome assembly GCA_947069175.1 of Scalesia atractyloides. Taxonomy (NCBI): domain Eukaryota; kingdom Viridiplantae; phylum Streptophyta; class Magnoliopsida; order Asterales; family Asteraceae; genus Scalesia; species Scalesia atractyloides. Next base: position 87,071,057 of record CAMTDV010000008.1, read on the forward strand.
ACGATGAACATCCCTTTGAGATTGCAGTACTTCCAGCTTATTATTCTATCAGTGACTTCAGATTTTTCAACGGTGACCACCTGATAGAAATCTGGAAGCTTTTCCCTTTCTTTTCTGAACCATTCAGGATGCATTGGAGTTACTGCGTCACCGTCCTCGGTTTCATAAATAGTATCATCTTCCAAACCCCACTCAATAAATCTCGTTGGCATTTCATCTCTGTCTACCTCCTCCTCTTCACTTTCGTCATCCTTAGTGACGTTCACGGCCGATTCTAAGCGCTTTTTCTTCTTTTCTGTAGCCTCAGCTTTTTGTCTTTCCTCTTCAGTCTTGAACTTCTCATAATCAAAAATATCAGTAGATGAGAACATCGGTGGTATGACTACTTTGGTGCAAAGTTCTCTGATCATACGATACATCTTTTCCATCCCATCTTGCTGAAATCTCACGAATCTCGTTTGTTCTTTGACATATGCATGAAGTTCTTTGTTTTTCTTTCGTTGTTCCCTCAGCTTCTCACGAATAACATTCGTGTTGCTTACCTGATGTTTCAACAAGCAGATCTCCTGAGCTGGACCTTTCCCAATGTCTTTTGCCAGCTTATCGTACACTCCTGAAATGGACGTGGTCTTCGAGGAGCTTGTTGCGGCATCTGTCTTGATTATGCCTCTGTCGATGGTCCTTCCCCTGTTTTCTTATGCTTCAGCGGGGGAGATAGACTTAGGCTTTCTGGATCAACAATCAACTGATCAACGAATTCGTCTAACTGCTCTTGCTCTGTAGTGACCGTTACCGGTGTTTCAGATTCTGTCATATGACGCCTCTTTCTTCTTGTTTCTCTCTTCTCTCTTTCTTCGGCCTCATGAATCGCACGGAGATTCTCAATATGCTCGCGATGTTCTCTGGTGCCTCCAGCCCTGAAGCTGCTTTCCATTAATCGTTCTTGAGGAGCAGTATCTTTCCGTTTCTTCTAGGAGTCCCCTTCCTTCATGATTTGCTTTCCTTTATTCTTTCTAACTAACTGCTCGGTTTCGTCTTCTTCCTCCACTTCCTCATCACCATCTCCTTGTCTATTTTTCTTAACACGTTCTCTGTATTTCTCATAGGCTGCTTTCACGACAGGATATCTTTCCTCCCTATACATCCACTAATGTAACAGCACCCACTCCTCAGTTTTTAGCTCGGTAATCGGACGCCCTGTTGGCAGCTGGAACTTGTATAGGTCGCCATCATGAGGAAGATTTGGATGTTGGTCATCGATGAGGTGCTGAACAAAACGAGGGTACATGGCCCATGTGGAGGAATTAACATTATCAACCATGTAGTAAAAAATGAGACCAGAGATATTGAATGACTGCTTTGTGCAGAGGCTAAGCATAGCAGCCGACCATTCCAAGTTCAAACCGTCATATCCTCCTTTCCTATATGCCAAGCTCATAGCGAATACATGAAGAATGAATCTCCAGTCCTTGGTAAGCCCCTTTCTTTTGATCTCATTTTTCTCTCTGAAGTCTCCAATATACCTCATCCCTTTAAACCCATCTAGGATGTCGTCCTTCTTCATTATGAGCAAATCATTGTTCTTGTCTCCAAGACTGAGGACTCTGCGTATGTTCTCCTCTGTAACTACGATCTTCTTATTTCTGACTTTAGCTGTGATTCTTTTAACTTCGTTTACGGTCGACACTTTGGCTGTCTTCCAAAACTCTTCGATGTGGATGTTGTAGATGATCGGATCGGCTTGTACGCGTAGCTGATCCTACTCTGAATTTATCCACTCTGCTACATCTTCAAATCGATTGGAGGTGGGACCAGCTTGCATGGCTGATTGTGCTTTCGAGTTTTATCCCAAATAATCTCCTTCACCATTTCTGAAATCGAAAACCAACTAAGTTAGATTATATATATATATATAAGTATAAATATATACAAAAATATAATAATAATAATAATAATGCAAAGATATATACACCACAAACTGATAATTCCGCTAATATTTACGCCGGGCCAAAACAACTAAGCTCGCCGGACATAAGACTATGCAAGAGATTTAGACATAACTACGCTGATTAAAGGTTATTTACGCTGCACAAGAGTAGCGGATTTAAACTTTGAGCCGAGAATGTATCCGGCGAAGATAATTATCTACACTGTTTACCGGGTAATTGTCAATTACGCCGGTTGCTTGAACTCGCGTTCAAGACTTAAATCCGCTGACTCGAGGGTTTGAGCTAATTACGCCATATTCAAAATAATTACGCTGCATTCATAATAAATACGCTGGCTTCAAGTTTTTCTTGATAAACCCATGAAAACCAAATGAATCCATATTTAAATATGTATGCATCAAGACATATTTTGAAATCAACACACTATATCAACGAACACTCCACATTATAAGACCTAGAACATACCGATATCGATCTAAACGAAATCTGATTAGATTATTCCGTGATGATTGAACAAGAGTTTTTTGGGTTTTTTGGAATGGAAGAAGAAGATGATGAAGTGAATTTCAAAAAGTTTGCACAAAAACGAAACTGAAAAATATATATACATGATTACCTTCCAGCGTATTTATTAAATACTGGAACAGCAAATACGCCGCGTTGATGTAATTGTGGGATATCTTCAACTTTAAGAAAACATAGAAACACGCTAAAAATTTCAAGTTTTCTCGTAAAATGTGCCCCTTTTTGATTAAAAATAGTGCAAGAATTTTAAAAATAAGCTTAATAAAAATGAAAATTTGCAGAATGGATCCAGAAATTTGTTTTTGGGGGCCAGGAAGCTTCCTTTTTCACACAAAATTTATGCTAACTGACTTGAATCTTGTGACTTTCCTGCAAAAGATCATACTGTGTGACACTTCGTTCGTTTGAGATAAAATGTTAGATATATAAAATAATTAAGGCACAAGAAAAACTGTCAGTATGCTCGTCCTTTTAAATCCATGCACCTATCTTTCGACATGCGATCGAGAGCCTTTTTATCATGTTGTAGTAATATTGACAAGAAGTTCAATGTTCCCCCACTCATGCTGAAACAGTCAGAATGTTGTGCCCGTGAGTCCCACGTCAGGACATACCCCCGCGATCAAGGTATGCGCAAAAATTCCTCATAACAGGTGAGTATACTGACTTCATTTCGTTTTTTGAGATTTCAACGTTAGACAGTTGGTGTTCAGGTCAATACTACCGTACAGCAGAGAGACCAAGGTTTAACGAGGGCTATGGCAGATACCAGATGCTGTACGATTTAAAACATTTATATGATTCTCAATGAGAGATTCATTTGTGTAGGGTTTTGGCCGCATAGGCACTTTTTGAAAAGATATCATAGCTGTGTCTAGGTCAGCATATATCTGGATGCAGCAGAAGAGCAACTATGATATCCCCGAATGATTAGCCAATTTAAAGACCCGAAATCTCAGACTTTGGCAATCTATCAGCGCAAGATTTAAGACCATTAAGCCATACGCCGCAACGTGTTACCCGCAAGTTGCACAACATTGTGGGTATTCGGAATTCTTGTGTGATCATTAGAGTTTGTCTCCATTTCGCAGTTTACTTCAAGGTATTGCTGAATCTACCGACACGTCGTTGCTTGAGGCCTTAATCTTTTTATGTTTTAAGATCAGAACAAAAGTGTTAGCAGTTTTTCTATCATTTCTCATGCAGTTGCCAAAGAAGGAGTCAGTCTCAACAATATTTTCTGGAAAACTTCCCCTCTTAAAATTTTATTTTCGAGAATCCATTGCTTGAAAAGAAATTTTAACCTTGCAGAAAATCTTTTTGTGAGACACATTTTATGAGATTGTTATTTATTAAAAGACCTTTTTTTTACCAAAAGTCAATTCCACTCAAGGAAGTTCACCATTTCCAACCAGGTTACCAACTGGTTGAATCGAGTTTTATCAAAGGCTTTCATAAATATATCAGCTTTTTGTTGCACTGAATCCACTGGCACCACTTGGATGTATCCTTTCTCGTACGCATCTCTAATTGCATAAATGCGAATTTCGATGTGTTTCGTTCTTTAGTGGTGGATGGGATTCTTCACAATCCCCAGACACGCATCATTGTCGATGAATATCAAGTCTTCATGATGTTGTTCCCATATCCAACAACTGATTCTGTATCCAAAGGACTTGTGAACAACAACTGTAAGCTGCCGTATATTCAGCCTGAGCGGTAGATGTAGAGACTGTTGTCTGCTTTTTGCTCTGCCACGAAATAAGACGATTCTGTCTACTTTGCAACCTGCATGATCACTGTCAGAGTAAGCTGTTAAATCAAAATTACTATCTTTAGGATACCACAAACCAAGCTTTGGAGTTCCTTTGAGATAGCGAAAGATTCTCATAACGCAGCATCATGCGATTCTTTGGGATTCGTCTGAAAGCGGGCACAGAGACAGACAGCCCACATTATGTCAGGCCTACTAGCGGTTAGATTCATTAACGAGCCAATCATTGAGCGATAGAGAGATTTGTTCATTGGCTTCCCTTGAAGATCTGAAGTGAGTTCCGTCTGAGCAGCAAAAGGAGTGCTTGCGGATTTACAGTCATTCATGCTATATTTGGAAAGAATATCTCTGATATACTTAGCCTGATGAATAAGGATACCATCTTTTCTTTGCTTCACTTCTAATCCTAAGAAAAACGTGAGTTCTCCCATCATACTCATCTCGAACTTTGCTTTCATCACCTTCTCGAATTCTCTGCAAAGGGCTTCATCTGTCGACCCAAAAATGATATTGTCTACGTAGATTTGAACCAACATCACATCTTCTCCAATCCTTTTTGTGAAGAGAGTCATGTCTATTTTGCCTCTTGAGTATCCACACTGCAGAAGATATGTTGACAAAGTCTCGTACCATGCTCTAGGAGCTTGGTGAAGACCATAGAGAGCTTTGTCAAGCTTGAAGTATTTCATGGGAGAATGAGGATCTTCAAAACCTGGAGGTTGAGACGTAAACTTCTTCTTTCACCTTCCCATACAGAAAGGCACTCTTTACATCCATTTGAAACACCTTAAAGTTTTTGAATGAAGCATAGGCTAAGAAGATTCTGATGGCTTCTAACCGTGCAACAGTGCAAAAACTTCCTCATAGTCAATCCCTTCTTCCTGTCGAAACCCTTGAACCACTAATCTAGCCTCATTCTTGATAACTACACCACGATCGTCCATCTTATTACGAAACACCCACTTGGTACCAATTGGATACTTTCTGTCTGGTAGGTCAATGAGTTCCCAGACTTTAAGTTTCCGAAATTGGGCCAATTCTTCCTGCATAGCTTGTACCCAACTTGAATCTTGAATAGCTTCTTCGATATCTCTTGGGACAGACTGCGAAAGAAAGGCTGCATACAGTCCTGTGTTGATGGTATGTGTTTGACCACGTGTTCGAACTCCATCTTCAATAGAACCGATGACATTTTCAATTAGATGGTTTCGATTGGTCTTGTACCATGCATTGGTGTGAGTTTCAACTTGTTGAGGCAGATTAGAAAAGTGTTCATCGACGTAGATGATTGGAGTTTCGTCTTCTTTGGGTGGTTCATCCACAGCCTGCTGTGAAGAAGAATCATCATGTGCAGATGCATTCTCAGCAGATGTGTCACCATTTACTTTGAACACCGGAAGAGTAGGAGAGGCAGAGGCAGGGGTGAAACAGGTTGTAAAAGGAGTAAAACCAATGTCTGAGGCATCAAACAAAGGTTCTAACAGAGTGGATTCTGTAGGTTCGGATTCAGTGATGGGTTTATCGATGCTGAAAGTGTTGAATATAATATCCACGTCATAAAACCAGTTCGGAGCACTTCCAGTGTTAGTGGAGTTTCCTTCTTGAAAGTCAACGTAGTACGATTCAATCACCATCTTGGTCCGTTTGTTGTAGACTCGATATGCTTTTTGAGAAGATGAATAGCCCATGAAGTAGCACACGTCACCAACTGCTTCAAACTTGATGAGATTGTCTTCAGTGTTGAGAAGTGTGCATGAACACCCGAATGGTTTGAAGAAATCTATCAGAGGCTTCCTTTTGAAAAGTAGTTCATAGGCTGTCTTTCTGTGAGGTTTGACGATAAGAACACGATTCAAAACATAGCATGCTGTGTTGACTGCTTCAGCCCAGAAGATTATGGGAAGCTTAGAGTCGACGAGCATAGTTCTTGCAGCTTCGATAAGAGTTCTGTTTTTGCGTTCTGCTACCCCATTTTGCTGAGGAGTTCTGGCAGCGCTGTATTGTAGGCGAATTCCCTTATCTTCACAGAAGAAGACAAACGTATGATTTTTAAATTCAGAACCGTTGTCGCTTCTGATGGGATGACCTTTCAGCTTGATCACGTTTTCAATCATGGGAATGAAGCTCTTCAGAATGGATGCCGTTTCGCTTTTGGCTTCAAGAAAGAATACCCATGAAAACCGTGAGAAATCATCTGTAATCACCATACAATAAGATATTTTAGCTAAACTTTAACGCCAATTGGGCCGAAAGATCTATGTGAAGTAATTGCAGAGGGGCAGAAATCGTATTCACTGCTTTGGACTTATGAGGCTTTTTATGTTGCTTTCCTTGGCGCATGGGATACACTTTTCAGAAAAAGGAAAATCTTTCATAGGTAAACCTCTTACTAGATTTAATTTTGAAAGTTTATTTATGTTCTTAAAATTCACATACCCCAAACGCCTGTGCCACAACATGATTCCGATTCAGATGCTTTTGACATAAGACATGTCATTGGCTCATTTGATTTGGCATTCTTCATATTTAGCACGTAGGTGTTATTTTGACGGGGAGCTCTAAGCATGATCATTTCTTTAGGGACAGAGTAACCGGGTTTGAGGAATAAGCACATCCGTGTCTTTGAACAACACCGCGATTCCTTTGTCACAGACTTGTGAAACACTCATAAGATTGTAACACAATTCTAGAACATAGTTCACATTATCCAAAGTGAGTGCTTCTGACGCGACGTCACCCATTCCAACGATTTTTCCTCCCTTTTCGTCTCCGGCAAAGGATACAAAGTCACCATCAATAACTCGAAAGTTGGTAAGCAAATCCTTTAGCCCGGTATGTGCCTGGAGCAACCGCTGTAAACGTGCCAGATATACTCCATGAGCATCCGAAGCCATTTCTGAATTTTATTCTGTTATACAACAACAACAACAACAAAATATGTACAAATTAGCTAGTTTTTGGAACCCAAACTTGCTTTCATTAGTTCTATCATGATCTTGAGCAAGAGTGTAGTCTTTTCTTTTCCAAAAACAGGTTGAATCAACTATGCATTTTACTGATTTCTTTAAACTATCAAATTGATCAGTAAAACTTTTAACTAGATCTTGACTAGGTTTAGAAAATTTCTTGCTTTTACAATGTTTCGCCGTATGTCCTAAATGACACAGCGAAAACATTGTTTTTGACTCGATCTTTTCTTCCTAGGTGCTGAGTGTGAAGATGATGTATGTGATGAGAGTCTGGAGCATCTTGAGGAGTTTGATGATGTAATGTGGCTTGAATCTTTAGCTTTCTTCAGTTTCTCTTCAGGATGATGTTTATCTTCAATGTCGACTTCACTGTGCTCACTGTCTGATGAGGAAATTGATTCTTGATTTTCATCTGACCTTTCTTCATCGCTTTCTGAAGTTGTTGTGCTTGAATCTTCAGTGAAATCTTTATCAGTCTCTGATGTACCTACAACTGATGGAACAAATTCTGGAATTTCCTCTGTAAGGAATTTTCCAAAACTGTTTTTCTTTAACTCTGGCACAAATACAGGAGATTCAAGCATAACATTTTCATCATTGAGAGCAAAGTTTAGGTCATGACCCTCAACCTTGGCAAACCCTTGGTTGTGAGCCTTAAGTGTAGGCACATTGCCATTAGAGTCATCCTGAATTGTCAATTTAGGCATACAGCCATTACAATCATCCATCCTAGATAAACTATTACAGTTATCTTGAATAGAAATTTTGTTCGTCTTATCACAATTCCAGGCGAACCAGTTAACAGTTGAATAACTGTCGCCTGAATAGCCTATTCCTATTTTCATCCCTCCACAATCATCTTCCCCATCGCACACATCTTCCTTACTCTCACATGGATCTGCATTACTTTCAGAAAGGTTAGTGTTGTTTTCGGATTTATAAAAAATACTTTGATCCAAAAGATCATTTTTATTGATTAAGTCATTCTTAGGATGAGGAGATGGCATAGGAACATAATTTTTGTTGTGCGGAGGAGGAACTAATTTTCTTTCGTTTCCGAATTTATCTTTATATCCAATTCCATCCTTTATGAATGTCGGTCATTGGCAGTTTACAATATCAACCAGTGCTTTTTGACTAATTTTCCATTTATCAATAACTATTTGTAACTTATTGTTTTCGTTTTGAGATTTTTCTAGTTTTTCGGTCAAATCATTTATGATAAAATCTTTTCTGAAAACAAATTCTTTTAAGGTATGTATTTCAGCTATGGTTGAAGTTAACTTTCGCTGATATGCAGCCTCATTTTCTTTTAATTCTTGATTTATTTTCAAAACTTTTTCTTTTTCTTTAATAATATCATGGTTGAGTAATTTGTATTGTGCACGACGTTCAAACACGGTTTGGAGCACATCTTTGCTTTAAATTCATATGGAATGTTGTTTACCAAATCCTTCTCATCGGCTTCTGATTTCATGGCAGTGGTAGATGTGCCAACCGCTTCATTCTTGTTGGTACTGATGACTTCTTGAACAACATGTTTCGACTCGATCATTTCAGCTTTCTGTTGTCTCTTCTCTGAGACAGGAGAGATGATGCTTTTCAAACCAGTGTCATCTTTTGGAATCTTGGAGGTTTGTTTTTCAACACCATTTGAAGCAGACGTGGCAGAGACAGTGGTAATGTTTGCCATGAGGGCCTTGTTTACTTCACTTTTTGCCTCAGCTATCTCCTCCGACCAATCATAGTCTACCACCACTAAAGCCTTATGGTTACTGTCAGCAACATTGTTATTTCCTTCAATGGCAATCGGACTCCTTGTCAGGTTGATTTCGGTATTCTCGTTCTTCAGCAACTGACACTCTCTTTTGAAATGGCCCAAGTCTTTGCAATTATAACATCTAAGCTTGGACTTGTCGAATCCAGCTTTTCCAAGAGCCAACCTTTTTCCTGTTTTATCTTGGAACTTCTTTAACCGTAGAGTGATCATTGCCATCTGCCATTTCATATCCATCTCCTCCATGTCGTCTGGATCTACTTGATACATGTCCTCTGCTGTGAGGAATTCTCTCTTCAACTCTCCTGACATAAGCGCCTCATAGCTACTTAAGAAAGTATTAAAAAGAGCTACATGTTCTGTGGAAATTTTAAGTGCTTGAGTGTCGCTGGCCACGGTGGTCTTCTCGGAAGATGACGATGCCTTCACAGAGTTTGCGGAAGCATTTGAATAGGATTCGACAGCACTTTGGGGATTTGATCCACATGAGGTGACAGGAGCAAGAAATGCCATATTCTTGGGGACCGAGGTTGCAGTAGCTTGCTTAGGCGTCTTCTGAGAATATCCAGTTTGATTCATCTCTCGTTTCACGATGTCCATTTCAAAGGCTTTTAAAGTGTTAATCAATTCTAAGAGAGTAACTGGAGTTGTGCTGGTGAGGAAAGTTCTCTTAATCATCATGCATTGAAGACTCCATTCTTTTGGTAGAGAATCTAGCAGCTTCTTGATCGATGCATAATTTGCAACTGGATTTCCCACCTTCTTCATCTTGGTCAATACCTCCAGAAATCTGCTTATGTGGTCGGACAAGCTTTCGCCACGAATACTTCCAAACATATCATATTCTTTCTGCACCATGTCTCGTTTGTTCTCCCTGAGTTCTTCATTGCCTTCATAATGGCCGATTAGAGCCAACCACAGTTCATGTGCCGAGGTGTATTCTTCAAACAGATTGTTATCGTCCTTTGATAGAGCCATAGTAAGAGCAGCGTGAGCCCTCCGGTCACGTTGAATGAGTGTCCTATCTTCATCTGTGAATGTTGAAGGATCTTCATTGATACGGGTGTCATCACGTATTATCATGGGAACATGCGGGCCTACAGTGACTGACATCCATTGAGTATAATCGGTATACTCAAAAAAGGACTTGATCCTGTTTTTCCAGCTGCTGAAATCTTCCGAACCTTTCAACTTTGGTGGCCGTGTAGTAGTTCCAGTTTCTAGTTCGGCTTGAGCAATCGGATTGAGTTGATTGAGAGACATAATGGATGATTGATGATTAAATACGCTGGGCTTTGGTGAATCAGAGAATAATTACGCTTGCTAGGAGGTAAATACGCTGGACCAGAAATCAAATACACTGCACTAAGAGACAATTACGCTGGACCAGAGATCAAATACGCTGCACTTTGTCCTGCAAAATGCTAAATCCGCTGGATATTCGAAAACAAGCAAAGGTTTAGTTAATTTCGCTGAACACCATGATAAAATCGCTGAGGATTAGTATCACTGATTTCGAAGTCGCCTTCGATTAAATTCGCTGGGGCAATTACGCTGACAATAATATAAATCCGCTGGTTTAACAACCAGCGTATTTGTTAACTACGCGAGATTCAAGTTAAATACGCCAGCTTCAAAGACAATTACGCTATCTTCAAGAATATCTACGCTGGCTTTAAGAATAATTACGCCCAGAAGGGTTTTAGTACGAACAAAAACCCTCTAATCACCCAAAAACGACCCAAAATTCATGTTTCTTTGCAGCTAAATGACCAAAATGTTTACCAAACTACTGATTAACAACAACTCACAGATTAAACGCAGCAGATCAAGCCATTTTAATCCCAAAAATTTGAAAAACCATGAAACTTTGGAAAACTTTTGTAAAACCTTCAAAACCTGACAAATCTTAACAAAAACTCAAACAATCAAGAACACAAAGGCTCTGATACCAAATTGTGAGTCCTAAAACAGATTCGATCACAGTGGTTGATTGTTTTCACCCAAACAACTATGGATTAGTTGTTTGAATGTGCAAATACTAAGAAAAACCAAGCAAAGAAGATGAAGAATCTTGTTTGGATCAAATAACTAGTGTTGTATATGAAATCCCAATAACATGTAATCAATAACAACACCTGGATATTCGGATGGGAGCACAATAGCACAAATCACAACATAAGAAGATCACCACGATCTGTCCAAGAAACTTGGACATACATGCATTGATCATCATATTTATACAAAATGACTACCCATCGTATTTATTAAATACGTTGGGTTGCTAAATACGCCGTGTACACACAAGTTTCACCATATTGCACTTTTGACCCTTTAACTTTGTCTAACCATTACAAACTAGCTCAAACTATGGATAATCAAGCACCAACGGTCTCAAAAGTTCTAACACACTCAGAGGTATAAATTAACATGTTGACACTTTTAATCCCTCCATTATCCAACTTTCATATAATAATGGATTTAATCACTCTCGTCCAACAAACAGGACACATGAGAGTTAGGACTATGTAAAGGATCACTTAGAGGCTCAGTATAAGCATGTTGACTCCGATGTTACTCAGAGGCTAGGCATGTTGACACAACGGTCACTCAAAGGCCGAGTTTAAGCATAACGACACTAATGGTCGTTCAGAGGCTACGTTTTATGCATAACGACACTGATGGTCGTTCAGAGGCTAAGTTTATGCATGTTGACATCAGAAGATCATTCAGAGGCTCAGTTTGAGCATGTTGTCACTTTTAGTCCATATTAGTCTTTAATAGACTATATATAAAAATATAACACGTGTCACTATACTATTGAACATGATTTTACAGGGTGTTACATCCTCACCCCCTTAAAAGAATCTCGACCTCGAGATTTTATTCAAAACGATGGGGGTATTTTGTCACATAGTGGACTCAACCTCCCATGTATACTCGGGACCTCTAAAGGCGTCCCACTTAACCTTTACTATAGGTATCAACTTTCTTCGGAGCTTCTTAACCTGTCGATCCTTGATCGAAATTGGTTTCTCAATGAACCTCAGGTTTTCATCAATTTGCACATCCTTGTGCGACATTGCTAGCGACTCATCGGCTAGACATTTCTTAAGATTAGATATGTGGAATACATCATGGATTCCACTAAGCTCCTCTGGCAACTGAGCTTAGAAGCTACAGTGCCGACACGTTCGATTATCTCGAAGGGTCCTATATATCTAGGGCTTAACTTGCCCTTCTTTCCAAAACGTATCACACCTTTCCAGGGTGATACTTTCAGCATGACTTTGTCCCCTATTTGGAACTGAAGAGGTTTACGCCTCTTGTCAGCATAGCTCTTCTGCCTATCTCTGGCAGCTTTGAGACGATCACGAATTTGCACAATCTTTTCCGTGGTCTCAAGGACAACTCTGGTCCTGATAGTTGGGCTTCCCCAACTTCTGCCCAGCATACGGGCGTTCTACATTTTCTCCCATACAAGGCCTCAAAAGGAGCAGCCTTGATGCTCGTATGATAGCTATTATTGTAGGAGAATTCTATTAGGGGTATGTGGTCATCCCAGCTTCCACCTAAATCAATCACACATGCTCTAAGCATGTCTTCTAGTGTTTGGATAGTACGCTCACTTTGACCATCAGTCTGCGGATGGTAAGCCGTACTAAAATTTAATCGTGTCCTAAAGATTGTTGGAAACTTTTCCAAAAGTGATATGTGTATCTAGTATCTCTATCAGATACAATAGATACCGGCACACCGTGTAGGGACACAATCTTGTCCACATATAACTTAGCTAATTTATCTGAATTGAACGTTTCCTTTATTGGCAAGAAATGTGCTGACTTAGTCAGCCTATCCATTATGACCCAAATAGTGTCATTTCCACTTTTGGTCTTAGTAACTTGGTAATCAAGTCCATAGTTACCATTTCCCATTTCCAAGTGGGAATGTCAAGCTGTTGTAGAAGTCCTGATGGTTTCTGATGTTCGGCTTTAACTTGCGAACACGTCAGACACTTAGCTACATAAGTGGCTATGGATCTCTTCAAACCCATCCACCAATAATTCTTCTTTAGATCTTGATACATTTTGTCACCACCCGGGTGAACAGAGTATCTTGAATTATGCGCTTCCTGGAGGATTAGATCTCTGAGTCCTCCAAAGATCGGAACCCAAATTCTATCATTAAATCTTAGGATTCCATCCTTTCCAGGCGTTAACTGATCCACAGTTCCGCCTAATCTCTCATTAGGACTATTAGCGTCTAATAGGGCTTGTTTTTGCGCATCTAATAGCTTCTCACTCAAGCTATTTCTGAGCTCAATGCTCTTAGCGTTAATCCTAATAGGTTTAACTCTTTCTTTGCGACTTAAGGCGTCAGCAACTACATTTGCCTTGCCGGGATGGTAGCGAATCTCGCAATCATAATCATTAAGAGTTTCCATCCAACGATGTTGTCGCATGTTCAATTCTTTCTGATTGAACAGATGCTAGAGACTTTTATTGTCTGTGTATATAACACACTTTGTGCCATACAAGTAATGTCTCCACAGTTTTAGTGCAAATATAACGGCACCCAGTTCCAAATCATGGGTGGTGTAATTCTTTTCATGCACCTTTAATTGTCGTGATGCATAGGCAATTACCTTGCCATTTTGCATTAGCACACAACCCATACCGGTGTGTTATGCATCACAATAAACAACAAAATTCTCAATACCCTCAGGTAGAGATAACACAGGAGTGTTGCTCAACTTGTGTTTAAGAACTTCAAAAGACTCTTTTGTTTGGGACCCTAATTATACTTAACATTCTTACGGGTCAAGGAAGCTAAAGGAGTGGCTATTCTTGAAAAGCTCTCAATGAACCTTCTATAGTAACAAGCCAATCCTAAGAAACAACGAACCTCCGTTGGGGTCTTGGGCACTTCTCAATTTATTATGGCCTCAATTTTGGCAGGATCCACTTGGATACCACGCTCACTCACCATATGTCCAAGGAATTGGACTTCTCTAAGCCAAAATTCACATTTAGAAAACTTAGCATAAAGCTTCTCTTGCCTTAGCAGTTCTAAGATGCACCGCAGATGTTTCTCGTGATCAGCTTGATTACGAGAATAAATAAGTATGTCGTCTATAAAGACAATGACAAACTTATCTAGATATTGCTTGCAGACTCTATTCATGAGATCCATGAATGTTGCTGGTGCATTTGTGAGCCCAAAAGGCATTCACTAAGAATTCAAAATGACCATAGCGGGTCCTGAAGGCGGTTTTGGGAACATCCTCACTTCTAACCTTCAGTTGATGATACCCTGATCTCAAATCTATGTTAGAAAAGTAACTAGCCCCTTGAAGTTGGTCGAATAAATCATCAATCCTGGGCAGAGGATATCTATTCTTAATTGTTAGCATGTTCAGTTCCCGGTAGTCAATGCACATCCGCATTAATCCGTCTTTCTTCTTAACGAAGAGGATTGGAGCTCCCCAAAGCGAGGAACTAGGTTGAATAAATCCTTTCTCCAAGAGTTCATGTAATTGAACTCTTAACTCATTATTTTGGTTGGAGCTAGTCTATATGGAGCTCTAGCTATGGGTGCTGATCCTGGTATGATGTCAATTCTGAACTCCACTTGCCTATCGGAGGTAGGCCTGGTAATTCTTCAGGGAAAACATCGGGATACTCCGAGATAACTGGTTGGTCTTCAAGGTTCGGTTTGGTTCATTTATGGTAACTTGTGCCATGTAGATGACACAACCTCTTCTAGAACACTTGGATGACTTAAATAACGACACCTTGTCTGGTAGTCCATAGTGTGATTCTCCGGGGATGGTGATCATTTCACCAGATGGGGTTTAAATTTCGATGAGATTTTTTATCGCAGGCAATACGGGCTTGGTTATGAGATAACCAATCCATACCTAAGACAACATCGAACCCCGCCAATTTCATTGGCAAAAGAGAGATAGGGATGGAATGATTCTTAATGGATATAGAGCATCCATCAAATGAAGAGAAGTTCTAGTCCATCGGCAAGTTCTATCTCATATATTTTATCTAGAGTTCTTATGGGCAAGTTTAATAGTTTAATAAACTTATATCAACAAAAGATTAATCCGCACCCGAATCGAAAAGAACTCTAGCATAAATATCATTAATGGGGAAAGTACCCACTTACGAGGTTATTGTCCTTAACAGCTTCCTTAGCAGTCAGCCGGAATGCACGTGCATTCCCCTTCTTGGCCTCTCCAGGCTTCAGATTATTATTCTTTGAATTCGTAGGGCAGTTAGTTGCAATATGCCCTTTTTCATTGCAGATATAACATACAACATCCTTAAGATCTTTACAATCTAGGGTCTTATGCCCTCTCCTTTTACAAATACCACAAGGTCTAGCTTGTGAGTCTGAATTACACTGTCCCCAATATCTGCGGTTGCAAGTCTTGCAAAATGGCATCACAGTCGACTTGCCTTGGTTCCCTTTGAAGCCAAATCTCCCTTTATTTTTCTTATTAAACTTATGGGAGTTGTCATCTTCCCTCTTCCTTTTTTCGTCAGTTTCAGACTTAACTGACTTTTATCTTACAAGATCAAGGGTGAGAGAGAGAGAGAGATAGGTCTATAGCAGACCTATAGGTATTAGGCTGAGCAACCTTTACCATGCCCTTAATCTCAGGCACCAATCCATTGATAAAATGTGCAATGCGTTTGGATTCAGGGGTAATCAGGTAGGATACTAACCTAGATAGGGAATTGAAATCGGAAACATACTTCCGACAGTCTAGGTTTTTCATAGAAAGAGACAAGAAGTCTGTCTCTATTTTCTCCACCTCATGGGGTGGGCAGTAGGTTTCCATAATAAGGTCCATAAACTTAGACCATCCCAGATTATACAGGTATACTTTACCTGTTGATTGAATCATGGCCTTCAACCATGTTAGGGCATCGCCCTTAAAGGACTGTGATACATACTTAACCACATCCTTTTCAGCACAGCCGCTGATGTCTACGATGGTATCCATTTCGTCCAGCCACTTTAGGGCTTCTACGGCTCCTTTTTCCCCATTAAAGTCTCGGGGTTTACAGGAGATAAAGTACTTGTAAGTGCATCCGTCCTTAGAAGAACGGGACCTATCAGCATAGTCCATCCTCTTAGGTTCACTATTTGCATTTGATGAGTGAACAGAGCTTTCTTTATAAGCTGAGGATGGGGTAACCGATAATGGTTTAGAGCGAGTAGCACTCGACTCTCTTAGCTTTTCTATGGCTTTACCCATGGCCTTTTTCACTGCCGCATCAATGCGTGCTTGGAATTTATTATTATCTATGGCTACATTTTCGGCATCCTTTGAGTTGACATTCCGATGACTACTTTGAGCCTCAATAGAATTAGCCATTCTTCAAAGCTTTGGTTCTATATACCAAAAAAATTTGCCTTAGCCAGGGTATACCAACTATATCGCCTTTTTTTTAAATATTGGATATAAGAATCCATTGCCTATTCTAGTGTGAATAACATCACAACTCTTAGGCTTAACATATCTATATTTGGCCTAGGTCACAAAAGGACCATTAAAGGCAAATTACAATTTGGACTTAGTCCATATATTACTAGACAGTGGATTGTAATGTCACAACTGTCATTGTTATATTTGACAATTGTATAGCACATAGGCTTGTCACAAAGGACATTTAAAACATGGCGCATAGGCCTGTCACTATCGGACATAAAATATGGCATACAGGCCTATCACTAACGGACATAAAATATGGCACATAGGCACTACATTACTAATGGATGTTTTATTTATCATCGCACTGATGATATTAGTGTGGATCCAATTGATCACATAGGCTATATAAAATTAATCATAGCCATAAGAGCAATACATCACTAATAGATGTTTCATTTATCACCGCACTGGTATTATTAGCCGGGATCAAACAGATCACATGGGCTATATAAAATTATTCAGAACCCGAAAGGGTACTAAATCACTAATGGATGTTTAATTTATCATCGCATTGATGATATTAGCCGAGATCAAAATAGATCACATGGGCTATATAAAATTAATCATGACGCGAAAGGGTAATACATCACTAATGGATGTTTAATTTATCATCGCATTGATGATATTAGTCGGGATCAAAATAGATCACATGGGCTATATAAAATAAATCATAACCCGAAAGGGTAATACATCACTAATGGATGTTTAATTTATCATCGCATTGATGATATTAGCCTGGATCAAATAGATCACATAGGCTATATAAAATAAATCATAGCCCGAAAGGGCAATACATCACTAACGGATTATTCATCACCGCACTGGTGATATTAGCCGGGATCAAATAGACCACATGGGCTATATAAAATAAATCATAGCCCGAAAGGGCAATACATCACTAATGGATGTTTTATCTCCGCACTGGTGATATTAGCCGGGATCATGTTAATCACAAGGGCTATATTAGGTTAGGACACAGTCCATTACCTTGAAGGTTAGTGTGATTCCTCAAGTCACACAACCACGAGTATGCACATTACTTGAATGTTAACATAAGAGGACCTTCATGGTTGATTATTAGTCCCGGTCGCATTGACCTTAATGACTTAGAGGCTTGAACTTAGTCCACCACCTCTAGATAGAAGGATAACTTCCCTTAACTATCATGATAGAAGACCCTTCCGTTCTTAACTATCATTTATATATATTTTTGCCAAATGTGTGGTCTGTGCCACTCGGCTAAATCAAAACCATTAAGATCTTTTTGGAATTATATGGCTGATAAAAAATCGAGGCGATCGCTTGAAGAGGATGAATACATATACATATATAATTCCAAAATACTTCATTAAATTTCAAATTAGAAATTACAATACTAGGAAATGAAATAAACTGTCTATGCAAGGACTTTAAAGAAATAAAAATGTCCACGCAGGGACTAAAAGAAATAACAATGTCCTTATAGGGACTAAATATAATTAGAAGAGACTTCACTCGTCCTTCTTTCCCTTGACCAATTTGGAGAGTTTCTTGAAGAATTTGTTCGTTTTCTTCTCCGTTTTCTCCGCCTGTTGCTGCATTTCCTTCATTCTTTCTAAGGCCTCAAATGGCCTTAAGTGGAGGCAGAGGTTGTGGTATAACCGGATATTGGTACCCATAAGTTGGATATCTAGTCGGTGGATAAGTAGGTGGGAAAGGAGACGGGTAAAGTGCATTGTGCATGACTGCTTGCATATATGGGTCTTGCGACCACGCTTGATAGTCTACCGGTGTAGAGGGGTTAAAAGGATCCTATCCAGACGTGTCTGGATATGTGGGGATTGGGTTAGTATAACCCGATGGTGGTTGAACGGTAGGTGTTGGTGTTGGTTCCAATATAGGTGAAACATTAGAGGGTCCACCCATTTGTGGGTCCTCTTGAATTGTAGGGTAGGAGTTGGGCAAAGGTGGTAGTGATCCCGACCTTTGTCTGGCACGTACCGACATACGTGCTCCATGCTTCCTTCTTGGTGGTTTAGGTAGTGGCTGCGGTTGGTCTACCGGTTCCATGTGGACATCTTCTTGAACCGGAGGTGGTTGAGAGTGATGCGAAGGTGTTTGGGTGAAGGTGAATTGATTCCAATATTGGTCCCCTCATTAGGACCTTGGTAGGGAGATCCGGCATATGAGTTTGAATCGCTTGATATTTCAATGGGATGCATATTTGATCCCGATGATGGCATGTCCGGGTCGGAGTCCTCGTCCATAAGGTTGGCTGGTCCAACTGATTTTGATTGGCTGGAAGCGTGTTAAAGTAATGGTTAAGGTTAAATTCTTCATGGTAAGAGTGATGAGAATGGGAATGGTGAGAATGGTGTGAATGATAGGAGTGGTAAGAATTTGGGAATGTGAGAGCGAGTGTCTATGAGAGACTGAACGTCTTGCTGGTTGCCAAGGAGATGAATCTCCTGATTCTTGGTATGCATCTGAATTATGAGGTTAAGGGGGAATGCGCCCCGACGGTCCTCCCCTCATTGGACCTTTTCCTCTTCCACTTTATCCTCGTACACGTGGCGGCATTTTCCTGTTCAAAATCAATTCAAAAACAATACTAATAACTTAATAATGAAATGAGTAATCCTAGGTCAATGCCTAGACTTGGAAGTCTAAGGAATGTGCTCGTGTAAGTTTGAGACTAAACACAAAAGGCTAGTGCTTAATTCTCTCAAACGTTGGCTCTGATACCAACCCTGTCACACCCCAGATTTCCAACCCGAAATTCATACACCAATGGGCCCGGGTGGGGAGTACCGTGACGTCATTTGATAATCATCATAGTCAATTAAACACGGCACAACGGAAGTCTTGGAGTAAAATTACTATTACAAACCGAATGTTCGAAAATACAAAATAATATACAGGCTCGTAATAGAAGATCCACAAGCGGATCATTAAAATGTACAAGAAAGAATATAAAACAGACTTCAGGGCATATCTAAGGATTCGCAAGATACTCTTATTCACTATCGAGCAGCTTCCGGCCTATTGTGTATTGTACCTGCAGTTTAGCCTTTGGACGATACGTCAGCTTACGCTGGTAAATATACCTAACTGACTCATTTTGAAAACTTTAAAATGGTTTTTAAGTGCAAAACGACACAAAATCTTTTATTAACTTGGGAAAGTTGACCTTGCAACCTTGTATCAGATTCACATGTTTCTCAATACATACAGGGCCCGGGACAGAAACTGAGACATGATTAAATACACACCACTTACGAACTCATGAAGGAGTTATCCCCAACATCTTGGGTAATTTGCATATGAGCATCTGACAGGTGTATGCCTACACCCCGTGCTAAGGTCGTGGCCAATAACTAATGTATTGAGCTGAGGATATCCAGGACACGGTAATTTAACCCCTGATGTTTAAGTTGTCAAACAAAACTGATTAAAACGAAATATGGGGTTTACTAGCCACAAACGGGCATTCGATTGACCCCATTTTGGACCAAGCGGTAATAATTTACCGTATCCCAAGCCCGTATAGGGAAAATAAGTCGAGAGTATTTACCTGAGCTAGTCTTCTTCTTTTATTTTTAAATAACTCAGCCGTATACAAAAGTACCAAGTGCAGATAGCATTTACCGGGAAGGCTCTAGTCTGGATTATGGCATAAGCTAGCCAATTAAATACTAACGGTCTTATAAACCGAATAGTGTACATGATCATTACGTATAACGCTTGATTAAACGATGATCGGATAGAATGTAGTTTAATCCCGACAAGTACTTGACTTGTATAATATGGGAAAACTATAAACATTCTGGATTTGAAACTTAAATGACAAGGTTAAACCCGTTTCGGTTAATTTTCGTAAACTAGTTACGTATAATCAACCATACGCTTATAAGCGATAATGGGTAACCGGATAAGTCATGGACAAGTTCTATATGCCATTTATTTTTAAATAAGTTAAGATATCATTAGGATATCAACTTGTATGCCCGTTAAGGTTTTAAAACAAAATTATGCCTTATAAGGGCATTTCGTTAATTATATACCGTATATAAGGAACTTGATTATATTTTATGTTTATAATCGTAAGTATTCTGGAAAAATAATTTATTTATGATATAATAACAGTAGGATATCAATTTTATGTGTATATTATCTTTTATGACCAAACTATGCACCGAAGGGGCATTTTGGTCATTTTACACATAGTTTACGAATTATTTGGGATTCTGAGTTTATAACTTGTACCTACTGTAAATATGTTTAAAATAAGTTTTAAAATCAGTAGGTAACAAGTCTTGGTCAATTAATATGGTTTAAAACCATACTCTGCGCCGAAACGACGCTTATGTCGTAAAATGGCGTCTTTATGCGATTTTTACGGAAACTGATGTTAAGGTCAGATTAAAATGTTTAAAATATGTTATTTAATATAACATATCTGTAACATTTGTCAAAAAACGGGTTTTCCAAACCCGCTTCGTTTGTAATCGAATATCAAGTTATAAATGTTTCGTTGCGTATTTATGTCAATTTTAATTTTAAACGATGCATAATTAATAAACAAATTAGAATTTAAAAATTATAATTAATAAAAAATGAAAATAAAATAAATAAAAAAGAAAACCGGCTCCGAGATTCGAACCCGGGTCAGCCGGGTGAGTCTAAAGACTTAACACGCGCACTTGTAACCACTCCGCCACTTGATGTTTTCTGTTAGTTCTAGGAATCAATTAAATCTTATGTTCAACCATGAATCAACCGGTTTCCGCCAACTGTAACCGAAATCGGTCTCCAAACGTCCAAAAACGTTTGAGTGTTCGCGGTTTTCTGAGAATAATCGATACACCGACACCTTCAATCAATTTAGTCTTGAATGGACTTGAATTCATGAGTTGATCGGTTTTAATAACCGAAAAATCTGCACTTCCTGAATTACTCCAACCTTAGTCCCCTCTCGCGACTCAAACACATCTGCAGACCTTCAAATTCATTTTCGCACTACTTTCAGTTCGTCGGAAAAGCTTTTTGAACTCGCCGGACTTTCGCCGGAAAACCGTGTCTTCCATCAAATCAGTAAGTCTTTCAATTCTTTCATCGTTTATCAGTTGTTAAGCTTTTGCTAACTCAAACCCTTCAATCAGAATCAGTTTCCGACGACGATATCGGATAATTCACTCTCGCCGGAAAACTTCTGAAAGTTTCCAATTCTCGCTGTTAAACGGTATAGCCTTCTAAACCTTCTGGTAATTCTTGTTCAGTGCTTCAATTCCGCATCTAGCTAATCAAAATTGTTAATCTGTCCGCTCAGACGAAATCCGTAAAAACAGAGCCGACGACTTCGAGTTAATCAAGAATCAATAGAGTAATCGTAGTCTGTGATATTGTAACGAAGAAGATGAAGTTAGGTTGTTTATAAGTTTAATATAATTTGGATATTATCTCGGGTTAGACACACAGTCCAGCGGTGGACTGTGTGCACACATATATCACACGCCGCGAGTTCGATCCTTGACACAACGTAAGCTCTGTAATAAAGATGTTTTATTTTTCTAACTGAACCGGATTAACTCACGGTAGATGTTAAGTATAATAAAAATCGGTATATTAACCAGGTTAGACACACAGTCCAGCGGTGGACTGTGTGCAATACCAACCCACAGGTCCCGGGTTCGAGACCTGTTGCACACTCCAGTTCAATGATTAAAACCCTTTTTGAAAATAAAAGAATTTTGAATAAACTAAAATAGTATATAAATAGAATTAAAAACAGAATTATTTCGGGTTAGACACGTAGCTCAGTTGGTAGAGGTGCGTGCACGCGTATGGGAGGTCTCGGGTTCGAGCCTCACCCGGCACACACTTATACGCTAACAAACCGGTCAAACAGTCAACAGTCCCGGTCAACGGTAAATGGTCAACGCAAAAGTCAACATTTTTTTATATTTTTTATTTATTTATTTAATTTAAAAATCAATTAAAAATACTTAAAAATAATGTTTTCAAAGATAGAGAATAGCCTTAAACTCACAAAAATATATCTAAAAATCCTATTAAAATTATTAATAAAATCCACTCATTTACTATACCTTCCGTTATTATTTAGGTTAGTTAATCCTCATTGATCAATCCTCCAAACTCGTGCGCATTTCATCATCTTCAACCGAACGCACCCAATGTGAGTGAATCTCTACATATTCCCTGTTTTAATCACGTTTTTGGGGTGTATCATGTGTCTTACCATTTATTATATTTAAAACATTGTGCATACATCATATCCATGAACAAATGTGTATTCAACTTGTATCAACTGTTTGTGTGGTTATTGTTTAGATTTAACTTATCATTTTCAGTACATACATTATCATAGGCCGCCGCTCCCCATTACATTATGAGCGTTGAGCTGTTCCCCATTACATTATGAGCGTGAACCGGGCGTTGCCAACATACGATCGGCTCCGTTTGATTGAGCCTTGATCGCACAGACATTCATCATAGGCCGTCCGTTCCCCATTACATTATGAGCGTGAACGTTACGTTGCCAACATATACAGTTTCATTCATGTTATATATTCATGCAAGTTCATATGTTATTGTATGTTATTGTTTGTGGTTGTTATTGTTATTGTTTGATTATTTACATTTGCTCACATATGACTATTGCACAATTTTTCCATGATAAAGATAACAAGAAATCAATAATAAATGTTTATCTAACAAGGTTCACTCGCCAACTTATGTTGACCCAAAAACCCCCATTTTTACACATGATACAGGTGATCCAGCCGCAGCAAGAAACACATAGGATTGGCTTAGAAGAATAAACTGGTTTAGAGCTTGGATTGTTTAGTTGATTATTTTTCTTTGTATTTGTATGAACATGTTTGGATTATTGAGAATGTAATTTTGACTTAAATGAATATGAAACATATTAGTAAATATCATGAGCTTTGGTGATAACCCAATTATGCCCCGACTCTTATTCCGCTGCGGGTCGGGGTGTGACAGATTGGTATCAGAGCCATGACTATAAGGATATAGGATAGGTTATTAGACCCTTAGAGCCTATACTATAGTTAATTAGAAATTTTAAGATTTTGTGTGTTACATGCAAAATTCATGATGTTTATATGTTTTATGTTTAATGTTACATTCAATGTTATGCAAGCATGTTCATAAGTACATATTATTATATAATGCCTATCATGAATCATATCCTCATAACATATCATATCCATGAGAGCACACATCACATCATTTTCATGATTGTTTTTACAATGATTTTTGTATTTTCAAATCACATCAAAGTGAGTTCTCATGATGGGCATGTAGTAACTGGAAGGGTACAAGTACCGGTAGTCGGAACGTCCTGTCTAGGCTGGCATTCGTATAAATCCAAAATAAAGGACCAGTTTGCCTACCTGGGGACTAACGATGAGAGTACAAAGTACCTATTAGGCCAAAGCATGCTATACCAAACGTCGTGTGAGCTAACCCCACTTTGAGTTGTCATTGTGTCTACACCTGGACACATTCCGACCATACATCTCGTAAACATATTTCGTGGTTTTCATTCGGGTGATGCGAGTGTTAAACCGCCATTACTAATGTGAATCCTACCAATCCAATAGTCATGGGGGCCCACATGACTATACAGGTGAAGGTATGGGGACATTTGAGGCCCAACATGAGCAAACCCAAGACATCCTATGGATGTAGTTGCATTATTGATATTTATGTTATTTTCATTTTCTTTAAACACATGACACCTAAAAAGACTCCATAAACTCACAATCTTCTTATGTATGTTCCTGTAAATGTCGGCTAGACAACAACGGGGGGGTAGAAGATCAGGAAGGTCACACAAACGCTTGGCCACTCAAATCGCAAAACAAATGGCCGCGGTGCTTCCTGACATTGTGGTTCAAGTACAACAAGCTCTCGCCACATATCCCACCAATCCTCCCCAGCAAGAAGACCAGAACATCGGCAACCCTCCTACCAACAAGTGCTCATATAAACATTTCAAGTCTTGCGATCCTTCGAAATTTGAAGGGACCGAAGGTGTCACTGCTCTCCTCCACTGGTTTGAGGAAATGGAAAACACCTTCCTCAATTGCGATTGTCCCGATGATCGCAAGGTATGATACGCAACCGGGAGACTATTTGGGGTAGCTCTTACCTGGTGGAATACTGAAAAGGGTAAGAGAGGAATCGAAGATGCAATGGCATTAACGTGGGAGGAGTTAAGGGAAATCATGACGAGACGATTCTATCGTAGAAGTGAGATTAAAAAGTTAGAGGATGAATTTCATACATTGAAGCAAAAGGAGGGAGATCATACTTCCTACAACAAGAGGTTCTTAGAGTTGAACCAGATGGTCCCTAACTTGTTCACCCCAGTTTACCGTTTAGTCGAGCATTATATTCGAGGTCTTCCTTCGAAAATTCAAGATTCAGTTCTCAGCACTTCGCCAGCAACACTTGAAGCTGCTATGGGACTAGCTATTGAGCTGACCGAGAATCGAATTCGCAACGGCAAATTTAAAGAAGAGAAAAAGAAAGCCCCGTTGAGGGCCAAACTTCAAACCATTCCACCTCCTCCTCTAAGTTTGCTAACAAGAGGAAAAGTAACACCAGAAACTTCGTTGTCACACAAACCAATTACCCTATCCCTGCTGCACCCATTAGCCAAGTTGCCCCCTCACCTGCACCATATAAAAGGCCATACTCTGGCCCATTACCAAAATGCAACCGTTGCCAATACCATCACTTTCCTGATCATCCCTGCCAATATTGCACCGGCTGTGGTCGCGCAGGTCATACTGTTCAAACCTGTCGCATACCTCAGCGAACGAACCGCCACCAGCCCTCAACTCAAACCCACCTTCAAATAATGGGTCAAGCCCAACAACCCCTACTACTACCACCAACCCAACATTTAGCCCAATCATACTACCAACCCAACTATCCCATGGTGCAACCTATGCGGGCTTGCTACAATTGTGGAGACCAAAGCCACTTTAGAAACACTTGTCCACGTTTGGTGAAAAATTATACATGCTCAAGCCCAAGCAAATCTGGTGAATCAAGCTAACCGAGCTCCTTCACCTGCAAGAGGAAGAGCTTTCAACATCAACGCTAATCAGGCTAGAGCTGACAGCAATGTGGTTAACGGTACGTTCCTTATCAATGGTAGTTATGCATCCATGTTGTTTGATACTGGCGCGGATAAAAGTTTTGTGTCCTTAGAGTTTGAACCCATCCTAAACCAAATTCGTGATAAGCTCATGGAATCCATAACAGTAGAAGTTGCTGACGGGAAACCGGTCTCATTAAACTCTATTATACGCAATTGTACTCTCACCTTAAACGATCACGACTTTCCAGTTGATCTCATACCTATGAAGTTGGGAAGCTTTGACATTATAATTGGTATGGACTGGCTCAGCCAACATCAGGCAGAAGTTGTATGCCGCGAAAAGTTTATACACATTCCTCTTTCAAACGGTCAGACTCTACGAATCTTTGGAGAAACCCCATCGAAAGGGCTCAGATTAATGTCCTGTCTTCAAGCCCAAAAATATATTCGCAAGAATTATGTAGCATTTTTAACTCATGTCGTCAAAAAGGGAACCATGGAGAAGAAACTCGAAGACATCCCAGTAGTAAAAGATTTTCCGCAAGTTTTTCCTGACGACATCTCAGGACTTCCTCCCTTGAGAGAAGTCGAATTCCGCATTGATCTTATACCTGGTGCTACACCAGTTGCAAAGTCTCCTTATGGGTTAGCCCCCTCGGAAATGCAAGAGCTAGCCAGTCAATTGCAAGAATTGACTGACAAAGGATTCATACGTCCTAGCTCCTCGCCTTGGGGTGCACCTGTCCTTTTTGTGAAGAAGAAAGATGGAACGTTTCGCATGTGCATCGACTACAGAGAACTCAACAAGTTAACGATCAAGAATCGCTATCCATTACCTCGCATTGATGATCTTCTTGACCAACTTCAAGGCGCCAGCTGTTTTTCAAAAATCGACCTTCGTTCTGGTTATCATCAACTCAGAGTACATGAAGAAGACGTCTCAAAGACCGCTTTCCGAACTCCTTATGGCCATTATGAATTCATGGTCATGCCATTTGGTTTAACCAACGCTCCAGCTGTCTTCATGGATCTAATGAACAGAGTCTGCAAACCCTATCTCGATCGTTTTGTTATAGTCTTCATCGACGACATCCTCATTTATTCAAAGTCTAAGTCTGATCATGAACGGCACCTTCGACTCATCCTTACACTCTTAGAGAATGAAAAGCTCTACGCCAAATTCTCCAAATGCGAATTCTGGTTAAAAGAGGTACAATTCCTTGGACATGTTGTTAATAACAAGGGAATACATGTCGACCCCTCAAAGATCAAAGCAGTACAAGAATGGCAAGCGCCACGTACACCAACCGAAGTAAGATATTCCTTGGTTTGGCTGGTTATTATCGTCGTTTCATTTCATTTCAAATTTCTCCCGCATTGCTGTACCACTCACGGCTTTAACTCATAAAGGAAAACCCTTCATATGGGGACCCAAACAAGAAGAAGCCTTCCAAACCCTTAAATAAAAACTCTATGATGCACCAATTCTCACTCTTCCTGAAGGTTGTGATGACTTCGTGGTTTATTGCGACGCGTCAGGGCAAGGACTAGGCTGTGTTCTAATGCAAAGAGGAAAGGTGATAGCTTATGCTTCTAGACAACTCAAGACTCATGAGAAGAACTACACCACCCATGACCTAGAACTTGGAGCCGTTGTGTTCACTCTTAAGATATGGAGACATTATCTCTACGGTACTAAGTGTGAAATATACACTGACCACAAGAGTCTTCAACATATCTTCAACCAAAAGGAGTTAAACATGAGGCAACGAAGATGGGTCGAACTTCTAAATGACTACGACTGTGAAATTCGGTACCACCCTGGCAAGGCAAATGTGGTGGCTGATGCACTCAGTTGAAAAGGTTATGCGAACTCCATTCGTCTTCTATGTTCGCAAATCATAACTGACATTAAAGATCAAATTCGAGAAGCCCAACATGTTTCAATAACAGAAGACGACGTACGAAAGGAGCTGTCCTGTGGAGCTGAACTTAAAATTGAAACTAAAGCTGACGGTATTTTGTACTATCTAGATCGTATATGGATTCCTGACCACAACAACCTTCGTGAATTCCTTATGAATGAGGCACACAAAACACGATACTCTATACACCTAGGAGCCGACAAGATGTATCAAGACCTTCGATACACCTACTGGTGGCCTGGAATGAAAAAGGATATTGCTGTTTTTGTTTCCAAGTGCCTTACATGTTCCAAGGTAAAAGCTGAACATCAAAGACCCTCAGGACTTCTGGTCCAACCTGAAATACCTGTATGGAAGTGGGAAAACATAACCATGGACTTCCTTACCGGGTTACCTCGCACTTCTGGTGGGTATGACACGATATGGGTAATCATTGATCGTTTTACAAAATCAGCTCACTTTATTCCAATCCGCGAAGATTTCAAGAACGAGAAGCTAGCTCGTATCTACATCAGCGAAATCGTAAACTGACATGGTGTACCGTTAAGCATTATTTCAGATCGTGATTCTCGTTTCACTTCACGAACATGGCAGGCCGTACAAACCGCTTTGGGTACACGATTAGACCTCAGTACCGCTTATCATCCTCAAACTGATGGACAATCTGAACGCACTATTCAAACTCTTGAAGATATGCTTCGAGCATGTGTCATAGACTTCAAGGGAAATTGGGACGCTCATCTACCATTAGTTGAATTTTCGTACAACAACAGCTATCATTCAAGAATAGGCATGGCACCTTTTGAAGCTTTATATGGTCGTAAGTGCCGATCTCCAGTATGTTGGCACGAAATTGGGGAAGCACAAATCACCGGTCCAGAATTGATTCAAGAAACCACAGACAAGATCCATCAAATTCAAAACAATCTTCTAGCGGCTCAAAGTCGTCAAAAGAGTTATGCAGATAAATGACGAAAGCCTTTGGAGTTTAACATTGGTGATCATGTACTTTTAAAAGTATCACCGCGGAAGGGAGTTGTTCGTTTTGGCCAAAAAGGCAAGCTAGCACCACGCTACGTAGGACCTTTCAAGATACTCGAAATGTCACACCCCGACCTGCAGCGGAAAAGGTGATCGGGGCATGATTGGGTTATCATCAAAGCTCATGACATTTATTTTAACGTTTCATATTCATTAATACACTTTAATGGAAAATTACAATCAATATTACATCATGTCCTAAATATCAATCTAGGCTTCATTGTTTTCTTCTAAGTCATTTCCTATGTTTTCCTTGCTTCATCCTGTTCACCTGTATCATGTGTAAAAAGGGTTTTTGGATCAACAAAAAGTTGGTGAGTGAATCCTATGGAAAACATTTGAACAAGTTTATTTAATTGATTATAAAATAAAGTGCACAACCACAATGAGTAAAAATAGATGTAAACTTATTCACCAATCAATTTAATATTAAACAATACACACATGAACAATAATGGATCGTTTAGAGGCACGCGTTGCTCAACTCGTCTCTCACGAGGAACTGATGGGCCTAATGAATGAATTGCATAAACTTGACAATATGAAATACATAACTACAAACAATATAAACTCAATAATACACACACGAACAATAATGGATTTGTTTTGAGGCACGTGTTGCTCAACTCGTCTCACACGAGGAACTGATGGGCCTAATGAATGAATTGCATATAAATAGACAAAATGAAATACATAACTACAAACAATGTATACAATCTAAGTTTAGATCACAATATGGTATGGCACAATTTTAAATAAACGAGTTAATTTTATGACACATGACACACCCCAAAACGTGTAATTAAAAAGGGGAGTTGTAAGATTCACTCACATTGGGTGCGTTCGGTTGATAATGTTGAATGCACGCGAAGTTGGTTTTAACCACGAGTGAAATTAACCTAGATAATGGCATAATGTTTCGGTAAGTAAACGGGTTTTATTAATCCATTTTAGTAGGATTGTTGGGTGTATTTTTATGAGTTTAAGGCTATTTTCTAACCTTAAAAATGTTATTTTTAAGTATTTTTAATTGATTTTTAAACAAAATAAATAAATAAAAATAATAAAAAATGTTGAATTTTTGACCGTTGACCGTTGACTTTGACTGTTGACCAGTTCGTATGTGTGTATGTGTGCGCTGGGTGAGGCTCGAACCCGAGACCTCTCGTACGCGTGCACGCAGCTCTACCAACTGAGCTACGTGTCTAACCCGAAATATTTCTGTTTTTAATTATATTTATATACTAATTAGATTAAACTGAAATCATTTATTTTTAAAAACGATTTAATGCGTCGGACCGGTGCGCTCCACAGGTCTCGAACCCGGGACCTGTGGGTTGAGTTAACACACAGTCCACCGCTGGACTGTGTGTCTAACTTGTTAAATAAACCGATTTTTATTATACTTATATACAAACTAAATATTTTCATTTCTGTCTTAAATAAAAAGTTTAATAATTGTCCGGACCGGTGCGGTAGCCCGGACTCGAACTCGTGTCCTGTGATTAAACATTCACACAGTCCACCACTGGACTGTGTGTCTATCTTGGTTATTATTCCGGTTTTTATTGAATTTAACATCTATGCGAAATGAATCCGGTTCAGTAATAAAAAGGAACATTTTTATTCAAGTGAGTATGCGTGGGACAAGATTCGAACTCGAGACGTTTGCGTGTTTTATTTGCACACAGTCCACCGCTGGACTGTGTGTCTATCCCGAGTTATATCTTGATTTAAATTAAACTTATATACTACTGAGTCTTTGTAACATCCGTCAAAAACGGATTTACCAAACCCGCTCCGTTTACCAACCGAACAATCAGTTAAAACTTTCGTTGCGAATTAAATGCCCAAAATAATTTTAAACGATACATAATCAATTATTATACGGGAATATATAAGTTGTTTTTGAAAAACTGTTAAAAATCGCAAAAAAAAATGTTTTGGTTCTGCCGGGTTTCGAACCCGGGTCTGTACCGGTTCAACAACAACTTAACACCCAACATTTAAACCGCTGCGCCACTTGTGATTTTTGTTAGTTATTAGAATTACTTAATTGATATCATGCGTTTCCGAATTCAAAACCGGCGCCCAAATCCGCAGACGCCGGAAAGTCCGAAGTTTTCGCCAATTGCGACATTTACTCTTTACTTAACGTTTATATTAACGACGACATCGGTTATAACCGATGTCTAGCTTTAATTCCGGGTCCTAACCGCTGTAATGGCAAGGAAGTCAAGGGCATAAGCAGCCTATAAATACAGAACTAGTTTTCTCAATCCAACCAGTCTAATCCCTCGAACACTCTCTTAATCTCTCGCTAAAACACTCGAATTCAGTCGCTGCAAGTCGCCGTAATTTTTCTGCACATCGCCGGAAAACCGAGTTCTTCACTGTTAAGCCTTACTAAACCCTCTGAACTTATACCGAAGTCACCCACATCCTTTGTAAGCTGTCTGAAGACTCTCTGCTGCAAGACACAAGTCGCCGGAGGTGTTTGCTGTCGCCGGAGTTACGCCGGAGAAACAGAGGAATCCAGTCGGTATACCTCTCGCCTAATTTCTTCATTCTCTTTTATTTAATCTCACTTGTATTTAACCCTCAGTCACTAAAGAACATGTTTTAATCATCGAACCAGTCGGATTTCCGATTTCTGGTTATAACTCAACGAAGAAGATGAAGTTCGGTATCATATAAGTATAATTAAAATCAACTTATTAATCGGGTTAGACACACAGTCCAGCGGTGGACTGTGTGCACATTAAACGCAAAGGTCTCGAGTTCGAATCTTGTTTCCACACGCTGCCTTAATAAAAATTTCCTTTTTTTGTTAACTGAACCGGATTCATTTTATGTATATGTTAAGTATATTAATAACCGGTATAATAACCAAGTTAGACACACAGTCCAGTGGTGGACTGTGTGTATGTTTAATCACAGGACGCGAGTTCGAGTCCGGTCTTCTGCACCGACTCGGACAATTATCCATCTTTTTATTTAAGGCAGAAAGAGAAATGATCAGTTTGTATTTAAGTATAATAAAATTCGGATTATATAACGTGTTAAACACACAGTCCAGCGGTGGACTGTGTGTTAACTCAACCCACAGATCCCGGGTTCGAGACCTGTGGAGCGCACCGGTTCTCTGGATTAAAATCGTTTTTAAAATAAAGGATTTTCGGTTTAAATCTAATTAATATATATATATGTAATTAAAAACAGAAATATGATGGGTTAGACACGTAGCTCAGTTGGTAGAGCTGCGTGCACGCGTACGGGAGGTCTCGGGTTCGAGCCTCACTCAGTGCACAATTACACACAAGCGAACCGGTCAACGGTCAAGTCAACGGTCAAAGTCAAAGTCAAAGTCAACTGTAGCAAAAAAATCAAATTTTTTTATTATTTTTATTTATTTATTTTAATTAAAAATACTTAAAAATAACATTTTTAAGGTTAGAAAATAGTCTTAAACTCACAAAAATGCACCCATCAAATCCTACTAAAATGGATTAATAAAATCCGTTTACTTACCGAACCATAATGCTATTTATCTAGGTTAATTTCACTCGTGGTTAAAACCACTTCGCGTGCACTCAACATCATCAACCGAACGCACCCAATGTGAGTGAATTCTTACAAATTCCCCTTTTTATTCATGTTTTGGGGTGTATCATGTGTCGCTTAAACTAATTCTCTTATGCAAACTCGTGCTATACCATTATATGATTTAAACTAGAATGTAAATATTGTTGGTTGTGATGTATTATATATTGTCAAGTTGTATGCAAATTATTTAGGCCCATCAGTTCCTCGTGGGAGACGAGTTGAACAACGCGTGCCTTAAAACCCATTCATTAGGCCCATCAGTTCGTAGAACAACGCGTGCCTCAAAACTCATTCATTAGGCCCATCAGTTCGTAGAACAACGCGTGCCTCAACACTCATTCATTAGGCCCATCAGTTCCTCGTGGGAGACGAGTCGAACAACGCGTGCCTCAAAACAATCATTTGATGTATGAATGTGCAATTTTTAATATTATGTGTTGTGTGAATAAATTTACATCTACATTTACTCATATGTGGTTATGCACATTATTTATAATCAATTGGATAAACTTGTTCAAATGTTTTCCATAGGATTCACTCGCCAACTTTATGTTGATCTAAAAACCCTTTTACACATGATACAGGTGAACAGGTTGAAGCGAGGAAAACATAGGAAATGCCTTAGAAAGGAACAAAGAAGCTTAGATTGATAGTAGAACATGTTGTAATCTTTATTGTAAATTTCCATTAAATTGTATTAATGAATATGAAACGCATAATAAATGTCATGAGCTTTGATGATAACCCAATCATGCCTCGATCACATTTTCCGCTGCGGGTCGGGGTGTGACAGATTTATTGTAACACCTAATGGCAACCTCCCAAATGTAGGGCAAAAAACCTCATCGAGGATAATGGCAACCTCCTACATGTTGGGGCAAAACCTCATCGAGGACGATGAGTCCCTTAGGGGGGTGATTATAACACCTAATGGCATACCTCTCAACATCGTCCGTGGACAGGAGAGATTCCTGGTTCATAAGTAATGCCCTACCTCTAAAATCACCAACGCGTTTTGGGCTTAATGCTAGTGGATGAGAGGAGAATTCCACAGTTAAGCGTGCTCAAGTGGGAGTAGTACTAGGATGGGTGACCTCCTGGGAAGTCTCCACCAGGGCAACAAAAAACAAAGCCGTGAGTTCCTGGATGGGCCACCCATCAGGGGCAAAGCGGACAATATTGGTGATAATGAGGGGCAAGGGTGTTACAGAGTGGTATCAGAGCCACTCCTGTGCCGTTCGGGATGTTGGGGCAAAACCTCATCGAGGACGATGAGTCCCTTAGGGGGGGTGATTGTAACACCTAATGGCAACCTCCCAAATGTAGGGCAAAAAACCTCATCGAGGATAATGGTAACCTCCTACATGTTGGGGCAAAACCTCATCGAGGACGATGAGTCCCTTAGGGGGTGATTATAACACCTAATGGCATACCTCTCAACATCGTCCGTGGACAGGAGAGATTCCTGGTTCATAAGTAATGCCCTACCTCTAAAATCACCAACGCGTTTTGGGCTTAATGCTAGTGGATGAGAGGAGAACTCCACAGTTAAGCGTGCTCAAGTGGGAGTAGTACTAGGATGGGTGACCTCCTGGGAAGTCTCCACCAGGGCAACAAAAAACAAAGCCGTGAGTTCCTGGATGGGCCACCCATCAGGGGCAAAGCGGACAATATTGGTGATAATGAGGGGCAAGGGTGTTACAGTCTTCGTCTTCTTCGTTAATCTTAACCAGAATCGGAAGTCCGACTGGTTCGAAGTTTTAATCAAAATCGTTAGTGTGTTTCAGTTAATTACAGGTGAGATATATAAAAGAATGAAAGATTAAGTGTTAGATATACCGAAACTGGACTCCTCTGTTTCTCCGGCGAAACTCCGGTGACAGCAGAACTTCCGGCGACGTGTGTCCTGCGGCAGAGAGTCTTCAGAGAGCTTGAGATGGATGTGAGTGGCTTCGGTATAAGTTCTGGGTGTTCAGTAAGGCTCAGAAGTGAAGGGCTGCGGCCTGTGAAATTGCATGTACTGAAAATAATAAACAATAATTACTCAAACAGTTTACACACGGAACCTTTCATAACCGCCAGATAATGCCTCCGATCCTTTGGCAAGAATACTTATATATAGGAAGTACCAGCGGCGTATCCACCATATTCTTGTCAAAGTTTCATTGGCTTTATCCTTAAGTTATGATTGGTTCTATGTGATTCTAAAACATAAAGAAAAACATAAAACTAAACGATTGGAGTTGAATCTGGATTTTCGGTGAAGAGGACTAGTTGGGTATCTTCGTTTGGGCCGTCATTATCTTCGACAGGATTGGCATTGATGTTGAAAACTCTTCCCCTTGCTGGTGGCCTAGTGATTGGATTTTCTTGGTTTACTTGGTTAACTGGGTTTGATTGAGCTTGAGCGTTTATGATGTTAACCAATTGAGGGCATGTGTTTCTATAGTGGGTAGGTTCGCCACAATTGAAACAAGCTCGAACATATGGGAACATGGGGTATTGGGGTTGTTGGTAGGTTTGGATCATGTCTTGAGTAGGGGGAGAGAGTTGGTTTTGAAAGGTGCGGCAAACCTTGCTCAATGACCATAGCGTCCACAAGTTGCACATAGTCGACAAGGTAAGGTGAGGGGATGGTGATAAAAACAGGTGTTACATCGAGGGTGAGATCCAAGATATGGTTTCTTATTTGGGTAAGTTGAGTTGGGTGCCACTTGAGTGATTGGGATAGCTTGGATGGGTATGGCGTGTGAAATTGGTTGATTTCATTGGATAGCAGCGAAAAGTTGCCCGTCACTTTTTCTCTTAGAATTGGGTTGAGAAGGGGATTCGGTTTGGGTGTAGTCGGAGGTTTCAGTCGATGCTTTATCCTTCTTCTTCTCCTCCTTGAAGTCTTTGTTCCGGATTCGGTTCTCGGTGAGCTCTGTAGCTAACTCCATTGCTGCTTCCAAAGTTGCAGGCGTGGTACTTATTACAGAGTCTTGAATCTTTGACGGAAGACCTCGAATGTAGTGCTCGATCAACCGGTAGAGGGGAGTGAACAAGTTGGGAACCATCTGATGTAACTCGAGGAATCTTTTGTTGTATGTGGTGTGGTCTCCTTCCTTTTGCTTCAACGAATAAAATTCATCTTCTAATTTCTTGATTTCGCTCCTTGGGCAAAATCGTCTGGTCATGATTTCCTTCAATTCATCCAAAGTTAAAGTCATAGCATCTTCAACACCTCGTTTGGCCTTCTCTGTATTCCACCAAGTAAGTGCTATTCCATATAAACGACCGGTAGCATATCGCACTTTGCGATCGTCAGGGCAATCGCAATTTAGAAAAGTGTTCTCCATTTCTTCAAACCAATGGAGGAGAGCGGTGACACCTTCAGTCCCTTCGTATTTTGGAGGGTCGCATGATTTGAAATGCTTGTAGGTGCATTTAGTGGTATTTGGGGGAGAGTTGATAACATTTTGATTTTCTTGATTGACAGGATTAGCGGTAAGTGCTTGTTGGACTTGGATTACAATGTTGGGTATTACGGCAGCCATTTGTTGAGCGATTAGGGCAGCCATGCGTTCGCGGGCTTTTCCTGCTCTCATCTTCCTACGGGCGTGGTTAGAAGACATCTACAAGGAATACATGTCAAGAGTATGAGTTGGAAATTAATAAACATGCATAATTTTAATTTTAAACGATGCATAATTAATAAACAAATTAGAATTTAAAAATTATAATTAATAAAAAGTGAAAATAAAATAAATAAAAAAGAAAACCAGCTGCCGGGATTCGAACCCGGGTCAACCGGGTGAGTCTAAAGACTTAACACGCGCACTTGTAACCACTCCGCCACTTGATGGTTTCTGTTAGTTCTAGGAATCAATTAAATCTTATGTTCAACCATGAATCAACCGGTTTACGCCAACTGTAACCGAAATCGGTCTCCAAACGTCCAAAAACGTTTGAGTGTTTGCGGTTTTCTGAGAATAACCGATACACCGACACCTTCAATCAATTTAGTCTTGAATGGACTTGAATTCATGAGTTGATCGGTTTTAATAACCGAAAAATCTGCACTTCCTGAATTACTCCAACCTTAGTCCCCTCTCGCGACTCAAACTCATCTGCAGACCTTCAATTTCATTTTCGCACTACTTTCAGTTCGTCGGAAAAGCTTTTTGAACTCGCCGGACTTTCGCCGAAAAACCGTGTCTTCCATCAAATCAGTAAGTCTTTCAATTCTTTCATCGTTTATCAGTTGTTAAGCTTTTGCTAACTCAAACCCTTCAATCAGAATCAGTTTCCGACGACGATATCGGATAATTCACTCTCGCCGGAAAACTTCTGAAAGTTTCCAATTCTCGCTGTTAAACGGTATAGCCTTCTAAACCTTCTGGTAATTCTTGTTCAGTGCTTCAATTCCGCATCTAGCTAATCAAAATTGTTAATCTGTCCACTCAGACGAAATCCGTAAAAACAGAGCCGACGACTTCGCCGGAATTCTGAGATAGATCGTTTCTCCGGTATGTTTACTTCCGAAATCTTCTCTGCCATTTCATTTTAGTCATTTGAATGTTTGTCAATCGAGTTAATCAAGAATCAATAGAGTAATCGTAGTCTGTGATATTGTAATGAAGAAGATGAAGTTAGGTTGTTTATAAGTTTAATATAATTTGGATATTATCTCGGGTTAGACACACAGTCCAGCGGTGGACTGTGTGCACACATATATCACACGCCGCGAGTTCGATCCTTGACACACACGTATGCTCTGTAATAAAGATGTTTTATTTTTCTAACTAAACCGGATTAACTCACGGTAGATGTTAAGTATAATAAAAATCGGTATATTAACCAGGTTAGACACACAGTCCAGCGGTGGACTGTGTGCAATACCAACCCACAGGTCCCGGGTTCGAGACCTGTTGCACACTCCGGTTCAATGATTAAAACCCTTTTTGAAAATAAAAGAATTTTGAATAAACTAAAATAGTATATAAATAGAATTAAAAACAGAATTATTTCGGGTTAGACACGTAGCTCAGTTGGTAGAGGTGCGTGCACGCGTACGGGAGGTCTCGGGTTCGAGCCTCACCCGGGACACACTTATACGCTAACAAACCGGTCAAACAGTCAACAGTCCCGGTCAACGGTAAATGGTCAACGCAAAAGTCAACATTTTTTTATATTTTTTATTTATTTATTTAATTTAAAATTCAATTAAAAATACTTAAAAATAATGTTTTCAAAGATAGAGAATAGCCTTAAACTCACAAAAATATATCTAAAAATCCTATTAAAATTATTAATAAAATCCACTCATTTACTATACCTTCCGTTATTATTTAGGTTAGTTAATCCTCATTGATCAATCCTCCAAACTCGTGCGCATTTCATCATCTTCAACCGAACGCACCCAATGTGAGTGAATCTCTACAAATTCCCCGTTTTAATCACGTTTTTGGGGTGTATCATGTGTCTTACCATTTATTATATTTAAAACATTGTGCATACATCATATCCATGAACAAATGTGTATTCAACTTGTATCAACTGTTTGTGTGGTTATTGTTTAGATTTAACTTATCATTTTCAGTACATACATTATCATAGGCCGCCGCTCCCCATTACATTATGAGCGTTGAGCTGTTCCCCATTACATTATGAGCGTGAACCGGGCGTTGCCAACATACGATCGGCTCCGTTTGATTGAGCCTTGATCGCACAGACATTCATCATAGGCCGTCCGTTCCCCATTACATTATGAGCGTGAACGTGACGTTACCATCATATACAGTTTCATTCATGTTATATATTCATGCAAGTTCATATGTTATTGTATGTTATTGTTTGTGGTTGTTATTGTTATTGTTTGATTATTTACATTTGCTCACATATGACTATTGCACAATTTTTCCATGATAAAGATAACAAGAAATCAATAATAAATGTTTATCTAACAAGGTTCACTCGCCAACTTATGTTGACCCAAAAACCCCCATTTTTACACATGATACAGGTGATCCAGCCGCAGCAAGAAACACATAGGATTGGCTTAGAAGAATAAACTGGTTTAGAGCTTGGATTGTTTAGTTGATTATTTTTCTTTGTATTTGTATGAACATGTTTGGATTATTGAGAATGTAATTTTGACTTAAATGAATATGAAACATATTAGTAAATATCATGAGCTTTGGTGATAACCCAATTATGCCCCGACTCTTATTCCGCTGCGGGTCGGGGTGTGACAATATCAGTAGCTAAATGATTTATCTTGAAAATATTTGCTGAAAACTATTTTATGAGCCACAAGGGCTAAAATCATCATTTATCGACATAGTTTAAGGACTTGCTTGAAACTCAGTTTATAACTTAGTTTAATATCCCAAATAATCCTACTTTTAATATTACATCAGTAGAAACTCATTTTCAAGTTCATTACCATTTAAAACCTTGTTTTATGCAAAAAGGTCATTTTGGTCAAAATGACTAATTATGGAACTTGTGCATAAACTTGGATTCTGATTATGATCATGTAATATAACCTCAGAGGGTTATGCTACATTATATTATGATCATAATGCAACTTTAGATCAGTAGGTAACTAATCTAAATCGGGTCAGAATCGAAAGTCAAAGCAGAAGTCAAACTTCGCGACTTTCGGTTGCGAACCGACCCTAGAATTGAAATTGATTAGCCGAACATGTTCTCACATGCTCTAATAATTATTACCAACTTGTTTAAGTGTCAAAACAGGTTTCATAACATATATAAGATCAATTTATGATTTTTCCGAAAAATGATCTGTTTGACTTTTTAATATCATAACTTTGACCCGTCAATTGGTCTAGCAAACGTGATTTTCAGGAGGTGTCATTTATAGGGACTAACACCTACCTCATTTTAATCACTTAGACATGTTCATTTCGAACAATGGCTGGACCATAATGGTCTTAACCGAAAGTCAAAGCGTTTTCTGAAAAACGCTTGACTTTTGGCTATAAAATCCTATAAACGAAAATGCACAAATAAGGAACACTTACCAGTGATTCCTAGGGTGCAAAAGAACTATGTTGGATGCTCCTTTTAGCTAGGAACTTCCAGAGGATGGAGAAGAGTATGAATAAGAAAGGTGCAAGTTCAATTGGTGAACTTGATCACCTATTTATAGTTGGAGAACTCAAAGGAGGTGAAGCCAGGTGTTTAGGGGTGTAAGAGGAAGCTTACAAGTGTCCCCAAACGTGGCATGGTTTCGAAAACATGGTTTTGGAGTTTTGTTTGGAGAGCAAGCAAACTTTCTGCTGCAAACCCTCTGTCGTGCCCCGCGAGAGACACATGCCATGTCTCTCGCGGCCCGCGACCGACCATGGACAGTTTCAAAGTTTGTCACTTTTAACCCCTTAACTTATTAAAGCTTCTAAAAACCTTTTTAAACACCTTTTGGCACTTTTAGCCCTCCGTAGCCAATATTTGGCATACCCGGGATTATGCCCAGACATTGTCTAGCTCTCAGTTCGTTAAAAGGTCACTCAGAGATGTAAATTAACATGTTGACACTGTTAATCCCTCTATTATCCAACTTTCATATAATAATGGATTTAATCACTCTCGTCCAACAAACATGACACATGAGAGTTAGGACTACGTAAAGGATCACTCAGAGGCTCAGTATAAGCATGTTGACTCTGATGTCACTCAGAGGCTAGGCATGTTGACACAACGGTCACTCAAAGGCCGAGTTTAAGCATAACGACACTAACGGTCGTTCAGAGGCTACGTTTTATGCATAACGACACTTATGGTCGTTCAGAGGCTAAGTGTATGCATGTTGATTAGGAGGAAGAATTCCTTTAAGTACCGCACTAACCTGTCCAGTCAGATCTAACCGCTTAGGCAACTTCTTTTTTTGTTGTCTCTTTTGAGTGCATAATTCTTTCAAGAATTTTGCATAAGCGGGTACTTGGTTTATAGCATCTAGCAATGGAAGGTTCACTATCACTTGTTTGAACACATCTAAGAGTTCTTCCTTTTGAGGACCCCTTGTTGAAATAATTTTTTTCTTTCCGGGTCAACTAAAGCGGAGGAAACTGGACTTGACTCGGTCCCCCTTCCTCCTTTGGTTTATTTAATAATTCACCCAACCCCGGTTTGTTAGTTACATTTTCAACAATAGGGTCCCTTGACACATTTGGTGATGGGGCATCATCCTCATCACTCTTATTACCCGTAATATCCTCAACCATCCCTTCAACCAAAACCGGTTCCAAATTTGCTTTAAATTCTTTACCGCTTCGTAAAACACTTACATGATTAATGTTACCATTATGAAGTATTATGAGATGGATTTACCTTTGTGTCACTTGGAAGTTGACCCTTACCCTTTTTAAGCTCCGCTGCCTCAGATGCGAGTTAACCCATTTTTGTGGTGAGTGCTTGGATGCTTTTGTCACGGACTTCATCCTTTTGTAAACGAGCCTCATCGAGTTGATTTCTCCGTTGCATGTCTTGTTGCATCATGCGGAGCATATCCATCACTTCGTTACCGCTCGATGAATTTTGACCCATATTTCCACTTTAGTCACCCCCTTGTTGACTTTGACCTTGATACCCTTGACCATTTCCGCCCCCAAAGTTCCCTTGGCTATATTGTGGGCGAGGAGCAAAACTCCGTTGAGCTCCTTGGAAATTAGGGTTGGCTTGATTCGCCGGATTCCCATAACGGAAATTTGGATGATTCCGTAACCCAGGGTGGTATGTGTTAGAATTCATGTTAAAGTTTCGACCACCCCCTCCAATTGCATTCACCTTCTCGACTTGATTTGTTCCAAATGTACCTTTTGTGATAGACATTAAATCCCGAGCATCCTTCAAGTTCAAACCTTCATGAAACGCATTCAACAATTCCCACATGCTATACCATGATGAAGACAATTCTTCAACATCATGTTGAATCTTTCGAATGTCTCATGAAACATCTCACTTGGTTGTTGTTGGAAACTCCTTATTCTCCACCTTGCTTCATTTGTCTTTTAGGCCGAAAAAAATTCTTCGAGAAACCTTTGTTGCATATCGGCCCAATTATAAATAGATTGTGGACGGTAAAGTATGAAACCACCTCTTCGCTTTGTCTCCAACGAGAATTGAAACAACACCAATTTAACATCATCCGACGAGAATCCTTGCCCCCCAATAGTGTTGCAAATGGAATCATAAGTCTCCAAATGGAAGTACAGTTCCTCCGTTGCTAGACCCTTGTACTTCGAAAAGCTTTGCAATGCAGTCGTCCTAACCTCAAATGTCCTCCCGTCCGGGCGTTGAGGTATCACTACCGGAGAAGGATTATTAGCAATAACTGGACGAAACTGCGCTTCAACCCCCCGCACTACCTCTCGATGATGTCGACACGGGGCACCCAATGGTACTCTTGGTCGGCCCACTGGACCTTGTCGTAACCCTTGAGGTACAAAGTGTTGTTGAGGTTGAGGTTGATGCATTGGTCTTTGAAATTGCGGTTGTTGATGTTGAACTTGGACTTGTTGTAGCGGCATTGGTTGTTGGAACGGTGGCCCTTGAGGACAAATTTGTTGCATCCCCGTAGGTTGCCTTTGTGGATAACCCATTCCCCCTTGCGGTCCCAAGTTACCTCCATCACCCCCATAATAGTAACCTTCATCTTCATACCCTCCGAATTCTTCTTCATAACCATCATCATACCCGTCTCCTCCTACACTCGATGTTTGCACAAACTGCGAAGAAGGATTATGGGAACCCGGTTGCTTTGGTGGTTGAAATGTAGGTGAAGTATGGATAATGGTGGTGCTAGGTAAAGGTTGATTTGGTAAAGGGTTTTGAGTGGATGAGGATTGACCAGTTGTGGGAAAGAAAGATGAGAATGGTGGTACTACTGATGCGCGTTAGATAGATCAACTTCATGTGTCGAAGTCGGGTGATTAGTGGAATTTGGTGGACGTGTAGATGGTGAGGTTTGGTTTGTGGTGGTAGGCAATTGTTCCATGGTATTAAGTGGTGAAATAGGTGTGGATGGTGTTGTTGGGGAACCACTAATCTTATTCTCTCGTAACAAAACCCGATTGCGTCGTAGAGTTCGCTCAATCTCCAGATCAAATGTCAATGGTGATAGCCGATTAGATCCTCTAGTATGCACACACCTATAAGAACCTGCACACTAACGCAACCAGCGTAAACCCGGAAAATAACAAACTATACTAACACAAAATAACACACGTTGCGCACAATTCCCCGGCAACGGCGCTAAAATTTGACATGAAGTCGTTGTCTCACGCAAATTTAATCCCAATACTGCTACTAGCTAGCGGTAAGTGAGTATCGAACACAAGGAATTGTGGAACTAGTGCTATCAAAAAGGTTGTGCTACTATAACTAATTACCTATTTTGCATAAATTCAATTTCAGATTTTGATTGATGGATTTAGACTTAACTACTTAACAATTCAAAAATTGGTTTGTTAACAGATTAATAAGGGAATGATCATCTTGGGTTTCCGGTTCAAAATGCATGTGTTTCAATTTTACTAGAAAGAGTCACATAGACATGACTCATGTTTGATTAGCTATTTGTGATAAAAGGGAACAAAGTACTCGGACTACAATGTGAGGTCGTTACCTGATGACCAATTGATTGATACCCAACCCGTAAACCTTCCCGTGATATCTCAATTGTCAACGACACCAAGAACGTATGAAATAAGCAATGAGTAAAATATTAACCAACAATTACAAACAATCAATCAACACCATAACCACCATAACATAGCAATTATTCTAGAAATTGTAAATCGAAACGCAATTGTTTACCGAACCTTCCACACAAGATATCACCAAGAATTCTAGCCTCTCATGTTCTCGCAATCAAACATACTTCCAATGTTTTGTTCATACGAATCAATAACACCAAAATAATGTTTAGAACTTGTTTAGAATCAATGAAAACACTCAAGTTCGCCCCTTTTCGCTCTGCAGTTCGTCACCAATGATTGGACATGTGAAAAGGCTCCATAATTCGACTTAAATGCAGTTACAACTTTCCCGTAGCTTACGGTTTTCCATACGGTGGCAAGCCACTTTCTTACGGTGGCCTTTTAAGGATGATCTCCACCATAATCTACGGTGGCCACCGTAGCTTACGGTGGTCAGCAGAGTTTTCCCATTTTGTCCTTCTTCAATCTCTCAAGTCCAAAGCCTCAATTAGCCACTTGCAATTCCCCGAAAAAGCACGTTAAAGTTCACTCGTTATGCTATTCAGTACCTGAAAAGGCATACGCAGCGTAGACATCAAATTGTAACACTTAAACGTTTAAAGTATGGAATATTTGTCATTTTATCGCACTTGCGGGTTGTCCAAAATACCACCTGTCACATACCCACACTTAAACGTTGCTTGCCCCAAGCAACCCTTTCACAAAAGTTTCAAACTAACAAGTGATCATCATGTAAACCAAACACACAACAAATTTCCCTGTTATCAACTTTACCTTCATATTGCATAACACACCCCTCGCTATACTCTCTTCTCGGCGACAAAATAATACTAGCAAGAGTGTGCTAGATCACTCAATGCAAGTATGCAAATGTGCGACAATAAGCTTGGATAATAATCAAGTCTTCACCTACCAATTGTCTAACATGCTTATGAATCAAAAGGACTTTTGGGTTGTAACGAGGCTATGTGCAAAGGGTGAGAATTGGTGGGAAATATTCATGTAGCTTGTTTAATCGACCTGATTTATTATTACAATAAACATAAATAACTGACTCTAACTTTACAACTAACTTCATCTTCTTCTTTTTTTTTCACCATAATATAGCATCAAGATAACCAGTATCACATTACCACTATTGAAAGACAAATACAATCATAACAATATCAAACTATCTAAACCGGTCGATTAAAAGGTAGAATTTTGTAGGACATAGGTTTGGGTAACAATTGAAAGGCTACAAGCTCAAATTGGGCTACTAATGTCCAAACCCCCGTCCCGCTCACTACCAGGCTCATATTTGTAATTTATGAGGTCCAACCCCCCAAACCCACACTCAACACACATCCAGACGAGGCTACCTAAATGCCCTCATCATCTTCACAAGCATATAAACTTAGGTTTTGACCAGCATCTATTATTCAAGTTCTATTAACACAATATACACACTGCCAGTCAATCAAACAAAAAACATTAAATTTCTCAATTACATCTATGTGGCTCAATCCTCACCAAAAAAGAAAGGAATAGAATTGGATACTGATGTATCATGCATAATATGGTAGTACATTCAAACTTTGGCAACTGTTTAGTTCGGTTCACAAAAATTTTTCAAAATCCAAAAATTTCCCCCATCCCCACACTTGGGATACATTGTCCCCAATGTATGGCTTTGAGGGAAGGATCACTCAAGGTATTTCCAAAATCACCTATTCGGTCAACAACTCAAATCCCAATATTTCTTTTTGTTTTTTTATCAAAACTTAACCACAAACTAGCACAACGATCAACCATGTTACACCCCCGACCTTCCCAACAAAAACAAAATGCAACAAAATAAAGCTACACTACTGTACAAAGGAAGAA
This sequence comes from Scalesia atractyloides, assembly GCA_947069175.1. Taxonomy (NCBI): domain Eukaryota; kingdom Viridiplantae; phylum Streptophyta; class Magnoliopsida; order Asterales; family Asteraceae; genus Scalesia; species Scalesia atractyloides. The sequence continues at coordinate 87,115,865 of CAMTDV010000008.1, forward strand.
CAGAACCTGATCAATAGTAGCGTGGCTGAGGAGGCCCGAAGATGGAAGTCATCATCTCCGAAAATTCGTTGAATGCAAACGCGCTACTTCCTCCTTCTTCTTGTTGCTGCCTGGAGCTCTGTTGCTGCTGCTGCCCATGCCGACGGTCCACCTACTGAAAATGATGCATCAGCGGTGTTGGGTAAGAAACACTCCCGTCATAGGGTGGCAAGGTCAAGTAATGAATTGGCGGTGGGTCTACAACCACCAGACGCCCTGCATGCCAATCATCATGCATCCTATGTTTCTAATCATCCAAATATTGATTGTTAATCTCCTGTTCAAAGGCGTAAGCATGAGCACGGTTCCATGATTCTTGTCTATCAAAATTGTGCCTCAATGCACGTTCCATGCTTGCGCCCATGAATGTTTGATGATCAAAAAATGTGCGCTCCGCCCCACTCCAGCTATCGAACACAGAAGGCCTTTGACTCTCGATTACTTCTTGCATTGTACCTTCGTGAGCCCAATTCGGCTCATATGGATATCTCAAAAAGTCAAAGAACCCTCCAGTTGGAATACTACTCGAACCCCCTTGCTCAACATTCATTGGGGCAACATGTGGGTCATCCATGTAGTCCTCATCCCCACTTGGGCCCTCTTCCTCGCTTTCCGGCTCATCTTCTTCACCCGGTCGATGCGGCCGCGCATCCGCCTTCTGAACTCTCCATCGTTGACCCTCGCTTTTCAACTTATGATATCTTTCAGACTCTGTATACTTCCACCCAGCTCCTAACTGTCGGATATCAAACGACTTGAATTTTTTAAAGGATCCCTTATCATCTGCACCGATTACCCCAACATTTTCAAGAGAGCAGTGATGAGGCGGCAATGCGGAATGATTTTCCGCTGATCACTATTCCTACTGATCCATACATTGTTCATAACCAGAAAGCAGAACGGAAACATGGGACCCCCAGTCAACAAGGTATAGAGCACCGGCACTTCCGGTCGTCGAACTTCTGTTTTGTCATCCCGCCTCGGGATAATATTGTGCATGCAAATGGCTAACATTAACTTCCCCTCAATCCTTAGATTCTTCCAATATAGCTTCCCATGAGTAGTACCCGATAAGAACAAGTAATCCAACATGGTATTCCAACGCGGATGCTTCTCGGTTCGAAATAGAGGTCTTCCACTCTTGGAAGCATATACTGATTAACCCGCTTACTATCAAATTCACAACCCGCCTTAAAGAATCAAAGGACATCTCCACCTCGATGCCATTCACAGTGCCAATCAATCTCATCTTCGACCTCCACCCCTGTACGAAGGACACTTAAGAGTGGCCATCCATTCCTGAATTTCAGTATCATACAAATTGGTGCCTTCATAATTGTAGCACTTCAGAGCCGCCTCCCATCCTAAAGCCCGGAATTTATCCGTAATTCCAACGGACCAAATCAGCCTCCCTAACCTCCTTCTCATAAATGAACGCCTCCTTTCTTTATGCTAATTTGTTGATCTGATTGTTGAATAATTCAGCCTGCCACTCTTCTGGCTGATCATGCAACGGACCGGATGTCCAACGTGGCTTTGGCCCTTGGTCAGGCACATCTTCAACCGTGTCTTCGTCACTACCACCATGCTTTACTAACCATCTTTTTCTTGGAGCCGGGTTACTTGAAGAACCCACTTTTTCTTATCCTTTTCGCCCCATTACAACTTTGCAAAGCATAGTCATGACAAACACATATTATTCATCTTCTCAAAACCCACACATCCCCACACTTGCTTATTACTATAATCATGAAAACTAGTCAAAATATTAGTTCATCATATGCAAAAGTTTGAGCAACATTCTCCCAACATTAGTCAAATTTTGCCCAAATCATATTTTCATCACAAAACGAGCTTCCATAACCATAATCATTCAAAACCATATCAAGTTCATCTAATAATCAATTATAAGCAAGCATGGGTTCATGTTAATCTAGTACTTACAATCCTACAAAACAATGATAATAATGTAAGAAATTACATACCTTTGCTTGTAGAAAGGAAGAACCCTAAAAACTTGAAGATTAACAAAAACCCACAAGAACCCTAAAAATTTTCGGATCAAAAAGTTCCACTTTGATCCCCCAAACGATGGATTTAACCGAATGCAAGCACAAAATTGAAATCCTTGCTAAATTTTAGCCAAAATAGACCTAAAAATCACTTGATTTGGTTAGAAATTGAAGGGTCGTGTAGGTGAAAGTGGGTATTCTTGAAGGTTAATGAAGAAGAAAGGAGAAAAAATGGTGGCTGAAGTTGTGTAGAAAATGGGTGGTTTAGAAGAAATCCCGTGTTAAAACCTTGTTTTGCAGACCCCTTTACGCCCAGATGCCACCGTAAGCTACGTGGCCACCGTAGCTTACGGTGGTCAGGGTTTTAAAAAGGGGCCGTAAGACAGACCCTTGGCACCGTAATGAGATTTTGACCCGCCGTAGCTTACGGTGGGAACCGTAAGCTACGTTGGGTATTGGGCATTTTTCCAAAAAAAATTCATATAAATATATAAAAACTCACATGCATAATTTACCTATTTTAATCTACCACCCCCTTGAAAAATCCATGTTGTCCTCAATACCATGTATGAGAAATTTTGAAAAACTTCCCCACACTTGTTTCAAACACAAATCAAAAAGTACGGATAAAAACTCGAAACAAACTAAACACATAAACAACAACAAAATATTTTACATTACCAAACCTGGGCCTTTTGCACTAATTCTCATCCAAGGGCCGTAAGATGTAGCCCACTTTATCAAGTTCAAGATGCTTAATATCATTCCCCTCCAAGAACGGTTTGATCCGATGCCCATTCACTGTTTGCTTCTTGTTGGTCCGTTCATCCACGATATCAACATATCCAAACCCTTCCACACGTGTAATAACATATGGGCCCATCCACTTGCTTTTTAATTTGCCCGCAAACATCTTTAACCTTGAATTGAACAACCATACCTTTTGACCCGTTTCAAAAATTCGCTTCCGAATCTTTGCATCGTGAACCTTCTTTAGTTTATCCTTGTATCAGCTGCACAGTCATATGCTTCATCTCGAATCTCTTCGATCTCACTCAATTGAAGTTTCCGGATCTTCCCCGCTTCATCATAATCGGCGTTTACCGTCTTGATGGCCCAATGCGCACTATGCGCCAACTCCATTGGTAAATAGCACCCCTTCCCAAACATCATCCGATAAGGAGTTGTACCAATAGGAGTCTTGTAGGCCGTGCGGTATGCCCACAACGCATCATCCAGTTTACTTGACCAATCCTTTCTGTCTGTTCACACCGTTTTCATTAAAATTTCTTTCATCTGACGGTTAGACATTTCGACCTGTCCACTGGTTTGTGGATGATATGGTGTGGCAACTCGGTGGTTCACATTGTATCTCCTCAATAATTTCCCAAAATTAAAATTCTTGAAATGCGAACCGCCATCACTGATTATAACACGTGGAATTCCAAAACGAGCAAAAATATTCGATTGCACAAACTTGCATACAACCGAATGATCGTTAGTCCGCTCGGTATGGCTTCAATCCACTTTGAAACATAGTCCATGACCACCAATATATATAAAAACCCATTTGAACTTGGAAAGGGCCCCCATGAAGTCTATTCCCCACACATCAAAGATTTATACTACCAAGATAGTTGCATAGGCATTTCGTCCCTCTTTGAAATACTCCCTAACTTCTGGCAATTCAGATAATTCCGGGAAAACTCACATGCATCTTTAAAAATTGTGGGCCAATAGAACCGCACTGACACCGTACCCTCTTATACAAATTCCCCACAGGAGGAGTGAGCTGTAATTCAGCCATTTCTTTCGAACACACTTCCTAATTACTGATCGGGCCAATTAACAATCGTTCATCCCATGTCGTTAACTTGTACCATAACTTTTCGTCTTTCTCTGTCCAATGTGCGGAATATCACCGGGCCAATAGTTAGAATTGTACACGACGAGAACAGCGAGCAACTGTTCATCCGGAAACCGTTCATTAATCTCACTTAAATCATCAGCCCCTTCAATTGGAATCCGAGACAAGTGGTCCGCCACCACATTTTCACTTCCCTTTTTGTCTCGAATTTCCAAGTCGAATTCTTGCAACAAAAGTACCCATCGAATCAACCGAGGTTTAGCATCCTTCTTCTCCATTAAATACCGCACCGCGCTATGATCAGAATAAACCACCACTTTGCTCCCCCAAATATATGACCGGAACTTGTCCAAGGCATACACCCCGCTAATAGTTCTTTCTCGGTTGTGGTGTAATTCAGTTGCGCCTCGGACAAAGTTTTACTTGCATAATAGATCGCCACCGGCTTCTTATCAACCCTTTTCCCAAAACCGCTCCAATAGTTGTATCGCTGGCGTCGCACATGATTTCAAACGGTTTTGACCATTCCGGTGGCTGCAAGATAGGGGCCTTCACCAACTGTTCCTTCAAAACATTAAAGGCTTGCAAACATTTATCAGTAAAATCAAATGGACATCTTTCAATAATAAATTACATAAGGGTTTAGTGATAACTCTAAATCCCTTAATAAATCTTCTATAAAAACCAGCGTGTCCCAAGAATGACCTTACCCCCTTAACATTTTTAGGAGGAGGTAGCGATATTACACGAATTTTTGCTTTGTCTACCTCCATCCCTTTTTCGGACACAACATGGCCAACACAATACCTTCCTGAACCATAAAATGACTTTTTTCCCAGCTCAACACTAAATTCTTCTCGACACATCTTTTTAAAACTTTTTCTAATTCGTCGAGACACGACTCAAAACTTGTGCCAAAAATAGAGAAGTCATCCATGAACACTTCAAGCGACTCTTCAACCATGTCTGAGAAAATACTCATCAAACATCGTTGAAAAGTTGCTGGCGCGTTGCACAAGCCAAATGGCATTCTCCTAAAGCGAATGTACCATAAGGACATGTAAAGGTGGTTTTGTGTTGGTCATCGGGATGAATAGCAATTTGGTTGTATCCTGAATACCCATCCAAAATACCAGTAGTATTTTTGACCCGAAAGTTTTTCAATTATTTGGTCAATGAATGGTAATGGAAAATGGTCCTTAGAGGTTGCGGTATTCAATTTTCTATAATCAATACAAACACGCCACCCGGTGACCGGTCGGGTGGCGATTTGTTCACATTTCGTCCTAATACTTGATATGGCCTTTTAGGCACCACTTGGGTAAGACTTACCCAAACACTATTAGAAATAGGGTAGATAATACCTTCATCCAACCATTTGATTACCTCCTTTTTCACTACCTTCTTTGTGCATCTAGAAATGGAAGGTTCACTTTCACTTGTTTGAACACATCTAAGAGTTCTTCCTTTTGAGGAACCCTTGTTGAAATATTTTTTTCTTTCGGGGTTCAACTAAAGCGGAAGGAAACGAGACTTGACTCGGTCCCCCTTCCTCCTTTTGGTTTATTTAATAATTCACCCAACCCCGGTTTGTTAGTTACATTTTCAACAATAGGGTCCCTTGACACATTTGGTGATGGGGCATCATCCTCATCACTCTAATTACCCGTAATATCCTCAACTCATCGCTTCAACCAAAACGGTTCCAAATTTGCTTTAAATTCTTTACCGCTTCGTAAAACACTTACATGATTAATGTTATTATTATGTGAAGTAATATGAGAGGGATTTACCTTTGTGTCACTTGGAAGTTGACCCTTACCCTTTTAAGCTCCGCTGCCTCAGATGCGAGTTGACCCATTTTTGTGGTGAGTGCTTGGATGCTTTTACACGGACTTCATCCTTTTGCAAAGCCACATCAGTTGATTTCTCCGTTTGCATGTCTTGTTGCAATCATGCGAGCATATCCATCACTTTGTTAACGCTCGTTGAATTTTGACCATATTTCCACTTTGGTCACCCCTTGTTGACTTTGACCTTGATACCCTTGACCATTTCCGCCCCTAAAGTTCCCTTGGTTATATTGTGGGCAAGGAGCAAAACTCTGTTGAGCTCCTTGGAAATTGGGTTGGCTTGATTCCCGGATTCCCATAACGGAAATCTGGATGATTCAGTAACCCGGAGTGGTACGTGTTAGAATTCATGTTAAAGTTTCGACCACCCCCTCCAATTGCATTCACCTCCTCGACTTATTTGCACTTACTCCCACCAAGCATACCTCCGCTGCATGACCAAGTTCATTACAGTTAGTACAAACATTATATACCTGGTTTGATGCTTGTGCTTCTCCATCCTCCACCACATACACTTGAGGCCTTGTAATTACATGTCTAGCTCACCTTGACGATTGTGCTTTCCTTTTTGATGTGACCGCCATTTGTTCTAGAAACGCCCAATCGTCTTGCTCATAGTTTGTTCCAAATGTACCTTTTGTGATAGACATGAAATCCCGAGCATCCTCCAAGCTCAAACCTTCATGAAACGCATTCAACAATTCCCACAATGCTATACCATGATGAAGACAATTCTTCAACATCATGTTGAATCTTTCAAATCTCTCATGAAACATCTCACTTGGTTGTTGTTGGAAACTCCTTATTCTCCACCTTGCTTCATTTGTCTTTTGGGCCGAAAAAAATTCTTCGAGAAATCTTTGTTGCATATCGGCCCAATTGTAAATAGATGTGGACGGTAAAGTATGAAACCACCTCGTCGGTTTGTCTTCCAACGAGAATTGAAACAACACCAATTTAACATCATCTGACGAGAATCCTTGCCCCCCAATAGTGTTGCAAATGGAATCATAAGTCTCCAAATGGAAATACAAACCCTTGTACTTCGGAAAGCTTTGCAAGGCAGTCGTGCTAACCTCAAATGTCCTCCCATCCGAGCGTTGAGGTATCACTACCGGAGAAGGATTATTAGTAATAACCGGATGAAAATGTGCTTCAACCCCCCGCACTACCTCTCGATGATGTCAACGCGGGGCACCCAATGGTACTCTTGGTCGGCCCACTGGACCTTGTCGTAACCCTTGAGGTACAAAGTGTTGTTGAGGTTGAGGTTGATGCATTGGTCTTTGAAATTACGGTTGTTGATGTTGAACTTGGACTTGTTGTAGCGGCATTGGTTGTTGGAACGGTGGCCCTTGAGGACGAATTTATTGCACCCCTGTAGGTTGCCTTTGTGGATAACCCATTCCCCCTTGCGGTCCCAAGTTACCTCCATCACCCCCATAATAGTAACCTTCATCTTCTTACCCTCCGAATTCTTCTTCATAACCATCATCATACCCGTCTCCTCCTACACTCGATGTTTGCACAAACTGCGAAGAAGGATTATGGGAACCCGGTTGCTTTGGTTGTTGAAATGTAGGTGAAGTATGGATAATGGTGGTGCTAGGTAAAGGTTGATTTGGTAAAGGGTTTTAACTGGATGAGGATTGACCAGTTGTGGGAAAGAAAGATGAGAATGGTGGTACTAGTGATGCCGCGTTAGATAAATCAACTTCATGTGTCGAAGTCGGGTGATTGGTGGAATTTGGTGGAGGTGTAGATGGTGAGGTTTGGTTTGTGGTGGTAGGCAATTGTTCCATGGTATTAAGTGGTGAAATAGGTGTGGATGGTGTTGTTGGGGAACCACTAATCTTATTCTCTTGTAACAAAACCCGATTGCGTCGTAGAGTTCGCTCAATCTCCAGATCAAATGTCAATGGTGATAGCCGATTAGATCCTCTAGTATGCATACACCTGTAAGAACCTGCACACTAACACAACCAGCGTAAACCCAGAAAAATAACAAACTATACTAACACAAAATAACACACGTTGCGCACAATTCCCCGGCAACGACGCCAAAATTTGACGTGAAGTCGTTGTCTCACGCAAATTTAATCCCAATACTGCTACTAGCTAACGGTAAGTGAGTATCGAACACATGGAATTGTGGAACTATGCTATCAAAAAGGTTGTGCTACTATAACTAATTACCTATTTTGCAGAAATTTAATTCCAGATTTTGATTGATGGATTTAGACTTTAACTACTTAACAATTCAAAAATTGGTTTATTAACAGATTAATAAGGGAATGATTATCTTGGATTTCCGGTTCAAAATGCATGTGTTTCAATTTTACTAGAAAGAGTCACATAGACATGACTCATGTTTGATTAGCTATTTGTGATACAAGGGAACAACGTACTCGGACTACAATGCGAGGTCGTTACCCGATGACCAATTGATTAATACCCAACCCGTAAGCCTTCCCGTGATATCTCGATTGTCAACGACACCAAGAACGTATGAAATAAGCAATGAGTAAAATATCAACCAACAATTACAAACAATCAATCAACACCATAACCACCATAACATATCAATTATTCTAGAAATTGTAAATCGAAATACAATTGGTTACCGAACCTTCCACAACAAGATGATTACCAAGAATTCTAGCCTCTCATGTTCTCGTAATCAAATATACTTCCAATGTTTTATTCATACGAATCAATAACACCAAAATAATGTTTAGAACTTGTTTAGAATCAATGAAAATACTCAAGTTCGCCCCTTTTCGCTTCGCAGTTCGTAACCAATGATTAGACATGTGAAAAGGCTCCATAATTCGACTTAAATGCAGTTACAACTTTCCCGTAGCTCACCACCTACCGTTGATTACGGTGGGCAATATTTCCTTACAGTGGCAAGCCACTTTCTTACAGTGGCCTTTTAAGGATGATCTCCACCGTAAGCTACGGTGCCCACCGTAGCTTACGGTGGTCAGCAGAGTTTTCTCATTTTGTCCTTCTTCAATCTCTCAAGTCCAAAGCCTCAATTAGCCACTTGCAATTCCCCAAAAAAGCACGTTAAAGTTCATTTGTTATGCTCTTCAGTACCTGAAAAGGCATACGCACCGTAGACATCAAATCGTAACACTTAAACGTTTAAAGTATGGAATATTTGTCATTTTGTCGCACTTGCGGGTTGTCCAAAAGACCACCCGTCACCTGTGGCGTACCACTGATCTGAATCTGGGCTTTAACGGCCGATAACAATGATGGATCATTGAGAGGCATATTAAAATTAGGTAGAAGGTGACAAAGACGGTTCTGGCAGTTAACGTAGTTTGGATGGTACCGATGCAAGCGTGCTAGTACTCCACGAATCTAGTATCAACAAAGGCGATACGAGAGAACGCTGGTAGTCCTTTTCTTCCGTGGAAGGTTAGTGCTAGTCTCATGGCACCAAAGTGGATATGGGTATAGTTTTGGGATAGATAGATCCTCTGAAGATTCGAGGGGAGATTGAGAGGGACGAGGTGTTCGGAGGTTGTGCAGGGAATTGGTGGGAATCAAACTTGGAGGTTTGCACAAACTCTTCGACAACGGGGTTTGACGCTAACTGACTAGTTGTTTTACTTTTTTGGTGAGGGAATTTTGGGGTTTTTTAAAGACACTATAAGGGTTAACTAAATGCATACTAGTAATAGGGATTTTAGAATCATCGATTACATAAGGTATCTCATATAACAGATCAATCTTTGATGCAGACGACCGACGAAAACTAGAATTTGAATGAGAAAGACTATGATCTGGATTCATAATTGGGTTTCGAATTCTAACGACTCTTATCTTAATCTTGAAGCTCGTACTTTGAGGAAATTACCACGGACCCTTCCGACTTACGACTCACCTAACAAGCTACTTTCAGACGTGGGATAAGAAACGCAGCATGTCGGACCAGTCTGACAAGACCTTGTAAGGTTAGTTTTCTGATGTGAGAGATCTGCGCAAAGTCGGCAGTCACAGAGCATACTAATCAAACTTAGAAAGGGATGGCATGAGCACTTGGCTCTGATACCAGATTCAGATACCAGATATGGGGGAGAGTATGGCTGATCTATAGAAGATCAGTAAGACTCAGGGGGTGACTAGGGTGATAAACGTAAAAGACTCAAGGGGGATGATATGAAGATTCAGGAGGACTAAAGAATGACTCAAAAACTCTATACTAGACTTAGAGTGAGAAAATAGAGAGAAGTTAGAGAGAAATATATAAGATGATTTTATTTCTTTCCAAGGATATCTTACAAGTGAGGGGAAGCCTTCCTTTTATAGGCCTAGGAAGGGCTTGATTACATCATCCAAGACATCACACCTAATAATACATAGAAAATATCTTGGAAAATACCAAAATACATAACATAAGTTTTAAGAGTGATTAAAGCTTTATTTATCCTAAGACACCATTAGTAAACTTAATTAGGATGTTCATGGCTTTTCTTCTTTTATTCTGAATCCAGATAAACTGTTAGGTCTAAATCTGATTCTTTGTCATAATCCCATACAGCTAGTTTGTCATTTGTAAGCATGGTGACTCCTTTGGTAAGTTGCGTCCGGATGTATTCTTTGTGGGCATTGTCCCAAACCTTTGAGTGTTGGTCTTCATTTTGCCATTCATTTACACCATCTAGGACGTCTTTGGGCATGTCTTCTGGTTTGAACCCATTTGCAGCAACAAGGCATTTTCGGATGTTCATCCATTCTTGTTCATGAAAGAGTTTGAAGAAAAAGGTTGAGGGTTTATAACTTACCCAAGCATGGATGAAGCAAAAAGGTGCATGAAAAATGGCTGCTTTTCCATCCTGGGGGGATAGATGTAGGAGTATTGTAACAGCTTTTTGCTGGATGAGGCCATCTGCGCAGTCCATTGGTGAGGTGGGAGAAACCATTGGAGTAGAGTCAGCGTATGTTTTTGTTCTTTGGATAGCTGACCAAACATAGTAGTCTATTAGGTACTGCAATAATTTGGAAGTGTTGAAATACATGGCAATGGTGAAGGCTTCGAAGAGATACCAGAAGAAACATAATGCTTCTTTTGGTAGTTTGTACAAATCTCTTATATGAGACATTCATGAAAGGATAGTTCAAATGAAAAACCAGACCTTTCATAAACAAGCCATGGTTTCTTAGAGTGATAGTGAGAAATGTCTTGTAGTTCAAGATTGACCTGTCTTTCAGGGCTTATCCGCTATTACTTCAAAAATTTATTCTGGAATTTCTTTTTCTTTGAATTCTTAGTTGAGTGATATAACTTCTTTTGGATTATGGGGATTAGTTGTAACCATCATGAAGATTGTTGGTAGGATATCTTGGTGATGAGTGTGGTAATGTTGAATCATGTTAGAGCTTTTGAATTTATAGGCCTTTGGTCTAGACAAAAAATCCGCAAGGATATTGTCCTTGCCTTTGATATGTTTAACAATAAATGTCCACTGTGAGAACCAATTTGCCCATCGTAATAATTGCGACTCTGGGAGCATCTTTCTTTTGAATTCAAGCATTTTCTGGAAAGAGGACATGTCCATTTCAATCAAGAAACTATAACCGAGTAAATGGATTTTGAAATTTCCCAATTCCCTTCTTCACAACTAAGATTGGGCTTGTGTTGGAATTAAACCCTACAAAAGAACAGATGATAGAAAGCCAAAATATGCTACAATCTCAAATCCTACTAATAATATAACATCGGCCCAAGTCAAGCTCTGCTGAAGTCTAAAGCTAAAGGTATGCCAAGGCAAAGCTCTGCTGAAGATTAAAGCTAAAGGTCTGCCAAGGCAAAGCTCTACTAAAGACCAACAGAGGATGTCTCATCAGTGTTTTACTATTAGTCTTTGTAATGTTTAGTGTATAGCAGTGGTTAGCCTAGTAGATGTTGTTAGTTTATTATTTTTGTTAAGTGTCACTTTCATGCTGACATAATCATAAGATGCTCAGTGGTTAGGATTGTAGTATAAATAGAACAGTGCCTATACTGTTCTATTTGATCACTTTCATCAATTATCAATCTATCTTTCTTCCTTACATTCTGTACGAAAAAATCAGTGATCTTAGGCTAAGGGGCAGATTGTGAGTTATATGCAAGTAACTATAATTACAAAAGCATGACAATGAAAACAATATCTCGGATGTTATGAATTAAAGTTCATCATTCCGCTGCATGTTCATCTGAGTTATCTTCTTTCATTTATCATTTTTAGAACTTTCATAAACAGTTTCAAACTCAGATCCTAATAATTGGTATCAGAGCTTGGTCAATCGAATTTCATTCAACAATCAATTTGATTTGAATAGATCAGCTCTCACTGCTAATTCGATTTGTTCGTTTTATTGAAAAACATAGTTGAATTACATTCTAAAAGTTTTTAACAAAAACTATTTGTAAACAATCAGAATGTCACACACTTCACAAGATCCTCATAACACCGACACCATGTTTAACTACTGATCCTTGTTACAATTGAATATAATATCTGGCAAAGACGGATGGGTCATGTCCTTGCTCAATAAAACACATGTTGCTGGAAGTCGGTCATCTTTGGACCTCATGTTCCAATGATACCGAGTACAGAGGACCCTAAAGTCCAAGTATCAAAGAATCCTGAAAATTGTTCCGAGCAAGATTTCCAAAAATCGAGCTAGATGCAAAGGCATTTAGCATCATGGCCTCTGCATTGCCAAACGATATATATGCTAACCCGTTGTATTGCAACAGTGCAAAGGAATTCTAGGATGCTTTGAAAGAGCAATTCGGTTGGACTGAGGAAGTGATTGAAAACAACATAGAGGTTCTAAATCAACAATATGAAACGTTTTGTCATGTAAAAGGAGAGTCACTAACCCAACAGTTCGAAAGATTTAGCTGTCTCATTAGTGAACTTAAACTCGTAAATGTTACACTTGCAAATTCGACTCTAAATAGTCGTTTTCTTAGATCATTACCAGACAAGTGAGACACTATAGCTTTTGTAGCTAGAAATTCAGTTGGGTTCAAAGAAATGAGTCTTACTCGGCTTCATGTAGGCTCCTCACTTATGAGAAAGAGCTAAACCAGAAAAAGAAGCTACAAGAGTCTGGCAAAGTGGCTGATGACTATGTATTCGGTAGTGCAACTCTCTCTGGCCAAGAAGAAGTCACTGATAGTAGTAAGGATTAAAGTTATGATCATTTCATTGATATAACTTCTGGTTTCAACTCTGACCTTTACTCACCTAATTATGCATTTGCTGCTAATAGGGAAAGCAAAACTTCTAACAACTTTTGCTTCGTGTTGAGTGACCTTCAACATTTTGATCCTTCATACTTGGAAGAGATGGACATGTTGCACCAGTTGGCTCTGTTAAGTGTCAGGGCTAATAAATATTATAAGAGAACTGGTAGAAAATATCCAGGGTTGTATGGGGGGACAAAAGTTGGCTTGTATAAGTAAAACATTAAGTGTTATAAATCTAATAGGCTATGACACTTTGCTAGAGAATGTAGGTCTCAATCAACTGGACCAGTTGTCAAACATCCTAGCCCTAGACCTCAAAACACTGTCCATTGTTCTCAATATACCCCTGCTCCTCATATGCAAAACATTGCTCATTTTGCACACCCTGCTACCACTGTTCCTATGCAATATGTTAAAACCACTGTTCCTCAAATTCAATATGTTCAAGAACCAGCTCCTCGAGTTCAAATGCAACCTGCACAACAAGTTACTCAAACGACTACTCAGGCAGAGGTTAATCAACAGAGCTTCTTTACTCAGGGCTTTGTTGATTGGAATAGCTTACCTGAGGATCTGACTGATGTAAACTTTGCTCTAATTGCTGACACTGATAAGAAACAAAATGAATTTTGTTTTATGGCATTGGATTCTATAGTTGAGGGTGTTAAATTTGAGGAGGTGGGGTCTAAATCTGTTGAGTCTAATGTTCATGATGAAATAGTGGTTACAAAAGAAAGTGTTGATGAATATGTGAAACCTCTGTCTGACCCATAGGATGCTAGTGTTTGTGAAGGTGAATGTGATTATGCCATGATGGCTGCTACCAAGGTATCTCCTCAGGTCTTAAAAGATCTATGTTCAGATAAATGCATCATAGCTTTTGCTAACATAAAAGAGGTGAATGGAAACCTTGGGAATAAGATTTTGGATGTTGAATTGAAATTTGAAAAGCTTTCAAAAGAGTTAAAATCAAAATTGCTTGAAAAAGAATCTGAATTCAGTAGCTTAAAACGTGAACCAATCATAACCAAGGATAAACTCCAAACCATGATAGAAAAATATCAGGTCTGCAAAAAGGAGTTGGAATCCACCTAAATCACTGGTGAAAAATGGGTGGAAGGTTATGAGATTTTGCTAGAAAACCAGGTCAAAAGTAACATAAAATTTGGCATAGGATTCAAGAAAAATGACCAAGTTTCTGAAAATGTTACTGAAAATGATTCTGGTGTGGTTGAAATTGTTCCAACAAAGTTGGCTGGTCAGGAAATCAAAGTTACTGATAAAAAATGGAAATAAAATTGTTTTAGAAAGACATGAGGGATCCTCAACTTTTGAGGAGATTGAGAAATGTTAATTCAAACCTATATGGTCTGATGAATGTGACATTCTTGAAAATTTCAAGCCAATGGATTTTACAACCATTGAACGTGTCAAAGCACCAAATGTTAGAATCATTCCCATAACAGATACCAGCAGATGTTACAACATCTGCTGACAAAAAGTCTGAAAAAGGGAAAAAGAAAGAAAAGATCACAACTTGTTTTGTGATTTTTGTGAAAAGAAGAACCATGTTACTAAAAACTGTCTTATTCTAAAAGCTTATGACATCAACAAAACAAATCATAAAACTCACGAGTGTGTTTATCTCAAAAACTTTTATGTGAAAAAGAATGAGTATAGATCCTAAACACTAGAGAGTTCAAAGACTAGTACTACAAAAGGAAAGTCTAAACAAACATTTGTGCCTGTTGAAACACATGTTACCAAAGCATTGTACAAAACCTCTGCTCCCAGAGAGGTGTAGGTAACAGATGCACCACCTACCAAACAGTAACCAAGAGGATATGGCCAACCAATTTACCAAAAGGTGCCTCTTAGTTATAAGGGTTACAAAAAGCCCTCAAAACCAAGATTAAATAGGCATCCTCATCGTTACTATCATCTAATAGGAGATGGGCCTCAACAGACGTTACAAATATCTATTCAAACCAGAGATATCTGGGAAGCGTTGCCAACGGCCCAGGGGTGTCACCGATGGCTCTTGCTTTTGGTGTTTTCTGTTTCGGCCATTTTTCGCACCTAGTTGACCCGTTTTCCGTCCTGATGCTCCGTAATGCTCCCGAATAGCTACTTAAACTCCATTAGACCTGTAAAACACATTTATGATTAAAAGTAGGCCATTCGAAACTAAAAGTTATGTAAAAACAGAAACTTAAACATAACCGAACACCAATTTTCGACCACGCATCACATCCCCACACTTGTCTTTTACTTGCCCTCAAGCAAATCTGTTTTTCACTTTCATGTGCGTCGAACGATAAACACACTTCCCATTCTTGAGACATAAGCTAAGGTCTAATGTCATACCCGGTTCATAATCTTTACAATTTTCCAAACATTTAGCGGTAAAGTGATTAATCACAAAAAGATAGTTATCCAAGATTAACCCGCCCTTGAAACTCACAAATTATACACATCCCTCACAATGTTCTCTCCACTCGTTTTAAAAATTGGCTAATAGATAATGCATTAGCAATTTTGATGTAAACACTCAAACCGCTTAGAACACGTACTTGCATAGGCTTACAACTCAATCATTCTCCACCACTGAACACAAATACTAAGCACAAGTCAAAAGGTCTTTAATGAGTTGTAGCGGGGCTAGGCTAGGGGCATGGAATATGGTATTTTGAAAGTGGCTGAAGTGATGAAAACTCGATTTTATTACATATACAACTACTCTAAAAACGACTACTACAAATAAACAAACTAAGAGGCAAAGAATTTTGCCTTTTATTCAACAAACACTCAACACATATTTTTGTGCTTTTCTCAACGATTTTTCTCTTATTTTTCATCATATTCTCTGTTTTTTTCGCAAACAACTAAACCTAAAATCGAATTTTCAACACACGGGTTAAAAATAAAAGGCTACACGGTCAGAGCTTAATGGGTTGGTCAAACGAAAGGTTTAGGCTCAAAGTTGGCGACTAAGGGATTAATTTCGGGTAAGGATATATAGATGGTGTAAAAGGAAAAGGTTTACCTAAGCCTTAATCATTAGTTCTCGTATTCGGTCTTTGGTCTCAAAGCATCAAAAGTTCAAGTTCTACAATACGCGACTAAAGGTCCACTCAAACAAAGAAATATATGCATATATGATGTATAAAAGTGGCTCAAAATCTCACGTACAAAGGGTATGGTATGGTATGCGATATGTACAAAACGCAAGTTTCTTAGGTGGATTGTTCCCAAATAACCACCCATTAAATACCCGTCATGTTATTAATTTGAACTTGATCATGACAAGAGACCACATGAGTTGTGCCATCCCTCATTAACTTAGTTACTTGTACTTTTTAGATTGCTTCAAACAAAGGCATTTTGAAAAAAAAATTGAAATTTTCGCCCATCCACACACTTGAGGTCAACATTGTCCTCAATCTGTAGGAATAGAGCTTTTAAAACGCACAAGGGATGTGACACAGCTAACCTCCCCAAAATTTCACCCGGAAAATAAAATTAAAAATACACTCCACTTATTAAAAAGCTAAAAAGAAGCGTATGCACCTAGTTTTCGCGTATTCCTCGTGTGCTCTTCATTCTTCAACAAAAAACGGTTGTCTTTCGTACATGATATACCTACAAATCTCAACCCTTGTGTAGAAGCATGCTTCTCACAACCATTACAATTTGTTAGTTACCTAGTTCATTTTTATAAAAATACCAATTCGTTATTTCACTTTGATTTTTGTGAAAAAATAAGTTACAACAATAATAAACTTAACTCACTTTCGTAGGAATCACGGTTGCAATTAGCGCCTGCAACGAGCTCTTTTAAACCTCCCGATAGCTTGGGAGGACGAGTAGGTCTCGTGAGGGTTACATAGAGAACACACCCACAAAGTTCATTTAACTACTAAAGAAATATATAAAAAATATACAAAAAAATACAACAACAACATAAAACATACCGAGCACTATCTCTGGTAAAGCTCGTTGGGATCAACCGGCGGGTATGGCTGGTAGGGATATCCAGTGAGGGCTGACATCATCTCACGGAAATCATCAAGTGGCCCTCTTTCCCCTTCCGCGGGTGCTAGAAACTGCGGCGGAATAAAGCTGGAACCGACCCCTTCGGGCCAATGTGGAGATGGGTCAGAAGGTCCGGATAGGACGGTGAGGTTTTCGTAATTCATCTAAGGTGTGTGTTCTTGGTACGGTCGACCCGCCTCCCAATCTCGATGATGGCGCTCTTGGTCGTGGAGGTGTTTGGCATTATTTATTGCCATTTGTTGAGTTGTGGCCATCGTATTCCATCGACGGTCTTCCATTGCATTATGCTCAACGCGGAAGTGCTCCTGCTCTTCCTCCCATGCTTGCCGTCTGGACAACTCTTGCACCTGGTACAATTCTTATTGTTCCATATAGGCTTGCTGGATGGCCCATTGCTCTGGTTGTCTTTCCCATTGTTCCTGTTCTTTAGCTCGGTGGGCAGCCTCTTCGGCCCAATGAGCTTGTTGTTGGGCCTCCCAGTTTTGTTCCCACTGCCTTCTCCTTTGTTCATATTTATGGTTCTCCCCAATACTCACAGAGACATTATCATATACATCTTGTTGTCCCAAATTGTAGTTCGGATATCCCGGTTTGCGCCAGTTGGGCACAAACTTGCTACACATGCCGAAATTTCCTGGTGCGGCCAAGCATACCTTCGACGCAGTCCCCTCGGACCTTGAGGCTCATCTTTATCTTCCTCATCTATCAGCTCCTCCTCTCGTCCAGCTTCTTGTGCCGCACTCGGGTCAACAAACTAGAATTGGTGTCCTTGATCATCAGACACTGTATACTATGACCATCGTATCTTCCGGTGTCGCTTCATTGATGCAAAGCAGATTTGGTCCACCGGCTTTGAAACCCACAGTGAATCTGATGGTAGCCTGTTTTGCTACATAATCATGGCGCTAATCAACCGCACATATAGTATCATCTTACGCACGTAGGACTCACGGGTATCCCATGTATTCATCATCACAATTTGTCACCACGACAACTTTGGTTCCCCAAATAACAATGCATGCAAGACCTGACAATTCGGCCCTTTCAACTTCCCACGGTCTCCAAATCTGACCATGATGTTTTCGAGATAGATAGGTCGAAGAATTTTTCCTTCAACTAACAATTGGCTCCTCAAACCCGCCCACACCGTCTGAACAAGTTAACATCGATCCAACCATACCATCGGGATCTGCAGTATTTACTTTACTGTCCAAAAATTGATCGATGTTATAGTAGAAATACTCGTCGACCCCCAAAGAATCGAACCAGGCAATGCAGTTCATGGTCTCGAAGGACATCAACATTTGACCTCTACCTGTGTCACCATCCAACACCACGTATCCGGTGGAACATCCTTACTAATAAACCTCAATGACTCACCATTCACAAGCTGCCGCCAAATAAACCCGTGGAGTGATATCCTCACACCAATCCAAGACCCGTTCCCAACCGAGCCTCTCAAACATTTGGCCGATCACGATCGTCCGAAACTCTTCCACATTCACTGTCCTTTCCAATACAACCCTCTTCGGAATGGTGGTAGACACACCATTCACCATCTTCCATTTCCATAATTTCACTTCAAGGCGTTTGTCATTGAACCTTGAATGTGGTCGCCTCTTGTTACTTTCCCATGGCTCACCCACATTACTGTCTTTGATTCTCTCCCATACCCAGTCTTGTTTGTACAACCTTCCATCATTTTCCTTTACTCCACTTAATTGTTCCCACTTCCTTGGCATTAACCAAGAAGACAAACCAGCTCCTGAAGATGAGCCTTGACCAAAAACTTTGCTTCTCTTCCGGCTTACCATATCTACAAACAACAATGCAACAAGAACAATCAGAATTCACTTAAAGCTTCTATTCAACTCACACTTTGAAAATAACATGCAATGTTGAACCACAACTAATCATTAGATGTAAACTACTTATTTAAACATCCAAAGTATCAAACTTTATCATCTAAAGATTAAATTTTATAATGTTTAATCCAAAGTTCATAAGACTTTAACAAGGTTCAACATCATGTTCCTGTTCAATCATGCAAATAAATGAGTGTAATCACATCACTATACTTGTTGCATGTTCAATCTCCCCCCCCCCCCCCCCAAATCAAGTGTTTACCCACACTCAAGCTAGAACATCATACATTATCATAAGCAACCTACTCTTAAAGAAAAAGTTCAAGATTTCGGAAGAAATTAACAAACCATATGATAATCATGCTCAAATTCAAGTAAAAATCATATCTTTGATGTTGTAGACTCAAAAGAACTAAGAAAAGATGTTAATCAACACTTGGAGAACACCCTTGCTAAAAACCCGAAAATTCAAGTTCAACAATCTTGCAAACAAACAAGAATTGATGACAACCATGATAGGGGTTTTGTTCCTCTCGGAAAACTACACAAAATAGGCTTAAGAATTGTTGGATTTGGTGGAGAATCGAAGGAGTTATGGGAGATTGAAAGTTAGGGTTCTTGAATGGCTAGAGGTAGAAGATGAAGTGATTGGTGAGTTGTGATGAAGGTGAATGCAGAGGTTTGTGGTTTTTAATGAGCCATGGTTCAGATAAGGTTCTCCCGGGTCGATTATATGGTCAAAACAGAGTTCTGGCCGAGTTTGGATGGGTTTAAAAGTGTTTGGGTCGACTCTATACGCTTAAACACATTCAGCGTCGGCAGACAAAACAAGAGCCGTCGCCGATGGCACCTTGGATGGTCGCTGACGCATCCCCAAAAGTCACCAAAAACTCCGACGGCTTACTCCTTTGTCTACACAACTTCTGACCCGACAGCCCCAATGCAGCACCGTCGGCGACGACTTGGGACCCCCGTCGCCGACGCCTTGTCGGTTTTCTTTTTTTTCAATTTTTTAATAATAAACAACAATAATCGTTTACGATTCCTACCACCCGCGAATAGTCGTGTATTGTCCTCAATACACAAAGCAAGTGTAAGACATACCTTACGTTTCATAGCCCATTTGTGGTATCCGAACTTCACATATTAAAGAGATTAATACGAAACGACAACGATAAAACAAAAAATAATACGCACAAACAATAAAAACGGTACAAAACTCTACATAATTGTTGCTGGTCCTTTAAACGCATAAGTTGGTACGCTTACCAAAAAGCTTACCAACTCCATGTTCGCATCCTTGTTTTCCTCATTACCATCAAGAAACGGTTTAAGGCGATGACCATTGACCGTTTGCTTTGACCCATCCTTTGGGTCCTTGATGGTAATATCACCCAACTTTCTGACCCATGTAACCACATACGGGCCCATCCACTTGCTCTTTAGCTTTCCGGGAAAAAACTTGAGCCTCGAATTGTAGAGCCAAACCTTTTGACCCACCATGAATTCTTTCGGCTTCAACTTGGCATTATGTGCTCGTTTCATACCATCCTTGTATTTCGAAACACACTCATATGCCTCCTCACGAAGCTCTTCCAACTCGGATAACTTCAACTTGCGTTCCTTACTTACATCATCATACTTAACATTAACCTATTTGATAGCCCAAAAAGCACGATGTACAAGTTCAACCGGCAAGTGACCATTTTTACCGTAAACTAAGCGTAAGGTGTAGTGCCAATAGGTGTTTGATGCGTCGTTCGATAGGCCCATAAGGCATCCTTCAACTTCGTTGACCAATCCTTACGGTCCGGTCGAACGGTCTTTTGTAAAATTTCTTTAATTTGCCTATTGTTGACCACTCGTTTGTGGATAATAAGGGGTAGCAATTCGATAGTCAACACCATACCGTTTCAATAAATTCCCGAAATTAAAATTCTTTAAATGAGATCTTGCATCACTAATGATCACTCATGGAACCCCAAATCTAGAAATAATATTGGTTTGAACAAAATTGCAAACAACGGTATGGTTGTTCGTTTTGGTGGCGATCGCTTTAACCCATTTAGATACATAATCTACCGCCACCAAAATATACAAATTCCCATGCGAATTCTGGAATGGGCCCATGAAATCGATCCCCCACACATCGAAAATATCGACAATGAGAATCGGTTGCATGGGCATGTCTGTAACATCCGTCAAAAACGGATTTACCAAACCGCTCCGTTTATCAACCGAACAATCAGTTAAAAATTTCGTTACGAATTAAATGCCCAAAATAATTTTAAACGATACATAATCAATTATTATATGGGAATATATAATTAGTTTTTGAAAAACTGTTGAAAATCGCAAAATAAAAATGTTTTGTTCCTGCCGGGTTTCGAACCCGGGTCAGTAACCGGTCCAGCAACAAACTTAACACACAACACTTGAACCACTGCGCCACTGATGTTACTTGTTAAATATTGGAATCATTTAATTCATAACGCGTCTTTCCGAATTCAAAACCGGCGCCCAAAGTTCAGTCGTCGGAAATCCCGGAAATCTCGCGAGTTTTAACGACATATTCAGTTATAACGTAAAACTTAAACGCTACATCGGTTATAACCGACGTCTGTGTCCGCGACACAAACCATAACCGCCGGAGAAATTCAAACCAACGAATCAAGTCGGAAATCGGACCAAATACATCGACGATTTGCCTTATAAATACCCCCACGAACCTCTGCAAACCTTTTCGCTCAAAACCGCACCCTTTCTCGGCGAAAACTCACTCGCCGGAAATTTCCTGCAAATCGCCGGAAAACCGGGTTCTTCATTTCTGAGCCTTACTGAACCCCTAAGCTTATACCGAAGTCACCCACATCCTTTGTAAGCTTTCTGGAGACTCGCTGCTGCAAGACACCCGACGCCGGAGCCTGTTGCTGTCGCCCGAGTTTTGCCGGAAAAAACAGAGGAAGCCAGTCGGTATACTTCACGCCTAATTTCCTTTCTTTTTACTTATATATCATCTGTAATTAACCTAAAAACGCTAAAGAAACCTGATTGAAACTTCGAACCAGTCAGTCCTCATTTCTGGTTATAACTCAACGAAGAAGACGATGTTTTGTAACATATAAGTATAATTTAAATCAAGAAATTACTCGGGTTAGACACACAGTCCAGCGGTGGACTGTGTGCACATTAAACATACAAACGTCTCGAGTTCGAATCCTGTTCCACACACGCTGCCTTAATAAAAACGATTTTTTTTGTTAACCGAACCGGAGTCACACTGTTATATGTTAAGTAAATTAATAACCGGAATAATAACCAAGTTAGACACACAGTCCGGCGGTGGACTGTGTGTATGTTTAAATCGCACGTCACGAGTTCGAGTCCGGTCTACTGCACCGACTCGGACAATTATCTAACTTTTTAAAATAAGACAGAAATGAAAATACTTAATTTGTATTTAAGAATAATAAAAATCAGTTTAGTTAACAAGTTGGACACACAGTCCAGCGGTGGACTGTGTGTTAGTATAAGCCACAGGTCCCGGGTTCGAGACCTGTGGAGCGCACCGAGTCTTGGATTAAATCGTTTTTAGAAAATAAAGGATTTTCTGTTTAATCTAATTAATATATAAATATAATTAAAAACAGAAATATTTCGGGTTAGACACGTAGCTCAGTTAGTAGAGCTGCGTGCACGCGTACGGGAGGTCTCGGGTTCGAGCCTCACTCAGCGCACAATTATACTAACGAACCGGTCAAAGTCAACAGTCAACGGTCAAGGTCAACGGTCAACTGTAGCAAAAAAAATCAAATTTTTTTATTATTTTTATTTATTTATTTTAATTAAAAATCAATTAAAAATACTTAAAAATGACATTTTTGAGGTTAGAAAATAGCCTTAAACTCACAAAAATACACCCAACAATTCTACTAAAATAGATTAATAAAATCCGTTTACTTACCGAACCATAATGATATTTATCTAGGTTAATTTCACTCGTGGTTAAAACCACTTCGCGTGCATTCAACATCATCAACCGAACGCACCCACTGTGAGTGAATCTTACAACTCCCCTTTTTAATTACACGTTTTGGGGTGTGTCATGTGTCTCAAATTAATTAAGTCGTTTATTTAAACTTGTGCCATACCATATCGTGATCTAAACTTAGATTGTTTATATTGTTGTGATTACTTATTTCATTTTGTCAAATTATATGAAACTCTTTCATTAAGCCCATCAGTTCCTTGTGGGAGACGAGTTGAACAACGCGTGCCTCAAAACCAATTCATTATTGTTCATGTGTGTATCATTGAGTTTATATTGTTTGTAGTTATGTCTTTCATATTATCATGTTTATGCAATTCATTCATTAGGCCCATGAGTTCCTCGTGAGAGACGAGTAGAGCAACGCGTGCCTCTAAATGTTCCATTATTGTTCATGTGTGCTTTATTAAATATCTAATGATTGTTGAATAAGTTTACATCTATTTTTACTCATGTGTGGTTGTGCACTCATTTCATAATCAATCAAATAAACTTGTTCAAATGTTTTCCATAGGATTCACTCGCCAACATTATGTTGATCCAAAAACCCTTTTACACATGATACAGGTAAACAGGTTGAAGCAAGGAAAACATAGGAAATGCCTTAGAAGAGAACAAAGAAGCTTAGATTGATAGTTAGAACATGTTGTAATATTTATTGTAAATTTCCATTAAATTGTATTTAATGAATATGAAACGCATAATAAATGTCATGAGCTTTGATGATAACCCAATCATGCCCCGATCACCTTTTCCGCTGCGGGTCGGGGTGTGACAATGTCATCCTGCTTGGAAATGCCCCCTAACTTTTGACACTCGACACAATTTTTAGCAAAACTGGAAGCATCCTTAAAAATAGTCGGCCAATAAAGACCGCTATTGATCACTTTATGCCCTGTTTTGTGACCACTAAAATGGCCCCCACAAGCAAATGAATACAAGTGCTTCAAGACACTTTGAATCTCATCATCCGGTATGCATCTCCTCACGACTTGATCCAGGCATATCTTGAACAGATCCAGTTTTCCCAATGTGTAATATTTGATTTACGAGAGGAAGTGCAATCTCTTCCTCCTATCCCAATGAGCCGGTAAATCACCTGTCACCAAATAGTTAATAATATTAGCAAACAAAGGTAATACCGAAACCTTTAAAATATGCTCATTTGGGAAAGTTTCGTTAATCTCTACACGGGAAGAACCCTTATTCCACCAACAACCGGGACAAGTGGTCTACAACCACATTTTCACTACCCTTCTTATCACGTGTCTCTAGGTCAAATTCTTGTAACAAAAGAACCCATCGGATTAATTGTGGCTTTGCATCCTTCTTTTCCATGAGGTACCTGAAAGCAGAATGGTCAGAATATATAATTACTTTGTTAACCCAAATGTAAGCCCGGAATTTATTCAATGCATATACCATCGCGTGTAGCTCTTTCTCGGTAGTAGTGTAATTTAATTGAGCATCCGAAAGAGTCTTACTCGCGTAGTATATAGCAACGGGTTTCTTTTCTACCATTTGACCCAACACAGCCCCCACCGCGTAGTCACTTGTATCACACATAATTTCGAATGGCAAAAACAATTCGGTGATTGCAAGATCGGGGCCTCAACCAGCTTCTTTTTCAACACGTTAAAGGCATTTTGACAATCTTTGTTAAAGTCAAACGGTTGGTCTTTTAACAACAAGTTACATAAAGGTTTTGTTATGTCACTCAACCCTTTTATAGACCTTCTATAAAAACCCGCGTGACCTAAGAATGACCAAACACGCTTAACACTCGTGGGATATGGCAAAGTAGAGATGACTTGCACCTTTGCACGGTCAACCTCTAACCCACAACTCGACACTACATGTCCCAACACAATCCCTTCTTGAACCATGAAATGGCTCTTCTCCCAACTCAAAACTAAATTTTTCTCAACACATCTTTTCAAAACTTTTTCGAGTTGGTCAAGGCATGCATCAAATGATGACCCAAAAATTGAGAAGTCATCCATGAAGATCTCTAATGACTCCCCACCATATCTGAAAAGATACTCATCATACACCTTTGAAAGGTGGCGGGGGCATTACATAACCCAAACGGCATTCGCCTAAATGTGTAGGTACCATATAGGCAAGTAAACGTCGTCTTAGGTTGATCGTCCGGATAGATAGCAATTTGATTATAACCCGAATACCATCCAAGAAACATTACTATTTTTGACCCGCTAACTTCTCAATGATTTGATCAATAAAAGGTAAAGAGAAATGGTCTTTGGAAGTTGCGGAATTCAACTTCCTATAATCAATACAAATACGCCACCTGGTTACCGGCCGAGTGGCGACCTCTTCACCTGCGTCATTTGTGACGACTTGAAAACCTGCCTTTTTGGGAACGGTTTGCGTAGGGCTCACCCATTGGCTATAAGAAATGGGGTATATAATACCCGCATCTAACGACTTCCGTACTTCCTTCTTGACCACATCTTGCATATTTGGATTCAACCTCCATTGTACGTCACGAGAAGGAGCAATACCATCTTCAGTGATGATCTTATGCATCACCATGGAAGAACTAATTCCCTTCAAGTCTGCAATGGTCCACCCAATAGCTGTTGTATTGGTGACCAAAACTTCCACCAACTTCTCTTCTTGCTCCCTGGTCAAGTTTGATGCAATAATGACCGGTAGTGTGTTGCCCTCACCAACATAAGCAGATTTCAAATGCTTGGGCAACACCTTCAATTCAACAATCGGAGGCTCTACCAACGATGGCTTCAACTTGGTGTCAATCTTCTCATGAAGACTTTCCACTTGGTGTGTCCAAGGTGGTCTTCCTTCCTTCACTCCATCACCTCCATTTTCCTCTCCTTTTCGTCTATGCTCCGATTCGTCTATGTTTCCTGTCAAACATAAAACATTCCTCTATTGTGTTTCCCTCCTCGACACCCATGTCGCAAAGAGGTATACAGTCGTCAACAACGTCGCCATAATGCATTCGTCGCTAACTAGAGGATCTGTTAGTCCTGAAAAGACATTTAACCACACCAACGGTTACCAAAAGTCATGCCGACCGTACCAGTTTTACAATTAATTTGGGCATTCGATGTTGCCAAAAATGGTCGACCGAGAATAACCGTTGGTTGCTTGGTTCTGTTTTACGAAACGTAATCGAGTACTAGAAAATCCACGGGGTAGTAAAAGTCCTCAACTTTGAACAATTACATCTGTGACTATCCCACGGGGTAGTTTGGGAGTCAAATCGGCTAGCACCATGGTGGTGTTTGCCGCTTGAAGTGGACCAAACCGTATTGGTCATATAGACTACCTGGTAAAATACTCACACTTGCCCCAAGATCTAAAAGTGCCCTTGTCATTTTAAATTCTCCAACTTGAATGGAGATAATAGGTGCCCCAGGATCTTTAACTTAGGTAGTAATGCAGCCCAGAGAGTCGAACTCACATTATCAATCAAATCAAGTTTCTTTGGAAACTTGTGAGTTCGTTTTTGAGTACACAAATCCTTTAAGTACTTAGCATATGAAGGCACTTGTCTGATAGCATCCAAAAGTGGTAAATTTGTTTTTACTTGTTTAAAATTTCCCACATCTCTTCTTGATGGGGATTGACGTGATGTCGTAGTCTCACGTAATTTAATCCAAATACTACTAATAGCTAGCGATAAGTGGGTATCGAACACTGGGAGATTGTGGAATATGTGCTATCTAAGGTTTATACTAAATGGACTAATTTATCTAATGCAAGAAAATGAATTCAGGAGTTTTGGTGTTTTGGTTTTAAAATTAAACAATTTACAATTCAACTATTGGTTGTTAAAAACATATTAGAAGCAAGTAACCATCCTAAGTTTCCGGTTTCAACTAACACTTGTGTTTTAGATCCAACAAGAAAGAGACACATAGACATGACTAGTGTATGACTATTTGTTCGTGATAAAAGGGAACTAAGTAACTCGGATTACAAAGATGCGAGGTTGTTACCCGATGACCAATTAACCAATATCCAACCCTAAACCCTCCCGTGATATCTCGATTGTCAACGACACCAAGAACGTACGATTAAGGCTAAGATCAAAACATCAATCAACAATTTACCAACAAATATTGAAACACCATAATAAACTACAAACATTGCAAGTCTATTATTCTAGAAATTAAGAATCAAAACACAATTGTTTCAAGCAAACCTTCAACCTAGGATGATCACAATGAGTTTAGCCACTCATGGTCTTAAAAATCATCACACCTTCAATTGTTATGTTCGTATGTATCATAAACACAAAGTAAATGTTTAGAAATTGTTTTGAACTCACAAGAACACCAAAATTCGCCTCCTAGATCTGCCAAAACGTTCCCAATGATTCATATCTCAAAAGATCCTTAAAAACCGACTTAAAAATGACAGTTACACTTTTCTCGTAGGTCACCATCGTAAGCTACGGTGCCCACCGTAGCTTATGGTGGTCAGCATTTCCTTACGAAATCAAGCTTCTGGCTTACGGTGCACAAGAAGGTTCAGACATCACCGTAAGCTACGGTGGGCACCGTAGCTTACGGAGGTCAGCAGATTTCCCCCTTTTTTTCTTTTATCAACTCTTCAAGTCTTCGTCTTCTCTTGGTCAAGTGCAAGCTCCCAAAAAGCACGTTAAAATAGCTTATTTATGCTCTTCGGTACCAGCAAAGCCATACACACCGTAGTTATCAAATCCTAATAATTAACCCAATTAAGTGCGGAATATTGATCGTTTTAAAGCACTTGAGGGTTGTCCAATGGACCACCCGTCACATCCCCACACTTAACCGTTGCTTGCCTCAAGCAACACATTAAAAACATTTTTGAGCTTAAAAGTGATCGAAATGTAAACCAAACACAAACATGTCGTCCAATTGTCAATTAACCATCATACCAAATGACACACCCCTCACAATAACTCTCCTCTCGGTGATAAAAAGATACTAGCAAGATTGTGCTAGATCAATCAATGCTAGTGCGTGATTGTGCGACAATAAGCTTGTGTAATAATCAAATCTCCACCTACAAAATGCCTAACATGCTTACAAATCAAAAGGACTTTCGGGTTATAACGAGGCTATGTGTAAGGGTGAGAATTGGTGGGATATATATGCATGTAGCTCATTGAATCGACCCGATTTTATTATTACAAATAGACAAAAACAACCACTACTACTTACACAACTTCACTATCTTTTTCCTTCTCTTTTTTTTTCTTTTTTTATTTATTGTTTTTCTTTCTTTCTTTTTTTTTCTTTAAGATCAAAGAACATATACACATCAACATCAAACACCATATACTAAAGCTCCTAAACCAGGTCGATCAATAGGTAGAATTTTTGTAGGACATAGGCTTGGGTTACAAATGAATGGTATTAAGCTCAATTTTGGCTACTAATGACCAAACTCCCATCTCGCTCACTACCAAGCTCATATATTTATCTTATGAGGTCCAACCCCCCAAACCCACACTCTCACACATCCAGACGAGGCTACCTAAATGCCCTTATCATCTTCACAAGCATGTTACACCTAGGTTCGACAAGCATATATTACATAAGTTCTATTAACACAAATCACACACTGTCACTCAAACTAAAGAATTAATTTCTAGAAAGCATCCATGTGGCCCAGAAACTCACCATGAAAGGATAAAAAGGATACCGATGTGTCATGTGAAGTAAGGTTAAATATTCAAATTTGACAATTGTTTTGCTTGGTTTAAAAATTTTTAAAATCCTCCAAAAATTTCCCCCCATCCCCACACTTGCGACACATTGACCCCAATGTATGGTTTTGAAGGAAACGATCACTAAAGCTACCTCAACCTCACTTTCAACTCAACTCTCAAATCCTAAATTTCCTTTTTTTATGAAACATGTAAACACCACTAGTACTACCATAAACATAACATGAATATCAACCACAATACGCCACCCTTCCACCCAACCATAAACAAAACAAAATAATGTCTACAATAATATACAAGAAAAGAATAACACCACCTGACGTACTCAAGGTGGTTCAAATGAACTATTGTTTCCCCATTTCTCTCCATATTCCATCCAATTTCTTGGAAAGTTTGCAGTTTCACGCCAATTGGGGTCAAATTCAGCCTCATCACCCCATCTAGTCCCACCATCGGGTGGTTTTCCTTCGCCCGCTCTCCTACTCACACTAGCATTCTTCCTTGCCTGATTTTCATTGTTCTTCAACTCAAACCTATACACATCAACACCACTTGGAATTGACCTGACTGTGCTAACACTTGAAACATGTTCATTAGTAGCAACTGTGTGACTCAAGTCATTAACAAGATCATAATGAATGGTTTTTAAAAACACATTAAAGTACAACTTACGATTCTCATAGCTCATGGTGACCATTCCGTTTCTACAATTGATTTGAGCGTTTACCGTATACAAGAACGGACGACCCAACACTATCTGCTGCTGCTCATAAGTCTTCGACAGGGCGTAGTCGATCACCATAAAATCCATCGAGTAGTAAACCTCGCCCAATTGTATCACTACATCTTTCGCAACCCCTCGGGGTTGCTTCCAACTCGCATCCACGAACACCGCCATGCTATCAATCTCGTGTAACGGACCAAAGTCGTATTGGTCGTACAGGCTACCCAGGAGAACGTTCATCGCTGCTCCATAATCCAACAATGCTTTGTGTATCTTGAACTTCCCAACTTGAATCGGGATAACTGGTTCCCCTCATCACTTCCACCTCTCTCGACACTTGTTTCATTCACTCCTGCAATCACATGAACAACAGAAGTAGTTAAACATTTATCAGTTTTGGGAACGAAACTTAACCCGCTGATTGATATGTTCCTTGTGTTCTTCGGGTTAGTTTGCGTATCACTGGAAGTTTCCTATTCTGTTGCTTCAATGCTGCTACCTCACTAGCCAGCTGCCCCATCTGTGTGGTCAACGATCGGATAGCTTTGTCCAAATCTCATCCTTTTGTGCCCGAACGTCATCCAGTTGATTCCTTCTTTGCATATCTTGTTGCATCATCCGGAGCATATCAATAACTTCATTCCCACTTGATGAAGTTTGACCCTGATTGTGTTGCTGGTGTGGAACGAAATTTCTTTGAGCTCCTTGGAAATTTGGATTGGCTTAATTCGTCGGGTTCCCATAGTGAAAATTGGGATGATTCCTTGGGTGGTATGTGTTGGAGTTCATATTAAAATTACAACCACCCCCGTGAATAGCATTTACCTCTTCAACTTGACCTTCACCCGCACCCACCAAAGACACATCCGCCGCATGACCCAATTCATTACAATTAGTACAAACATCATATACCTGATTCGTTGCTTGTACCTCTCCATCATCTATCGCAGATACTTGAGGTCTTGTAATAACATGCCTCGCTCTCCTTGAAGATTGTGCTTTTCTTTTAGACGTGACTACCATTCGTTCCAAAAATGCCAATCATCTTGCTCGAAATTGGTACCAAACATACCATTAGTAATTGACATCAAGTCACGAGCATCTTCCGAACTCAATCCCTCATGAAAAGCATTCAATAACTCCCAAAGTGCAATGCCATGATGAGGACAATTCTTTAACATAATGTTAAACCTCTCAAATGCTTCATGAAACATCTCACCCGGTTGTTGTTGAAAACTTCTTAAGCTCCGCCTAGCCTCATTAGTCTTTTGGGCCGTGAAGAATTCTTCTAAAAATCTTTGTTGCATGTCGGCCCATGTATATATGATGCGGAGAGTAAAGTATGAAACCATCTTTTTGCCTTGTATTCCAAAGAAAATTGGAAGGGTACCAATTTAACATCGTCCGAAGAAAAATATTGCCCATGTTCACATATGTGTTTGCAAATTAGAATTCATAATGTAGCAGCAACGAACGGAGAGACCTAACCTCTTTATGCAGAAAAACTAGGCTATGTGATATATTTGGATTGTCGGACATCAGAGAGCACAAACGCAGAAGTTGCACGGAAACCAGAACACACCGGCAATCAACAACGAAATGGAAGCACCTGAACTCGAGTTACATCTTGATTTTAATATATTATAACATATTTAGCTTCACTTTCGAATTTATATGCTCACAGTTGAAACCCGATCGAATGGCGGACCAGAAACGACAACAGACGCATCTACTCGATTTTAACAAAAACGACGGGTGTTCCCGGTAAAATCGACCACGGACACCATTTTTCGTATTTATGATCCTATTATCTTATGTTACAATATTATACGATGTTGGAATAAAACGGGCTGTAGAGATGTGTTTGGGCCATGTAAAGATTGGACACGAACTAAGATATCTTCGGATTCTCTAGGTTCAGACCAGTGTTTCTTCATATGGTGTAAATTAAATTAAGAGAGAAGTGCTCGGATAGTCCCTGTGATTTGCCCATATTTCACATTTAGTCCCTACATTTTCAAAATTACAGCTATAGTCCCCAACTTTGGCAAATTCGTTCTCGGATGGTCCCTGGCACAGACCGGGGTTAGTTTTCTCAGTTTAGTGGGTTTGAAATGACCTTAATGTCCTTATTGTTATAAAAAAATATTAAAAGATAAAGTTAACTCAAGTGGGCCCCACCCCACCCTCACCCCTTCTCTCATTTCTCTCTCTTTCTTTTCTTTTCTTTCCTTTTCTTTATCTTCAACAACAACTAGAACCTACCATCCCTTTTTCATCTTCTTAACCCCACCCGTCCACCATCGATCTATAACAACGGAACAAACCATTACATACAAAATCAGCAACGATCTGTAACAACGGAAGTACCCTGCAGTAGCGGAAGTAGCGACAAACACCCCATCTTCGGCAAACAGTTCCACTACACCCACCACCTCCGATGAACAGTTCCGTTACAACCGAACCTCCGACAAACTATCAACAATCACCCCACCTCCCGTCACCTCCAACTTAATCGACACACCTTTTTTTCCTTTCTCTTCGGCATTTCCTTTACAACCACGCATCTCCGATATGCACCCACACAACCCGTCTACCAGCAACCCTCACTATTTCACCACTTTAACACCCATCGCACCACCACCGTAAGCCACCATCTTGTCATTTTTGTTGATTTTATATTTCATTGATAATTGGTTTGGATTTTATGGATTGCATTTGTTTGAATTTATTTGTCTTTGTAGATAAAGATCAGCAAAGAGAGGAAAGAGAGAGCTGCAAAGGTGGGTGGATTGGTTGAATATGGAGATGGTGGGTCTCACAAAGAAAGATTGAAGGGGTTTGATTGGGTGAGGGGTTGGGTGAGGCCCATTGAATTTATAAATGTTTTATTGTTTTATTGTTCTTTTTGTAGTAAGGGCATTAAGGTCCTTTCACACCCATTTAACTGAGAAAACTAATCCCCATCCATACTAGGGACCATTCAAGAACGAATTTGGTAAAGTTGGGGACTATAGCTGTAATTTTGAAAATGTAGGAACTAAAGGTGAAATCTGGCACACCACAAGAACTATCCATGCACTTTTCTCTTAAATTAAGTACAAAAAGTTACTTTTTAATAAAAAAAGGTAAAGCCTCACAAAAAGTGTTTTTAGAATTGTTACAATCTGACACAAATGCAATGTTACACAAAAAAAGCTTACTAGAAAAATGTAACATATTGTTACGTGTACTGCATAACTAAAAACCTTTGTAAATTCTGAAAATTGTAACGCTTGAAGTTCAAAAATTTCGAAGAAACTGTTGTATTAACCCATACATTGCATAACATATAAAGTTCAAAAAAATGTAACGCTAAAAAAATGTAACATATTCACACGTTCGCTCTCTTCTCTTTTCTAATGAAAAACATACACAAATTCAAAAAAGTTGACTGTCAAAAAGTGTTAACACATGTCATTTTTATGTCCAACCAAATAGATTTCTTAAATTTCTTTAACTAGACTAAGATTTCTCTATATAATTCACCTATCTATCTATCTATATATATATGCACACTCATTTAAAATGGTCTCTAAGCTTCCTCGAGATTCAACATTATATCTAAGAAGTTGTTTTAGAAAAAGATTATATCATGACGTAGATATAAATAGCCACATCGTAAAGGTTATAAAATTTTATAATCCAAAAATTTCTTAAAAGTTATAAAGAAAATAAACTATTCACAAAATTAATTAGAATAATAATATTAACTTAATGTTTAAAAAGTATGTTTGAAAAAAAAAGTTAAAAGGTACTATATTGCTTCATAAAGTTATATTGCATGAAATTAATTAGAACCAGTATTTAGAACTCACGTGATGTGATAGGCCGTTAAACCGACAGAAAATAGCATAAAAACAATAATAAACTCGACTTAGGCCTCACACATTCTGACGGAGCTTTTAAACCAGAAAAAAGATATAAAATATTGAATCTTATTTAACTATTATTTCTTTTAATTTTATTTAATATATAAAACACATTTAAAATCGTGACAAAAAATTCATAATCAACGTATAAAAATAGAATTTCTCTCTTTGGAGTTAGTTTGTTGGTTCACGTAGGGACATAAGGAAGTAATGACATAAAAACAAACAAACATTGAATAGTAAATGTGTAAGGAGAGCAAATATGTTAAATAATAGAGATTTAATAATAATAATAATAATAATAATAATAATAATAATGTAATGTTAAAAATATGTTTGGAAAAAAAGATAAAGTTACTGTATTTTGTGTTGTGTGATAAAAAATTAATGTTGAGATAAATCTGTTTGAAGAAAAAAGTTAGAAAGGTATTATTGCTTCAAAAAAGTTGTACACAACACATGCAAGAGTTGTGATTTGCACTTTATAAATGTTCATTTTTGTTAGTAAATAATATAATAATAATAATAATAATAACATAATAATATAATAATAATAATAATAATAACCAACACCCTTGCGTGTTGCGGCATGGGTAAATCGCAAACATCGAATGAATTAGTCCAAGTGTTATGTAATGTGTTAATCATATGAAAACGCGCATTTAGACGTATCAGATTGAACTTAATGTAATCTATATAAGCATTGCGATAGTATCAAAATATAAAGTAAATCAAATTTATATCGTACAATCTTAACGTATTACATGTGACTTGACTCATACATAGAAACCTAATGGGTATAAAGGAAAAACTGGCATGTAATTAAATGAGATTCATTAGACCTTTTATTTAAAAAGAAAACACAATTTGACACCATTTATTTGGAAAAAATTCACGAAACGTGCATAAAATAAGCTCGAATACGTATTATATTTGAAATGACTCTTTTCACAAAAAAAATCACATCGAAACGTAGATCAACTCGACTTTATACCGACACATACATAAAAATATGCGTAAAAAATGGTTTTTGTAAACAAAAAGTATTATATTTGACATTACTCATTTCCAAAAGTAGACCACTATTTATTAGAATAGAATAAAAACTTGAAGGTGATAATTTCTAAAATTGAAAACATCAAATATTAAGATTATAAACATTAAAGCCATAAGGTGAACCAAACGTACAAACTAATTATTCTATTGGAACAAATACAATATTAGGCCAAGCCCCATGGAGTACCAAAAAATTTGAATTGGAACAGAGAAAGGTAGGATTGATGTTGCAACCATCAACATTTACTTTTAAGATGTTGCATCCACCAACATTTACTTTTAAAATTATATATAAATAATAATAATAATAATAATAATAATAATAATATATACAACAGTTTAAATTATCTTGAATAGTTTTAACCCTGTATATTATATATCATACTTTTAATAAACAATTACAAAAAATGTAAGGTGTCAACACCATATTACCTTCAAAAATTATTTTTAATTAAAATTGGTTGTTTATTATTTTTAATTGGGTGATATTATAAAATAAAACATTGTTGTGCTTACCTTAATATCCGCTTTTACATCAAATATATATTTAGGTTGACTAGTTTTTTTTGGTATTATCCGGCAGACCTTCCCGCAAAATTCCTCATACTTTAAATATGTCTTTAATTTGTAATTTATAATGATAAGGATGCTTCTGAATTAAACCTACCAAAAAATATTTTTTTATGAAATATATATATATTTTTAGATTTTAAATAATATTGATATAGTTTCCACACTATAAATTTGCAATATTTTTATGCATAAAAGGGTTATATCTAAGGCTTTGGAGAGTTTTAAAAAAATTCAATATTACACTTTTAAGTCAAAACTATTTGATTTTTTTTCCTTTTGACCCAAAAATTTCATCTTTTGCAAATTTAACCTCACAACTTTTTTATTTGCAACTTTAGTCTCCTACTTTTCATATTTCTCAAATTTTTCGTTTTATGTTTCTCTAGAAATTTTGCGAGTTAACACCGCGCAACATGCATATATAGCTCAACGTTTTTACGTTTTGTTCTAATTTTGCGAGTTAACACGGCGCAACGTGCGCGTGTGGTTCAAGTTTTTACGCCGTCTACTTTTTCCTGTATAATAGGTTTGTCGCAACGCGAGTGTTCTAAATTGAATTAGTTATTATTTATTATACTTTATATGTTGGTCTATTTTTTCACATTAACACGCTACAAATTCAGTGTTGGTAGTCGTTATCGATGGTGTTGCATTCATTCTATTTCTCATAGTTTTGTGCCCCCAACGCAACGTTAAGGGGGA
Organism: Scalesia atractyloides; assembly: GCA_947069175.1. Classification (NCBI taxonomy): domain Eukaryota; kingdom Viridiplantae; phylum Streptophyta; class Magnoliopsida; order Asterales; family Asteraceae; genus Scalesia; species Scalesia atractyloides. Next base: position 87,151,539 of record CAMTDV010000008.1, read on the forward strand.
GGGGGGCTTAATACTACTTGAATTAAATTACCAAATTTGTTTTCATTTGTATGTAAAGATTGAGAGTCAAAATATGAAGTGTATATCAATAACCAATGTTATTGAAGATTACCATATGCTTCAAAGCATGACTCACTTCCAGATTCGATTTACAAAACAAATAGTTCGTGCAAATTATTATATATTATTTGCAAAACAAATGATTTTTAAGGGTATATCTATCCTAATATGATTTGTATTTGGTTTTTGGTTTTGCATACTTGAGCATTTACATCAACTTCTCTATTCGGTTACTTTCTCAAAATTACAGACAAAAAATATAAAGTTTTCTTTTATTTACATTCTCCATTAGCATCTCTAAAAGATATATTGCTTAGAGAATCTACACTAGTTCTTAAAGTATTTAGACTCACTATTCATCTCTAAATATGATTAAGTTGAGTGTATGAAATCGAAAAAAATAATAAAATAAAGTGTTTGTGAATGATGTATAAAGAGAGATAAAGAATCTAATGTGGGAGGTTGTTAAAAAATAAACAAGTTTTAGAGAAAAAATGCATTTTAATTAAATTATAGGGATAGAGATTGAAAACCTACTAACCTATTGTAAATGCTTTAAGCTATATATATAATGCAAATATACAGCAATTCTCTGATGTATTTGATGAATATTACTTCATTATTTACTGCATTGGCTAATGATGTAAAAATAATTGACAAGAACACTTAAATACTTTAGAAATGAGTTAGGTATTGATTACTATGACCAAGATATTGCAAGCTTATGAGATGATTAGCAAATATACCTATTTTTCTTATTATATTTACAAACAAACAAACAATTTATATTATTGAATTACATGGACTATAACCTAGTATATATTAGTATTAATACTAGTATTAGTAATAATAATATAACAATTAGCAAAGTTTGTGAATAGTTATTTTTTATATTTGGCCGTCAAGAAACATGCAGTTTTACTAGTTTTTATTATTGTTTTATTTTAGTATTTTACTTTATATTTTTTCTAATTACATCAAATCTAATATTTTATTGTTATAATTAGTTTTAAGCATAATTTTGTTTTTTTTACCTATAACTTCATTCAAACATGGCAAATATAAATATTTTTTAGCCGTGAGAAATCAGGCAAGCATATTTTGTTTTCTTATAACTTTATTTGAACATGTTAAATATAGTTATTTTTTTCTTTACCGCGAGAAATCGAGCCGATGCTGTTTGAACAAGATTGGTAGCGGTACCGTATGTGTTTTCTGGTTTTCAGTCGATGTAAATTACATATAAATATTCTCTTAGACATATCTCTTTTGGTTGATATTCCAGCTTCCAAGTCCCGTTACCATGTTGTGTTGAGCCGATCCGAATACAAGTTAAAGCCCACTACAAAACGCGGGTAATACCACTGATATAAAACAACATATATTTTTTAACCACAATAATACTTTAAACTTTTGAAAAGAATATTATGTTATTTAAATTCGAGCTTACCCATTATAGAATACATGACGTGAAGTCGTAGTCTCACGTAAATTTAATCCAAATACTACTAATAGCTAGCGGTAAGTGGGTATCGAACACAGTGAGTTTATGGAAAATGTGCTATTTTAAGTTTATACTAAATTGACTAATTAATCTAAATGTAAGAAAATGAATTCAGGATTTTTGGTGATTTGGTTTAAAATTAAATAAATTGCAATTCAACTATTGGTTGTTAAAACAGATTAGAAGCAAGTAATCATCCTAAGTTTCTGGTTTCAATTAACACTTGTGTTTTAAATCCAACTAGAAAGAATCACATAGACATGACTCGTGCATGACTATTTGTTCGTGATGAAAGGGAACTAAGTACTCGGATTACAAAGATGGGAGGTTGTTACCCGATGACCAATTAACCAATATCCAACCCTAAACCCTCTCGTGATATCTCGATTGTCAACGACACCAAGAACGTACGATTAAGGTTAAGATCAAAACATCAATCAACAGTTTACAAAAAAATATTCAAACACCATAATAAACTACAAACATTGCAAGTCTATTATTCTAGAAATTAAGGATAAAAACACAATTCTTTCGAGAAACCTTCCACCTAGGATGATCAAAATGAGTTTAGCCACTCATGGTCTTGCAAATCATCACACCTTCAAATGTGATGTTCATATGAATCATAAACACCAAACAAAATGTTAGAAATTGTTCTTGGACCAAGTATCACACTCAAAATCGCCTCTAAGACTCTGAAAAACGTCTCCAATGATTGATATGCCAAAAGTCTCTTGAAAACCAGTTTAAAGAAGGCAGTTACATTTTTTCGTAGGTCACCACCGTAAGCTACGGTGGTCAAAATTCTTACGGCCCCAAGAGACTGGCTTACGGTGCATAGAAGGATCAGACACCACCGTAAGCTACGGTATGTCTTCATCTTCTCTTAGCCAAACGCAAGCTCCCATCAAAGTACGTAATAATCACTTATTTATGCTCTTCGGTACCTGCAAAGCCATACACGCTGTAGTTATCAAATCCTAATTATTAACCAAATTAAGTGCAGAATATTGACGATTTAAAGCACTTGAGGGTTGTCCAATGGACCACCCGTCAATACACTTGACCTTTATTTGTTTTAACTTGTGTCCAATCTGTCTACTTGCTTATAAGACCATGTGTAGTGGGAGGATGAAGAAAATGTCTCACCCTTGTGTATTATCTGTCATATGGCGGTCCAGTCAGCGTGTGGTATTATGGGACATTATCTTAAAACGAGTGTAGTGATATAATGCCCTAACCAATGATTCCGCAATTATTATTATTTTTTTGTTTTTTTTTCAAATTAAAACTAATAGTATATTATTAAATAAAAAATACATTGCTAAAAGTAAAAATAAAAACTGAAAATTGCAAGAAAAAAGTATAAAATCTAAAGTCCGTATTTGTTATGGATTTGTTGCGACGTATTTCTGCTAGGATCAACGCGTCTCCTACGATGTGATCAATTTTTGTAGCGCGACTAATTTTTTGTTTTCGGCGATTCTTTCTTGCATTGTTCTAAACGCCAATGACCGTGGTCTTGAATGTCTTGTAAGCGTTGGTTCATCTGTTCGAAATCTTGCTTCATTTCGTAATTAGCCGAAGACGAATCCGTCTTTCCTCTTTTTTTCCCATTTCTTCTACTGGGCGGTTGGGCCAACTCCATGACGGGTGGTCCATTGGACAACCATCAAGTGCTTTAAAACGATCAATATTCCTCACTTAATTGGGTTAATTGTTATGATTTGATAACTATGGTGTATATGGCCTTACAGGTACCGAAGAGCATAAACAAGCGGTTTTAACGTGCTTTGATGGGAGCTTGCACTTGACTAAATGAAGATAGACTTGGAGAGTTGATAAAAGAACAAAAATGGAAAATATGCTATCCACCGTAAGCTACGGTGGGCACCGTAGCTTATGGTGGTGTCCAATCCTTCTATGCACCGTAAGCCAGTCTCTTGGGGCCATAAGGAAATTTTGACCACCGTAGCTTATGGTGACCACCGTAGCTTACGGTGGTCAGTACCGTAGCTTATGGTGACCACTGTAGCTTACGGTGGTCAGCAACAAGAAAAGTGTAACTGCCCGTTTTAACTCGGTTTTCAAGGGACATTTGGCATATCAACCATTGGGGAACGTTTTGTAGAGCTTTGAGGCGAATTTTTGGTGTTCTTGTGGGTTCAAAACAATTTCTAAACATTTACTTTTGGTTTATGATCCATATGAACATAACAATTGAAGGTGTGATAATTGCAAGACCATGAGTGGCTAAACTCATTGTGATCATCCTAGGTGGAAGGTTTGCTTGATACAATTGTGTTCTTATCTTTGATTTCTAGTAATAGACTTGCAATCTTTGTAGTTTATTATGGTGTTTGGATATTTGTTGGTAAATTGTTGATTGATGTTTTGATCTTTGCCTTAGTCGTACGTTCTTGGTGTCGTTGACAATCGAGATATCATGGGAGGGTTTAAGGGTTGGATATTGGTTAATTGATCATCGGGTAACAACCTCGCATCGTAGTAATCCGAGTACTTAGTTCCCTTTTATCACGAACAATTAGTCAAACACGAGTCATGTCTATGTGACTCTTTCTAGTTGGATTGAAACACAAGTGTTAATTGAAACCAGAAACTTAGGATGATTACTTGCTTCCAATTTGTTAAACAACCAATATTTGAATTGCAATTAGTTTAAATCTAAAACCAAAACAATAAAAATCCTGAATTCAATTTCTTGCATTTTAGATAAATTAAATAATTTGTATAAACTTTAGATAACACATATTCTACAAACTCTCTGTGTTCGATACCCACTTACCGCTATATTTTAGTAGTATTTGCATTAAATTTACGTGAGACTACGACAATCACGTCAAATTTTGGCGTCGTTGCCGGGGAGTAGTGCGCAACGTGTGTTATCTTTGATTTAGTTTAGTTTGTTATTTTTCCGGGTTTACGCTGGTTGTGTTAGTGTGCAGGTATTTACAAGTGCATGCATACTAGAGGCTCTAACAGGCTATCACCATTGGCATTTGATTCGGAGATCGAGCGAACTTTGCGACAAAACAGGGTTTTGCTACGCGAAAACAAGATTAGTGGTTCACCAACAACACCTACTACCCCAATTTCACCACTTAATACCATGGAACAGTTACCTACCACCACAAGCCAAACATCATCATCCACACCTCCACCAATCCAACCTCAACACATGAAGTTAACCCATCTAACGCCGCCTCGATGGTACCACCATTCTCATCCTTTTTCCCAACATCCGGTCAATCATCATCCACCCAACAGCCATTACCATGTCACTTTCCACCAAGTTCAACGATTGTTCATACCTCCCCTAAATTTCAACCACCAGCCCAACCAAGTTCCCATTATCCTTCATCACAGTTTGTGCAATCGTCAGGTGTAGGGGGAGACGGGTTTGATGATGGTTATGAAGAAGAATTTGGAGGGTATGAAGAAGAGGGTTATTATTATGGGGTAATGGAGGTAACTTGGGACCTCAAGGGGAATGGGTTACCCACAAAGGCACCAATTGGAACAAGCACAAGAAATGGTTAGGCAACCTACGGGGGCGCAACAAATTCGTCCTCACAGGCCACCGTTCCAACGACCAATGCCTTTACAACAAGTCCAAGGTCAACATCAACAGCCTCAATTCCAAAGACCGATGCATCAACCCCAATATCAACAACAATTCGCACCTCAATGGTTAAGACAAGGTCAAGTGGGTCGACCAAGAGTACCGTTGGGTGCTCCGCGAAGACATCATCGAGAGGTAGTGCGGGGATTGAAGCACATTTTCGACCGGTTATTACTAATAATCCTTCTCCGGTGGTGATACCTCATCACCCGGATGGAAGGACATTTGAGGTTAGGACGACCGCATTACAAAGTTTGCCTAAGTAAAAGGGTCTAGCAACAGAGGAACCGTACTTCCATTTGGAAACATATGTTAAATTGGTACTATTTTAGTTCTCATTGGAAGATAAAGCAAAGAGGTGGTTTCATACTCTACCCTCCGCATCGATATACATGGGCCGATATGCAACAAAGAATTTTAGAAGAATTTTTCACGGCCCAAAAGAAAAATGAAGCTAGGCAGAGCTTACGAAGTTTTCAACAACAACCGAGTGAAATGTTCCATGAAGTGTTTGAAAGATTTAATATGATGCTAAAGAATTGTCCTCATCATGGCATTGCATTGTGAGAATTGTGGAATGCTTTTCACGAGGGGTTGAGCTCGGAAGATGCTCTTGACTTGTGTCCATCACTAATGGTACTTTTGGTACAAACTTTGAGCAGGATGATTGGGCATTCTTGGAACAAATGGCGGTCACATCTAAACAGAAAGCGCAATCTTCAAGAAGGGCAAGGCATGTTATTGCAAGACCTCAAGTATATGCGGTAGATGATGGAGGGGTATAAGCAACCAATCAAGTATACGATGTTTGTACAAATTGTAATGAATTGAGTCATTCGGCGGATGTGTGTTTGGTGGGTGTGCTTGAAGGTCAAGTAGAAGAGGTGAATGTTATTCAAGGGGGTGGTCATAATTTCAATATGAACTCTAACACATACCACCCCGGGTTAAGGAACCATCCTAATTTTCGTTATGGGAACCCGGCGAATCAAGCCAATCCAAATTTACAAGGAGCTCAAAGAAATTTCGTTCCACACCAGCAACACAATCAAGGTCAAACTTCATCAAGTGGGAATGAAGTTATGGATATGCTCCAAATGATGCAATAAGATATGCAAAGAAGGAATCAACTGGATGACATTCAGGCACAAAAGGATGAGATTCTTGGAACAAATGGCGGTCACATCTAAACAGAAAGCGCAATCTTCAAGAAGGGCAAGGCATGTTATTGCAAGACCTCAAGTATATGCGGTAGATGATGGAGGGGTATAAGCAACCAATCAAGTATACGATGTTTGTACAAATTGTAATGAATTGAGTCATTCGGCGGATGTGTGTTTGGTGGGTGTGCTTGAAGGTCAAGTAGAAGAGGTGAATGTTATTCAAGGGGGTGGTCATAATTTCAATATGAACTCTAACACATACCACCCGGGTTAAGGAACCATCCTAATTTTCGTTATGGGAACCCGGCGAATCAAGCCAATCCAAATTTACAAGGAGCTCAAAGAAATTTCGTTCCACACCAGCAACACAATCAAGGTCAAACTTCATCAAGTGGGAATGAAGTTATGGATATGCTCCAAATGATGCAATAAGATATGCAAAGAAGGAATCAACTGGATGACATTCAGGCACAAAAGGATGAGATTCTTGGAACAAATGGCGGTCACATCTAAACAGAAAGCGCAATCTTCAAGAAGGGCAAGGCATGTTATTGCAAGACCTCAAGTATATGCGGTAGATGATGGAGGGGTACAAGCAACCAATCAAGTATACGATGTTTGTACAAATTGTAATGAATTGAGTCATTCGGCGGATGTGTGTTTGGTGGGTGTGCTTGAAGGTCAAGTAGAAGAGGTGAATGTTATTCAAGGGGGTGGTCATAATTTCAATATGAACTCTAACACATACCACCCCGGGTTAAGGAACCATCCTAATTTTCGTTATGGGAACCCGGCGAATCAAGCCAATCCAAATTTACAAGGAGCTCAAAGAAATTTCGTTCCACACCAGCAACACAATCAAGGTCAAACTTCATCAAGTGGGAATGAAGTTATGGATATGCTCCAAATGATGCGATAAGATATGCAAAGAAGGAATCAACTGGATGACATTCAGGCACAATAGGATGAGATTCTTGGAACAAATGGCGGTCACATCTAAACAGAAAGCGCAATCTTCAAGAAGGGCAAGGCATGTTATTGCAAGACCTCAAGTATATGCGGTAGATGATGGAGGGGTATAAGCAACCAATCAAGTATACGATGTTTGTACAAATTGTAATGAATTGAGTCATTCGGCGGATGTGTGTTTGGTGGGTGTGCTTGAAGGTCAAGTAGAAGAGGTGAATGTTATTCAAGGGGGTGGTCATAATTTCAATATGAACTCTAACACATACCACCCCGGGTTAAGGAACCATCCTAATTTTCGTTATGGGAACCCGGCGAATCAAGCCAATCCAAATTTACAAGGAGCTCAAAGAAATTTCGTTCCACACCAGCAACACAATCAAGGTCAAACTTCATCAAGTGGGAATGAAGTTATGGATATGCTCCAAATGATGCAATAAGATATGCAAAGAAGGAATCAACTGGATGACATTCAGGCACAAAAGGATGAGATTCTTGGAACAAATAGCGGTCACATCTAAACAGAAAGCGCAATCTTCAAGAAGGGCAAGGCATGTTATTGCAAGACCTCAAGTATATGTGGTAGATGATGGAGGGGTACAAGCAACCAATCAAGTATACGATGTTTGTACAAATTGTAATGAATTGAGTCATTCGGCGGATGTGTGTTTGGTGGGTGTGCTTGAAGGTCAAGTAGAAGAGGTGAATGTTATTCAAGGGGGTGGTCATAATTTCAATATGAACTCTAACACTTACCACCCCGGGTTAAGGAAACATCCTAATTTTCGTTATGGGAACCCGGCGAATCAAGCCAATCCAAATTTACAAGGAGCTCAAAGAAATTTCGTTCCACACCAGCAACACAATCAAGGTCAAACTTCATCAAGTGGGAATGAAGTTATGGATATGCTCCAAATGATGCAATAAGATATGCAAAGAAGGAATCAACTGGATGACATTCAGGCACAAAAGGATGAGATTCTTGGAACAAATGGCGGTCACATCTAAACAGAAAGCGCAATCTTCAAGAAGGGCAAGGCATGTTATTGCAAGACCTCAAGTATATGCGGTAGATGATGGAGGGGTACAAGCAACCAATCAAGTATACGATGTTTGTACAAATTGTAATGAATTGAGTCATTCGGCGGATGTGTGTTTGGTGGGTGTGCTTGAAGGTCAAGTAGAAGAGGTGAATGTTATTCAAGGGGGTGGTCATAATTTCAATATGAACTCTAACACACACCACCCCGGGTTAAGGAACCATCCTAATTTTCGTTATGGGAACCCGGCGAATCAAGCCAATCCAAATTTACAAGGAGCTCAAAGAAATTTCGTTCCACACCAGCAACACAATCAAGGTCAAACTTCATCAAGTGGGAATGAAGTTATGGATATGCTCCAAATGATGCAATAAGATATGCAAAGAAGGAATCAACTGGATGACATTCAGGCACAAAAGGATGAGATTCTTGGAACAAATGGCGGTCACATCTAAACAGAAAGCGCAATCTTCAAGAAGGGCAAGGCATGTTATTGCAAGACCTCAAGTATATGCGGTAGATGATGGAGGGGTACAAGCAACCAATCAAGTATACGATGTTTGTACAAATTGTAATGAATTGAGTCATTCGGCGGATGTGTGTTTGGTGGGTGTGCTTGAAGGTCAAGTAGAAGAGGTGAATGTTATTCAAGGGGGTGGTCATAATTTCAATATGAACTCTAACACACACCACCCCGGGTTAAGGAACCATCCTAATTTTCGTTATGGGAACCCGGCGAATCAAGCCAATCCAAATTTACAAGGAGCTCAAAGAAATTTCGTTCCACACCAGCAACACAATCAAAGGTCAAACTTCATCAAGTGGGAATGAAGTTATGGATATGCTCCAAATGATGCAATAAGATATGCAAAGAAGGAATCAACTGGATGACATTCAGGCACAAAAGGATGAGATTCAGGACAAAGCCATCTAATCATTGACCACCAGATGGGGCAGCTGGCTAGTGAGGTAGCAGCATTAAAGAAACAGAATGGGAAACTTCCCAGTGATACGCAAACTAACCCAAAGAACATAAAGAGCATACCGATTAATAAGGTAAGTTTCATTCCTAAAAATGATAAATGTTTAACTGCTTCTAATTTGTTAAACAACCAATATTTGAATTGCAATTAGTTTAAATCTAAAACTAAAACACTAAAAACCTGAATTCAATTTCTTGCATTTTAGATAAATTAAACAACTTAGTATAAACTTTAGATAGCACATATTCCACAAACTCCCTGTGTTCGATACCCACTTACCGCTATATTTTAGTAGTATTTGGATTAAATTTACGTGAGACTACAACAATCACGTCAAATTTTGGCGCCGTTGCCGGGGAGTAGTGCGCAATGTGTGTTATCTTTGATTTAGTTTAGTTTGTTATTTTTCCGGGTTTACGCTGGTTGAGTTAGTGCGCAGGTATTTACAGGTGCATGCATACTAGAGGCTCTAACAGGCTATCACCATTGGCATTTGATCCGGAGATCGAGCAAACTTTGCGACAAAACGGGGTTTTGCTACGCGAAAAAAAATTAGTGGTTCACCAACAACACCTACTACACCAAATTTCACCACTTAATACCATGGAATAGTTACCTACTACCACAAGCCAAACATCACCATCCACACCTCCACCAATTCCTACCACCAATCCAACCTCAACACATGAAGTCACTCCACATCCTCGTCGTCATCCAAATTAATGTTTAAGTCGACGTTTCGAGCATCGGAAGTGGGTGTCTCCGGATCTACCGAGGATGATGTTTTGGACCGTTTGCTTTACGTCTACCGCTAGACGTCATGCTCGGTACGTTAGACCATTTAAGGCTTCCGTGTAAAAGCTTCCAACAATTCAAGTATGTGAAAACGCCTCTCGTTTGGTTGTACTCTTCCAATGCTCTTGTTAGAATACCCGCATCGTGTTGTCCGCTACCCCAGCTATCCCTCGTGCGTTAGAAAATTTCTTGAAATTATGACATTTCTGGTATATATTGGTCCATTTGCTAGATATCGAATCTTTTTCCCGATACTCACCTTTACCCCTCGCTTTAAAAAAAGTTTCACGAATTTTATTCCAAAAAAATGGTGAAGTTTGATAGTTTGCTACAAAAAATATAAAAAATATAATGTTATATTCTTAACAAATAAAAATAAACGGTTACCAACTATTTAAAAAAGTTAAACAAATATATTTTTATAACGCTTACCAACTTCGGGGTCCTCCGATATGTCTAGCCCCATCCGTGCTAACGCGTACTCCTGGTCTTTTGTCCAAGCTAGGTAGGTTCGATTCCGGCGTGGAGCGTTTGGGTCCTTTTTTTATGAGACTGTTTACCATGTTGAGATGTATGGGCAACGGGCTCGGGTTGTGTTTCCGGTACCGTTTCAACGTCGGCCTCAGTTTCTTCTTAAGACGGTTGCGAACCGCCCATGGATGCAAAGTCGTGTGGACCGTGAAAGAATGGTTGTGTACACCAACATACTCGGGTCCATCACTTGGAAATTGAAGTTTGGTTGCGGTTGGGTGGTGTTCGGGCGATATGTAGTTTGGTTACCAGGTCTAGATGGAACACCGTAAGGGGGTCGAAAGGGATTCATGATGTAAATTTTTTTTATAAAATTTGTAGTATAGAAAAGAACATGGTAAAGTTTATAAAAACAACTAGTATTAAGCATTCCCGCATTGCGGTGGGGGCGTAAAACCATGTCAAATAGCATCAATGTCACACCATCGCGAGCGACAACCAACATTGAATTTGCGGCGTGTTAATGAGAAGAAATTATACCGAAACGTAAAACATAGAAAATAATAACTAAGTCGATCTATGATCCATGATGAACTTGTCAAACGGGTAAAAAATAGCCGACGTTAAAACGTCGAACCACACAGTCATGTTGTGTTGTGTTAAGTCGCAAAACTTAAAACGAAGTGTAAAAACCTTGAACCCAACACACATGTTGATCTATGTTGACTCACTAAATTTCGAACGAAGTGTAAAATAAAAAATTTGGGAAAGATGAAAAGTATAAGGAAACATACTTGAAAGTAAAATAATTGTGAGATTAAACTGTAAAAGATGAAAAATTTTGGATTAAAAGTAAAAAAATCAAATAGTTTTTTGTTTAAAATAATTTATCAAATACTTTTGAATTAAAAGTAAACAAATCATTTTTTTTAAACTTCCCAAGCATTAGGTGCAACACCCCTAAACACAAGTAAATTGCTAATTTATAATACTTAAATTAAATGCTTTGTACAACCATCGCATGCACAAAACATTAATATAGTATAGGGTACAACCTCTAATGCAAATATTAAATTAAAGAGTGAATTTTAAATTTGTCATTTATCTTTATACCCATGTTTAAAATTTATAAGTTTTGTACTTAATGTTTCAAAATCTTGTACGTTATGTTCTTTCGGTCTAACCAAGTTAGATTTTTTGTTAATTTTGGTCATGTGACTTGCATGTGAGGGCAATTTTATCATTTCATCTTTCTAGGGTCTAAATATATAAATAACTTAAAAACCAAAACATTTAAAAAAAACTTTAAAAACAAAAGAAATAAAATATATATAAATAAAAGTTCTCCCTCTTTCTCTCTCTCTATCACCACCCACCGCCACCACTTACCACCACCTGCTCTCACCACCTCCAACCCAACCCACCCTTCTATCTATCTCTTTCTCCAGCTGCGTACCACCCACCATCATACTCCTTTTATCTTAATCAACAAATGCACACATGTCTATTGAAACCCCGCGAAAATAAAAACTTGCAACTTCGTCCATCATACACAGATCTATTACCACTAACTTGAACCTTCCCCATTTATATCTTCATTTGCCTATATCGTCATCCACCCAACGTCATTCACTTGTTTCAAAACCTCCAGCCCCACGAAAACCCTAACTGTTGAAACCCTTTTTAGCTACACTCCCATCTACCTAATACATATTAGCAAGTTGAAGAGTATAATCGCCTTGAACGGTGTACTAGTGTTAGAATCAAATGCTTAGCCCCAACCCGCTGGAAACTGATTATCCCAAACCCACCGAAGCTTATCTGAGACCACCACATTAGCGACGTGACACGGCTGCGGTGGTAGGGTTAGTGTTTTCCGGTGGGTTGTTTTTGAGGCAGGGTGGTAGTGGTGGTGGTGGCATACGGTTGTGGTTAGTGAAGCCTATGTGAGAGAGAGAGAGAGAGAGAGAGAGAGAGAAAGAGAGTGGCAGTTGTTGGTGTTGGTGGTGGTGGATAGAGGGTAGAGAGAGGTAAAGAATGAGATAGGTTTTGTTAATACATATACATATTTTTAGATATAATATATTATACTCTAAATTTGTTAAATTTATGTATGTTTTATTGTTAATTAAAATTAAAATATATTTATATATCTATGGGTAAAATAACTAAACAACCCTTGTGTGATATGATCTTATTGGGTTAGCCCTAAAGAACATAATATGTAGGATTTTGAAACATTAAGTACAAATTCATCAATTTTAAACATAGAGGAAACCGCATGAAAATGGATATAAATATAAAGGACAAAATTTAAAATTTAATCTAAATTTTTGTATAACCATTGCATACACAAAACACCAACGTAGGATCGTGTACAACCTCTAATGCAACAAAATGTTACAAATAATATAATAACATAATATAATGAGTGAAAAATGAGGTTTTTATAGGTTAAAAAGTGGAATTAAATTAAAAATAATAATTTTGTTTTGTTGTCGTTGAAAGCAACGGTCCTTTTTATTCTTGTTCGATTTTTGGCGTTTCAAACAAAACCCTCAAGAAAACTTTTTGAAAAAAAACGCCATGAAGCGGTCCTTTGGGCGTTGGAGAACGCTTTTTTTAAAGAAAAAACGCCAAAAACCCGCCCACTATGTATAGTCTAAAGCAATTACATGAAACACGTATATCAACAATCATGTTTATTATTGAGACGATCTACTTTTAGATACGTGCCATTAAAAGGTCTATAAAACACGAAGCTCAAAACAATGATCCAAAAAATCGTGCCATCATATAAAAAGAAAAAGTTGCAACTTTTTCTTAAAGTTATTTTTGGCTATTAACTTTTATGAAAAGTTGTTGTAAGATGGTGATAATGAACCCAACCTGATGACTATGTCCACAATACTCCATGCACACAAGGGTATACTGGGCGTATACGAGGAGATGTGCGGTGAAGAGGTTTGTTGCACGGGGCACACTACCGCCAACACCATTCACCATGCAGGGTGAGTACAAATCGGTGGACATTCACCGCTCGACCAAGTGACCGTTGAACAAGAAAAGTGCCGTTGGACATGTTTAAACGGCTATATTGCCGTTAGATTTAAAAAAAAATCAATTAACACATTTATAAATTCATGTTTTTACATTCCATTTTTCACCCCATGCACAAAATTTTAAAGAATACTATGGATAGACAAAACAAGAACGATAGCAAGAAAAGGATTCGGGTTCCGATTCGGAGCCGAGGGGGCGCAGCTCGCAATGGAGACGAGGCGGATCGAGTGTGTACCAACCTAGCTATCCACCACAATTTTTTCAACAACCAGATTTTTACAACACCTAATCCCAACCCAACTATCCACCACAATTTTTTCATTACCACAAGGTCCCACGATGGTTGCATCGGATGTGTACGATTATCCTATGTAAGCTCAAAACGCTTTTGACCTGTTTGCTTATCGGAGTCCACTGACTCAATCCCAAGAGATAATGTTGAACACATGCTTCCAAAATACGATGATGAGAAAGATGAAGAATATGTAGGTGAAACTCAAGACTTAGATGAAAACGAAAATGAAGAAGCCGAAGTACAGGAAGAAGTTGAAGTTGATGAAGTAGCCGAAGATGAATTGAAAGGAAAGGGGGTAAGGCGGATCCGTAAAGATGGACGAACAAACAAGAAGAGGCGGTAGCGATGGCATACGTGCATTGTAGTGTAAACAAGAAAAAAGGAAATGCCCAAAAATCGGATGGTTTTTTAAAAAAGTTCTCGCACATTACAATGCAACCGTTGGAGGAAGTTCAAGAACCGTCCATCAAGTCCATCCAAAATGGAAAGCTATGGAGGGAAGTTGAACTTATTCAACGGATTTTGGCATCAAGCGGTATAATTTATATTTTTTACTTTTTACCTTTATATATTGTTATATTTTTACCTTAATATAATTTATATTTTTATGATAGGATCGTTTACGTACTAGCGGGAGTGACGAGGCTCATGTTATGAAACAAACGCTAAAAGACTACCAAAAAAACATTCGGGTGGCTTTCCTCATATTGATGCGTGGGAGGTGGTTAGAAAGCATCAGAAATGGTCCCCGGTTCCTTTGTTGGGTGAGGAGAGTGGTAGTTCGGGGCAAAAAAGAAAGTAATCGGATTCGGTAACTACCATGGGATACACCGAATACCGAATTCACTAGTGATATACCTGACATAAATGTAGACCCATCTCCAAAAAGGCAAAAAAGAAAGATAAAGGACCCGCAACGTCGAGCGAAAGGTTGATTGTTATGTCTGACAAGCTCCAAGAGTAGAAATTTATGAAACAAGAACTGGTGGACATTAAAAAGAAACGAGAGGAAAAATTTATGGAGTTGGCGGATGAACATTGAGAGACGTTGAAAACGATTAGGTTTGATAAGGATCTGGAGACGTTTAATAGGTCGCACGACAATGTTCCACCGGAGATGTTGGAAATCACACTAGCACGAAAACTGAGATCGCCAAAAAAAATATAATTGATCATGTAGTTTCTTAATATTTATGTTTTCATTCTTTTGGTAGGTTTAATTTTGGGTGTTGCTAAATGCACCTCTTTTTTACTAAACATGCCTCCTCCTTAAACTTTCACATTAATAATATTCAAACCTTTTTTTGTTTTTATAATATTTTTTTCAGTCTTTTTGTTATCTTATTTTTGTAATTAATTAATAGTTTATAAAAAAGGAAAAAAAATAGTTTCCTCCATCTCATAAGGGGTGCACCTCTTATGTTTTTGAGTAAAAATAGAGTTAAAGAAGGAAAATGACATTGCAATATATGATTGGATGGGTAAAAATTTCCCTCACCTTATGAAAAGTGCACCCTTTTCACCCTAGTGTTAGAATCTACTTTTAGATACGTGTCATTATCACCAATACGTGCCATCATATCAAAAAGAAAAAGTTGCAACTTTTCCTTAAAGTTATTTTGGCTATTTACTTTTATGAAAAGTTGTTGTAAGATGGTGATAATGAACCCAACCTGATGACTATGTCCACAATACTCCATGCACACAAGGGTATACTGGACGTATACGAGGAGATGTGCGGTGAAGAGGTTTGTTGCACGGGCACACTACCGCCAACACCATTCACCATGCAAGGTGAGTACAAATCGGTGGACATTCACCGCTCGACCAAGTGAACGTTGGAACAAGAAAAGTGCCGTTGGACATGTTTAAACGGCTATATTGCCGTTAGATTTAAAAAAAAATCAATTAATACATTTATAAATTCATGTTTTTACATTCCATTTTTCACCCCATGCACAAAATTTTAAAGAACACTATGGATAGACAAAACAAGAGCGATAGCAAGAAAAGGATTCGGGTTCTGATTCGGAGCCGAGGGGGCGCAGCTCGCAATGGAGACGAGGCGATCGAGTGTGTACCAACCTAGCTATCCACCACAATTTTTTCAACAACCAGATTTTTACAACACCTAACCCCAACCCAACTATCCACCACAATTTTTTCATTACCACAAGGTCCCACGATGGTTGCATCGGATGTGTACGATTATCCTATGTAAGCTCAAAACGCTTTTGACCCGTTTGCTTATCGGACTCCACCGACTCAATCCCAAGAGATAATGTTGAAGACATGCTTCCAATATACGACGATGAGAAAGATGAAGAATATGTAGGTGAAACTCAAGACTTAGATGAAAACGAAAATGAAGAAGCCGAAGTACAAGAAGAAGTTGAAGTTGATGAAGTAGCCGAAGATGAATTGAAAGGAAAGGGGGTAAGGCGGATCCGTAAAGATGGACGAAGAAACAAGAAGAGGCGGTAGCGATGGCATACGTGCATTGTAGTGTAAACAAGAAAAAGGAAATGCCCAAAAATCGGATGGTTTTTGAAAAAAGTTCTCGCACATTACAATGCAACCGTTGGAGGAAGTTCAAGAACCGTCCATCAAGTCCATCCAAAATGGAAAGCTATGGAAGGGAAGTTGAACTTATTCAACGGATTTTGGCATCAAGCGGTATAATTTATATTTTTTACTTTTTACCTTTATATATTGTTATTTTTTACCTTAATATAATTTATATTTTTATGATAGGATCGTTTACGTACTAGCGGGAGTGACGAGGCTCATGTTATGAAACAAACGCTAAAAGACTACCAAAAAAACATTCGGGTGGCTTTCCTCATATTGAGGCGTGGAGGTGGTTAGAAAGCATCAGAAATGGTCCCCGGTTCCTTTGTTGGGTGAGGAGAGTGGTAGTTCGGGGCAAAAAAGAAAGTAATCGGATTCGGGTAACTACCAAGTGGATACACCGAATACCGAATTCACTAGTGATATACCTGACATAAATGTAGACCCATCTCCAAAAAGGCAAAAAAGAAAGATAAAGGACCCGCAACGTCGAGCGAAAGGTTGATTGTTATGTCTGACAAGCTCCAAGAGTAGAAATTTATGAAACAAGAATTGGTGGACATTAAAAAGAAACGAGAGGAAAAATTTATGGAGTTGGCGGATGAACATTGAGAGACGTTGAAAACGATTAGGTTTGATAAGGATCTGGAGACGTTTAATAGGTCGCACGACAATGTTCCACCAGAGATGTTGGAAATCACACTAGCACGAAAACGTGAGATCGCCAAAAAAAATATAATTGATCATGTAGTTTCTTAATATTTATGTTTTCATTCTTTTAGTAGGTTTAATTTTGGGTGTTGCTAAATGCACCCTCTTTTTTACTAAACATGTCTCCTCCTTAAACTTTCACATTAATAATATTCAAACCTTTTTTTTGTTTTTATAATATCTTCTTCAGTCTTTTTGTTATCTTATTTTTGTAATTAATTAATAGTTTATAAAAAAGGAAAAAAATAGTTTCCTCCATCTCATGAGGGGTGCACGTCTTATGTTTTTGGGTAAAAATAGAGTTAAAGAAGGAAAATGACATTGTAATATATGATTGGATAGGTGGAAATTTTCCCTCACCTTATGAAAAGTGCACCATTTTCACCCTAAGGATATAGGACTAAAACAACCTAGCTATTATGTTGGGTCTTCAGTAATTTTTTAAGTTTTATGTTTAGTCTTCTTTAATTAGTGGATCAGTTAATTGTTAAATGCAGTTAGTAGGATTGGGTGTTAATTGTTTCTCTTTGCATTGTAGCCTATATTGAAGCAAATTATGTATTCTCTTGTTTACCTTATTTTTGGAGTGTAACCCGCTCAAAAGGTCCTATCTTATAATATAATTTGCACTTGTACTTACCCCTTATTATATACTTGTACTTTTAACGTAACCTATGCTAAATTAGTACGAGTCTCCTATCTGTCATTTCAGAAATTGCACCATATGTGCTTAACAGTTTTCCAAAATCGGTGATTGTACCCAACTTAGATTCATCATAGCGGTTCTTCACTCATGAAATGAATCCTTTCTTATGAAAGTTAATCATCATATTGGTCATTTAACTCACGATAAATTTACAACAACAAAGCCATCTTCGTTATTGATTTCTATTATATATTTACTTCTTTATAGTAAACATCAATTTTGTCACATGATTTCACCATTGACATTTATATGTCCACAAAACATCTTGATGGTATTTGATGTATAATATTTCATAGGAAACTCATATCTCCTATCTACTTAATTAGGCAACCAAAATAAATATAAATATGTGAACTCCTTGTGAACATGGGACAATATTGACTGATAAGGAAAACCAAATGTTAAAATGTCCATATTTTATATAGTGTAGATATGTGGTTTCATTTTAGAACTCTTAAAAAGATTTACTATCGGTGAATACGCTATTTGTGAAATAAATATAGTGTGTAGTATACTTAATAATGAATACAAGTATTCATTGTTGAATACTTTTTTTCCACAAATTGGAGTGTATTCGGTGATAATCAGTGTATTCACCAATAATTAAAGTGATTACTAAAATTTAGTGATTCTCATTTCAACCTACCAGTGGGCATGCATGGGTATTGGAGGGGAAGATAGTTGTTGGTAGGGTGTTCAAAAACCGTTATAATTGACATAACTATACAAACTAAGTCAAGTTGGCCGATTTAGCCATTTATGTGTTGCACAACTCAATTCAGAATTCAAGGTTTGGAAAACTGAATGTAAGCATTCGCTCGATGGTTTTTATTTAGTAACTAACTATTAAACCAAATCAGTTGAGCAAAAAAACTAAACATTTTCAAATAATAAAACATAACTCCTTTATGCGTTCATCGAAGGTTCAAGGCTTGTTTACTGTGACCAACTTCAATTTTTTTAATTCTATTTATGGACTTTTAAATTCCATTCTTTCACATCTTCAATTTCATCACGTAAATTAAGGTTTAGTTTACTGTTGAGCCATTAATTGTACTATTAGGCCACCTGCGGCGCCTCGTGATTATTGTCTGGCAACGCGTGGATTCACGTTGAACACTGCCGAGCACGCGTGGATTATATAACGCGTTGTGGTGATCACGCGTTAAAATTTCAAAAAAAAAATCGACCGTTGGACCGTTTGACCGTCTGATGGGTTGTTTATATATACACAAATCATTCTTTCAAAATACCAAATACAATCTCCCAACACAAAGAAAAATGCATTCGTTCAAACTACAAAAAAATTCAATCCAACCCAAAATCAAAGGTTCAAGCAAACGAGGTTCGGTTTCGAAGAAAAAACACGTACGACCAAAAGTTCAACCTAATCTTGGCGAGCCGGCAAGATTTCGGTTGCAAGACGAACCCGACCAAATCCCGTCATTTCAAACCCAACCGTTTCCCAACCATCCCTTTTAAACCCAACAATTTTCACTATTTCAAACCCAACAATATCAAAACCAACCTTTCATTCCACCATATCAACCTCAACAATTTCAAACAAAACCGTTTCAAACCCACCATTTCAACCTCGATCCACTAGAAGATAACAATGTCATTCACCAATTTGGCCGTGCATTTCGCAAACCACAACAACAACTTGATGACGATTACGACAGTGAACCAGTTCAAGAAGAAGATCAACAAGAAGTTGAAATCGTCCCAACAACTGTTTGGATACCGTGGACGAGCGAGGAGGAGGTCGCCTTGGTCAAGGCATACTTGCACACCTCCGAAAGCAAAAAACATTCGAATGAACAAAGAAAATACTTGTTTTGGAGACGAGTTATCTCGCATTTTGGCAAACTTCCCGGATCGAGAACGAAACATGGATCAACTGACTTTGACGTGGGGAGATTTGAACTGAAAAATGAGTAAATTTAACGCTTGTTTCATTCAATTGGTGTGTTCTTTTTAACTTATCTCTATTTTTTTTAAAGAAAACTGTTAATTGTTTTTTTAACATAAGACTGTTTTTTAAAACGAAAACTGTTATTTAAAAAAACAGAAAACTGTTTTTATTCTAAAAAAACAAAAAAAAATGTTTTTATTTTTAAAAAATAGAAAACTATTTTTTTAAACAGAAAACTGTTATTAAAAAAAAAGAAAAATGTTCTTTTTAAATTGTTTTACAAAATAGTGTTTTTTTGTATTTTTTGTAGTCCCTAAATCCACAAAGCGGAGGGAGCGAGGCAACTATCATAAAAAATGCCTTAAAAGACTATTACCGAACATACAAGCATAAAGCTTTTCCACACATGGTGGCATGGGAGGTTGCGAGACATCACCCGAAGTGGGAGCCGGTTGGCTTGGTCAACATGCATGGCCGACGGCTCCAACGAGAAGAGGAGATCCCAAAAGATCAAAAACTTCCGAGTCCGAGAACTACACTCCTTTCGAGTCCGGTAACATGCTCGAAATGAATTTGAATGATGTCACACCCCGTATTTTCAACCAAATACCGGTGGGTCCGGGTGGGGAATATCGTGACGTAAGTTGATATCATCATAGCCAATTAAACACAGCACAGCGGAAGTCTTGGAGTTTTAAATTACTATGACAAACCAAATGTTCAACGTACCAAGATAATATACAGACGGTTGAAGATTCACAGGCGGATCATAAATTATACAAGAGAAAGAATGTAAAACAGACTTTGGGCAGATCTAAAGATTTGCAAGATCCTCTTATATCACTACCGAGCAGCTTCCAGCCTATTTCGTATTGTACATGCAGCTTAGTCTTTTGAAAATACGTTAGCTTTCGCTGGTAAATACACCCAACTGTCTCATTTTAAAAACACTTGAAAATGATTTTAAGTGCACAAAGGCACAAAATCTTTTATAACTTGGGAAAGTTACTTTGTAACCTTGTTAACAGATTCACATGTTTGTCCATACATACAGGGCCCAGTACAAAACTGATTAAAACAGAATATGCGGATTTACTAGCTGCAATCCGGCATTTGATTGATCCCATTTCCAACCAAGCAATAATCATTTACCGTATCCCAAGCCCGTATAAGGAAAATAAGTCGAGATTATTTACCTGAGTTAGTTTTGGTTTAAAAATGCAAGATTTAATATCTCAGTCGTATCCAAAATGAACTAAGTACATATTGTAACATCCGTCAAAAACGGATTTACCAAACCCGCTCCATTTATCAACCGAACAGTCAGTCAAAATTTTCGTTGCGAATTAAATGCCCAAAATATTTTTAAACGATCCGTAATCAATTATTATATGGGAATATATATTTAGTTTTTGAAAAACAGTCAAAAATCGCAAAATAAAAATGAATTGTCTCTGCCGGGTTTCGAACCCGGGTCTGTACCGAGTCACTCAGCGATTTATCACCTCACACACAAACCACTGCGCCGCTGACTTTGTTTGTTGTATAATAAAATCATTTAATTGATAAAGTGTCGTTACAAATTCAAAACCGGCGCCCAAACGGTTCAGTCGCCGGAATCCCGGAATTCTCGCGAGTTTTAACACCAATTTACGTTATAACGTAAACCATTAAACAGATATCGGTTATAACCGATGTTTGAAGTCCGCGACACTTTTCAAAACCGCCGGAAATTTTAAATAAACGAATGCAGTCCAAAATCAGACCAAATACATCTCGTTTTCTCCTATAAATTGACCCACAACCGACGACAAACACTTTCGCTCAAAAATCACACCTTTTCTCGGCGAAATTCCACTCGCCGGAATAAACCTGTTTTTCGCCGGAAAACCGAGTTTTAATCCCTGAGCCTTACTGAACCCCCTAAACCTTTACCGAAGTCACCCTTACCTTTTCCAAGCTTTCCGGAGACTAGCTGCTATACGGAACACGTCGCCGGAGGTGAATTCTGTCGCCGGAGTTCTGCCGGAAAACAGAGGATCCAGTCGGTATATTTCTCCGCCTAGTTCCTTTTCCTTTTCACTTTTATCTTACCTTAATCGACTGCAAAACGCTAATAAACTGATAAGAATCTTAAACCAGTCGATTTCCGATTCTGGTTCAAACTGGATGAAGAAGACGACGTAATGCTGTATCATATAAGTATAATATAATTCATGAAATTAATCGGGTTAGACACACAGTCCAGCGGTGGACTGTGTGCACATAAAACGTTATACATGCAAAGGTCTCGAGTTCGATTCCCGTCTCACACACGCTGCCTTAATAAAAATCAAAATTTTGTTTAACTGAACCGGAGTCGATATAGTTATATGTTAAGTGTATTGATAACCGGAATAATAACCAAGTTAGACACACAGTCCAGCGGTGGACTGTGTGTTTGTTTATATCGCTGGTCACGAGTTCGAGTCCGGTCTTCAGCACCGACTCGGACGATTATCTATTCTTTTTAAATAAGGCAGAAAAAGGAAATAACTAAATTGTCTTTAAGTATAATAAAAATCAAGTTATATAACATGTTGAACACACAGTCCAGCGGTGGACTGTGTGTTAGATTAACCCACAGGTCCCGGGTTCGAGACCTGTGGAGTGCAAGGCCCGGTTCGTTTAAACTGTTTTTAAAATAAAAATGATTTTCTGTTAATTCTAATTAATGTATATATGAAATTAAAATCGGATATATAACGGGTTAGACACGTAGCTCAGTTGGTAGAGCTGCGTGCACGCGTACGGGAGGTCTCGGGTTCGAGCCTCACTCAGCGCACAATAATCTGCCATCGAACCGGTCAACGGTCAGGTCAACGGTCAAAGGGTCAGTCAACGGTTAGAAAAAAAAAATAAAATATTTTTATTATTTTTATTTAATTATTTTTAATTAAAAATCAATTATAAATACTTAGAAATAACATTTTTAAGATTAGAAAATAGCCTCAAACTCACAAAAATGCACCCAACCATCCTACTAAAATAGTTTAATAAAATCCGTTTACTTACCAAACCATAATGCAATTTATCTAGGTTAAATCTCACTCGTGGTTAAAACCACTTCGCGTGCATTCAACGTCATCAACCGAACGCACCCACTGTGAGTGAATCTTGCAATTCCCCCTTTTAAATTACACGTTTTGGGGTGTGTCATGTGTTATGAAATTAATTAATTTATTTATTTAAACTTGTGCCATACCACATCATGACTTAAATTTAGATTGTTTTTATTGTTGTGATTTACTTATTGCCATTTGTCAAGTCATATGAAACTAATACATTAAGCCCATCAGTTCCTCGTGGGAGACGAGTAGAACATCGCGTGCTTCATACCAATTTCATTATTGTTCATGTGTGTATCATTGAGTTTATATTGTTTGTAGTTGTGTTATTCATTTTATCATGTTTATGCAATTCATTCATCAGGCCCCTTAGTTCCTCGTGAGAGACGAGTTGAGCATCGCGTGCCTTTAATTGTTCCATTATTGTTCATGAGTGTTTTCATTTAACATCTTATGATTATTGATCAAGTTACATCTAATTTTACTCATGTTTGGTTGTGCATATATTTCATAATCAATTTAAATAAATTGTTCAAATGTTTTCCATAGGATTCACTCGCCAACATTATGTTGATCCAAAAACCTTTTTACACATGATACAGGTGAACAGGTTGAAGCAAGGAAAACATAGGATATGCCTTAGAAGAGAACAAAGAAGTTTAGATTGTAGTTAGATCATGTTGTAGCAATCATTGTAAATTTCCATTTAAATTGTATTAATGAATATGAAACGTTTAATAAATGTCATGAGCTTTGATGATAACCCAATCATGCCCCGATCACCTTATCCGCTGCGGGTCGAGGTGTGACACATATAGCATTTATCGGAAGGCTCCAGTCTGGATTATGGCATAAGCTAACCAATTAAAATACTAACGGTCTTATTTAAGCCATAAACTTAGACCGAGTAGTGTACAAGATCAAAAACGTATGACGCTTGATTAAACGATGATCGGATAGAATGTAGTTTAAACCCAACATGTACTTTGACTTGCATAATATGGGTATATTATAAACATTCTGGATTTTGAAACTTAAAAGACAAGATTAGACCCGTTTTGGTTAATTGTCGTAAACTAGTTACATATACTTAACCGTATGCATATTAGCGATATTGGGTAACCGGATAAGTCATGGACAAGTTCTATATGCCATTATATTTTAGATAACTTGTAATATCAGTAGGATATCAACTTATATGCCCGTTAAAGTTTTTAAACTGAAATTATGCCTCATAAGGGTATTTTGGTAATTTCATACCTTATAAAAGAAACTTGAATATAATTTAATGTTATAATTATAGGCATTCTGTAAAAATAACTTATTATGATATAATATCAGTAGGATATTGAGTATATGTGTAATTTATATTTTATGACCAAACTATGCACCGAAAGGGCATTTTGGCTATTTTACACATAGTTTTATAAATTGTTTTAGATTCTGAGTTCATATCATATACCTACTGTAAAAATGTTTAAATTAAGTTTTAAAATCAGTAGGTAACAAGTCTTGGTTGATAAATATGGTTTAAGACCATGTTATGCGCCGAAATGGCGTTTATGTCGTAAAATGACGATTTATGCGATTTTTAATGAAAACTGATGTTATGATCAGATTAACAAGTATTAGATATGTTATTTAATACAAAATATCATTAGGTAAAAGATTTACTTTGAAAAGATGTGATTAAAACCATTTTATAAGCCACAAGGGCCTTATCGTCATTTATCGACATAATACAATGACTTGTTTATAAACTCAGTTTATAATCTGTTTTGACATCCCAAAAAATCCTAATTATAATATAACATCAGTGAGAAACTCATTTTCAAGTTCATTATCATTTAAACCTATTTTTATGCAAAAGGGCATTTTAGTCAAAATGGCAAAATTACGAAACTTGTGCATAAACTCAGATTATGATTATGATCATGTAATATAACCTCAGAGGGTTATGCTACATATTATAACGATCATAATGCAACTTTAGATCAGTAGTTAACTAATCTATATCGGATCAGAATCGAAAGTCAAAGCAGAGGTCAAACTTTGCGACTTTCAGTTGCGAACCGACCCTAGAATTGAAATTACCGAGCCGAACATGTTCTTACATGTTCTAATAATTATTACCAACTTGTTTAAGTTTCAAAACAGGTTTTATAACATATTTAT
Organism: Scalesia atractyloides; assembly: GCA_947069175.1. NCBI lineage: Eukaryota > Viridiplantae > Streptophyta > Magnoliopsida > Asterales > Asteraceae > Scalesia > Scalesia atractyloides. The sequence goes on from CAMTDV010000008.1 coordinate 87,176,707, forward strand.
GCTCAAATTATATCATTTTCGAAAAATGGCCTGTTTGACTTTTAATATAATAACTTTGACCCGCCAATTGGTCTAGCAAATGTGATCTTCAGGAGGTGCCCTTTATAGGGACTAACACCTACCTTGTTACGATCACTTAGCCATGTTCGTTACGAACAATGGCTGGACCATAATGGTTTTAACCGAAAGTCAAGGCATTTTCCGTAAAACGCTTAACTTTTGGCTATAAAAGCCTATAAACGAAATGCAAGAGGAAGGAACACTTACAAGTGGTTCCTAGGATACAATAGAACTAAGTTGGATGCTCCTTTCAGTTAGGAACTTTCAGAGGAAGGATATAGAGTTGTGAATGAGAAAGGTGCAAGTTCAAATGGTAAACCTTGGCAACTATTTATAGTTGGAGAGCTTGAAGGAGGTGATGCCAGGTGCTAAGGGATGTAAAAGGAAGCTTACAAGGGTCCTAAAACGTGGCATAGTTGTTTGGAACCCATAGTTTTGAATTCATTGGTTTTTGGTGTAACATTTGTAAATATCGGGTCTCCAAAACCCGCTCCATTTTGTAATCAAGTACCAAGTTATGAAAGTGCATTAATTATTTATGGTTATTTTGAGTTAAAACGATACATAATTAATAAATAAACTAAACTATAAAAATTATATTTGATAAAAAGTTAAAATAAAACAAATAAAAAATATTTGAAGCTGCCGGGACTCGAACCCGGGTCAGCTGAGTCGCTCAAACGACTTAACATCCATTCCCTAAACCACTCCGCCACAACGTGTTTTCTGTTAACACTAGGAAAGCAAATGGAACTTATACACAAACTTGATTTAACCGATGATGCCATCTGAAAACCGATAATCGGCAAACCAATCGTCAAATCGATTGTTTACCTCACAATTTCAGTTATAACCGATGCACAACGGTTTCTAATTAAGTCAGAATTGATTGAACTTAAAGCTTCATCATTTTCGGTATTTGAAACCGAAAGTTCATCAAATCCCTGGATAACTCAAGTTTCAGTCCATTCTCGCGATTCAGAACTACCACAACAATCCTCCAATTCCTTTTCGTCGCATTTTCAAATCATCTGAACACCTAAAACAGTTCGCCGGAATTCTCTGCAAAAGTCGCCGGAAAACCGTATTCTACACAAACCGGTAAAATACTCCTCCTTTACGATTTCAATCTATTGTTAGAACTTTACTAACATTAACCCATCACTCAAAATCAACCACAGACGACTTTGCTGGATTTTCTGTGTTCGCCGGAAAATTTCTGGAATTGCCGGAAACTCGTTAGTTATCGGTATGCACATTCAAACGTACTGATAATCAATACACACTAGTTCAATTTCATATCTAATCCCTTAATTCTGTTGATAGACCCTCTCAGCCGAAGGTTCAAAAACAGAGCCGTCAAATTCTCGCCGGACTCTCTGAGGAAGACAACCTGTTCGGTATCTTCTTTCCCCAAACTGTTCGGTTTAGTACATTCAAGCTAGTCATCATGTTTATTAACTAGATTAATCACGAATCGGATGTTTGAGTAAGGTCTGTGTTCGTAATGAAGAAGATGAATTCAATAATGACATAAGAGTAATTAAAATCCGGATTATAAACGGGTTAGACACACAGTCCAGCGGTGGACTGTGTGCAAACAACGACTATACACGTCCCGAGTTCGATCCTTGCTACGCGCACGCTTTGTGTAATAACATTCCTTTTTAATCCAGAACTAAACCGGGTTTAAAACAGATAGTTGTTAAGTATAATAAAAACCAAGAATATAACCGGGTTAGACACACAGTCCAACGGTGGACTGTGTGCAACGTTAACTTCACGTCGCGCGTTCGAATCTTGTCACGAGCACCGGTCCAATTAAAACGTTTTTGCAAATAAAGGAATTTTCGGTTAATTCAAATAAGTATATAAATATAATTAAAACCGAGTTTATAACGGGTTAGTCACGTAGCTTAGTTGGTAGAGCTACGTGTGCGCGAACGGAAGGTCACCGGTTCGAATCCCACCCGGCGCAGAATTAACCGCTGACCGAACCGGTCAACGGTCAACGGTCAACACTAAAAAATAATATTTTTTTATATATTTAATTATTTAATTTAATTTAAAAATCAATTAAAAATACTTAAAAATAACATTTTTAAAGATAGAAAATAGCCATAAACTCATAAAAATATATCTAAAAATTTCATTAAAATCCTTAATAACATCCATCCACTTAATATATTTTTCCATTATTATTTAGGTTAGTATTCCTCGTCGACTCGCTCATCTAAATCGTGCGCATCTCACCATCTCCAATTCAACGCACCCAATGTGAGTGAACCTTTCAAATTCCCCGTTTTAATCACGTTTTTGGGGTGTATCATGTGTCTTGGTTTATATACATATTATAACTAAATTATTGTGCATACATCATATCATGACATGTGTATTTAGTTTGTTGCTGTTAAGTAGTTGTTATTGGATGCAAATTATTATTTCAGTACATGCAATTGCCAAGGCCGCCGCTCCCCATTTAATTATGAGGTTTGAGCCTGTTCCCCATTTTATTATGCGGTTGAACCTGGCGTGCCCGCAACGATCGGCTCCGTTTGATTGAGCCTTGATCGGTCATTTCAATTTATATTTCAGTTCATGCAATACGATCGGCTCCGTTTGATTGAGCCTTGATCGCACAGTTCATTTTACATTTCAGTACATGCAATACGATCGGCTCCGTTTGATTGAGCCTTGATCGCACAGTTCAATTTACATTTCCAGTTCATGCAATACGATCGGCTCCGTTTGATTGAGCCTTGATCGCACAGTTCATTTATGTTAGTTATCGTATGATATTGGTATGTTCATGTATGCTATCAAGTGTTATAATTGTAACTGCTATTTGCCAATGCTTGACTACTTACATTGCTCTTTTATGATTATGCACAATATTTCATTGATAAACTAACCATAAAATCATTATCAAATGTTTATCTAATAAGGTTCACTCGCCAACTTATGTTGACCCAAAAACTCCCATTTTACACATGATACAGGTGAACCAGCAGCAGCTAGGAACACATAGGACCTGGGTTAGAAGAATAAAACGATTTAGTATTGGGATTGCTATGTTTGGTTATTTTCCTTTGTATTGAATGAACATGTTTGGATGTTTGAAAATGTAACTTTGACTTCATTAATTATGAAACATAATAGTAAATGTCATGTGCTTTGGTGATAACCCAATTATGCCCCGACTCTTATTTCCGCTGCGGGTCGGGCTGTGACAGATTGGTATCAGAGCCATGACTATAGGGATATAGGATAGGTTATTAGACTCTTAGAGCCTATACTATAGTCGATTAGAAACTTATAAGAATTTTGTGTGTTATATGCCAAATTTCATGATGTTTATATGTTTTATGTTAAATGTTACATTTGATATTGTACAAGCATGTTCATAAGTATGTATTATCAAATAATGCCTATCATGAAATCGTATGATCATAACATATCACATCCATGAAAGCACACACCACATCATGATTGATTTTACAATGATTTTCGTGTTTTTCAAATCTCATCAAAGTGAGTTCTCATGACGGGCATGTAGTAACTGGAAGGGTACTAGTACCGGTAGTCGGAACGTCCTGTCTAGGCTGGCATTCATATAAATCCAAAATAAAGGACCAGTTTGCCTACCTGGGGACTAACGATGAGAGTACGAACTACCTATTAGGCCAAAGCATGCTATACCAAACGTCGTGTGAGCTAATCCCACTTTGAGTTGTCATTGTGTCTACACCTGGACACGTTCCGACCAAACATCTCATGAACATATTTTGTGGTTTGCATTCGGGGGATGCGAGTGTTAAATTGCCAATACTAATGTGAATCCTACCAAGCCAATAGCCATGGGGGCCCACATGACTATGTAGGTGAAGGTATGGGGGACGTTTGAGGCCCAACATGAGCGAACCCAAGACATCCTATGGATGTAGTTGCACTATTGATATTTATGTTATTTTCATTTTCTTAAAGACACATGACACCTAAAAAGACACCATAAACTTACAATCTTCTCATTTTATGATCCTGTAGATGTCATCTGGACAGCATCGAAGGGGGAAAAAATCGGGAAAGACTCAGGAACGTTTGGCCACGCATATCGCGAATCAAATGGCCACGATATTGCCTGACATCGAGGTACAAGTACAACAAGCCCTTGCTGCAAATCCTACTAACCTTCCTCAACAGCAGGACCAGAACATCGCCAACCCTCCTACCATCAAATGCTCTTACAAACATTTTAAGTCCTGTGATCCTCCAAAATTCGAAGGGACTGAGGGAGTCACTGCTCTCCTACATTGGTTCGAGGAGATGGAAAACGTTTTCTTAAACTGCGATTGTCCTGAAGATCGCAAGGTTCGTTACGCCACCGGGAGACTACTTGGTGTAGCTCTCACTTGGTGGAATACTGAGAAAGGAAAGCGGGGAACTGAAGATGCGATGGCCTTAACTTGGGAGGAGTTAAGGGAAATCATGACTAGGCGTTTCTGTCCTAGAAGTGAAATTAAGAAATTGGAGGATGAATTTCATGCCTTAAAGCAAAAAGAGGGTGATCACTCTACTTACAACAACAGGTTCTTGGAGTTGAACCAAATGGTTCCAAACTTATTCACTCCAACCTATCGTCTGATCGAACATTATATTCGAGGACTTCCCTCGAAAATTCAAGATTCGGTTCTCAGCGTTTCACCGGTAACACTCGAAGCTGCCATGGAATTGGCAACTGAACTGACCGAAAACCGAATTCGCAATGGGAAGTTCAAAGAAGAGAAGAAGAAAGCCCCTGTTGAGGGACAAACCTCAAACCACCCCATTTCTTCCTCTAAGTTTGCTAACAAGAGGAAGCGTAACACCAGGAATTTTGCAGTCACCCAAACCAACACCCCTATTCCTGTTGCACCCATCACTCAAGTCACTCCTTCACCCGCACCATACAAAAGACCCTACACAGGCCCATTACCAAAATGTAACCGTTGTCAGTATCACCACTCCCTGATTATCCTTACCAATACTGCACCGGCTGCGGTCGCGCAGGACATACTGTTCAAAACTGCCGCACGCTTCAACGAACAAACCGCCACCAACCTTTAACCCAAACCCACCAACAGTTAATGGGTAAAGCACAACAACAACTACCATTTCCACCCACCCAACATTTAGCCCAAACATACTATCAACCCAATTACCCTATGGGCCAACCTCAGAAACACATGTCCAAGGCTGGTTAATATTATTCATGCTCAGGCCCAAGCCAACCCTGTGAATCAAGCGAACCAAGCTCCTCCACCTGCTAGAGGAAGAGCTTTCAATATTAACGCGAATCAGGCCAGAGCTGACGGCAATGTGGTCAACGGTACGTTTCTTATAAATGGTAGATATGCCTCTATGTTATTTGATACTGGTGCGGATAGAAGTTTCGTGTCATTAGAATTTGAACCTATCTTAAGCAAAAATCGGGATAAGCTCGCGGAATCCATAACGGTGGAAGTTGCGGACGGAAAACCAGTTTCATTAGACTCTATTTTACGCAACTGTACACTCACCTTAAACAACCACGATTTCTCAGTCGACCTTATTCCTATGAAGCTGGGAAGTTTCGACATCATAATCGGTATGGATTGGCTCAGTCAACATCATGCGGAAGTTGTATGTCGTGAAAAATTTATTCGTATTCCTCTTTCAAATGGTCAGACTCTTCGAATCATTGGAGAAACCTCGTCGAAAGGGCTCAACTTAATGTCTTGTCTTCAAGCTCAAAAATACCTTCGCAAGAATTATGTCGCGTTTTTAGCCCATATCATCAAGAAGGGGACCACAGATGAAGATATTCCTGTAGTAAAAGATTTTCCACAAGTTTTTCCTGACGACATTTCAGGACTTCCTCCAATCAGAGATGTCGAATTCCGTATCGATCTTATACTTGGTGCTACACCAGTTGCAAAATCTCCATATAGGTTAGCCCTCTCTGAAATGCAAGAGCTAGCCAGTCAATTGCAAGAATTGACTGACAAGGGATTCATACGTCCCAGCTCATCGCCTTGGGGTGCACCTGTCCTTTTTGTAAAGAAGAAAGATGGATCTTTTCGTATGTGCATCGACTACAGAGAGCTCAACAAGTTAACCATCAAAAATCGCTATCCTTTACCTCGCATAGATGATCTTCTTGACCAACTACAAGGTGCCAGTTGCTTTTCAAAAATCGATCTTCGATCTGGCTATCATCAGCTTAGAGTGCATGAAGAAGACGTCCCTAAGACTGCTTTTCGAACTCGTTATGGCCACTATGAATTCATGGTTATGCCGTTTGGATTAACCAACGCACTAGCTGTCTTCATGGACCTAATGAACAGAGTCTGCAAACCTTACCTTGATCGATTTGTTATAGTCTTTATCGACGATATTCTTATTTATTCAAAATCTAAAGCTGATCATGAGCGTCATCTTCGACTCGTTCTTGCACTTCTAGAAAAGGAAAAGCTTTATGCCAAGTTCTCTAAATGTGAATTCTGGTTGAAAGAGGTGCAATTCCTCGGGCATGTAGTCAATGACAAAGGAATACATGTTGACCCTTCAAAGATCAAAGCAGTTCAAGAATGGCAAGCTCCACGTACACCAACTGAAGTAAGATCTTTTCTTGGACTAGCTGGCTATTATCGTCGATTCATTTCAAACTTCTCTCGCATTGCGGTGCCACTCACGGCTTTAACCCATAAGGGAAAACCATTCGTATGGGGACCCAAGCAAGAAGAAGCTTTTCAAACTCTTAAACAAAAACTTTGTGATGCACCAATCCTCACTCTTCCTGAAGGTTGTGATGATTTTGTAGTCTATTGCGACGCGTCAGGGCAAGGATTAGGTTGTGTTCTCATGCAAAGAGGAAAAGTCATAGCTTATGCCTCGAGGCAACTCAAGACACATGAAAAGAACTACACCACTCATGACCTAGAACTTGGAGCCGTTGTATTCGCTCTAAAGATATGGAGACATTATCTCTATGGTACTAAGTGTGAAATATACATTGATCACAAGAGTCTTCAGCATATCTTCAATCAAAAAGAGTTAAATATGAGGCAACGAAGATGGGTCGAACTCCTAAATGATTACGACTGTGAAATTAGATACCACCCTGGTAAAGCAAATGTGGTGGCTGATGCACTTAGTCGAAAGGGTTATGCGAACTCCATTCATCTTCTATGTTCACAAATTATAACCGATATTAAAGATCAAATTCGAGAAGCTCAACACGTTTCGATAACAGAAGAAGACGTACGAAAAGAGATGTCCTGTGGAGCCGAGCTAAAACTTGAAACTAAATCTGATGGTATTCTGTATTATCTAGATCGTATCTGGATTCCTAACCACAACAATCTTCGTGAAACTCTCATGAATGAAGCTCATAAAACGCGATATTCTATACACCCAGGAGCCGATAAGATGTATCAAGACCTACGATACACCTATTGGTGGCCTGGAATGAAGAAAGATATTGCCGTTTTTGTTTCCAAGTGTCTCACATGTTCTAAGGTGAAGGCTGAACACCAAAGACCCTCAGGACTTCTAGTCCAACCGGAAATACCTGTATGGAAGTGGGAAAATATAACCATGGATTTCATTACCGGGGTTACCTCGCACTTCTGGTGGGTATGACACTATATGGGTGATTATAGACCGACTTACAAAATCAGCTCACTTTATTCCTATCCGAGAAGATTTCAAGAACGAAAAGCTTGCTCGTATTTATATCAACGAAATCGTAAGCCGACATGGGGTACCATTAAGTATTATTTCTGATCGTGATGGTCGTTTCACCTCACGAACATGGCAAGCAGTACAATCCGCTATGGGCACTCGATTAGATCTCAGTACCGCCTATCATCCTCAAACTGATGGACAGTCTAAGCGCACCATTCAAACTCTTGAGGATATGCTTAGAGCATGTGTCATAGACTTCAAGGGAAATTGGGACGCCCACCTACCGTTAGTTGAATTTTCGTACAACAACAGCTATCAATCGAGCATCGGCATGGCACCTTTTGAAGCTTTATATGGTCGAAAGTGCCGATCTCCTGTTTGCTGGCACGAAATTGGGGAAGCACAAATTACTGGTCCAGAATTGATCCAAGAAACCATAGACAAGATTCATCAAATCCGAAACAATCTTTTAGCAGCTCAAAGTCGTCAAAAGAGTTATGCAGATAAACGACGGAAGCCCTTAGAGTTTAGCATTGGTGATCATGTGCTTTTAAAAGTATCACCGTGGAAGGGAGTAGTTCGTTTTGGTTAAAAGGGAAAGCTAGCACCACGTTACGTAGGACCTTTCAAGATACTCGAAAGAGTAGGTCCTGTAGCATACGAGCTTGACCTACCGGAAGAACTCAACAGGATTCATCCCACATTTCACGTGTCGAACTTGAAGAAGTGCCTCGCTGATGAGAACCTCCATATTCCGCTGGAAGATATTCAGATCGATGAATCCATGCATTTTATTGAAAGACCAGTGGAGATCATGGACTTCGGAGAAAAGCGTCTTCGACGGAGTCGCATTCCAATTGTTAGGGTACGCTGGGAGTCGAAACAGGGACCTGAGTTTACTTGGGAACGTGAAGACTCAATGCGTGAAAAATACCCGCATCTTTTTCCTACTACTTCAACTATTTAAATTTCGGGACGAAATTCCTAAAAGTAGAGGATACTGTAACATTTGTAAAAATCGGGTCTCCAAAACCCGCTCCATTTTGTAATCAAGTACCAAGTTATGAAAGTGCATTAATTATTTATGGTTATTTTGAGTTAAAACGATACATAATTAATAAATAAACTAAACTATAAAAATTATATTTGATAAAAAGTTAAAATAAAACAAATAAAATATATTTGAAGCTGCCGAGACTCGAACCCGGGTCAGCTGAGTCGCTCAAACGACTTAACATCCATTCCCTAAACCACTCCGCCACAACGTGTTTTCTGTTAACACTAGGAAAGCAAATGGAACTTATACACAAACTTGATTTAACCGATGATGCCATCTGAAAACCGATAATCGGCAAACCAATCGTCAAATCGATTGTTTACCTCACAATTTCAGTTATAACCGATGCACAACGGTTTCTAATTAAGTCAGAATTGATTGAACTTAAAGCTTCATCATTTTCGGTATTTGAAACCGAAAGTTCATCAAATCCCTGGATAACTCAAGTTTCAGTCCATTCTCGCGATTCAGAACTACCACAACAATCCTCCAATTCCTTTTCGTCGCATTTTCAAATCATCTGAACACCTAAAACAGTTCGCCGGAATTCTCTGCAAAAGTCGCCGGAAAACCGTATTCTACACAAACCGGTAAAATACTCCTCCTTTACGATTTCAATCTATTGTTAGAACTTTACTAACATTAACCCATCACTCAAAATCAACCACAGACGACTTTGCTGGATTTTCTGTGTTCGCCGGAAAATTTCTGGAATTGCCGGAAACTCGTTAGTTATCGGTATGCACATTCAAACGTACTGATAATCAATACACACTAGTTCAATTTCATATCTAATCCCTTAATTCTGTTGATAGACCCTCTCAGCCGAAGGTTCAAAAACAGAGCCGTCAAATTCTCGCCGGACTCTCTGAGGAAGACAACCTGTTCGGTATCTTCTTTCCCCAAACTGTTCGGTTTAGTACATTCAAGCTAGTCATCATGTTTATTAACTAGATTAATCACGAATCGGATGTTTGAGTAAGGTCTGTGTTCGTAATGAAGAAGATGAATTCAATAATGACATAAGAGTAATTAAAATCCGGATTATAAACGGGTTAGACACACACTGTGTGCAAACAACGACTATACACGTCCCGAGTTCGATCCTTGCTACGCGCACGCTTTGTGTAATAACATTCCTTTTTAATCCAGAACTAAACCGGGTTTAAAACAGATAGTTGTTAAGTATAATAAAAACCAAGAATATAACCGGGTTAGACACACAGTCCAGCGGTGGACTGTGTGCAACGTTAACTTCACGTCGCGCGTTCGAATCTTGTCACGAGCACCGGTCCAATTAAAACGTTTTTGCAAATAAAGGAATTTTCGGTTAATTCAAATAAGTATATAAATATAATTAAAACCGAGTTTATAACGGGTTAGTCACGTAGCTCAGTTGGTAGAGCTACGTGCGCGCGAACGGAAGGTCGCCGGTTTGAATCCCACCCGGCGCAGAATTAACCGCTGACCGAACCGGTCAACGGTCAACGGTCAACACTAAAAAAATAATATTTTTTTATATATTTAATTATTTAATTTAATTTAAAAATCAATTAAAAATACTTAAAAATAACATTTTTAAAGATAGAAAATAGCCATAAACTCATAAAAATATATCTAAAAATTTCATTAAAATCCTTAATAACATCCATCCACTTAATATATTTTTCCATTATTATTTAGGTTAGTATTCCTCGTCGACTCGCTCATCTAAATCGTGCGCATCTCACCATCTCCAATTCAACGCACCCAATGTGAGTGAACCTTTCAAATTCCCCGTTTTAATCACGTTTTTGGGTGTATCACGTGTCTTGGTTTATATACATATTATAACTAAATTATTGTGCATACATCATATCATGACATGTGTATTTAGTTTGTTGCTGTTAAGTAGTTGTTATTGGATGCAAATTATTATTTCAGTACATGCAATTGCCGAGGCCGCCGCTCCCCATTTAATTATGAGGTTTGAGCCTGTTCCCCATTTTATTATGCGGTTGAACCTGGCGTGCCCGCAACGATCGGCTCCGTTTGATTGAGCCTTGATCGGTCATTTCAATTTATATTTCAGTTCATGCAATACGATCGGCTCCGTTTGATTGAGCCTTGATCGCACAGTTCATTTTACATTTCAGTACATGCAATACGATCGGCTCCGTTTGATTGAGCCTTGATCGCACAGTTCAATTTACATTTCCAGTTCATGCAATACGATCGGCTCCGTTTGATTGAGCCTTGATCGCACAGTTCATTTATGTTAGTTATCGTATGATATTGGTATGTTCATGTATGCTATCAAGTGTTATAATTGTAACTGCTATTTGCCAATGCTTGACTACTTACCTTGCTCTTTTATGATTATGCACAATATTTCATTGATAAACTAACCATAAAATCATTATCAAATGTTTATCTAATAAGGTTCACTCGCCAACTTATGTTGACCCAAAAACTCCCATTTTACACATGATACAGGTGAACCAGCAGCAGCTAGGAACACATAGGACCTGGATTAGAAGAATAAAACGATTTAGTATTGGGATTGCTATGTTTGGTTATTTTCCTTTGTATTGAATGAACATGTTTGGATGTTTGAAAATGTAACTTTGACTTCATTAATTATGAAACATAATAGTAAATGTCATGTGCTTTGGTGATAACCCAATTATGCCCCGACTCTTATTTCCGCTGCGGGTCGGGGTGTGACATTTGGCAACTTGTGTGGAGGCCAAGCAAAAATTCTGCAGACATAGCTCTATGGCGGGCCGCGAGAGGCACAGGCCTTGCCCCTCGCGCCCCTAGGCCACTTTTGCATTTTGACACTTTTAGCCTCTTAACTTATAAAACCTTCTAAAACACCTTTTTAGCATATTTAGCCATCCATAACCAATATTTGGCATACCTGGGAGTATGCACAGAAATTGTCGAGCTCTCGGTTCGTTAAAAGGTCACTCAGAGGTATAAATTAACATGTTGACACTTTTAACCCCTTCATTATCCAACTTTCACATTTTACGGATTTAATCCCTCTCGTCCAACAATGGGACACATGAGAGTTAGGACTTCGTAAAGGATCACCCAGAGGCTCATTATAAGCATGTTGACTCTGATGTCACTCAGAGGCTAGGCATGTTGACATAACGGTCACTCAGAGGCCGAGTTTTAGCATGTTGACACCAATAGTCACTCAGAAGCTATGTTTTAAGCATGTTGACACTAATGGTCACTCAGAAGCTATGTTTTATGCATGTTGACATTGGAAGATCACTTAGAGACTTAGTTTGAGCATGTTGATGCTTTTAGTCCCTGTTAGTCTTTAATAGACTTAAAGTAAAATACAACACGTGTCGCTATATTATTGGACACGATTTTACATGGTGTTACAAATGAACAACCCGATGATGAACCAAATCAAGATGATACACCCACGATGCCGCAACACAAGAAAAGTGATGATTCGTCAAGTAGAGGAAAGGTCGCCTTGGTCAAGGCATACTTGCACACCTCCGAAAGCAAAAACGTTCAAATAAACAAAGAATAGACTTGTTTTGGAGACGAGTTATCTAGCATTTTGGCAAACTTCCCAGATCGACGAACGAAACATGGATCAACTGACTTCGAAGTGGGTAGATTTAAACCCAAAATTGAGTAAATTTTTTGCTTGTTTCATTCAATATTTTTTTTTATACTTTTCTCTATATGTTTTTTTTTATTTTTTAAAAAAGAAAACTGTTTTTTTTTTAAATGAAAACTGCTTTTTTTATTTTTTAAAACAGAAAATTGTTTTTTTAAACATAAAACTGTTTTTTAAACATAAACTGTTTTTTTAAATATAAAATTGTTTTTAAAAAAAATAGAAAACTGTTGTTTAAAAAAGCAAAAAACTATTTTAAAAAAACAGAAAACTATTTTTATTTTTAAAAAATGGAAAACTCTTTTTTAAACAGAAAACTGTTATTAAAAAAAATAAAATTGTTCTTTTTTTTAAATTATTTTACAAAATAGTTTGTTTTTTGTATTTTTTTTTGTAGTCCCGAAATCCACAAACGGAGGAGCGAGGCAACTATCATAAAAAACGCCTTAGAAGACTATTGCCGAACATACAAGCATAAGGCTTTTCCACACATGATGGCTTGGGAGGTTGCGAGACATCACCCGAAGTGGGAGCCGGTTGGCTTGATCAACATGCATCGGCCGACGGCTCCAACGAGAAGAGGAGGTCCCAAAAGATCAAAAACTTCCGAGTCCGGTAACATGCCCGAAATGAATTTGAACGAACAACCTGATGATGAACCAAATCAAGACGATACACCCACGAGGCCGCAACGCAAGAAAAATTGTGATTCGTCAAGTAGAGGAAAGGTCGCCTTGGTCAAGGCATACTTGCACACCTTCAAAAGCAAAAAACATTTGAATGAACAAATAAGAGACTTGTTTTGGAGACGAGTTATCTAGCATTTTGGCAAACTTCTCGGATCGACGAACGAAACATGGATCAGCTGACTTTGAAGTGGGGAGATTTGAACCAAAAAATAGTAAATTTAACGCTTGTTTCATCAATTGGTATGTTTTTTTTAACTTTTCTCTATATGTTTTTTTTTATTTTTTAAAAAAGAAAACTGTTTTTTTTTTTTTAAACAGAAAATTGTTTTTTTAAAACATAGAACTGTTTTTTGAAATACAAAACTGTTTTTAAAAAAAACAGAAAACTGTTTTTATTTAAAAAAACAGAAAACTGTTTTTATTTGTAAAAATAGAAAACTGTTTTTTAATCAGAAAACTGTTATTAAAAAAAAAGAAAATTGTTCTTTTTTTTAAATTGTTTTACAAAATAGTTTTTTTTTTATTTTTGTAGTCCTGAAATCCACAAAGCGGAGGTTGCGAGACATCACCTGAAGTGGGAGCCGGTTGGCTTGGTCAACATGCATGGGCCGACGGCTCTAACGAGCAGAGGAGGTCCCAAAAGATCAAAAACTTCTGAGTCCGGGAACTACACTACTTCCGAGTCCGGTAACATGCCCGAAATGAATTTGAACGAACAACCCAATGATGAACCAAATCAAGACGATACACCCACGAGGCCGCAACGCAAGAAAATGGTGATTCGTCAAGTAGAGGAAAGGAAGCGGTGGGGAGTCCATCGCCGAATTCAAGAGGCTAAATTGGTGGAAAAGGCGGAAATACAAAGAAAGAAGAGAAAAACTTGTGGCAGCAAAACTTAAACGTGAGGAGGCGTATATTAGACACTTGAGCGCAAAAGAAAAAAATAGTGATTTAAACGTCTTGTTACAACCGCACGACAATCTGACGAACCGTATAAATGGATCGTACTTCAACACAAACGCGAGATGTGTGAAAGTTGGGTTGGTAGATTGCGATTTTTTAGGGTTTTTTTAGTTTGCGATGTTTAGTTTTTTATTTAGTTTGTAATTTAGGATTTATTTAAATGAAATTTATAATTTTAAAATTTTTGTTAATTTAGAATTTAAAGATAAAAAAACCATCAGGCATGTCCGCTAAAATCATCATAGTGATAGTAATAAAACTCGATGATGTGACGGAACTTGATTGAATGTTATGAGTGATAAAATTCTATTACTAGTGGAGCGCCTTTATCCCTTTACCGCACCAGCCGAACTCAATTGTGAACATCCTTATATGGACGACATATAAAAGCATCTATGCATGGATAGCATCTATATATAAGATCTCATTTATCTTTTATTCGATATTAATAATGCACATAAAAACTTTTCTAGGACCTATCGTTTTTAAATATGTGACTAAATTTCTTTGTGTTGTTGATATTCAATATAGTTTTTTTTGTCTCTTACTTGAAGAGATATGATTTTTTTTTTTGTGGCCTACAAATTCAGCAAACTTTCTTAATCATATCATTTTCATATCAAAAAGAAGAAGAAATACAATATCAAAAACCAAGAAAATTGTTACGAGACTCTATTTATTGTTTTGTGATTTAAAAATGAAGGGTTTAGATGTTATAGTATGATAATTGGGTTTTTGGTAGAGTTTTGACTTTATATGTTAAAATTCAGGAGGACACAGTTTTGTCCTTTGCAATCACATACTTGAATCAATTTTTGTACGGAATAATATTCTAAACGGTCTACATATCCCACTCCATTTCTTAGACGGGTCATCTAGATCTAGACGGAGCGTCTAGGGTTATTTTTTCTCCGATCACATTCCTGCACCTTACAACGTCAAATCAGTCACATCAGACAGGGCGTCTAGCAGTAGACGGAGTAGAAGACGACTAGGCCAAGACGGGGCGTCTAGAGCTAGACGACCCGTCTTGAATGTTGTGCTCTGCATGCATGTCAGCCAAGTTGCAAAGTGATACGCCCGTCTAGGCCTAGATGGGGCGTATATATCGTTCTTAAATAGAGCCATGCAGAGCATTTGTGTCGCAAAAATTTTCGATTCGTCGTCGAAATTCTCTCCGACTTCTTCTTTGGCTTATATTACTTCCTCTGATATCATTCAATGCATGTCGGTAAATAAGTAAAGTGATACGCCCCGGTAGGCGTTAGACGGGACGTCTATTTCTTTGTTAAATAGACCCATGCAGAGCATTTGATGTCGCATAAAACTTTCAATTCGTCGTTGTAATTCTGTTTGTCGTGAACTTTGGCTTGTATTACTTCATCTGATATCATCCAAAGGTGGTGATATGTCATTAAACTGGAACGGTTCATCGGTGCCTGAAGTCAATACGGTAACAGTTATTAGGTTAAACTAGTTGTTGTTTTAATTATTTACTAACGTGATATCGTTGTTAGGAGGAGAGCGGTGTTCCCAATTCTAACGACCAAGAGGAGGTTGTGTCTAGTGTACAAGACATTATTCATGATGGTGGAGGATATGGTGGTGAGGCACCCCCATACGCAGGCACTCCGTATCTCGCGGAGATCGTTTGAAAAACGGCTTGAGCTTTACAATGAGTATAATACATATTTACCCGATGGAGATCAGCCTTATATATTTTGGAAAAAAGTATTGGAGGAACGGTTTCCAGCGTGCAAATTTGTATCTCAATCGACTACACGTCAAAGAGTGTCTTGTGCTGAATTGAAGACTGTAAGCGAAGGGAAACTCGAGGAGTAAATGCAGGTAATTGAGAAACACTGTCATTTTTTAATTACATATGGTTTTTGTTTGCGTAATAGAGTGTGTTGTGATTTAACATAGTGATATGTTTTGAACTTATTTCAGGTGTTTCTACAGCACCTAACGAGTCTCAGTCATCGTCTAATGATTAACCCTGGTCAACCACGGTCAAGAAAGCAAGAACAATGGCTCGATCTTTTTTATGTTTAATACGATTTATTTGTATAAATAATTCAAAGATTTTTTAATACAATAAAAAACTTTTGGTATAACTAATAGGATTTTATTTACTTAATTTGAACTTTGATATAAGCCGACATTCCTTCAGTACACCCAAGGCACAACAATTAAACCAAACAAAGCTTTGTATCTAAAAACAGCAAACTCTGGGCATTGACAAACAGAGGGTAATTATACTCTCCGAGCTCTCACGTCCAACCGTCTGCACCGGCATATGACAATGTCAATACTACCTGTTGCGACGGTTGGGCATGAGAGCTCGGATACTATGATTACCGGCTGTTTGTCAACACCCGAGTTTGTTGGTTTTTAGATACAAACCCATCTAAAAACCAACAAACTCTGGGTATTGATAAACAACAACAATTATACTCTCCGAGCTCTCACGTCCAACCGTCGGCACCGGCAGACGACGAAATGTCGATACTGCCGGTGGCGACGGTGGGACGTGAGAGCTCGGAGAGTATAATTGTTGGTCAATACCCGGAGTTTGTTGGTTTGTAGATAGGCTTTGTACGGTTTAAGAAAAACATACGAAGGCCATCTAAAAACCAACAAACTCTGAGTATTGAGAAACAACAGCAATTATACTCTCCGAGCTCTCACATCCCACCGTCGCACCGGCAGACGACGAACTGTCGGTACTACCGGTGGCGATGGTGGGACGTGCTAGCTCGGAGAGTATAATTGTTGTTGTTTCTCAATACCCAGAGTTTGTTGGTTTTTAGATGGCCTTTGTATGGTTTAGTTGTCATGCCTTGGGTGTACTGGTAGAATGTCGGCTTATATCAAAATTAAAAGTAAATAAAATACTATTAGTTATACCAAAATTTTTAAATGTATATATACGGGTCGTCTAGACCTAGACGCCCCGTCTTGGTCTAGCAATAAGACCATTCTACCCCCGGTTTCTTGCCCGTCTAGGCCAAAACTAGGGGCAAAACGGTCATAATGTCAGGGTCTAGACGGGTCATCTAGACCTAGACGCCATGCACAGTGCAGGCGGGATCTTTATCCCTGAAAATTTTTGAATTTTAAATTGAAAATGTAAATTACCATTTTACCCCTGAACTGCCGCCCGTCTAGGCCTAATTCAGAGGCAAAATGGTAATTAACCGCGCTGAGCTGTAAAACACTCAGCTGGTTAATTACCATTTTACCCCTGAATTAGGCCTAGACGGGCGGCAGTTCAGGGGTAAAATGGTAATTTAGCGTTTATTCCATAGGGTCGTCTTAGGCCTCGTATATGTCTGACCGCCTAGACGATCAGAGATAGACGACACAAACACATCAACCCCCCACACACATACATATCCCGCCGTATTCTACCGTATCCGGGCCATATTTTTGCGAAATCAAGCTTCTCCGGTGAGTATTTTCAACTATACTTCAATACATTTTAATGTGTTATGTATTTAGAATGTAGGTGGTTGTGAATTTGAAAGATTTTGGGGTTTATGCGTTGTTACGGTTTTCTGTTGAGTTCCGTGAAACAAGACGGGGCGTCTAGACCTAGACGACCCCGGTAGATGACCTTGAATTTTTTTCTTTTATAATTTATTATTTTATTCGTGTTAAATTGTATTATACAGTCGCAGATTAGTTATGGACGAGATTGGAGATCTGATAGACGGGGACCCACATTCGCATGGTCCTGCGACGGGCTCCGGCAGTGCCGGTGGATCCGCTCCACGGCCACCCATACCTTGAGTTCCAGCCCGACACCGAGGCCGCCCGATTCTGCGGCAAGCTACGCCGGATGCAGGTCGGATCGCACTCGGCGGTCGACTGGGACGCGATCGAGGCGATCGGGGAGACGCCCAGACTTCGATTCTTCATTCCCGTTGATTCCCCGTGGCACCAACTATTTGACCTGGCCGGCACGGCGACTTACATGGAGCTGCTCGTCGAGTTTCTGTCCACCTTCACGTTCCACCCTCCACGGGTCGACCAGCCACCTCCCAAGCCACAGGGTCCTCCCCCTCCGCCGGAGGTTTCATTTAGGCTAGCCGTTGTGTGGCGTTCGATGACGCTTGAGAGTTTGCCGTTCATAGCGGCATATACCTGCAGGAGGAGATTGCCACCGATGTATATACGGAGGGGCTTGTGGTGGTAGATAAAGCCACTCTTTGGGCTTTTGGGAGGTGGTCGCAGGCCCTGACACTTGGGAGCATGTCAGGGCGAATGGGAGGATTTCTCACGTTGCCGACCCGCTGTACAGGTACGTACGTTTATTACGTTAATTGTTTGATTATTGTTGCTGTGAATTAATTTCCGTTTTTTCGCTAACATAATGTGTAGGTATCTACATCGGATGCTCGCTACGTCTATTACCGCTTGCGGACAAAGCCATGAATGGTGTACGAGCACCGCTTGTTTTTTTTTCTATTGCCTTTTGTACAGGAGGCCGTGCGCACCTGCGCACGATCTCGCCCAGTATTTCACCTCCGGCCACCACCGGCAGGATCGCGACTTTTTGTACGGCAGGGCGTACGTCACCGTCATCGCCCGATCGTTGGGTCTTGTGCCGGAGTCGGACCCGTACTTGCAGCCGGCCATACCGTTCACACGGATGGGTTTTCGGACCTTGCGGTGGATGAGGCTGGTGAAGAGGTTCGACATGCTAGGCGAGCGGTTTAAAACCCGCGAAGGTGAGCCATGGATTCCGGAGCCGCTGCCCGATCACTTCGCTCCAGTCCATCCGCCGGCAGATGAGGCAGCGGTAGTGCAGGACCCTCCGGTTGATGTTGACGGACCGGCACCGCCGCCGCCACCACCACCTCACGGGGCGCCTCAGTTCCCGCAGCACGTCCTTCCAGGTCATGGGCTGGGTGTCCGGGAGATGCAGGATAGACGTGAGAGAGACGGGTTACCTCCCATACCGCTCCCACCACCTCGAGCACTACATCAGTCAGCAGCAGCCGCAGATGCTAGATCCCGATCCCGACTCCGATGCCGACTCGTATGCATAGAAATTTTGTATTTACTTTTCAGCTGTATAGATAAATATTGTTAAGGTTGTACAAATTTATGTTATATATGTTACATTTAATTTGTTTTCAATTGTTCGATTACTTGATGATTGTTTGTGTTAAATCAACATTGAAATGTAATACGGAAACCACATACACTTGTTGCGTTCATCTTAAAATGTTGAAAACAATATTAAATTTTAGTATTATATTTAAAAAAAATATAATGTAAAAACAATTAAACATATCAACGATTGAAAAACATAACTCACCTTTTGTACAACAAACAAAACTTTTTAAAAACCTAAAACTTCACCTAAAATAATTCAACCTCCAACAACAACCAATTTACCTCAACAAAACACTATTTTTTCAATCTCCCACCAAAACACCCATTTTCCAACAAAAAAAACACAACATCATAGACGGGTCGTCTAGGTCCAGACGGCTCGTCTAAACACCAAAATAGTGACCAAAACAGCCCTTTTCCAACAAAAAAAAACACAACCTCCTAGACGTGTCGTCTAGGTCCAGACGGCCCATCTAAACACTAAAATCTATGGACCCTACCAAGTACTTGTTGATTCCTCAAAATCAGTACTATACGGGACGTCTAGACCTAGACGACCCTCTAAGATCCAAGAGTGTTCAAATAGTCAGCAGAATGTGTTAATAGATTGAGACATTCTAAAGTGCATAACACGAATATGGTAGCCGTGCCATACTCCAAATGAAAATGAGAGATTTTAATATAGGATACACCTATATATGTGGTACTGTTTACGCACATAGCCATGTGACATTTAATTTAATTAATATTATATATAATAAGTATTCTAAAGAAAAACACATGTTTAAGAAACTTAATAAGTATTTTATATCATATATTTCTCCAAGAAAAAAACAAAAAAGATTTTTATTTTTATTTATTTATTTCTTTTCCTTTTAATTGCTTATTTTTATAAGTTTTTTTCATATATATATATATATGTATATTATTAACTTTTAATAATATACCTATGTATTTACGTAATTTTATACTATACACATGTATATATTATAAAAAATATATATCCTTAACCTAAGAAGTGTAGGAAACCGGGTCAAACAAATGCTGATTGTGCTTATTCCAGCAGCATTGAAACCGGCTCATTGAACAATAACCAAAAATCTTTAAATCATAAACACCTGTCACACCCCGGATTTCCAACCCAAATCCATACACCGATGAGCCAGGGTGGGGAGTATCGTGACGTCAGTTGATAACATCATAGTCAATTAAACACGGCACAAGCGGAAGTCTTGGAGTAAAATTACTATTACAAACTAAATGTTCGAAATACAAAATAATATACAGACTCGTAATAGAAGATCCACAGGCGGATCATAAATTGTACAAGGAAAGAATATAAAACAGATTTTGGGCAGATCTAGGATTTACAAGATCCTCTTATCACTACAGACCACTTCCAGCCTATTTTCGTATTTTACCTGCAAACTTAGTCTTTTGAAAATATGTCAGCTTTCGCTGGTAATACACTTAACTGACTCATTTTGAAAACATTTTAAAATATGTTTTAAGTGCATATCAGTACAAAATCTTTTATAATTTGGGAAAGTTGGCGTTGCAACCTTGTTAACAGATTCACATGTTTGTCCATACATACAGGGCCCAGTACAGGAACCGAGACATGATTAAATACACACCACTTAGAACTCACGAAGGAGTTATCCCCAACGTCTTGGGTAATTTGTACTTTGAGCGTCTGTCAGGTGTATGCCTACACCACCGCGCTAAGGTCGTGGCCATTATCTAATGTAATGAGCCGAGGATATCCAGGACACGGTAATTTAACCCCGATGTTTAAGTTATCAAACAAAACTGATTAAAACAGAATATGCGGTTTACTAGCACAATCCGGTATTCGATTGATGTAACATTTGTCGAAAAACGGGTTTTCAAAACCCGCTTCGTTTATTAATCAAATATCCAGTTATAAATTTCGTTGCGTATTTATGGTTGATATTAATTTTAAACAATACATAATTAATAAATATATTAGAATTTAAAAACCATAATTCATAATTATTAATAAATCGTGAATAAAAAATAAAAAGGAGACGCCGGGTTTCGAACCCGGGTCACCCACAAATCCAAACACACAACACACCGCTCCGCCACACACTTCTTTGTGAAAATACTGAAATAAATAATACTTAAGGTAAAACTAGAAAATCAAATCCTATAATCAGCGCGCCAGAACTCCCAATACCTGAAAATCCAGCAATCCGCGATTTTGGCCATAATCCTTTTGACTGAACCGCACAAATTGATGTCGACGTCGGTTATAACCGTTGCCGGCAATCAATTTCAGTCATAACACGGAATCTTCAAACACGAACTTTAACTCCGATTCATACCCAATTCATCCAGTTCCTCCCCATAAATACCCACTTGAACACTCTAGAAATCCTTTCGCTCAGAACCACGATCGTTTCCGAAGCTTTATTCATCCCAAAACACGTCGCCGAGATATTCTGCATTCGCCGGACTTTCACCGGAAAACCGAGACTTACTTCAAATCGTAAAATTCTCGACTTTTTGTTTGTAATCCATTATTCGGCATGTCTTAACTTTAATCATTCAACCAGAATCTGTCTCAGACTACGCCGCCGGAAAAACCCACACTCACCAGAATCTCACTGAAAATCCGAAAGTCTCACTTTGATCGGTATAATCAACTAAACCCTCTTGATATCTCTTGTTAGAAACTTAATTGCACAACACACTGATCAAAACTGATAATCAATTCACTCAGCCGGAAGACACCAATCAGAGCCGACGACTCTTGCCGGAAATCTGAGAAAACATTCTGTTTTGGTACATTTTATTCCGTAATCTTCTTTATCTATTTCATTCCAACCAATTGTAAGTTTTGATGACAGATTTAAACAGAACAGTCGGACTTCACTGTTCTATGTTTTTGTAAACGAAGAAGATGAAGTCGAGTATGAGTATAAATATAATTAAAACCGGATATTCGAACGGGTTAGACGCACAGTCCAGCGGTGGACTGTGTGCACACACAATACACACGTCCTGGGTTCGAATCGCACACGTACCGACTTTCAGAAATAAAACCAACATTTTTAAAAACTTAATCAGATCAAGTCACAGAATGTTTATAAGAATAAAATAATCCATAAGTTTAACAGATTAGACGCACAGCCTAACTGGTTGGGCTGTGCGCACTCGAACCGAAGGACCCGAGTTCGACTCCGGGTCCCTGCAACCGGTTCGGCCATATAAATCATTTTTAATAAAACCAAATAAGTTTAAAATTAATTAGTATATAAATATAATTAAAACAAAGAATATTTCGGGTTAGACACGTAGCTCAGTTGGTAGAGCTGCGTGCACGTATACGAGAGGTCCCGAATTCGAACCTCACTCAGCGCATATAAAAACACAGTCCGACCGGTCAACGGTCATAAAAAGTCAAATTTTTATTTCTCTTTATTTATTTATTTAATTAGAAAATTATTTAAAAATACTTAAAAATAAGATTTTTAAAGTTAGAAAATTTCCTTAAACTCACAAAAATAAATCTAAAAATCCCATTAAGAGTATGAATTAAAAGTATTAATCTCAAATAAAATCCATTTATTTACCGAATCATTTCGTTATTATTTTAGGTTAGTTTTTCCCTCGTCGATCAAATCCTAAAATTCGTGCGCATCCAACGTCATCACAGAACGCACCCAATGTGAGTGAATCTCTATCAATTCCCCGTGTTAATCATGTTTTGGGGTGTATCATTTGTCGTTTAATTCTTTATTATATTTAAACACTTGTGCATACATCATATCCGTGATCAAATGTGTATCAATTGTTGTGTGGATTATATGTAGTTTGGATTTATCATTTTCAGTGCACGCATATCATTAGGCCCATCAGTTCCCCGTGGGAGACGGGTTGAGCATCAGGTGCCTCATAAGATCGGCTCCGTTTGATTGAGCCTTGATCTCACATTCTTCATCATTCATATCATGTACTCATTCAAAATGGTTTGTGTTTGTTTAGTTATATATGTTTGCTCACATGTGATTATTGCACAAATTTTCCATATTAAATAAAACAAGAAATTTATAACAATGTTTTATCAAGGTTCCCTCGCCAACTTTTGTTGACCCAAAATATCCCCCGTTTTACACATGATACAGGTGATCCAGCTGAGGCAAGAAACACATAGGAAGGCCTAGAAGAATAAACCAGTTTAAGTTTTGGATTATTTACATAGTTTCATTTCCTTGTGATTGTATGAATTTTGATTTTGATATTTAGGTTGTAATTTGAATTTAATAAATATGAAACATTTTAGTAAACATCATGAGCTTTGGTGATAACCCAATTATGCCACGTCTCTTATTCCGCTACGGGTCAGGGTGTGACAGATTGGTATCAGAGCCATGACTATAGGGATATAGGATAGGTTATTAGACCCTTAGAGCCTATACTATAGTTGATTAAAATTTTAAATTGCTTATGCGTTACATACAAAATTCATGATGTTTCTATGCTTTATGTTTATTTTTACACTCAATGTTATGCAAGCATGCTCACAAATACATGTTATTATACAATGCTCATCATAAATCATATCCTCATAACATATCATATCCATGAGATCACACACCTCACAATTCCCATGATTTTTGCAATGATTTTTGTGTTTTCAAATCACATCAAAGTGAGTTCTCATGACGGGCATGTAGTAACTGGAAGGGTACGAGTACCGGTAGTCGGAACGTCCTGTCTAGGCTTGGCATTCGTATAAATCCAAAAAAAAGGACCAGTTTGCCAACCTGGGGACTAACTATGAGAGTACGAAGGACCTATTAGGCCAAAGCATGCTATACCAAACGTCGTGTGAGCTAGCCCCACTTTGAGTTGTCATTGTGTCTACACCTGGATACCCTCCTACCATGCATCTCGCAATCATATTTTATGGTTTTCATTCGGGTGATGCGAGTGTTAATCCGCCAACACCAATGTGAATCCTACCAAGCCCAATAGTCATGGGGGCCCACATGACTAGGCGATGGTATGGGGGACATTGGAGGCCCAAACATGAGCAAACCCAACACATCCTATGGAGTAGTTGCATTATTGTTAGTTATGTTATTTTTATTCTTTTAACGACACATGACACCTAGAAACTTCTTAAACTCACAATCTTCCTATGTATGTTCCTGTAGATGTCGTTGGAGGCCCAAACATGAGCAAACCCAACACATCCTATGGATGTAGTTGCATTATTGTTAGTTATGTTATTTTTATTCTTTTAACGACACATGACACCTAGAAACTTCTTAAACTCACAATCTTCCTATGTATGTTCCTGTAGATGTCGGCTAGGCAACTGCGTGGAGGTAGAAAGTCAGGAAGATCCAACGAACGCTTGGCCACACAAATTGCTAAACAAATGGCTGCAGTGCTTCCTGACATCGTAATTCAAGTTCAACAAGCTCTCACCGCAAATCCCATCAACCCTCCCAATCAAGAAGACCAGAGTGTCGCCAACCCTCCCTTCAAAAAGTGCTCCACAAACACTTCAAATCTTGTGATCCCCCAAAGTATGAAGGGATCGAAGGTGTTACTGCTCTCCTTCACTGGTTTGAAGAAATGGAGAACACTTTCCTCAATTGCGATTGTCCCGAGGATCGCAAGGTACGTTATGCAACTGGAAGACTGTTTGGGGTAGCCCTTACCTGGTGGAACACGTAAAAGGGTAAACGAGGAGTTGAAGATGCCATGGCCTTAACATGGGAAGAGTTAAGGGAACTCATGTCCAGACGCTTCTGTCCAAGAAGCGAAATCAAAAAGTTGGAAGATGAATTCCACGCGCTAAAACAAAAGGAAGGAGATCACACTTCCTATAACAAAAGATTTCTCGAGCTAAACCAGATGATCCCTAATCTGTTCACCCCCGTGTACCACTTGGTTGAACACTACATTCGGGTCTTCCCTCGAAAATTCAAGACTCGGTTCTAAGCACTTCGCCTGCAACACTTGAAGCCGCAATGGAACTAGCTACCGAACTCACTGTGAATCGCATCCGAAACGGCAAATTTAAGGATGATAAGAAGAAAACACCCATAGAGACCTCAACTACAAACCACTCGGTCTCCTCCTCAAGGTTTGCTGGTAAGAGGAAACGAAACAGCAAGAATTTTGCTGTCACTCAAACCAACCCTCCTATCACTACTGCACCAATCACCCAAATTGCTCCTTCGACTGCACCATTTAAAAAGCCATACACCGGCCCACACCCAAAATGCAACCGTTGTCAATACCATCACCCTCCCAAAACTCTTTGCCAACATTGCACCAGCTGTGGCCGTGCGGGTCACACCATTCAAACTTGTCGCACTCTGCAACGAACGAACCGCAATCAACCCCCAACCCAAACCCACCATCAGATAGTGGGTCAAGCCCAACAACCCTTACTTCTACCATCTGCACAACACATAGCCCAATCCTACTACCAACCCAACTACCCCATGATGCAACCCGTGCGAGCTTGTTACAACTGTGGAGAACCAAACCACTTCAGGAACACTTGTCCACGCTTGGTGAACATCATCCATGCTCAAGCCCAAGCGAACCCAGTAAACCAAGCCAACCAAGCTCCTCCACCTGCCAGAGGAAGAGCTTTCAACATCCATGCCAACCAAGCTAGGGCTGACAACAACGTGGTTAACGGTACATTTCTCATCAATGGTAGTTATGCATCCATGTTATTCGATACTGGCGCGGATAAGAGTTTTGTGTCCTTAGAATTCGAACCTATCCTCAACCAAACTTGTGATAATCTCATGGAATCTCTAACGGTGGAAGTTGCTGACGGAAAGCATGTTTCATTAAATTCTATTATACGAAATTGTACCCTCACTCTAAACGATCACGATTTTCCAGTTGACCTCATTCCTATGAAGTTGGGAAGTTTCGATGTTATAATCGGTATGGACTGGCTCAGCCAGCATCACGCTGAAGTAGTGTGCCGCGAAAAGTTCATTCGCATTCCTCTTGCAGACGGTCAGCCTCTACGTATTTTTGGAGAAACCCTTCGAAAGGACTCAAACTAATGTCCTGCCTTCAAGCCCGAAGATATCTCCGCAAGAACTATGTCGCATTCCTAACTCACGTCGTCAAAAAGGGAAACAAGGAAAGGAAACTCGAAGATATCCCAGCTGTGAAAGAATTCCCACAGGTCTTTCCCGACGACATTTCAGGACTCCCTCCTGTGAGAGAAGTCGAATTCCGCATCGATATTGTACCTGGCGCTACACCAGTCGCAAATTCCCCTTATAGGTTAGCCCCATCCGAAATGCAAGAGCTGGCCAGTCAGCTGCAAGAACTGACTGACAAAGGATTCATCCGTCCTAGCTCCTCGCCTTGGGGTGCACCTGTTCTTTTTATGAAGAAGAAAGATGGAACGTTTCGCATGTGTATCGACTACAGAGAACTCAACAAGCTAACGGTTAAAAATCGCTATCCACTACCTCGCATCAATGACCTCCTAGACCAACTTCAAGGCGCCACCTGTTTTTCAAAAATCGATCTTCGTTCTGGTTATCATCAGCTCAGAGTACATGAAGAAGATATCCCAAAGACCGCCTTCCGGACTCGTTATGGTCATTACGAATTCATGGTCATGCCATTCGGTTTAACCAACGCCCCCGCTGTCTTCATGGATCTAATGAATAGGGTATGCAAACCCTACTCGACCGTTTTGTCATAGTCTTCATCGACGATATTCTTATCTACTCCAAGTCTAAATCCGATCATGAACGACACCTTCGACTCATCCTTACACTCTTAAGGACTGAAAAGCTCTACGCTAAGTTCTCAAAATGCGAATTCTGGTTAAGAGAAGTACAATTCCTTGGACATGTCGTCAATGACAAGGGAATTCATGTTGATCCTTCAAAAATCAAGGCAGTGCAAGAATGGCAAGCGCCACGTACCCCTACCGAAGTAAGGTCATTTCTTGGTTTGGCTGGTTACTATCGACGCTTCATTGCCAATTTTTCTCGTATTGTTGTCCCACTCACGGCCTTGACTCATAAAGGAAAACCCTTCATATGGGGACCTAAGCAAGAAGAGGCCTTCCAAACTCTAAAGCAAAAACCTTGTGACGCACCTATCCTCACACTCCCTGAAGGTTGCGATGACTTTGTGGTATATTGCGACGCATCAGGGCAAGGACTAGGCTGTGTATTGATGCAAAGAGGAAAAATGATAGCCTATGCTTCTAGGCAACTCAAGGTTCATGAGAAAAATTACACCACCCACGACCTGGAACTTGGAGCCGTTGTGTTCGCTCTCAAGATATGGAGACATTACCTCTACGGTACCAAGTGTGAAATATACACCGACCACAAAAGTCTCCAACATATCTTCAACCAAAAGGAGTTGAATATGAGGTAACGAAGATGGGTCGAACTTCTCAACGACTGTGAAATTCGGTATCATCCTGGCAAGGCAAACGTGGTGGCTGATGCACTCAGTCGAAAAGGTTATGCGAACTCCATTCGTCTTCTATGTTCGCAAATCATAACCGACATCAAGGATCGAATCCGAGCAGCTCAACATGTTTCTGTAACAGAAAATGACGTACGCGATGAGCTGTCATGTGGAGCTGAACTCAAAATCAAAGCCAAATCCGACGGTATTCTATACTATTTAAATCGCATATGGATTCCTGATCGCGATAACCTTCGTGATTTCCTCATGAATGAGGCGCACAAAACACGATACTCTGTATACCCAGGAGCCGACAAGATGTATCAAGACCTACGATACACCTACTGGTGGCCGGGCATGAAAAAGGATATCGCTGTTTTGTTTCCAAGTGCCTTACCTGTTCCAAAGTAAAAGCTGAACATCAAAGACCTTCAGGACTTCAAGTCCAACCCGAAATACCTGTATGGAAGATGAAAACATAACCATGGATTTCATTACCGGGTTACCTCGCACCTCCAGTGGGTATGACACAATATGGGTAATAATCGACGTCTTACAAAATCAGCTCACTTCATACCGATTCGCGAGGACTTCAAAAACGAGAAGTTAGCTCGTATCTACATCAGCGAGATCGTAAGCTGTCATGGTGTACCTTTAAGCATCATTTCAGACCGTGATGGTCGTTTCACTTCACGAACATGGCGAGCCGTACAAACCGCCTTGGGAACACGATTAGACCTCAGTACCGCTTTTCATCCTCAAACTGATGGACAATCTGAACGCACCATCCAAACACTTGAAGACATGCTTCGAGCATGTGTCATAGACTTCAAAGGGAATTGGGACGCTCATCTACCATTAGTTGAATTTTCGTACAACAATAGCTATCATTCAAGTATCGGCATGGCTCCTTTCGAAGCTTTATATGGTCGTAAGTGCCGATCTCCAGTATGTTGGCACGAAATTGGGGAATCACAG
The DNA here is from genome assembly GCA_947069175.1 of Scalesia atractyloides. Classification (NCBI taxonomy): domain Eukaryota; kingdom Viridiplantae; phylum Streptophyta; class Magnoliopsida; order Asterales; family Asteraceae; genus Scalesia; species Scalesia atractyloides. Next base: position 87,205,379 of record CAMTDV010000008.1, read on the forward strand.
ATCACCGGTCCAGAGTTAATTCAAGAAACAACCGACAAGGTCATACAAATTCGAAACAATCTTCTAGCGGCTCAAAGTCGTCAAAAGAGTTATGCAGACAAACGACGAAAGCCCTTGGAGTTTGACATTGGGGATCAAGTACTTTTAAAAGTATCACCGTGGAAGGGAGTGGTTCGTTTTGGCCAGAAGGGCAAGCTAGCACCACGCTACGTAGGACCTTTCAAGATACTCGAAAGAGTAGGTCCTGTAGCATACAAGCTTGACCTACCAGAAGAGCTCAACAGAATTCATCCCACATTCCACGTATCAAACTTGAAGAAGTGCCTCGCCGATGAAAACCTCCATATTCCTCTAGAAGACATTCAGATCGATGAATCTATGCACTTCATTGATAGACCAGTAGAAATCATGGACTTTGGAGAGAAGCGTTTAAGACGAAGTTGTATTCCAATTGTCAGGGTACGTTGGGAGTCAAAACGAGGACCCGAGTTTACTTGGGAACGTGAAGACTCAATGCGCGAAAAATACCCGCATCTTTTTCCTGTTACCACTACTACCTAAATTTCGGGACGAAATTTCTAAAAGTAGGAGATACTGTAACATTTGTCAAAAAACGGGTTTTCAAAACCCGCTTCGTTTATTAATCAAATATCTAGTTATAAATTTCGTTGCGTATTTATGGTTGATATTAATTTTAAACAATACATAATTAATAAATATATTAGAATTTAAAAACCATAATTCATAATTATTAATAAACCGTGAATAAAAAATAAAAAGGAGACGCCGGGTTTCGAACCCGGGTCACCCACAAATCCAAACACACAACACACCGCTCCGCCACACACCTTCTTTGTGAAAATACTGAAATAAATAATACTTTAGGTAAAACTAGAAAATCAAATCCGGTAATCAGCGCGCCAGAACTCGCAATCACCGGAAAATCCGGCAATCCACGATTTTGGCCATAATCCTTTTGACTGAACCGCATAAATTGATGTCGACGTCGGTTATAACCGTTGCCGGCAATCAATTTCAGTCATAACCGAAGGAATCTTCAAACGCGAACTTTGACTCCGATTCATACCCAATTCATCCAGTTCCTCCCTATAAATACCCACTTGAACACTCTGGAAATCCTTTCGCTCAGAACCACGATCATTTCCGAAGCTTTATTCATCCCAAAACACGTCGCCGGAGATATTCTGCATTCGCCGGACTTTCACCGGAAAACCGAGACTTACTTCAAATCGGTAAAATTCTCGACTCTTTTGTTTGTAATCCATTATTCGGCATATCTTAACTTTAATCATTCAACCAGAATCTGTATAATCAACTCACTGAAAATCCGAAGTCTCACTGTCGATCGGTATAATCAACTAAACCCTCTTGATATCTCTTGTTTAGAAACTTAATTGCACAACACACTGATCAAAACTGATAATCAATTCACTCAGCCGGAAGTCACCAATCAGATCCGACGACTCTTGCCGAAATCTGAGAAAACATTATGTTTTGGTACATTTTATTCCGTAATCTTCTTTATCTATTTCATTCCAACCAATTGTAAGTTTTGATGACAGATTTAAACAGAACAGTCGGACTTCACTGTTCTGTGTTTTTGTAAACGAAGAAGATGAAATTGAGTATGAGTATAAATATAATTAAAACTGGATATTCGAACGGGTTAGACGCACAATCCAGCGGTGGACTGTGTGCACACACAATACACACGTCCCGGGTTCGAATCGCACACGTACCGACTTTCAGAAATAAAACCAACATTTTTAAAAACTTAATCAGATCAAGTCACAGAATGTTTTAAAATAATATAATCCATAAGTTTAACATATTAGACACACAGCCCAACTGGTTGGGCTAGTGCGCACTCGAACCGAAGGACCCGAGTTTCGACTCCGGGTCCCTGCAACCGGTTCGGCCATATAAATCATTTTTAATAAAACCAAATAAGTTTAAAATTAATTAGTATATAAATATAATTAAAACAGAGAATATTTCGGGTTAGACACGTAGCTCAGTTGGTAGAGCTACGTATACGAGAGGTCCCGAGTTCGAACCTCACTCAGCGTATATAAAAACACAGTCCGAACCGGTCAACGGTCAACGGTAAAAAAATCAAATTTTTATTTCTTTTATTATTATTAATTAGAAAATTATTTAAAAATACTTAAATAAATTTTAAGTTAGAAATTCCTAAACTCACAAATAAATCTAAAAATCCATAAGATATGAATTAAAGTATTAATCTCAAATAAAATCATTTATTACCGAATCATTCGTTATTATTTAGTTATTTTTCCTCGTCGATCAAATCTAAAATTCGTGCGCATCCAACGTCTTCACAGAATGCACCCAATGTGAGTGAATCTCTATCAAATCCCCTGTTAATCACGTTTTGGGTGTATCATGTGTCGTTTAATTCTTTATTATATTAAACACTTGTGCATACATCATATCCGTGATCAATGTGTATCAAATGTTTGTGATTATATGTAGTTTGGATTTATCATTTTCAGTGCACGCATATCATTAGGCCATAGTTCCCTGGAGACGGTTGAGCATAGTGCTCATAAGATCGCTCCGTTTTGATTGAGCCTTGATCTCAATTCTTCATCATTATATCATTATTCATTCAATGGTTTGTGTTTGTTATTTATATATGTTTGCTCACATGTGATTATTGCACAAATTTTCCATATTAAATAAAACAAGAAATTTATAACAATGTTTTATCAAGGTTCACCTCGCCAATTTTGTTGACCCAAAATATCCCCCGTTTTACACATGATACAGGTGATCACAGCTGAGGCAAGAAACACATAGGAAGGCCTAGAAGAATAAACAGTTAAGTTTTGGATTATTTTACATAGTTTTCATTTCCTTGTAATTGTATGAATTTTTGATTTGGATTTTTTAATTGTAATTTGAATTTAATAAATATGAAACATTTTATTTATAACATCATGAGCTTTGGTGATAACCCAATTTAGTGCCCGACTCTTATCCGCTGCGGTCGGTGTGTGACAATTGGTATCAGAGCCATGACATAGGATATAGATAGGTTATTAGACCCTAGAGCCTATACTATAGTTGATTAAATTTTAAATTGTTTATGCGTTACATACAAATTATGATGGTTTTAATGCTTTATGTTATTTTTACACTCAAATTATGCAAGCATGTCACAAATACATGTATTATACAATCTCATCATAAATCATATCTCATAAATATCATATCCTGAGAGCAACACCTCACAATTCATGATTTTGCAATGATTTGTGTTTTCAAATCACATCAAAGTGATTGTCATGACGGGCACGAGTACGTAGCGAACGTCTGTCTAGCTGGCATTCGATAATCCAAAAAAAGGACCATTGCCTACCTGAGGACTAACTATGAAGTACGAAGGACTATGGCAAGCACGCTATACCAAACGTCGTGTAGCTAACCACTTGAGTTGTCTTGGTCTACACTGGACACCTCCTACCATACATCTCGCAATCATATTTTATGGTTTCATTCGGTGATGCGAGTGTTAACCGCCAACACATGTGAATCTACAGCCCAATGTCTGGGCCCACATGATACACAGGCGATGTAGGGACATTGGAGGCCCAAACATAGCAAACCAAGACATCCTATGATGTAGTTGCATATTGTTAGTGTTGTTATTTTTATCTTTTAACAACGACTATCCTAGACGTTCTTAAATCACAATCTTCCTATTATGTTCCTAGTAATGTCGTAGCAAAACTAAGGAAAATTTACCTGAATTTAGATTCTTCTTTTAATTTAATAACTTAGCCGTACACAAAAGTACTAAGTGCAGATAGCATTTACCGGAATGTCTCTAGTCTGGATTATGGCATAAGCTAACCAATTAAATACTAACGGTTTTATTTAAGTCATAGATTTAGACCGACTAGCGTGCTTGATCAAAACGTATAACGCTAGATTAAACGATGATTGGATAGAATGCAGTTTAATCCCAACAAGTACGTTGACTTGTGGAATATGGATAAACTATAAACATTCTGGATTTTAAGATAAAAATGATAAGGTTAAACCCGTTTCGGTTAATTTTTGTAAACTTGTTACATATACTTAACCGTACGCATATCAACGATAACGGGTAACCGGATAAGTCATGGACAAGTTCTATATGCCATTATATTTTGAATAAGTTGTAATATCAGTAGGATATAAACTTTTATGCCCGTTATGGTTTTAAAATGAAAGTATGTCTCATAAGGGCGTTGTGATAATTTCATACCGTATACAAGGAACTTCAATATAATTTATTGTTATAACTATAAGTATTCTGGAAAAATAATTTATTTATGATATAATATCAGTAGGGTATTAACTTTATGTGTAATTTATCTTTTATGACCAAACTATGCACCGAAGGGGCATTTTGGTCATTTTACACAAAGTTTATAAATTATTTGGGATTCTAAGTTTATAACATGTACCTACTGTAAAAATATTTAAAATAATTTTAAAATCAGTAGGTAATAAGTATTGGTCAAATAATATGGTTTAAAACCATACTATGCATCGAAACGGCGCTTATGTCGTAAAATGACATTTATTCGCGAAGAATAATGAAAAATGATGTTAAGATCAGATTAAAATGTCTTAGATATGTTATTTAATATAACATATCAGTAGCTAAAAGGTTTACCTTGAAAAGATTTGATTAAAACCATTTTATGAGCCACAAGGGCTAAATCGTTCATTTATCTACATAATTCAAGGACCTGCTTGTAAACTCATTATATAATCTGGTTTGACATCCTAAATAATCCTACTTATAATATTATATCAGTAGGAAACTTATTTTCAAGTTCATTATCATTAAAACCTTGTTAGCAAAAATGCTTTAGTAAAAATGGCATAATTATGGAACTTGCGCATAAACTCAGATTCTGAATATGATCATGTAATATAACCTCAGAGGGTTATGCAACATTATATTACGATCATAATGCAACTTTAGATCAGTACCTAACTGATCTAAATCGGGTCAGAATCGAAAGTCAAAGCAGAAGTCAAACTTTGCGACTTTCAGTTGCGAACCGACCCTAGAACTGAAATTGCCGAGCCGAAATGTTCTTACTGTTCTAATAATTATTACCAACTTGTTTAAGTTTCAAAACAGGTTTCATAACATATATGCGCTCAAATTATATCATTTCTGAAAAATGGCTTGTTATTTTTCATATAATAACTTTGACCCGTCAATTGGTCTAGCAAATGTGATCTTCAGGAGGTGCCCTTTATAGGGACTAACACCTACTTTGTTACGCTCACTTAGCCATGTTCGTTACGAACAATGGCTGGACCATAATGGTCTTAACCGAAAGTCAAGGCATTTTCCGTAAAACGCTTGACTTTTGGCTATAAAAGCCTATAAACAAAAATGCAAGAGCAAGGAACACTTACAAGAGGTTCCTAGAATGCAAGAGAACTAAGTTGGATGCTCCTTTCAGTTAGGAACTTCCAGAGGAGGGAGAAGAGTTGAAAATGAGAAAGGTGCAAGTTGAAATGGTGAACTTGAGCACCTATTTATAGTTGGGGAACTCAAAGGAGGTGATGCCAGGTGTTTAGAGGTGTAAGAGGGAGCTTACAAGTGTCTTAAAATGTGGCATAGCTGTTTGGGAAGCCATGGTTTCGAGAAAATGGTTTTTGGCACTTATGTGTGGAGGCCAAGCAAACTTTCTGCAGACACAGGCCTCTCGCGCCCCGCGAGCGCCCCATGTCAGATTTCTAATTTTGTCACATTTAGCCCCTCAACCATTTAAACCCTCCAAAGACCTTTTAAAAACACCCTTTTGGCATATTTAGGGTAAAATAAAAACTTAGACAACTTGTGAGAACTTAGAAAACTCGGCCTTACGAAAAGTTTTTTTCAAAAAATTTACCAAAAATTCTAAAAAAATCAACTTTCCTAAAAAACTAGTTTTTTTTTTCATTTACGGCAACCGTAAATGCTGTAAAAATTGATTTCATGCGTATGTCATCAACTTTTTACAGCTGCTGTAAGGGGCCGAAAAACACTAGTATGAATTTTTTTTGTATGGCAGTCCTTTTATACATTTTAATCTAGGGGTGTGAAAAAAATAGGGGCCCAACTCGCATAGTAATGCCGAGTTCTCTAAGTTCTCACAACTCGAGTGGGTTTTCCCATGATCTTGATCATATATATATATATATATATATACACACACACATGAATAGTAGTTTCTCTTTTATAAGTGGCATTCCCGCACGCTTTGTTTCAGGGCTCTTGGTCATTATCGGTCTGGTTCATTACAGTGTCCAACGATATCGACGCTCTGCATAGCAATCGATGCCAATCAACCTGTTTTTACATAGATTGAAATCCCATAAAAACAAATTATAGTATCGATACCGATGTTGTTTGGTCGGTATTGTACAGAGACTCGATATAGCTTACGATACCAAAAAAATACTTTATTGCGAATATTACAATATGTTAAATGAATTTTATACCGCCACGTCGAGAATTTATAAAAACGAATACGGTACCGTTACCGATGTTATTTGGTCAGTATATATGTTCGGTTCGTGATGATAAATAAAGTCAACTTTATATGACTCGTTTGAATACCAATGTTGTTTGATCGGTATATGTTCAGTTTGTGATGAAAAAAATAATCAACTATATCTGACCCATTCGAGTAGAACTTTTATCAAATCGTACATAATAATAGGCACATGGTGACGTTAATAATAAAAAACTATATCAATGTTATATGGTACCGATATCATTTTGTTAGGACAATATTAGTAATATTAAAGAAAGAAAATCATTAAAAGTTAAAATTAAAGAAATATGTTTAAGGTTAAAAATAAATCTAATAATAATAATAATAATAATATATTTTAATATTGAAATGATAAAATATAAAAAAAATATATATATATATATAATTATAAAACTAATTAAAATGACTAATTCATGGAAAAAAACTATATGTATTAAAATCAAATAACTATTCTTATTCACTTTCCAAAGGTATATATCATATCAATATAAATAAATAGTTTTTTTTAAAGTTAAAATTAAAAAATATGTCTAAAGTTAAAAATAAATATAATAATAATAATATATTTTAATATTAAAATAATAAAAATATAAAAAAAACTATATATATAAATTATGAATGACTATTCACAGAAAAAAAAACTAATATATATTAAAATCAAATAACTGTTAATACTCACTTTCCAATGATATATATCATATCAATATTAATAAATAGTGTTTAATATTATTATTATTATTTAAATATTATACTAGATTATTTATATATTTATATTTATAGTTATCTTTATACATACTTTCATATTTACTTTTGACCTTTAACATATTTTGATTTTTAACTTTTATATTTAATTTAATAATATTCAATTTTTGAACATTATAGCTACCCTCTAAACAATATTGGTACCAGTACCATATAATATTGGTTTACATTTTTATATAAAATGATGTCGATTACCATTACCATTTTTATTAATATAATATAACATTTAATAAAATTTTGAATATACCGTCATCATGTGTTTATTATTATGTACGATTCGGTAAATGTTCTTTTGGACATGTCATATATGGTTGATTTTTATCGCCCAAAACCGAACATGTACTGAACAAACAAATCAGTACCAATATCGTATTCATTTCTATTAATTTTCTCTACTTGACGACATAAAATTCGTTGAATATAGAGTTATATTCGGAATAAAGTCTTTTTTGTTATCCAAAGCTATATTGAGCAAACCGAACCAATACAGACCAAATAACATCGGTTCTTGTATGGGGATTCATTTTTATGGTTTTCAATCGTACTGATATTGTATTGAACTGAACCGATAATGACCGAAAGCTCGTCGCGAAGCACTGGGAAATCCCACTAGTTTTTATAAAAGAGTAAACTACAATTTGCGTCACTGAACAAAGGTCTCGTTGTCAACTTGAGTTCCCATTATGAAAATTTTGACCAATGTTTCCCTACTGTTTAAAACTCGCTAATCTGAGTCCCTGCCTTTAGTTTCTGTTAGTTTGATCGTTAAGTCAAATGACATTTTGGTAATCCTACAATATTTATAAAAAACAAAAAACTAAAACATGAACATTCAAGCAACTGCCCTGATACATATTTAATCTTCATAAATATGAACATGAACTTTCATAATCAAACTTCAAATTATGTGTTATTAACATAAACTTTTAAACAATTCATTAAATAAATTCATTATTCAAGAACATTTAATCAAGAACACTTAAGAATATTAACATGAACATTCATACACAATATGAATTAATCTAAATATGAACATTCATCATCTTCAAGAACTAACAACATTCAAAATCTGGACACATCTTAATCATCCATCTTCGTTTTCCAAGATCTTAACATATCTTCAATAACTTAACACATCTTCAATAACTTAACGCATCATCAAATCTTCAAGATTCTTCATGAACTAAAACATGAACATCATCAAATCTTCATGAATAAGAACAAACACACATTCAAAAACAAAACCTAAATCCTAAATATCATTACATAAGATGGTATCAAAATCTCATATTCAAAAACAAAATCATGAACAAGACCATTTCAGACTCAAAATAAAAAACAAAATGATGAACAAAATAAAAAAAACAAACCTAAATCCTAAATAACATTGATATATGTTAAATTATACATGTTTTAGTCCCCATTTTACGCGTTTTTGACTAAAACTTCAACATTTAGATACTTAATTAGGTGCTTTTGGATTTTCAGGTCTTAAACGGCGTACCAAAGACAAAGTTGGAGAAAAAAGAGGAATTTTCAGGCATTTCGTATGAAATCTCCACATTCTGTTGAAGTTACATATCATGCACGGTCGTGCACTCCACTTGCACGACCGTACAATGTCACACCCCGACCCGCAGCGGAAAAGGTGATCGGGGCATGATTGGGTTATCATCAAAGCTCATGACATTTATTATGCGTTTCATATTCATTAATACAATTTAATGGAAATTTACAATAAAGATTACAACATGTTCTAACTATCAATCTAAGCTTCTTTGTTCCCTTCTAAGGCATTTCCTATGTTTTCCTCGCTTCAACCTGTTCACCTGTATCATGTGTAAAAGGGTTTTTGGATCAACATAAAGTTGGCGAGTGAATCCTATGGAAAACATTTGAACAAGTTTATCCAATTGATTATAAATAATGTGCATAACCACATATGAGTAAATGTAGATGTAAATTTATTCACACAACACATAATATTAAAAATTGCACACACATACATCAAATGATTGTTTTGAGGCACGCGTTGTTCGACTCGTCTCCCAGGAGGAACTGATGGGCCTAATGATGAGTTTTGAGGCACGCGTTGTTCATACGAACTGATGGGCCTAATGAATGAGTTTTGAGGCACGCGTTGTTCTACGAACTGATGGGCCTAATGAATGAGTTTTAAGGCACGCGTTGCTCAACTCGTCTCCCACGAGGAACTGATGGGCCTAAATAATTTGCATACAACTTGACAATATGTAATACATCACAACCAACAATATTTACATTCTAGTTTAAATCATATAATGGTATAGCACGAGTTTGCATAAGAGAATTAGTTTAAGCGACACATGATACACCCCAAAACATGAATAAAAAGGGAAATTTGTAAGAATTCACTCACAGTGGGTGCGTTCGGTTGATGATGTTGAATGCACGCGAAGTGGTTTTAACCACGAGTGAGATCAACCTAGATAAATCGCATTATGGTTTGGTAAGTAAACGGATTTTATTAATCTATTTTAGTAGGATTGTTGGGTGTATTTTTGTGAGTTAAGGCTATTTTCTAACCTTAAAAATGTCATTTTTAAGTATTTTTAATTGATTTTTAATTAAAATAAATAAATAAAAATTATAAAAAAAATTGACTTTTTTTGACCATTGACCGTTGACTTTGACCGTTGACTTTGACCGGTTCGAATGCATATTGTTGTGCGCTGAGTGAGGCTCGAACTCGAGACCTCCCGTACGCGTGCACGCAGCTCTACCAACTGAGCTACGTGTCTAACCCGTCATATATCTGATTTTAATTATATATATATATATATTAATTAGATTTAAACAGAAATCCTTTATTTTAAAAACAATTTTTAATCCAGAGAATCGGTGCGCTCCACAGGTCTCGAACCCGGGACCTGTGGGTTGTGTAACACACAGTCCACCGCTGGACTGTGTGTTTAACATGTTATATATTCCAATTTTTATTATACTTAAATACAAACTATTTGTTTTCATTTCTGACTTATTTAAAAAGGTAAAATAATTGTCCGGGTCGATGCAGAAGACCGGACTCGAACTCGTGACCTGAGATATAAACATACACACAGTCCACCACTAGACTGTGTGTCTAACTTGGTTATTATTCCGGTTATTAATATACTTAACATATACATAAAATCAATCCGGTTCAGTTAACAAAAAAAAGAATTTTTATTAAGGCAGCGTGTGTGGAAACAATATTCGAACTCGAGACCTTTGCGTTAAATGTGCACACAGTCCACCGCTGGACTGTGTGTCTAACCCGATAAATAACTTGATTTTAATTATACTTATATGTTTACCGAACTTCATCTTCTTCGTTGTGTTATAACCAGAAGTGACGACTGACTGGTTCGAAGTGTTGATTCAGGTTCCTTTAGCGTTTTATGATTAATTACAGATGAGATAAAAATAAAAAAGAAAGGAAATTAGGCGTGAAAAGTACCGACTGGCTTTCCTCTGTTTTCCGGCAGAACTCCGGCGACAGCAATCTCTTCCGGCGACGAGTGTCTTGCAGCAGAGAATCTTCAGAAAGCTTACAAAGGGTGTGGGTGACTTCGGTATAAGTTTAGGGGGTTCAGTAAAGCTCAGAGATTAAGGACTCGGTTTTCCGGCGACGTACAGAATATTTCCGGCGAGTGAGTTTTCGCCGAGAAAGGGTGCGATTTGAGAGTGAAAGGTTTCTGGTGAGTTGTGGGTGAATTTATAGGGTAGTATCGAGATGTATGGGGTCTGAATTCGGTCTTAATTCGAAGTCAGCCGTTCTCCGGCGGTTACGACTGATGTCGCGGGTTCAGACGTCGGTTATAACCGTCGTGGGAGTTAATTCTTCGGTTGACTTGAGCGGAAACGTAAATTATCGGCGAAGTCGTCGGGATTTCCGACGACTGCTATTTGGGCGCAAATTGACTGAATTTTGACTTCCGCACTTTATTATTTGAATTAATTGATTCCTTTTATTATCAGAAAATCAAAGTGGCGGAGCGGTTGATTGGCTGGGTGATAAGTTGTTGTTGAACCGGTACAGACCCGGGTTCGAAACCCGGCAGAAACAAAACATTTTTATTTTGCGATTTTTAACAGTTTTTCAAAAACTAATTATATAACCCCGTATAATAATTGATTATATATCGTTTAAAATTATTTTGGGCATTTAATTCGCAACGAAAATTTTAACTGACTGTTCGGTTGATAAACGGAGCGGTTTGGTAAATCCGTTTTTGACGGATGTTACATATAAGACACGAGACACCGGAAGCATTGGCGGTGCACATGGCAGTGCAACTAACTTCTCGGTCACACACGACCGTGCATCCATGTGCACCCCCATGCACTACCTGATTCTTGAAGAAACAGACTGATTTCAAAGAGATGCACGTCTGTGCACCTCACATGCACGGTCGTGCGCATGGTTCGACTTTGCTGCCAATCAGTCATTTGTCTGGCCCATACCCTGCAGCTGACCTCATGATTACACTTGCCGTTGCACGGGCGTGCACTTTGTGTTCACGGTCGTGCACTTTTAAAAGCCCTATAAAACATAGCAGACACAATCTGGTCAATTATTGGACATTTTCCCTATATTCTGGGCGATTTCTAGGGTTCGAAAGCAGCCTCTTTTGGTCGATTTCAAGCCTCTAAGTTGCAAGAAATCAAATCCTTGCTTGTTTATGGTTTGAATCTTTGTTCTTTTCATAACCTGTGAGCACATTTTAAGCATTGAGTTGATGTTATATGTATTATTGTAGCCTTTGGGCAAAAACACTAGTTTACTTGTTTTATGAACAATCTTTAGTATGTTAATCTTGTTTGTATGAAACTATGGTACTTTTTCATGTTTGAATCTTGATGATCATATGACAAACATGTTTTCTTAATATTGGATTCTTGATTATAGTTAGTTATCATGGATGATTAATGAATGTTTAATTGAGATATGTTGAAAAACCCTTGAATAAGCACTTGTTAGTAGGCTATTAATTTGTTAATATGTTTACACCATGAAACTAGAAATGGGTATTGGTTTAATAAAAGATAAATCTGATTATAATAAGAATATTTTCTTACACGTAAGGGCTTTAACAGGTTAGATGGTGTCATTACGAGTTCTTGACATAGTTCATAATTTTTGTTTAATGATTTTGGTTGAAATTGCTATCTTAGTAGATATGTGTTCAAGATTTGCAAAATGGAATACTTTGTGATATGATCTACTTTATGCTTGTCTCGGTGGTTGTATTTTGATTCGATATTGCTGTGATATCCCACATCGGTTGTGAAGGGGAACAAAGTCTTTATTATAAGGGGTTGGATACCTTCACCATCATGACGCGTTATAAAACCATGAGGGCAGGCACTGAGGGCGTGCTGGATGCCAAAGCGGACAATATCGTTGTGCGCTTACGCTGGGTTGTTACAGATGGTATCAGAGCTAGGGCCGGACCGTGGTGCCAGGTCCTGCGAGGACGCTGGACCCTCTAAGGGGGTGGATTGTGATATCCCACATCGGTTGTGAAGGGGAACACATGCTTCATTATAAGGGGTTGGATACCTTCACCATCATGACGCGTTTTAAAACCGTGAGGGCAGGCGCTAAGGGCGTGCTGGCTATCAAAGCGGACAATATCATGGTGCGGTTACGCTGGGCTGTTACAATTGCTTTCCTTTAATGAGTGAGGTTAGAAAACTCTTAACGGATGACTAACTTATTTTTAGAAGTTTGGCATGAAAATATATCGATAGCTCGCTAACGAATGATTTTAGGTGGTTAAAGTGTGTTTATCGCGTTAACTCTTCGAAGGATTATCATGTTAGGATTCCCGAAAGAGATACTAATTGTCTACATAATTGGAAGATTGATCAAGTGCCTCCGTGACATGTCTGATTTGGTTAACATGCTTAGGTTGTTTATAAAATAAGATAATATATATTTTTTGCATTTGGAGTCTTTTATGTTTCAAAATATATATTTTAGATAATTTTACTTAAAAAACTCAGTCATCTATCTTTTTACCGGTAAACCAATGATAACGGTTAGTACTTATGTGTCCGCCCGCGTCCATGGATCGACATTTGGTTCTTACCTATACTTTACTACATATATGATAGGGTACCCTTGTCCTTTTTGTGTGTGTTTTAATGTTGAGGTATAAATCATTTTTATAAATACTAAAACCGAGTTCGTATGTAAAATTCATTGTAAAATTATGTATATATACGCACACGTCAAACATCTGTCACCACTAACACCGCCTTACACTGCCACCTCCCCTAACACCGCCGCCCTCGCCTGCCCGCAACACTAATCCGGATTTCTTGTTGTTGTTGTTTGAAGATTAAGATGATGTTGATGATGATGATGGTGATGATGAGAATGATGATGTTGATGATGATGTAGGTTTCTTGTTGTTTGAAGATGATGATGAAGGTAGAGAGAGATAGAGAAGTCTGAGATCCGAGATGTAGAGAGAAATGGATAGAGAGCTGGGGGTATTTAACCAAGAGCAAAATGAAAATTCCAGATGAATTTAACGATTAAACTAACAGAACGGACTTAAATTAGATCGAGTTTCAAAAAACATGAATTCGTTCGTCAAAATTTTCAAAATGAGAACTCGAGTTGACAGCGGACCCTTTTTTTAAGGACGCAAATTACAATTTAGTCTTTATAAAATAAATTGATCGAAAAACAAAGGGGGAACAACAATGCATGCTTTTATCACATAGCATTATTGTTTTATTAAGGGAAATAAGAACCTTTGAAACTAGGTATATTGTTTTGTTTTTAAAGATGTATTGGGTCGGTTTAGTAGCAACCAATCTGTTAGAATAGCACAATGAAAATAATTTACTTGCATTAGTGGTTTAGATATTTAATCCTTTATATATTCGCTTAATGTTTTAGTAAGTGTGAATGATATGTGGGTTTAAGTAGCAAACTCATACTAGATCGTGGTATATTGAATTTGACTTCATATACTATATGTGAATATAGTGTTGCAATGGAATTTTACACATAAATGTCAAAATGTTCTAAGCGGTTATAAGTCTCATGGGTCTAAAAAAATTGATATGACAGTCTTATAGGATTTTATTAGGTCTTGAACCTCGGGGATATATCTTTTATAGTAACTGGGTTCACTTTTTATAAAATATAATCATAATACACAATAACGAGACTCTCGTTATTCGTAGGAAATACATAGTACAATACCGGTTTCAATAACTAAATAAAAAGAATATAAAATATAATTATATATACCAATCTTGATTCAAGCCGCATCTTTGGTGGGTCCTTCACGCACACTTGATAGCATCCTAGACTCGAGTATTTATCATCTTGAGTATTGAAAATATTCATTGACTACAACAAAGAGCACACTAAAATATTGACGATTTTGGTTGAGACACGTGTTCAACACGCTTCTCTTAAAACAGATTTCGCGCCTATACTAAAGACAACATGATTGTTTCCTAGGGTACAATAACGGAAGCAGTATGTACTGTCGAATATGGCTCACGCGCCCGAGATTACACCGGGTAATTGTAGTGTTTGTACTTATGGAACAAATAAGGATGTGATGGTGGTGGAAAACAAATAGAGAGTACTTAACTCTCTAGTTGGTCTTCAAGTGTTCATTCTCCTTCTACTATATTCATGTATCAAGCAATACAATATTCTTATAGTCGCAAAAATAAGCACATAGCCTACTAATTGTACAAAAGTTAAGGATTAGTGAAAGGTTTCACTTAATTAGTCACTTAATTAGAGATTTAAAAAACTCTAATAAAACTAATTAAATGTCATCAAGAAGCTCTGGTCAAAAGTTTCTCTTTTATTCACCACATAAAAGTTCTAATTAATATTTATAATATCATTAAATTATAAATATATTATATCCATCCACCAAATTTCCAACATTTTTATCATAAATAGTATAAAAACCCTTACACATTCTTAGTCAATGGAATATCTCATATATATAGAACTATTGCTCAAAATTGGAAATAGCATAAATTAGTAGTAAATGTCTTAATTCAAGTTGTATGTTAGGAAATGCAGGCTTGAGCGTGTAATAAGCCCAAACGGGTATGCCATACATTGAGATTAGGGGGCATATGCCCAACATTTTGAGGTATGCTGAACTATACTCGAAAAGTGAAAAATGGAGGAGGCGTATGTAACGCCGGGAGAATGGAGGTTGTCAAAATCTGTGGAGTTTGTCTTATGCTTAGACAGGTAGCTTATGAAAATTCATCTTAAGCATATTGAAGAAATACTAAGTAACACTAGGTTAACTCAGCTAATTTGTCTCGTGAATGTCAGTCGACCTCTTTTCTTTTCTTGCCAATAGACTTGATTCCTGCTTACGATCCTGCAGAACGAACAACATCGGCAAACTCATTACAAGGAGGAGAGGGGGTTCCCATTGTAACCATCATATGGCATGAGAATAAGTAATCGCTTTGAGAATATAAGTGTGTATATAAAGTGAGAGAGTGAGAAATCGATCCTTAAACCTGAAGCATCCTCTTTGGTATAAGAGAAGGGACACTCTAGGCTAAGTACCCTAGCCCTGATCAACCATCACTCGCCACCTCAAAAAGTGCTCAAAATGCTCATTAACTAGTAAGTGGTGACGACGCTTACCCTAGCCTTAAACATATACCCTTTGAACCATGGACCCCACTATTTTACCCACCAACCAATCACACATACTTTTAATCTTAACTCATCAAAAACCCAACCCTCATCCCCTTACCCGTAGCTAGTAGAAGAACCCGCTTAACTACTTGGTGGAAGGTACTCGCGTTGTGTTGACACCCTTGTGGCACGGTTGAAAGCCGGTGAAGATACCCGCATAGGTGCCCCGTCCCTCGCAAATCCCTGTAGTAGTCTTCTAAAGAAATCCTCTTTGGTATAAAGATTAGTATTAACATCTTATGTATAATCTTAAATGGCATCAGGCATAAATTATGTTTTATTAATATAATTCGAAAATATAATCCGAGGTTGTGTTCGCAAAGCATTTTATATAAAATGTTAAATCATAAGGTGTTACAGAATTGACTGATTACATACATGTAATAAGACGGATTACATAAATGTAATTTCGGGAGATTATATAAATGTAATACTGATGATTACATATTTAACATCATGAATATTTGCAACACTAATGTAAGAGATCGAAATCATTGCTCTTAATCATTGGTTCATAATTTTAAATATTATATTTGTATATATGCACATGTTCATCCTATACACATACAATATATCAAACTAGTTCTTTTACCTATATACATGGGCAAACCTACCCACTAGTGTGAGTGGGCGGTCACACTTCTAGACAAAAAAAAATTAGGGTCAAATTTCGTACAAAATCTAGACTGCACCCCTTGAAGATTTTCAACCACACTTCTTGAAAATTTTCAACCGTCTCCTTAGAAAAAAACTTATGAATTATAAAAAAAATTGTAAACACTGATTTTTATTTAAATATAAAATAGTTTATATTCTTTAACCACTTTATTTAACAATTTAACTCAATAACTTTCACTCAACAATTTAGCCATTAGCTTAATAAACATTTCATTGAAACTCAAGCGCAATTAACCTAACTCAATTAAATTTGAAGTTAAATAAAATAACCCAACCCAACCACCCCTTCCAATTCATTCTCCCGCTCTCCCTCTTCTGATCACGCAACAACCAACGCACGAAAGCAGTCAACACGCATGATGGCAGCAGCTGTATTCTAACCAGAAAAGCTAGATTCCAGCCACCCCACCACCCGAAATTCAAAATTTAACGAGGTACCTTCGTTTTTTTTATTTTTTTTGTTGTTGCACGTGGTTTTGTTAGGAAAAATAGACTTATAGAGGTGTTAAAACGGTTTGAAATTTTATGTGTTTTGATGTATTTTTTTGTTGTTCTATTCATAGCATGATTTTGTTGTTTTGATTTTTTTTGTTGTTCTAGACTTTACTATGGCTTGAAAATTATGTACTATAGTTGAATATGATTGTTTATTTTGTTTCAGTGTTTAGTGTTTTTGTGAACTTATGGATCAATTTATATGTGATAGTAATTCTCCCTATGGAAGTTTTAGCGAGATTTCTCAAGAGGAATCATTAGGAAAGTAGCTCTATATGATGTTTTGTATAGATTTCAAAAAATAAAAATCCGTAGGGCACAACTTTAAACATGTTTGTAATGACGTTTGACATGTTTTTGATGATTATATAAATTTTAGTTTGATGTTCCTTTGTTTTACATGACCCGACCCGATTCCACCTGATATGAAATGAATTCTTTTATATACGTAGGGGACTAAAATCTTTAAAAATATTCTACACTCTTATAAAAAAAATTCCTAAATCCACCACTATACATATATACTACACGTTTGTAGTTCATATAAATAATCATACAACTCTTTACATACATAAGAGGTTTATATCTATATTAGTTTATTTTATTTCTGAGTTTTTGGAAACAGAAGAGAGTTACACTTATATCTAAATGCTTTATTTTGTTTTCAACATGTTTCATATTATAAAAAAAAGTATTTGATTTGTTATACATGTTTATATCCCGCGTGTATAAACATTTATAGACAATGAGGGTGTAAGGGACGTATGCGGGGAAATGGAGAGCAGAGAAGTTTTGTCGTGAGTGGAGGGTGCCGCCGTGGGGAGATGCCGCGCAGGGAAGGGGTTTGACAGTGAACACTTGCCGCAACGAGGAAGAGGTTGGGGAAGATAGGGAGAGGGTGTAAAGGTGGGGACCACTAGTCTTGAAACCAATTATACATTTTTTTATTTCTTCTTTTAATGGTTTAGAGAGAAATGACCCCTTATGCTTTTAGATAAAAAAGAAAAATGAGAAAGAAAATAACATGACATATTATAATGAGTAAATTGCACAAAACATCCTTTATGTTTCCTCAAACTTGCAGGTTCCAGCCTTAATGTTTAAAAGTTGCTAAAAAACAGCCTTTAAGTTTATTTTTGTTGCGGGTTCAATCCTTTACAGCTAACCACGTTATTTTCTCTAGTTAAGTTCCCTCACATGCATAACATGTGAGGGTATATTCGTCATTTTGTCACACACATAAATTACATTCACCATTCACTTCACAAGCTCCGAGATCCACCCAACATCCGGGTTAGAACTTTCTTCCGCACTCGGGTCAATCCGACCCAACCCATTCTCCTTACCCAGCTTCTCAAACATCTTCACCCTCAAATCCCTACCGGATTCAACTCTTTCCATAATCGGTTCCTCCTCCACACACCCTTCATCCCAGATCTCAAACCCTAAACCCCGTCGCACCACGGGTCGGGTCGGAGTCGACGGCAGACTATACAACCCGGATCCAGGAGAAGAAGAACCAAGCCGACCCATTTGCATACTCCACGGAGAACCCGTACCCGTACCCAAGGGTGTGGAGGCTTTTGTAAGCTGCAAACGCCGGAGAGAAGTTAACATATCACTCACCGACACCGACCCAAGTGACCGGCTAAGAGTTCCGGCCACCGGAGACATCGGCGGCGACTCCGACGCTGGTGTAGAAGACTTCGACAACGAGGAAAACAACGTAGGAAACCCAGAATCAGCATGTGGGCTCAGAACCCGAAGCTGCTCCGGCGTGTGTGCGAAAAAAGTTCTAACCCGGATGTGGGGTGGATCTCGGAGCGTACAGCGCGTTGAGTCCGGAAAACGAGCACCCCATTTTCTACACCTGTCAATGACGATGCTCTCTGTTGTGAAACCCCTTCTCTCTCTCACACACACAGACACTTCTCTCTCTCTAGATTGGAATGAGTGATGCAGCAGATCTACTGCTGGTGCTAGCTAGTATTGTATTGGATCCGGTGTTTCTCTCTCTAGAAATATGAGAGATTTGGAATGTGATTGGGAAATTGTGTGAATCTTAAACAATTGTGAACATGGACGGTGGCCGGATCTCAAATTATTAAAAGAGTTTGAAGATAAAGAAAGTGGAGAGAGATAAAAAGACGGTTTTACCCTCACATGCTATGCATGTGAGGCCATTTAACATGGATTAGTAACTGGGTTAGTGATAAAGGATGAAACCTGCAACAAAATTAATCTTAAAGGCTTGTTTTGGCAACTTTTAAAGATTAAGGCTGAAACCAGCAAGATTGGTGAAACTTAAAGGACGTTTTGTACAATTTACTCTATTATAATTGGATGAGATATTATAATTGGATGAGTAAAATTCTCTACCCTAAAATTCTCTGCCCCTACCTCATGAGAGGTGCACTCTTTTCAGAGTACATGCATTAAAGTCGAGAAGGGAATAAAAGATACTCTAAACTACCCAAAAAAAACGAAACAAAAACGTAATTTGTTGGGACCATTATTTTTAAAATTTCAACGATTTAAAGATTTATTAATTTATTATATTGAACTCATGATCATGGAACTACATAAACAAAACATGAGTTAAAATGTTAAAACTTACTAATTATTTAATTACTTAGTTACCCTCATCCACATCTTCTTGATTATTGAGAAGATTTAGATATTCATCATAAAGGCTCTCAAACATCAAACTTTCATCATCTTTTGCAAGAATTATATCTCCATCGTCCATTAGGAAACACTCATCTTGCTGACCGTTGATCATTGTGCTTGTACCTTCTACCTCCAAAAATTGCGTCCAGTTTGACCATGCAAAGTCAAAGTCAGAATCTACAAAGTCAAATGTACAAGTAGATGATGCACCACTCTCATTCTTGCTTGAGGTTGAAGATGACACCGATGAGGAAGAAGTAGGATCAGAATCATGAACTTTGACTTTCGTTGACTTTTCTTCACTTGTGGTATCTGGTTTCTGATCGTCCATTTTTCTCTTCTTTTTTACCTTTTTGGTTTTTGATGGTTTCGCGTGGTGGGTGCCCGTGGTTTCAATCGCTTTCCGGAGGTGAGCATTCCAGTGGTTCTTGATTTCGTTATCGGTTCGACCAGGAAGCTCGGTGGCGATGAGGGACCAGCGGTTACCATGTACGGACCGTAGCCGGATTATGATGTCGTTCTCTTCGGAGGTGAAGTTTCCTCTCTTAATACCTGGACGAAGATAATTCATCCATCGCAACCTACAACTCTTTCCGCATCTAAGTAACCCTAAATTTCATAAATAAATATAGTATATATATTAAGTAACATAAACACTATAAAAAAACCAAGCTAAAAGGAAATATCTTACTCATAAAGTAGGATTTGAAAGGATAAGATAAAGCAAAAAAGCTTACCTCTATCTCAAAAAACGTTTATAAAACAGACTAACCTACGCAACCGATTCAGAAAGAGATCAATTACAAACCACTCCCTCATGTAAAAACAATAAATTAAATTATGATCAGACGTTTATTTAATTATCGGTTGATGTTACATATTGACTTTAAAGATACTAAACTATAAAATAAATGTTTGGTTATAATTTACTTTATTTAGTTTTAGTTTGCAATTGATCTCTCTCCTAACTGATTCTAAACCAAATTAATCAAGGTAACTGAATTGAACTGAACCAAACCAGAAACCAATATTTAGTTTTGCATCTTTCAAAACCCTAAAAACTGAACATTCCGTTTTTGTTCTGTTTGAGGCAAAAATCGACCCTTGCACACCCTCTAACAAAAAGACCATATAGGACCTTATAACAACATACGTACCAGCTTTAGAAGGTAATGCTCGCCATTGACCTTCACCGTGAGTTTGAATGTAATTGATGAGGAGTTTGTCTTCCTCAAAGGACCATGCACCTCTGTGTAAACCCACCTTTGAACAGCATGGTGTTCTTCCCATGGTGGTGGTAGCCGCCGGCGGTGACCGGTGGCCGGTGGCGGAGTTTAGTGAAGACTGAAGAGAGAGATGAGGAGGATGTGTGTTGTAAGCTTGTGTTACGTACCCTTTTTAAATGGTTTTTTTTCTTGAATACTTTGCACGTTTTTTTTTCTTGTCTGACTACTTATCTAATAATATAATTTTTATTTTTATTATTTAATTTCGAGTTATACGTATGATTGGTACATGATAATGATATAACAAAATATAAGTACGTTGCCTATATTACAAAAAATTACCTGTTTAAATTCGTTATGATAATGATATATCAAAGTATAAGTACGTTGCCTGTATTGCAAAAATGAACTATGTTTTTACAGTTGAAAAATCTATACAGATAATTTGTTGACATTTTTTTCACGTTGAAGCATCTTTTCTTTATAAATACAAAAGAAAAATTAGTGTACTCATTAGAGACTTTATAATAAAAATCCAAATATTAATAAAAGAATGCAATTAATGTCATGTGTCATTTTTATTTTAACCTGAATTTTTTTATTTTTATTTTATTTTTAATTTTTAATAATTAACTAATATATGGTTATCCTTATCTATATCGTTTATCTATATCCTGATTATTATAATTATAATAAATGGTTGTAACCTAACGATAGATCCGTGTATAAAAAAATTAAACTTAATGGATCTGACAAATAATGGACAAATTAGGTATCATAAATGATGAATTTCATAAGTTTTATCCTTATTAAACTCCAATTCTGTTTTTATATAATACTTTTTAGTTATTATGTTTCTGTTCATAGGGTTATTATTATTATTATTATTATTATTATTATTATTATTATTATTATTATTATTATTATTATTGTTATAATAAAAATAAATTCTTCAAGCTACTAAGGATCTATATATATATATATGGGAAGATTAATTTGAGAAGAAATTTAATGTGAGAAGAAAAAGAAGAAATGACATAATGGTAAAACATTAATTAATTTATAACTCCTCTCATTAATTATGTTATCTCTCCTTAATAAATCAAAAACATTTTATCCTACACATTTCAAAATTTATCCTATATATGTCTTATATTTACCGGAATTTACATTATACACATATAAATTTACCCTACACATTTTAAAATTTATCCTACACATACTAAAATTTATCCTACACGTGTCAAAAAATGTCCTACACCATAAATTATTTATCTTGAAAGGGTATATGAAAAAAATGAGTTACAAGTTTAATTAATTAGCTAATTAATAATAGATTTACTTATATGCTCTTTTTTCATAACATTAAATACACACATTAAATGAAGTAAATGAATAATTTCTATTGGTTTAAAAGTTATTCTTTTTATTCTTACAAAATTTTTCTTCTCATTTGAACTCCCCACTATATATATATGATTTAATTAATACTTATTTCTTATTCCACGATATCTTCACATTATTATTACTATGTAAAAGTAAATGTTACTATTTCTTTAATTAAAATTAATTGTAATTGATTGTATTTGTATATAAGGTACCTGTATATATATTAACATACATTGCAAAATGTAAGATCTTTAGAACAAATGGGATCAAGATGAAAATTTTTAAGCATATACCCTTTACTAAAATTTTTAAGCATATACCCTTTCTAACAATATTATAAAGGGGATTATAGATAAGTGATCATGATAGCCAAAATATAAAATTTACAGCGGCTAACATGTATAGTTGTGATTAATGAACGTTTGATGTCACTATTTTCAACCGAAGAAATAGAATACCTAAGATTGGATAGTCTATTAAAGTCAGAGTATCTTTATAATAATTTTTATACAAGTCTATACTCATTAGATGTCCGGATATGTATAATCCGGATATTTTAATATTTATGAATTTATTCACATTTTATGCCTTATGACATTATAATAAAATTAAATTTTAATTTGAATATTAATGTCGACGACTAATTAAAAATGTTGTTTTGATACTCAAAGTTATATTTTTAAAAAGTTTATCATATTTTTTAAACGTAAATTTTATTTAAGGCATGTTTTTCAAATTTATAATATATTCTAAACTAGGATTATATTTGTATCTCATCTTGTTATCGTTTTTGTTTTTCAAAGACAGTGTCTATCATATCAGTACTATACATATTAGAATTAATTATAATTTATTTGCCACAAACTTATATTTTACAATTTATAAAAACACTTATAGTCTTATCATTATTATTTTTATTTTTTTATTTTTACTACTTTATAGACGTAAATAATAAGATGGCGTATGGTGACTCAAGGAGAGAGGTAAAACTTAGAAAATTATATATGGATACCAAAAATGTGATTTTTCATTATGTTTCATTATTTTATATAACAAATCATTTCACTTACAAGTATTATATACAAATTTATAATTTACATTTTTTTTCGATATCAACCTTGATACACGAGTTTATAAGCTAGTTTTATATAAAACTAAAGTGACATCCATAAGTAGAGGATTACTATTGATTAATCTTATGTTAGTGTATAAAATCAAGAAGAAAACAACAAAATAAGTGTTTGTGAATTCCTTTTAAGATAGATATTATAGAGTCGGATATGAGACGTGTTTACAAAATAAACAAAGTTTAAAGAAAATAACATTTCTTAATTAAATTCATGGTTGTAAAACAAGGTCTCCAAGACTGAGAACTCTCTGGGTAATTGCTACAATATAAGCTCCGAGTCGACTTTCTTCAACTCCGCCTAATTATTCAGAATCGATAAAACGTTGTCAACCTCGGCCAAAATCATCGGATCTAATAGGTCAACTCGGGCCAAGTTTGACTTTAAAAAAATAAAACATAATTTCTATGCCTGTTATATTAAAGAATGAATATCATTTTCACGTATTTTGTTATAAATATTAGTGAATTTATGTTATTTGACTATTTAATTTTCGAAAACTAATTTCAATATAATTTAACATGTCTGAGTATTCCCCGAGTACCCTCAACTCCCCAATCAACCAACTAGCAAGCAACTAGAGACTTTTGCAACCATGATTAAATTATATAGATAGAGATAGATAGTAAAATAAGGACGTTCTTATAATATATTATTACTAGCTTAAAACAACTCACACATAATCTCCAGTGTCTTTCACATAAGCAAATATATAAAAACTTAAATACTTCTGTTCTGAAAGAGAATGTTTAACTACAAACATAATACATGCATTCTATTAGTTGATAACATTCCAAAACCAAACATGTTTTGTGAAAGATTTAGAAATGAAGTGCAATAATTTGAAGTCCAAATCGAAGTTAAAATATTATCAAATGCATCAATTGGCATTTCTTGACTTCAAAATTTACGAAGGAAACAAAATATCATTATAATCTTATTTTTTAAGTCAATAAAATAATATGAGTTTTACCTTAATTTCCCCTCGTCGCCTTCAAAGGTACCGGAACATCTTTGATCTTTCAACAACACATCTTACGGATAACTGTTTCATATTGTATACTTTTTTTTGGCGTGATAAGTTAATAACATCATGCATGTAAACACTTAAAAAAATTATTGCTTTAGTATTTAAAACATGCTCGAGGAAAACAATAAAATTTTCCTCAAAACCTCAAGAAAGTATGTTATCGCTATATCTACAATGCATCGTCACCACTCTGGTGTGTATATATATAATAGTCATATTAAATATTAACTATACTAATTATTGTTACTTTACTTATTTTTTTAATTAAAATTACTCTAGTTATTTGTGGATTTAATAGGTTCATTGCATTTATATAGAATCCCCATGTATAAAATAAAAATGAAGTCACGGTAAAATTACATAAATAAGACATAGATGTATGATGTTTCTTGTTACAGCACTTCCAACGGTTGGTTCGTTGGAGGTGGTCCGGAAATCAAACCACAACAAAAAAGGATGACAGCATTGCACAATGATGACTAGGCGGTCCGAAGTGAGGGTGGCTCCCTTGAGTAGACTCGTGCGTTTGGCGTATGTGTAGGTTCCTGAGTATTTGAACGGTAACACTAATAGAAAAACACACACACACCACACACACACACACACACACACACACACACACATATATATATATATATATATATATATATATATAGGTGGGGTTCTAGAGTAAATACTAAGTATTTGCGGACTAAGTGAACAAATCATGACCATTGATTTACACACGTGTATGGTGATGTAATGGGATTGGAATGGTGTTTAACATGTTTAAGTGACTAACCTTATGATTTTTTATGTGTTTAAATATGTGAAATTGAATAAGTACGAGAAAATGGTGTTTTGTAGGTTAAACACGAAGATTTGATGTGTTTTGAGGAGAACAAATGAAATTAAAGATTTTAAGAGATGGAATGATAGAGGTTGAATTACGAACACATGGACGAAAACAGTGCGTAAAACGGAGCTAAAAAGAAGAAGTTATGAAGAAAACAGTTTTGGAAAGGATCTGCCGACCATAAACTACGGTCAGTCGACCATAAGCTACGGATGAGACCAGAAACTCCCTACCGTAGCTTACGGTCCGCGACCATAGCTTACGGTAGTATATCCGGAAAAACGCGAATTTGGCTTGTATTTGAGGTACAAAAGGTTTCCTAAACCATAATTCGAAAAGAACACTTCCTTGGACAAAAATTGGCATCTAGGAGCGTCAAGTTGGGAGCTTTTCACCTCAAACCATCATAATTCCTACCGAATCAAATATCAAAGTTATGAATTCAACCGTTTCTCAAGTGTTTGATAATCAAGTCACCAACATGAGCGGCTAATTCATTCGTGGCTTCCTCCGAGTGGAGGATTCTTGTAAGTGGATGATTGTTTTGAGTTTTTCTTTGTAATTGAGACTAGAAATTTAAGCATTCGATGTTTTGTGCGTAGTGATATATTATCTTGATTGTAAATGATTGATTTTGCTTAAAACCTAGTTTTGATTCTTTCAATTCCTGAGAGTTCTAGTAATTGGGATATATTCGATAGGAATTGGGTTTGGTAATCTTCAATTGATAATCGTGTGATAATCTTTCGTTGTTAATCAATCAAAGTACTTAATCCTCGTTTATCACAATCAATTAATTAACTATCTGAATCATGTCTATGTAGTTTTCTCAGTTAAAACTAATAACTTGAATCCCCTTTGAATCTGAAACTTGGAGGAATCACTTTCTTTCCAACTGATTACAAACTCCGTTTTAGTAATTTTTAGCTAATCAAACAACCAAACAAATTGAAATTATATTTTCAGCAATTAGTTAATCAGTGCTTAATCCATAACACTTTCCACAATACTCCTCTGGTTCGATACCTGACTTATTCTATCTACCTAGTTTATTTCGGTTTTTGATTGACGCTAACGACAGTCATCATATGGTCAGGATTAGTTCGCTCAGTTCGCAAATACACCAGTGTTCACTCTTAAACCTAATCCTATATATGTATAGGGTGGGGTTCAGCTACAAAATCCATTTTCCTACAAAGTGTACAAAGTTATAAAACGCCTTTCAGCCATAAAACACACTCAAAACCCACAAATAACAGAGTGAAAATCACTAAAACACAATATCTGTTGGTGCATAATGTCTATTGCCTACGTCTAAGATGTATCTGTAATGTTTATAAAGTTTACACGTTAATGTTTAAATGTGAAAAAGTAAGTTTTATATGTTTTAACACTATGTTTCATACGAAAGAATACATGTTTCGTACGAGTGACTCACTCGTACGAAACACAGACTCGTACGAAATATAGTTGTCTGTTTAGCACGCACTTCCGTACGAGTCATGTCGACCTATAAATAGGGAAGTGTTGTTTTAGAGCTAATTAGTGATTTGTCAATTGGTACGGCGAAGCTCTGTCAGTTTGTTACTTGCGTCTGTATTTGAACGTCATTAATACATTAGAAGCAGTTAAATAGTAAGTACTATCTTGTTTGTCTTGTCTACCTCTCTAGCAATGAATTCCGCCTCTGCTAGTTGAGCAAGATCAGGTCGATTGCTCATTTCGGGAGCTCGATCCCCGTTCTCAAGTGGTATCAG
This sequence comes from Scalesia atractyloides, assembly GCA_947069175.1. Lineage (NCBI taxonomy): Eukaryota > Viridiplantae > Streptophyta > Magnoliopsida > Asterales > Asteraceae > Scalesia > Scalesia atractyloides. The sequence continues at coordinate 87,232,684 of CAMTDV010000008.1, forward strand.
AGCCATGAGATCTGATCTACAGATAGACAACAAGTAGTTACAAGTTACTAAGTGTTCAGACTTGGATATATCTTCATCTTCATCTTTTTTCTGACATATGCTGGATTTTGGACAAATTTCGAACGAATTCATGGACAAAAAGGACTAGGATTTTAGTAATTCAAGTTAATCTTCAATCTAATCAATCCATATCCTAATTCGGACTTAAAATTGAACTAAATCATGGTGAAATCAATAAAATTTGTCAGTTTGAAGATTTAATTATTTCGTACGAACAAGTGCTAAAATTATTGAACGATCAAATTCATACGAACAAGTGCAAAAATTTCACTGAATCTTACAATTTTTTCAGATTTTCAAATAAAGTCATTCCAAAATTCACCCGTACAAATATCTTAATCGTACAAAATGGTTTAATTCGTATGAAATATTAGTTTTTGTGAAATAAATCTCATTCGTATGAAATAGTGCTTGTTTCGTACGAAACAAGTTGTCCGCACAAAAAACTTTATTAATCTGATCAGTTTTGTTTTCGAGAAGTGTCTTAATTTTTCACAGGAAAAATGTCTGAGGAATTTTACAGTGCGTTCGCCACATCAGTCGTTAGCACTGCAGCAGCCCAAAACATCAATCTAGAATGAAATGGGAACAATAACAAGACCTCCAAAGCTTATGAATCTAGAAGACTTTGATAGTTGGAGTGAAAGGTTTATGAACTGGGTTCAAGCTAACTACTTTACTTGTTGGTTTGCAATCGAGGCACAATATACCGCACCAGTTGGTGAAAATAGGCTTGAAAAGACCCTTGCTCAATTCTCTGATGTTGAACGGGAAAGGTTTGTCAACGAAAGAAAATGATGAATATTCTTCAGCAATCGATTAAAGAAGACATATTGGCTTTACTGCAACATGATGATGATGATGCGCAATCTTTATGGAATGCTCTTCGACTCAAATTTCAAGGTAGTGCTCAACTCCGCAAAAGCAAAAGGGCATTATTAAGCAAAGAGTTCGATGTATTCACACTGATTAAAGGAGAAACTGTAAAGCAGCTAATTGAGCAATATTGTCATCTAGTGGTTCATATGAAGAGAATGGGAATTGTAAAGACAAATGAAGAGCTTGTTGACAAGGCTAGCTGATTCTCTACCACAAGGTGAATGGTCGACTTACTTAACCATCTTAAAGAATGGAATTGAATACAACAATTTCTCGCTGCCTCGCTTTATCGAAAGGTTGGAGGGTCATGAATTGAGATGAAAAGATGGATAAAAACAAGACTGTTCAAGTGCAACAAGATGTTAATCTTTATTTCAAAAATAGTTCTGCTGCTCAAATCCAAGCGCTAAAGATTCAAACTGCTTTCAGTGCATATAGTTCACCAAACACACCACCAATTCAGACAAGTGGTTTCCAATCATTCCCAACAGTTGATCCAAATACACCTTCAAGCTAACAATCTTCTTTTGGATCAAATCAACCTCAAAACAATCAAACTACTTCATCATCCAATGCAAATCCAAGAGTTCTGCAATGCAATATTGCCGTTAATTTTCAGAACGCACAAAATTTTGACGAAAAGACAGCAAAACAACATATGTCTCTACTTGCTTCAGTTCTTGAGTCCTATGACAGTCTTGTTGCTGGAAAGATCGGAAATTCTGAAATGACACATGATGATTACAATCAAATTGATCCAGTTGAAAGGGAGTTGATAGATATAAAATGGTGTATGGCTTCAATCGTTCAACGTGCACAGAGATTTATGGAAATCACTGGTAAAGAAAAATTGGGAGGTTTGGATGGGAAACTTGGATTTGATAAATCCAAAGTTACTTGTTTCAAGTGTCGGGAGAAAGGTCACTTTAAAAGAGAATGTCCAAACCGAGAGGTTCAAGGAAATCATAATCCTTTCGCTGATGACTACTACAAAAGAGCGATCTACCACCAACCTCAACCAAGAACAAGAATCGTGCCGATTGAAGATAAGCAACCTGAAACTAAAGATAAGGCTTTGGTTGTTACACAAGAAGACGAAGGGTTTAATTGGAACAAGTTTATTTCGAAAGGAGAAAGTTTGGCATTGGTGGCTGAAATTATTGAGGAAAAGGAAGAAGAATTGGGAGCATCGTATGATGAAGGACCTGATGATGACGATTATTACTATCATACTTCATCAGAGGAGGAAGAACTTTTGAATGGTCCATTCAAACATCTTTTACCTAACGATGTTTTAAAAACTTTTGCAGGATATTTCGCACCTAGCCAACATTCAACAGATGAAGAGCAAAAGAAACCGGTTGAAGATGTCAAAGTTGATGAGAAAAAGGAATGGTTGAAAGAAGACATCATTAAAGCGTGCATGGCAATGGCAATGAGGTAAATAAGTCATCTGAGAATGAAAAAACTTGTTCAAAGTGTGAAGAACCGTGTGGTGAGTGTCTTGTAAAGGACAAAAGATTTGCTGAATTGCAAAGTTTAACAGACAATTTGTCAAACGATTACAAATCCACAAAGGAAGCTTATAACAAATTGAGTGCGTTTGTTAAACAATATAATAAAGCACTCAGAGAAAATGACGCAACACTTATGATGCTTAAAGCAACAGTGATGGATAAACAAATGGCTATTAATATTCATCTAAACACTATTGCTGAGCTCAAAAGTGAGCTTGAGAAAATGAGAATTGAAACTGAACGAGTTAACAAATTATTAATTAGTTATCCACAAGCTCATATGTCATAGATCACATTTTACCAAAAATTGAAAATACTGAGGAATCTAAAAATGGTGAAACAAAAAGTGGTAGTTATGATCGAGTTCCTCCACCCAGTGGAACAGTTATGCATGCAAAAATCCATTTGGGGTAGAAAAGGCGCTAAATCTTAAATTGAAAACCGAACAGCTGCCTGTGGATATCGATGTAACTTACATTAAAAATTATGGTGAACGTGACTCTGAAGTGGTAAATAATGTGGTTGAAAAAGTGTTAAAAATGAATCTGAAGTGTCTGAGCCTGAACAATCTGAGAAGTCAAGTCTGATGATATATCAGAAAATAGTTTAAATGATGATCCCAATGTCATAGTTTATAAAATGAAAGGGTCTGATAAACTATTTTCGGATGAGGACTTTCCAATCAAGAATGTGAAAAAGGATTGCGTAGATAAAATGTTCAAGCTTATGGAGGTAAGTCATGATGATTTAGATAAACATGATGCATTTTTCTATTCTAAATCGAAAACTGACAACCGATCTTACTATCGTAAAAATGGAGATCATCCGGAAAACAAACAAGCAGGGTTGGGTTTCCAGAATCAACATAAAACCAACAGGTCCCAAAAATTGAACTTTACAAAGAAAATCAATTTTGTTTTTGGGACAACAACTGAGAAAGAAAAGGAGGTCATCGGAACTCAATCAAATGATGATTTTCTTAAAGAAAACGAGAAACAAAAACAGAAACAGGTTTTGGATACCTCTTTTCATAAGGACAGCATGACATGCTTTAAATGCAAGAAAGTTGGACATATCGCACGATACTACTCACAAGAAAGTTCAAAACCAGTTTCTTCTCCAAAAAAGTTCACCAAGGATGAAAAACAAAAAGCACCCATGTTCATGCCGAAACAAATTCTTAAAAGAAATATTGAATCTCATCAAAATGTTAAACCAATTATTCAATCTCAATCTAAATTTGAAATTGGTGAGACATCACACAAAATTGAACAAGTAGATTCAAAATTTTATGTTAAAAGAGCTAAACCACAAACACAGAAATGGGTGACTAAAATCATCAAAACAAAATCATCCAAGGTTGAACACAAACCTTCTGTTCCAAACAAAATTGAGCTTAAAAAGATTGAAAAGAACAAAGTGGGTCCAAAATTTGATATACTAAACCCACCCAAGACCAAACAGGCTTGGGTTTCTTTGTTTAAATAAGTTTTGTTAATCATGTGTGCAGGGGCTCCAACGTTCAATATTGTCAAAATGGATCATGGATAGTGGAGCTTCTCGCCACATGACAGGAATACTTGCGTTGCTCAATGATGTTAAAGCTATTCGTGGAGGATATGCAGGATTTGCTGGAACGCAGGGAGGTAGAATTGTCGGAGAAAGGATTCTCTCGAACGGATTTGTATCGTTTGATAAAGTGAACTATATCGCTGAACTTGAGAACAATCTGCTTAGTATCTCGCAAATTTGTGACAAGAAGTTCACGACACATTTCAATGATAAAGAATGTCTAATCCTAAAACCCGGTTTCAGGATTCCAGAAGAATGGATTTTGATGCGAGCTCCGAGAGAAAATGATTTATATGTTCTTGACATGAGCATCGCTTCTACCACGTCAAAGAAAGTTCAATGCTTTGTTTCCAAAGTGTGACATCCCGGGTTTTTCGGATAACTTAAACGTAATACTTGTCGAGTGAATTATATGCTATGTGTTAAACATGTACGAGTTAGTGAATACGTGATGTGCGATTATGTGATTGTGTTAGTTACAAAATATACATATATAATAAACATGTACACGAACCGAACCGCGACACGAACCAACCGTAAACTCCTTGTGGCTCTAGGAGTGAACCGAGTTCTAACCCAAACCTTAAGCTCAAACTAATCGGCCGCAAGATCAAACACAAACCGAACTCCTTGTGACTCTAGGAAACCTTAAACTCAAACTAATCGGCCACAAAGATCAAACCCAAACCGACCCACCCAAGTCCCTCGGCCACGAACTCAAACCAAACCGTAACCTTGTTCTCTTTGCGCCTATATATACAAACTCACATGCATGCCTTCATTCACAACATAAAACCATAAAAGAAAAACTGCCGTCGGCAGCCTTACTCTCGTCCCTTTTGATCGCGAACAGCTTCTTTCCTTCATCATCTCGATCTGATCAGCCTTGTTCACTTTCTCGGTCGCTAACAGCTTGTTGCTTTCAGTCCCTTTCAGTCTCGGTCGCAACAGCTTTTCCTTTTCTTTTCTTCCGGTCGCAGCAGCAGCCCTCGCCATCTTCATCCTCGGTCGCAAGCAATCTTTGATCACCGGTCCCTTACCTTACTCACGGTTCGTTTACCTTGTCATTAAAAGATTAGAATTTGTCATATGCTACAAGATAATATTCGGATACATGTGTTTTGATTGTGTTATGTCGGATTGTTAATGCTAGATTAAGAGTTGGATGTTTGTTTAAAAATCTGAAATCATAGGCTATGTTTTGTTTATAAAAACTAGAGGTATGAATTAGGGTTGCATGGATGTGATATTGGTATTGATCTATGATTAGAAATCGGTTCTTGATCGCCTAGGTTAATCATAGGAACGGTTTATGCGAGTTTATGGTAACAATATGCTGAAACAGTTTGCTGAGTAATAGTTACAGCCGACTTCATCTGACTGTAACTCGGTCATTAGTTGTCGAAAAACGGATTTTCTGATGTCTAGAACGTAGAGATTTGAATAACGAATCTAATGGCGCTGGATTCATAATTTTCTGAAGTCGTTTGATATTTTTAAAGGGCCAAATAAGTTCAGTAACTAAAGCTGTGAAAATCCTGAAATTCTGTTAGTTGTTTATCGAGTTGGATTTTATAATCAGTAGGGAGTTGAGTCATGAATTTTGTACAGCAACTAGGTATGGAAATTTCCAGGCAACTCCAACTGGAATTTTGTTAATTGGACGATCGGTGATTTTTAAATAAATTCTTCCGTGGACTGCAGTAAGAAAGTGATAAATCTGACTGCAGCCTAGTATATTAATATTTATGGTTAAATGGTAAAGATTTAGGACTTGGAAAATTTATATAAATTTCTACAGTATAAATGGCACCTGCTTTAAAAATATTGGAATTTTTGGAACGTTGAAACTATTTTATAAAAATCCTAGAAAACAGCTGAATTATGAGTGTTAAGCTGAAATTTGATAACTTGTGATTGTGTGCACCAAATTGTGGCATGGATTGGTTTATGTTCATGATAAGTTGTTTTGATCACTAGGTTCACATGAGAATACTTGCATGCATGTTTGAGTGTTAGATATGTTGTTTGTGTGTATCACTTTGTGCGTAAATTAAGTGTAGAATTTGTATTGGTGTGATCACACACTGACTTGAAATCAATTGGTTTGTTAGGACGCAATTAGCGGTCCCATCCTTTACAACTTCTTTGCTACACTAACCGAGCAAATAAAGGTGAGTTCACGGCCCCTAACTTTATCCGGTTTTTAAACAACAGGGGGAGAAACATGTATACACTCTTCAAACTCAATCTCTTTACGTTATACGAAATTAACGCCACATAACTATTCGGTAACTAAGTTGATGTTAATGTAATGTTATGGTCACTAAGTAGCTATATCACTTAAGTCCTCGTCAATCTCTCGGATCGTTAGTATTGGGTTTTAATAGAGGGGGGAATTATAAGTAGTACTACTGGGCCCGACAAGCCCCATCCGAGCTAGTCGCGCTAGCCGACCGGGTATGGTCAACGGGTGAATAATTTGGCCTAACTTCGCCATGGTCAGTGATAGACCTGGCAACACGGAGGCACAACAGTCAGCTTCGATCGCGAACTCTTACGTGACATAACTTTAGGCTAGCTACCTATATATGTTAACATTGAACTTAATTACGAAACAACTATATTATCCCGGGTTGAGGATAATGGAAACAACAACTTATTATTCCGGGTTTGGAATAATGGAATCATCATCATTATTATTCCGGTTAAGGAATAATGGAACTATCGGTATTATTCCGGGTTGGGAATAATGGACTAAATCGTTATCCCGGGTTAGGATAACGGGGGAAACAAACTCATAACCGAACAAACGAATTTACGAAAACCTCTGAACTCACTCATCTTTAATGTTGACACTTGTTTCTTTACATGTTTCTCAGGACGCTAGGAGCTCTAGGTGCACGCACATGCATTGAACAAGACATCTTTTATCGAGTCTTATTTACAAATATTGTTTTGGGTTTTTCATTTGTTTTGGCGTTTGTGTTGGCGCCCGCTTCACTACTTATTTATGCTTCCGCTCAACTTTAAAAACTAATGCTTCCGCTAAATATTGGTAACTAATCAAGACAATATAAAATCTACGACAAATGATTTTTGAAAACGTATTATCAAATCATATAGAGTCGTTCGACGTACTAGTGTTTCAGATTCGGGTTTGTTCACATGCCTCGCGGTAAAACTCCGCAAGTGGAAATTGAGGGTGTGACACAAAGCTACCGAGAAAGAGTCAATTTTATGGCATAGAAAATGGGGCATATTCATCTTCGAAAGATGAGTTTTCTTGTACATAACGACTTAGTGGAGGGTGTCAATTTGAAAAGTTTTCATCTATCAGATGATTGTCTTAGCTGCAAAAAGGGGAAGCAGCATAAGAAATCACACCCGAGAAAGCTGTTGAATTCGATAAAGCTACCACTAGAAAGACTACATATGGATCTCTTTGGACCAGTCAATGTCAAAAGTATTTCTGGAGATCTATACTGTCTTGTCATTACAGATGATTATTCTCGTTTTTCATGGGTGTTCTTTCTGGAGAGTAAGGATGAAACATTTGAGATCCTCTTCAGAAAACTCGAAAATTTATATCATTTGCCCATTAAGAGAATTCGCAGTGATAATGGAATAGAGTTTAAGAACAAGAAGATGCAAGAGTTCTACAATGAAAAGGGGATTTTTCATGAATTCAGCGCCCCCTATACTTCACAACAAAATGGAGTAGCTGAACGAAAGAATCGCACGCTGATAGAAACTGCTAGAACAATGTTAGCTTATTCGAAATTACCGATCAGTTTTTGGAGTGAAGCAGTAGCATCAGCATGCTATATCCTAAATCGTGTGTTGACAGTTAAGCCTCACAAAAAGACATGTTTCGAGTTACTGAATCAACGAAAGCCTAACTTAGCATTTTTGGAATCTTTTGGATCACCGTGTACCGTCTTGGACCCGGCTGGTAAATTTGGAGCCAAATCCTTGGAAGGTTTCTTTGTTGGTTACGCTATTCCTCAAAAACATGTTTTCTTGCCGAGTCTAAACCAGGTAGTTCTAGCGCAGTATGTAGATTGTCAAAGATATACAACGCCTACGCAGAAACCTAGGGATCTGTGGCTGTTTAACTATGATGGATTGTGGGATTCGTTTGATTTACCAGATGTGCCAACAGAAGAAGAACTTGTTATGTTATTTCAACAACATCAGTTATCTAATCAAGAACAAGTTCCCAGACCTTTGGTGATTTCTAAATCATTTCCAGTCAAGACGTCTGATGTCGGTCAAAGCTCTTCTGTTCAAAATCCGGTTCTTGCTCCAAATGACAGTACTGCTGAATCATCTGCCCAGCCAAATGCAGATGCTGACTCTGATCGGGTACCAACTTTCAACGATAGAGGATCCAGTTCTGATGAAGGATCTAAACATATTGAAAGCTTTCTGAAATAATAGGCTAATCAATCTAATGGTAGAAATTCGGTTGTCGATGAAATTCTAACAAATTTGCAACCACAAGTAGATGTTCCAACCGAAGTGATGCCAAGAACACTTTCATATCATCCGTCAGAGAACATCATAGGCAGATTACAAACTGGAGTGCAAACTCGCAATCAGATCAATAAAGATCTAAGCTGTTTTTTATTCTCGTATTACTCCGCTTCAAGTTCGATTTTCTCATAGTTGTTTTGTTTCTCAGGTTGAACCGGGAAGCTGGAAAGACACATTAAAAGAAGAAAGTTGGGTGGATGCAATGCAAGAGGAGTTACTCCAATTCCAGAAACTTGGAGTCTGGACGCTTGTTGACATGCCAGATCATCACAAAAAGATTAACACAAGATGGGTCTTCAAGTGCAAAAGAGACGATCGAGGAGTTGTGGTGCGCAACAAAGCTCGACTTTTGGTTCAAGGTTTTCATCAGCAAGAAGGGATAGATTATACTGAAGTCTACGCCTCAGTTGCTCGTCTTGAAGCGATTCGCATATTCTTGGCCTTTGCATCATGGAAAGGGTTCAAGGTGTACCAATTAGATGTTAAATCTGCTTTCCTTTACGGAAAAGTGAAAGAGGAGGTGTGTGTCGGCCAACCACCGGGGTTCATTGATCCACTGCACAAAGATAAAGTCTAACTTCTGAATAAAGCCTTATATGGTCTTCATCAAGCCCCGAGAGCTTGGTATGAAACATTATCGAGTCATCTTCTGGACAATGACTTTATCAGGGGAACCATAGATTCTACCCTCTTCACAAAGGAAGTTGATGGGCATCTAATCATTGTACAGATATATGTGGATGATATTATCTTTGGATCGACAAATGATAAGCTGTGTAAAGACTTTGAAGAAGTCATGAAGCGCAAATTTGAAATGAGCGCAATGGGGAAATGAAGTTTTTTTTAGGACTTCAGGTTGATCAGTTGCTTGATGGTATTTTTATTCATCAAACGAAATATGTTCATGACATATTGGAGAAATTCAACATGACAGGAGCTAAACCAGCATCTACCCCGTTAGCTCCAAATCACGGCATTTACCCAGATCTTATTGGAGAAAGAGTTGATGAAACTTTATATCGCTCCATGATCGGATCCTTGATGTATCTTACAACTTCTCGACCAGATATCATGTATCCAGCGTGCCTGTGCTCCCATTATCAGTCTAATCCAAAAGAGTCACACTTGCTTGCCGTCAAACGCATAATGAGATATCTGAAGGGTTTTCCAAGCACCGGCTTGTGGTACCCTAGACATGATGATTTTACTCTTGTAGGATACTCGGATTCTGATTTCGGATGCTGCAAATTGAATACAAAGTCTACAACGGCCGGCTGCCAGTTCTTCAGAACTCGTTTGGGAACGTGGCAATGCAAGAAAGAAACCGCAGTCGCTCTCTCTACTTGTGAGTCTGAATACGTTTCGGCATCCAATTGTTGTGCTCAGATTCTATGGATACAGCAACAGATGAGAGATTTCGGTTTACAATTTCTTGATACGCCTATATATGTAGATAATCAGGCCGCGATCGATATCACTAAAAACTCATGCCAACACTCACGTACTAAACATATCGAGATTCGACATCACTTTATCCGTGATTTCTACGAGAAAAAGTTGGTGCGAATTGAGAAAATTCACACTGATGACCAAAAAGCAGATTTTTATACCAAAGCTTTTGATAAAATAAAGTTTAATAATTTGTTAAAGCTAAATGGTTTAAAAAATATGATCTCAGGGGATGTGTTTGAGGTTGAGTTTGAGGATGATGACGACTTAATGTGAATTTGTCATCGGTTAAACGTTTTTCTGTACATTCTTTCTTATAACTTCTTAAAAAATCCAAAAATATGTTTTTGATTTAGGGGGAGAATGTTTGTGGAAAATACAACAACATTTAAAAAGGCAAAAAGAGTTTTGTGTAAAAAGAGTGATCATAGTAAATAAAAAATGATAATCACAGTATGCTAAAGAATTGTATTGTTTTAAAAGTAATTAAGCAAGTCTTATTATGGATATGCCAATAGACTTCACTCGTTCAGTAAATTGTATTCAAGATATAAACCTAAAAAACAAAACTGATTAACTTGTGGGTTAACATCTCTCAGATATATGGACTTAGTACTCTGAAATTTCGTTTGAGAGAATGCAAGATTCTGTGATACTAGGTCTTTATGTTTGGTTGATATCTGGGGTATTCTGATTTTGCGGAAGCAATGGCCTAGAACACATATAATACTTTCGCATTATTTCCCCAAAAGCTGCATGAAAATATGGTGATGTCTTAAGCAATTATGACATTTACAATACAAAAAATTTCTTGATGGAACACCACCTAAAGACGAGCCTTCATCTCTCTGTCTGTACGGTAGTACTAACCTGAGCTCTCAAGGTCTCGCATTCACCTTATATACAGATATCAATTCAATATATTCACCTGTAAAATGACATTCTGGGAATCTTGATACGGGTGTATATTCTGAGATGGGAAACACAGTTATTTCATGTTTCTAATAATACATTAACATATCTTGAAACAATTGAGAAATGAGAAGTGGTTTAAATGGACAAATATATTGGCAGTCGAGGTAAATTTGTTTAAAAGCTTAAAGAGTGTTTCTAGATCAACGGTACTAATGACTTATATATATGCTTGAAATGATCCTCTAAAACGAAAAATTCACAAAAAAATGTTATTATTTTTGAAAAATATCTCAAAACTCAAAAAGATTTTTAGTTTTCTTAGCTTGATAGTCTTATTTTTGTTTACCGATGATAAAAAGACTAACAGTTGGATTCATAACAACATCTTGCTCAGGAAAATTTGAAATCATGGGTTGGGAGCTAATTTTTAGCAAAAAGATTACTTGAATGTCAAGAAAGTTCATTAATTTGAAACTTTACATGTTAAAATAAATCTGTTGGGCAAACATGGTCAACCAAGGTTATTAACTATGGAAGGTAAATTGGATAACCAGGGTCATTAACTTGGACTTGGTTAGTCAAGTGGATTTGTAAAACAGATAAAATTACTTAAAAATGAAAAATACAAAAAAAAAATGAAAAGTTTAAGGACTTTTAGTTTTGATTCGCACGAAACAATTTTCCATACAGAGATCTTTAATTTTGTACGAAACAGAGAACATTTTGTGCAAATAAATTGATTCATACGAAACAAGTCTAGTATAAATACTCTTTGTTTCGCACAGAAATAAGGTTACCATTTTCTCTGTACTGTTGAGCGATTCAGAGACTTTTTGTGCGAATTGATAATAAAATCTTCATTTCATGGATATTTGTGCTTGCGAGTTACATTGTTGAGGTTGATTGGCACACCTCTATCAATGGGAAATGTATTTTCGACAAAATCATGCTGTTATAATACCAAAATTTGTATGAATCGGACGAAAACTTAGATCTAGGGAAATTAGACCGGTAAAACTTAAAATTGATTACAAAAATGATAAAATCGGCTCTAATAACCTGAAAATCGACTATCAATTTGTTAAAATTCATGAGTTCGGATTATACTTGGACATTTTGGGACGACGATGAGTTTTTGTACGAAGGAATTGTTTCGCATGAAAATTTTTGTTATGACAGTTGGAGTTTGTTTCGTACAAAACAATTATTTCATAAGGAGAAGTTTTAAAAGTTGTTCAAAGATGAACTAAATGATTAATTCGCACGAAATAGGTGGATCATATGAAATAAAGTTTGAAAACAAAATGGTTAATGTGCAAAGTAATTTGTACGAATATGTTGAGTTGTATGAATAACATTCATTTCAAACTTTAATTTTGGATAAGAGTGTGTTTCGTACGAAACAGATGTTTGGTACGAATATTTGAAGGAAATTTTGATTGTTTAAAATTTTCTAACGGTTGGTTGTTATTTTTATGTACAGGCCAAGAAATCTGCGTTTTCTCCATTCCACATTATATGTTGTGTCACAGATGCCTCAATTCCGGAGATTGCAGCATATCGAGATATTTTGGATTTTCTCACACGAATTCGAGTAACCAAAGCTTTAACGGATAGACACACAGCATATCTTTCTCATGTAGAATATTTTTGGAATGCCGATGAGTACAGTATTGATGATAACGCCATTATTTCAGCTGTAAAGATTGATGATGTTGATATTCCAGTAAAGATTACCGAGGATCTAATTCGGAAGGTTTTGGATTTTAAAGATAACAAAGACGATCCGACAGGTTTTTCTGAATACATGGTCAAAGGATGCTTTTATCGAATGGGGTATACGGGATTTGTTAACGCTGCACCATTCAAAAAAGGAAACCTGAGCGCACTTTCAGATATCTTGCACATGTTATAGCTCATGGTTTAAGTCATCGAAAAAGTGGTTTCGATGATGTAGTTGATTATCAAATGTGTATGATTACAGCGTTAGTTTTGAACCTTCCATACAACTTTTCAAAGGTCATATTCACTCGGATGGTTCAAAACATTCAGAAAGAAAAGTTTTTGTAGTATCCAAGATTCATTCAGTGTTGTTAGATTTTTTGCATCCTGATCTAAAGAAATCTTCGAATGATGTTCTCAGACTTGAACACATGGATGTCTCGACATTACGAAAGATGAATGTGCATTTAAAGAATGCTCCAGTCGCAAAACCATGTTTGGTGCGATTCTCGATAAAGATTACATATCACCAGCACCAGGAAAGTGGAGAAAAGATGAAAGTAGTAGAGATGAAGAAGAGGTTAAAGCATTATCGTTGTTTGTTGCAAAAAGGAGTCCTGGTTTGTGAAGGTTGAATAAAAAGGTGGGAAATCTAAAGCTACATATTCATCAGTGCATAAAGAAAAAAAAAAAAAAACTACGTCTGCAGCTGGAAGTTCAGGGTTAAGAGATGAACCAGAATTGAGGAAACGGTTGAAGAGATGGCTGAAGAGATTGAACATCAAGATTTTGGAGCTGACAAAGTAGCTGAAGAAGTACTATCATCGAGTACTGATTCAGAAGATAGAAGAGCTGGTGAGAAGAAAAGAGCTGAAAAATTAGAGAAGAAACGACAAGCTGAATTGAAACGCAAAGCATAGGAACGCAAACGAAAAGCAACAGGTGAGGATGATACAACTTATGTTCCATCTGAGTCTGATACTGAATCTGCTTTTCGAACTCCCATCAAGAAAAAACAAAGAAGAATGAAGCGTCCTGCAGCTCGATATCTCCGAATGTTATTCTAAAGAAACTGGCGCTGAAACCTATTATTGAAGAAAATGTGGAGGAACCATCATAGAATATTCCATATCCACCACAACATGTGCAGCTAGAATCAGCTCAACAACAATCTCAACCAGAGATAGCTCCTCAACAACAATCAATTCCTGAGCCAGAACCATATCAACAACAGCCAGCACAACAACAACCTCAAACTAGAGCCAGTTCAGCAACAATCGCAACAATCAGAGCCAATTCAGCAATCACCACAACAAGAGTCTGCTCAACAACAATCACAACCATCTCATGCGCAACAATCTCATCCAACACAGCAGCCATTTGAGTCACAATCATTTTTGATGAGATTGGTTTAGATGATTTACCTAGAGGAGATGAATTTCAATTTGATGATCCAAGGGTTGACGACTTGCAAAAACAGTTACAATGAATGTGGTACGTATAGCTGAGTTACAAGAGCAGATAAATGAGTAACTGCTGAAAAGTTTGAAATGCTGGAAAGGATCGGAAGGGGTTTATTGTTGACAAACAGCAGTTAGAAGCAATGTTAGCAAGTATTGTTTCTGAAAATGAAAGATTGTGTTTATGAATGGCAGAATACGAAGAAGACGTTTGAGAAACAATAGAAGAATGGATGTGTTTGAAAAGATTTTAGAGAAGGCATAAATATTTCTGTTGCAATAGATGAGATAGAACGAACAGAAGCGAGAGAGAGAGAGAGTTGCGGAAGGAGAACGTTTATCTAAACAACAATCTAAGCACAAGGGAAAGGAAAGGGAAAGATAGTGGAGGAATCTGTGATTGACAAAACTGTGCCAGAAGCTGAATCTGAGACAGTAACATGTTGGGATATTATGGTTTATGAAGAACTAAAAAGTTTATGTTGATAGGAAAGCCAACAGATGTGGATATAGCATTGCTTGATATTACTCAAAGCATCGGAATTGGTTGTTAAAGAAAAAGATGGCAAAAGAAAGTAAAGAAACTGCTGAAGAGACTGAAAAGGAAGCAGAAGAAGAGGATGTTGATGTTGATGTTAAGGATTCTAGTAGTTCGGATGATGATAATAATGATGATAATGTTGGAGGGTCTGGAATTCGTGTAATTGATTCGAATGTTAATGAATTAGTAGATCTTTCTGAGTACTTTGATGATTCTGCGAACCAAATTACTGAAGAAGAAAAGATGAACAAAGCTGATGAGTCAATTGATGCTCAGCAGGCAGGAATTTTCACAGAAAATGTTATATCTCCTGTTCCTGTTGTGCCAAAGCCGTTTGTGTTATATCTTGAGCATGATGTTGAAGAAGGGGAGTTTGTTCACAGTTACTCGAAGGAAGAAATAGCAGCAATGCTTGGTATTAGTGAAGAGAAGTTTGATTTTGATTTAGAAGACGAACTTAATGAGATAGATGTTTTTGAACCAAATGCATATGTATTTGAAGACGTAGAAGATGCAAACATGTATGATAACGTTGTCGTGGAAAGTGATTCTGATGACGATGCTTATGATGCCAATCAGGGTACAGAAGATTTCCCAACGTTTACTGATATATTTACAACAGAAAGTTCTGAGATGTTGCAAAGAAAAGTATTGAAGTTGCCAAAGAAGGAACAATTCCTCAGAAAATGTCTAAAGCTGAAATTGTTGAACAAAAGAAGAAATGGTTTCGCGTGAATTTAGCTGAGCGTAAGTTTAAAAGACCCCTAGCATTCTTTACCAGAGATGCTGATATTTTCTAGGGGACATTCTGAGTTGGGGATGGATTGAAGAGCTTAATGTATATGCGATAAAGAGGGAATTTGGTATCCAATACTTTGATATTTGAGCGACATTAAAACATTGCCGTATTGGGATATAAAGGAGCTTGTTCAAACAAAGATGATAAACCTAAAGATGAATTTTCATGACCAAAGGCTTTGGAGATTGATTAAGTTTGAAGCTATCGCACAGTTTTGTACATTGGAAACCTCATTATCCTCGTCGCATTATTAAAGTTGATCTATAACGAAGGTGAAAGATGTTACTTTGATTGTGAAGAAACCGCGGGTAATGAAGAACATGCCTCTGATTAAAATGGAGCAAGATTTTTTCAAGATATTCAAATGGTGGCACTATGATTCGAGTTCAGGAGAAGCTGTTACTTTTGTGCACCCAGATGATGACTCTTGGAAAATCATTGAGGAATTAACCGAAGCCGTCATAGCGCGCAAAACGAATATATGGTTTATGGCGAGGCATTCGAGTACTAGACCCAATGTGGACTAGTCAACTGTTCAAAGAAAGATATAGAATGTTTATTCTATAGTAAGATAAGTTTTGAAGAGAAGGATCAAGAACAAGCGCTTCAATTTCAAAAGATCGTTAATGTGTGCTTTGCAAATGATATTCATTCTGGTTCGGATTGGAAAACAACCTGGAGAAAGCTTGAGAAGAAAGAGTC
Organism: Scalesia atractyloides; assembly: GCA_947069175.1. Classification (NCBI taxonomy): domain Eukaryota; kingdom Viridiplantae; phylum Streptophyta; class Magnoliopsida; order Asterales; family Asteraceae; genus Scalesia; species Scalesia atractyloides. Next base: position 87,248,839 of record CAMTDV010000008.1, read on the forward strand.
AAAGAAAAAGGAAGAAAAAGAAGCTCGAATTGCAGAACGTACAAGAATAGCATCTTTAAGGAGCTTTCAGTTTATGAAACGACCTCCTCCGACTGATCAAACGCCAATTGCTTTTGAGGAGCGTCGGAAGCCTGTAAAGAGATTCTTTGGGCGTTAGAGTCAAATCTAATTGAAGTTTTTTGAAGATTATCCAGACTGCGGCAACATCCAAGGGGGAGTTTGTTGGTGCATAATGTCTATTGCCTTACGTCTAAGATGTATCATGTAATGTTTATAAAGTTTACACATTAATGTTTAAATGTGAAAAAGTAAGTTTTATATGTTTTAACACTATGTTTCGTAGAAAGAATACATGTTTCGTACGAGTGACTCACTACGTACGAAACACAGACTCGTACGAAGTATAGTTGTCTATTTAGCACGCACTTCGGTACGAGTCATGTCGACCTATAAATAGGGAAGTGTTGTGTTAGAGCTAGTTAGTGATTTGTCAATTGGTACGACGAAGCTCTGTCATGTTTGTTTACTTGCATCTGTATTTGAACGTCATTAATACATTGGAAGCAGTTAAACAGTAAGTACTATCTTGTTTGTCTTGTCTACCTCTCTAGCAATGAATTCCGCCTCTGCTAGTTGAGCGAGATCAGGTCGATTGCTCATTTCGGGAGCTCGATCCCCGTTCTCAATATCCAAACCCTAATAGTCCATAAAAACTTCAAACACATCATCGTAGAACTATGAATATAAAACACAACATGATAATCAACATAAAACATACTAATGTTAGTATTCGATAACCAATGTGTTATAATTCAAAACACATGTATATATATATATATAATATATATATATATATATATATATATATATATAACTAGGTAATAAAAATCATAAATTTGGGTCCTATTTATACTAAACCGAACAAGAGGGACTAAAAATGTCAAACTGAGAAGGTTATATTATTAAAAGAAAATTTTAAAGACACAAGCACACACTTGTGTGTGTATACGTGTGTGTGAGCAGAGCTAGGGGATGAACACCCAAACCCTAGTTGATCCAAATTGAACAATTGAAGGGCTAATTAGGCTTAAGATTCGTGTTTGAGTCAAGAATATCAACCATTCTTACTTGTCTATCACAAGGTAAGTTTTAATTTTGGTTTTTGTGATACTTAATCTTGGATGAATATTGAGAATCTAAGTTCATGAACAAATTGATACATATTTTGACCTAAGGAAGACGTAATCTAAGTGTAGAAGTATAATTTTAACTGAAAATAGCTATGAAATCATGTGTTGAAGTGATTATGAATTTTATAAAGAAATGGGTTTTGATGCTAGTATAGAAAGCCTCTTGTTCAAGTGAGAGCAAAGAGTATAATTACATGAGTTTGTTGAAATTGCATGTCTAAGTGGGTTATGATAAAAACTTGAACTTCTTGAATTGGGGTTTTTGAGTAGCTAGAGTCTAAGTGAATAGCTAAATTAGATGCATTCAAGATGTTCAACAAAATGCTTGAATGAATTGCCAATTTTGAATGATAAATGAAAATCGTTAATAAGAACAAGGCGTAGTGCGTTTGGCAATTTATATGCCACAGTCATGTTTCGAGAAACTCTAACGATGCCCTGGCTTGTACATTTTAGGCAACGCAAGTGAAACATCGGGAAGTCAAGCCGGGACAAACGCACGGTTAAAGATAAACTATAAGGTACACGTCTTCTCTTTGATAGCATATTAATTTATATGATTGTTTTGGTGAAAACCGGGTTGAAATGAGAAAATAGAAATGGTTTGGTTAAATAAAACGATGGATTTCGTTAAATAACCAAACGGGTTAAAATGAGAAAATAGAAATGGATTGGTTAAATAAAACGATGGATTTCGTTAAATAACCAAATGGGTTAAAATGAGAAAATAGAAATGGTTTGGTTAAATACGACGATGGATTTCGTTAAATAATTAAACGGGTCAAAATGAGAAAAATAGAGATGGTTTTGTTAAATAAAGCGATGATTTCGTTGATTAACCAAACGGGTCAAAATGAGAAATAGAAATGGTTTGGTTGAATAAAGCGATGGATTCCGTTAAAGAACCAAACGGTCAAAATAGAAAGATGAATAAAGGTTTGGTTGGGTTAAGCGATGGATTTTGCTAGAGCAACCAAACTGGTTAAGTGAAGCTTAAACGTATACCGGAAGGGATACATGTATGCTCGTTTTGGTTAAAATGTGATAAAAGGGTAAAATCAGAAAAGAAAAGTTTATATGCATAAAAGAATCGAAGGATAGATGCATAAATTATAAGTAACTGTTCCAAAAAATGAGAATGTAAATATAACTGATAATTTGTGATGAATAATAGATGTATCAAGCTGTTTGTTAATATTTTACGAAGGGGTCAAAATAAAGAAGTTTATAAAAGTAGAATTAGAGTGATGAAAATACTCAAAACGATAATATTAAGGTAATGGAAATAAGGAATATTATTACTCGGACAAAGTTTAGCAAGTTTCGAGTCATACGCTTATGTACGAAGTTCAAAAATGGGCCGAACGAAAATAAATCGAACCTGCAGCAAATTTAATGCAGAAGGTGTCGACGCCGACGGCATAACAGGCCGTCGCCGACGCACCACCATAGTACCGACGCCCTATGCTACTGTCTACGGTGGTTTGAAACAGACGCGAGTTTACACATGGCGCCGCCGACGCCACTCTCAAATTTTGAAAATTTTAAGTTTGTTATCTGATTAAATAGTTATGGTATATTTTCTTTATTGAATTATATTACTAATAATCTATAAAATTTTCAGTCTAGAGGAAAATTCTCAAGTAAAGTGATGAAGATCAAGCCATGAGAAGGAACCGAGCATTTCAAATCTCAAGCTTTCGTTTTAATTCGCCTAGTTTATGTATTAATGATATGGAAAGATGTTAAGTGTTTTTGTGAATACTTTTAAATACTTAACTATTTTGAACTTCTTCAATATTAATATTATAATATATATATATATATATATATTATATATATATATATATATATATATATATATATATATATATTATATATATATTTTAAAAGAGAGCTCTTTCAACACAACGCAAAACCCACTGATATGGCGGTTTATTAATCTTCACTTGGTTATTTGTGAGTTTTGTATGTGTTTTATTGTTGACATTATGGTGTTTTGTGAATTTTTAAACTTTGTAGGAAAAATGGACTTTGTAGCCAATTCCACGATATATATTTATATATATATATATATTATATATATTATATATATATATATATATATATGGGATGGGTTAAAATGAGAACTACCTCGAGTTGTGAGAATCATGAGAACTAGGTCATCCAAAAGGTTTTTTCAAAAAGAATTTCTCAGAAATCTTAAACAAAATCATTTGCTTCAGTAAAAAAAATTAAAAAAAATGTTGCATAAACATTTACATGAGGTGTAAAAAATATTTATTTTCGTTACAATTTTACACAAGGCGTAAAATAACTTACATAAGGAAAACTATCGACTCGACAATTTTTTTTTTTTACATATGTGTTTATAATATTTTCATCTACGTTTAAGAAAAAAAATTTGCCCAACTCGCGTGGGAAGTAGAAGTTCTCATGGTTATCACGACTCGTGGTGGTTATCATTTGATATATATATATATATATATATATATATATATATATATATATATATATATATATATGATCAAGGGAGAACCCCTTCGGGTTGTAAGAACTTACAAACTCGGATTTCCGTGAAGTTTCGACCCTATTTTTTACACCCTAGATTAAGACGTTCCAAAATTGGCTGTAAAAAAAACAAATTCGAAGTGTGTTTTTAGCCCTTACAGCAGCTGTAAAAAAACTGATGACATAGAATGACATCACCTTTTTACAACATTTACAACTACTATAAATTAAAAAAATGTTTTTTTTTGGAGAAGTTGGATATTTTTAGGATTTTTGTAAAATTATTTTTGAAAAACCTTTCGTGAGACCGAGTTCTCTAAATTTTCACAACTCTTTTGAGTTTTTATTTTACCCTAACCTACATATATAAGTGGATTTTTTTAGGAGCCGGTTTAAACCGAACCAACCAATTAACACCCCCACTCTATCAAAGTAGATGATAAAATGGATAATAAGATGAATGCTTAGAGTAATTTGAAACTGTTTATTGTTAAATAAGGTTTGAAAAAGTGATGATTTCAAATAATGTGTTTGCCAGACTAGACACACTAAATTTGAACTTGTGGATGCTCTTATCCCAACATTGTATGATATTCAACTCCTTATTTTTCTCGCTTTTACCTCCTTGTAAATACTAAATATGTATTGTCACTTTCGGATGCTTCCGTACCCTTTTTACCATAGCTTTATATTAATATCAAGCACACATATGTATGTATAAATGAATCACTTTAAGCTACCGGATAATTTAGATTGGAAAATTGACATATGGCACTCATAATACTCGTTCACTTTTAAATAAAAGGCCAAGAAAAGATTTTCTATTATTATTATTTAGTGATTTTCATTTGAAGCTAATTACATGTACGTGTTGTTACATTAGAACTTTAGAAGTGATTCGAAGAAAGTAGATTTTGACATGTTGGTACTTATACACAAGTTTTTTGTGCGAGTATTCTCTATATTTCAAATGAATATTATCAAACGGTGTGTACTCGACTAAAGAACTTCTGCATCAAGACAAATTTAAAAGGTTTATCCACAACATACTATATGTGTGTGTCAAATTGAGAAGGGTAGGTATCATCTCAATTGTGCCCTAGTGAAAAGAGATTTGGGTTTTTTTAAGTAAACTCAAGTTCAATTCTTAGTTATCTTATATGGGGTTGATATAAGCAATGAATGATTGGAATTAGGCTTGTGTCAGTTCAATTTCGAAGCCCAACCAAGTTTTCATCCCACTGTGTATTACGGCAAAGAGTTCTGCTCTTGTGGTAGCAAAACGATTGTCAAGTGACAATCAGCGGTTTGGTTTTCCAGGGAAACGCCAAAAAAGGTCAAACTTTAAAAGCAACGTGAACCAAATTAAGAAACATGACCTAGCCAAAGTGAAGATAATACAATGCTCTCCAATTTAAAAAGTGAAATAACTTTATAAACAAAGCTCAACGTTTAAGAAAAACTGAGAAGAGTAAGTGGAGATATTTAACAGATAAGATCGAATAGAAACGATTTTTTTAACATATAAGACAAAACGATATTTTTTTCAAAGTGATCAACTTCTTTTAACTAATGAGCAAACATACAAAGTAAGAAAAAGCGGGGATTTATTTTAATCAGTTTGAACTTTTGCATATGAAACTAAAGGAATTATAATAATTATAGTATAATTAGTCTATTTTTCTTTGATTTGATGTCAAATTCATTATAATATAAATATAAATACTGTTAATAAAAACTCAAAATTACTCTAGGGCAACAAAGTTTCGTTTCTTTTTGTCTTTTACGTTTTTTTAAAACTCCTATCACTCTTACATTTGAAATAACTTGCGTCCATTAATTATATTGATTGTTGATATTATACAGGTAACAAAATGAACCAAACCAATACTGATCGAACGTCTATAATGGTATCAGTGTTCTTTTTACTCTTTTGGACTTGTCACGACTTTATTTTTTAAGTTCTCTTTCGGTTACTATATGAGTGTTGGTATCATATTGATAGCGTAATGAACAAAACTAATATTGTATGGATTCAATTATTCACGTTATTTTTACCATTGCATTCACATTTTCCTTTAAAATTAGTTATAAATCAAGTCGCTCACGCTGCGAACCGTAGATATAACCCACTAGTTGTTATATTAAAAAGATGATAAGTGATCATCATGAAATATAAAAATTATAAGATTCCTTTGCATCGCTTTATACAAAATATTTTAGTTTTTTTCTTTTAAAAAAAGAAAGGGAAACATGTGTTGCACGGCGTGCTTTGGGAGTTACCTAAGCAAGTAGGGATCACGTGAAACGTTGAAGCCAAAAAGCCAGGACGTAATCGACACATCACTTCATTTCTAACAATGTCACGTGCTTGTCAATCTTTTGTTGTTCCATATTTCCAATTAGTAAAATTCCAAACTAAATAAATATTAGATATTTAGATATTGCATTAAAAAGTTGGTTATTATTTGATATGATATAGGATTTTAGACTAGTGGGATTCATCTGCAAGAAGCGACCGTAATTATGTATATGCACGTAAGGGGCGGAGGTGTAATACGGATTATGGCTCAACGAGGGTTTCGTAGTGTAAATTTTTAATTTTTATTCGGTTTTATATAAAGGATACTCCTAAATAAATATGGGAATACCTTTAAAAATATAGAATACTTTAAGTTAATAAAATTTCAAATTTTTATAAGCTCGAAAGTTTTGTAACACCAGACTTGTATAATAAATAAGCCCAAATGAATAGTTAACCAAAATTAAAAAATAATAAAATTGAAAAAGACCCAATTGATAAATTTAGCTCAACCCCCAAACCAATAAAAATTCTTTTGTGTATGGGCGGTGTGTGGTCGAAAAAGAAATTTATGATAAAGTAAAGACGACGATGTAATGGAACAATTTTAAGCTATGAAAACATATAAATGACGAATCTATTAGGTATTTGTTTTACTTTATTTTATTAATATTATTATTATTATTATTATTATTATTATTATTATTATTATTATTATTATTATTATTATGCATGGTAAAAAAGTTGGGATACCCCTAAATTAATTAGCTAGCCCCGCTACGGATGCACGTCATAAAATAATGTTTATAGTAATATCGAAATAATTAAATAAAAGTAAAGTAAAGTACACTTTCAGTCCCTGAGGTTTACACCTGCTCTCAGGTTCAGTCCCCATTTCAAAAAATTCAACACTCTAGTTCTTGACGTATTCAGTTGCTCATAATTAAAAACCTTTGGGACGTTAGTTGACTATCAAATCTTTTAATGGCAGGGAGGGCAAAAAAGGTAAATTCCTAAAACTTAGAAACTTATGCTATTATTTTACTCCCCAATCTTCATTTGAAAGCCACAATCCACTTCCGCCTCTCCCCCAAACACTCCGGCGACACAGGATCTCCTGACCTTCCTCCGATCATCTCCCAAATAAGGCAATACGTTGTAATTTTATTCACATTGCACGTCGTCGGTAAGATTTGACTTAAATTTACATTTTTCAAGTCTGTTTAAGTTTGGTTCCAGTTGTATGAAACTTGAATTTTGGGTTATTTATGTTTGATTCCAGTTGGGTTGAATGCAGGTGACAAGGACGTACGTCAGGATCCAATATCGGGTCCTGATGAGGAATGGCAGAGGTTCCGGGTGGAACTCTGTTTCCAACGTCGGGGGTAGATGTGTTGCTGCACCTCTGTTGTAAATATATGATGCATGTATAATATATTGAGTACAACTGTTGTGGATGATTTAGGTGGGGTTGATCACATTTTGGGATTGAATGATGATCACCTAACTAGTAGGTTATGTAGAACATTTAAAAAGGTTATTTTGGAAATCTGATCGCTTTTTGTTGTGGTGACTGAATGGTGAAATATAATTTGAAATGATGCTTATTTAAACTGTCTTTGAATTGATTGAATGATGATCACCTAACTAGTAGGTTATGTAGAACATTTAAAAAGGTTATTTTGGAAAACTGATCGCTTTTTGTTGTGGTGACTGAATGGTGAAATATAATTTGAAATGATGCTTATTTAAACTGTCTTTGAATTGATGCTTAGGAACAAATGACATTAGTGGATGTTTGTTTGAGATGTATCAGTTGAAGTTTGCATCATATCAGTTGAAGTTTGCAGCATATTAGTTGAAGTTCGCGACATATTTATGTTTTATGAGCTTAAGATCAAATGATATTAGTTGAATCAGTGGATGTTTGTTTGAGGTGTATCAGTTGAAGTCAGTAGCATATTTATGTTTTATGTGCTTATGATCAAATGATATTAGTTGAAATTTGCAATATATTTATGTTTTATGTGCTTTTGATCAAATGACATTGCTAGACGTAAGTAGATGGTATTGTTTGTTTGCTGCACATAAGTCTTTTATTTGAAGGGTGTTTAGGATGAGATGACATTGTTGGACATAAGTAGATGGTATTGTTTATTTGCTACACATAAATAGATGATTTGAAGGGTGTTTAGGATCAAATAACAATGCTGGACATAAGTTGATAGATCAGTTTGTTTTCTGCACATAAGTAGATGATTTGAAGAGTGTTTAGGATCAAATGACAATGCTGGACATAAGTAGATAGATCAGTTTGTTTTCTGCACATAAGTAGATGATTTGAAGAGTGTTTAGGATCAAATGACATTGCTAGACAACATGATTTATGCTAAAGTTCAGTTTGCTTTGGACATAAGTATATGGATTAGCTGGACATTGTTGGACACAAGACCTGTAAACAAAATTGTTTATTTGCTACACATAAGTAGATGGATGAGTTGTCGCATTTGAACAATCTGATCAAGGGTACAATAGGATTTAGGCTAAAGTTCAGTTTGCTTTGCACAATAGGAATTAGGCTAAACTTCAAGCATGTATAATTTTGGTAGGCATTGCTTTAACCTGTTTGATCAGAATAAATGGTCAAACTTAACTGAATGCAGTTCAACTTCTGAAAGTAAATTCACTTGAAGGTGTGAAGGTCACTCACCATTCAAGTTCTAAAAGTATATAGCATTTCAAGTTCTAAACCTTCAAGTTCTAGGCATTGCTAGACCTATTTGACCAGAATTACTGGTCAAACCTATGATAATGAAGGGAGTTCATGTTCTTCTACTGAAACTCAATTGCAATTGCGAAGTTCAATCCTAATTGAAGTTCTAACAGTTAATACCAATTCAGGTTCAAAAAGTCAAACCAACTTGAAGTTCTAGCGATCAAACCCATTTCAAAGGAACTTCAATTCTATTTACAGGTCTTGTTACAAATTGTTGTTGATGTTAATAACATGATATTTCTGAGTAATTAAGGATAATTGGTGGTTAGTTACAAGATTAGGAAATAGTTTCAAATATGAAGGAAAATATTAATTGTACATTCTGGGACTGAAACTGTAAGTAAACTTTGGTGGTATTTTCATCTTTTCACATAAATACAAACGGTCTGTTAGTGCAAAGATTTTAATTGTGAGCAATTGAATACATAAGGGACTCAAGTATTGAATTTTTTGTAATGGGGACTGAACATGAGAGCGGGTGTAAACCTCAGGGACTGAAACTATAGTTTACTCTAAAAGTTGTAAACATAAAGTTACAAGCTATAAAGTTATGATGCAATCTAGTACTACTTTGGTACGAATAGTGAAAAAATATACAAACTGTATCAAACTGAAATCAATTGTTGGTGTCGATGCGATGTCGATTCACTTCGAATTTGTAAAAAATATGTGTGAAGTTGTGATATACCAAAAATGATATAACATGTGTTTTACATCGACCGGAAACCACACACACACACACATATATATATAGTGGTTTTTACCAACATCGATATTGTTCGGTTGATAATTGTCGTGTTTGATACCGGTACTCGGTATAGTTTAGAATAATATATATATATATATATATATATATATATATATATATATATATATATATATATTTACAATGCTTTCATTACACAAAAGTTATCTAATTTACCCCAACAAACAAAGTCAAAATTAAAATCGCATGTTGTTCGATTAGTTTCATTTCGCTTCGTTATGGTACCGTTACATGGTATAATTTATGATGAAAAAATGGTTCATATATAATGGTTTCATTACAAAAAAAGTTGTTTGATGTAAGTAAATATTTTTATGTCGATTAAGGACCATAAAACAAATAACGACACCAGTTTTAATATGATCGATACAAACACCGATGTTGTTCGGTTAATATCAGTTTGGTTCGTCACGATACTAGTATGGTACTGACGCTGGCTATAGCTTAAGATACTATATAAATGCTCTATTCTGAATTAAAACTTCCTTTTCTACAAAATTATATCGAAATGTTAAAAATGACAAGTTTTCAACGAAAGCAAGCAAATAAAAGTTACTAAAACATCAAATTAGAAAAAATTAAATGAGTTAGAGGTGTATCTTATACATGGGGATAATCATTTGATAAGAAAATTCAATTGAGAAGAAAAAAAAACAATTAGTACAATAGTAAAACATTAAATGTTTTTTCTCTCATTTCATTTATTATTATTTTGACTAATTAAGTAGTCATAAATACTATCATATTTCACACTAAATATTTTTGCATACACGCGTCAAAACTTATCCTACACATTTCGAAATTTATCCCACATCTCGTAATTTATCCTACATTCTAAATTGAATTTTTAACTTTTTTTGAAAATAAGTTACAGATTTAATGTAGTTAGTTATTAAAGAGGAATATTACAAATTAGTTATCTACGTAACTTTACCAATATACCCTTACAATAACATTTAATACAATTACTAAATAAAGTAAAATGAAGTATTCTTATTTGTTGAAATTTCTTCTTTTTTGTTCTTACAAAAAAATTGTTCTTTTTTGTTCTTACAAAAAATTTCTTCTTATTTGAACTCTACAGTATTATATATATAGTATAAGGTTTCTCTACAAAGAGCCAAAACATTACAAAAAGTAGGAAGAGATATGACGTTGACATGTGGCAAGGGCACTAACCAGGGGCGGATCTATGTTGAAGACTCTTGTGGTCAGTGTATATTTCACACTTAGTACCGTAGAGATAATGTCTCCATATCTTAAGAGCGAACACAACGGCTCCAAGTTCTAGGTCGTGGGTGGTGTAGTTCTTCTCATGAGTCTTGAGTTGTCTCGAAGCATAAGCTATAACCTTTCCTCTTTGCATTAGAACACAGCCTAGTCCTTGCCCTGACGCGTCGCAATAAACCACGAAGTCATCACAACCTTCAGGAAGAGTGAGGATAGGTGCATCACAGAGTGTTTGTTTAAGGGTTTGGAAGGCTTCTTCTTGTTTGGGTCCCCAAATGAAGGGTTTTCCTTTATGAGTTAAGGCTGTGAGTGGTACAGCAATGCGGGAGAAATTTGAAATGAAACGGCGATAATAACGAGCTAAACCAAGGAATGATCTTACTTCGGTTGGTGTGCGTGACGCTTGCCATTCTTGTACTGCTTTGATTTTGGAGGGGTCGACATGTATTCCCTTGTCATTGACGACATGTCCAAGGAATTGTACCTCTTTTAACCAGAATTCGCATTTGGAGAATTTGGCGTAGAGCTTTTCATTCTCTAAGAGTGTAAGGATGAGTCGAAGGTGTCGTTCATGATCAGACTTAGACTTTGAGTAAATGAGGATGTCGTCGATGAAAACTATAACAAAGCGATCGAGATAGGGTTTGCAGAATCTGTTCATTAAATCCATGAAGACAGCTGGAGCGTTGGTTAAACCAAATGGCATGACCATGAATTCATAATGACCATAACGAGTTCGGAAGGCGGTCTTTGGGACGTCTTCTTCATGTACTCTGAGTTGATGATAACCAGAACGAAGGTCGATTTTTGAAAAACAGCTGGCACCTTGAAGTTGGTCAAGAAGATCATCAATGCGAGGTAATGGATAGCGGTTCTTGATCGTTAACTTGTTGAGTTCTCTGTAGTCGATGCACATGCGAAACGTTCCATCTTTCTTCTTCACAAAAAGGACAGGTGCACCCCAAGGCGAGGAGCTAGGACGTATGAATCCTTTGTCAGTCAACTCTTGCAATTGACTGGCTAGCTCTTGCATTTCAGAGGGGGCTAACCTATAAGGAGACTTTGCAACTGGTGTAGCACCAGGTATAAGATCAATGCGGAATTCGACTTCTCTCAAGGGAGGAAGTCCTGAAATATCGTCAGGAAAAACTTGTGGGAAATCTTTTACTACTGGGATGTCTTCAAGTTTCTTCTCCATGGTTCCCTTTTTGACGATATGAGTTAAAAATGCGACATAATTCTTACGGAGATATTTTCGAGCTTGAAGACAGGACATTAATCTGAGCCCTTTCGATGAGGTTTCTCCAAAGATTCGCAGAGTCTGACCGTTTGTAAGAGGAATGCGTATAAACTTTTTGTGGCATACAACTTCAGCCTGATGTTAGCTGAGCCAGTCCATACCAATTATAATGTCAAAGCTTCCCAACTTCATAGGTATGAGGTCAACTGGAAAATCGTGATCGTTTAAGGTGAGAGTACAATTGCGTATGATAGAGTTTAATGAGACCGGTTTTCCGTCAGCAACTTCTACTGTTATGGATTCCATGAGCTTATCACGAATTTGGTTTAGGATGGGTTCAAACTCTAAGGACACAAAACTTTTATCCGCGCCAGTATCAAACAACATGGATGCATAACTACCATTGATAAGAAACGTACCGTTAACCACATTGCTGTCAGCTCTAGCCTGATTAGAGTTGATGTTGAAAGCTCTTCCTCTTGCAGGTGGAGGAGCTTGGTTAGCTTGATTCACCGGATTTGCTTGGGCTTGAGCATGTACAATGTTCACCAAACGTGGACAAGTGTTTCTAAAGTGGCTTGGGTCTCCACAATTGTAGCAAGCCCGCATAGGTTGCACCATGGGATAGTTGGGTTGGTAGTATGATTGGGCTAAATGTTGGGTAGGTGATAGTAGTAGGGGTTGTTGGGCTTGACCCATTATTTGATGGTGAGTTTGGGTTGAGGGCTGGTGACGGTTCGTCCGCTGAGGTATGCGACAGGTTTGAACAGTGTGACCTGCGCGACCACAGCCGGTGCAATGTTGACAGGGATGATCAGGAGAGTGATGGTATTGGCAACGGTTGCATTTTGGTAATGGGCCAGAGTATGGCCTTTTATATGGTGCAGGTGAGGGGACAACTTGGGTAATGGGTGCAGCAGGGATACGGAAATTTGTTTGTGTGACAGCAGAGTTTCTGGTGTTACGTTTCCTCTTGTTAGCAAACTTAGAGGAGGAGGTGGAATGGTTTGAAGTTTGGCCCTCAACGGGGCTTTCTTTTTCTCCTCTTTAAATTTACCGTTGCGAATTCGATTCTCGGTCAGTTCAGTAGCTAGTTCCATAGCAGCTTCAAGTGTTGCTGGCGAAGTGCTGAGAACTGAATCTTGAATTTTCGAGGGAAGACCTCGAATATAATGCTCGACTAAGCGGTAAACTGGGGTGAACAAGTTAGGGACCATTTGGTTCAACTCTAAGAACCTCTTGTTGTAGGAAGTATGATCTCCCTCCTTTTGCTTCAATGAATGAAATTCATCCTCTAAATTTTTAATCTCACTCCTAGGACAGAATCGTCTCGTCATGATTTCCCTTAACTCCTCCCACGTTAAGGCCATTGCATCATCGATTCCCCTCTTACCCTTTTCAGTATTCCACCAGGTAAGAGCTACCCCAAATAGTCTCCCGGTTGCGTATCGTACCTTGCGATCCTCGGGACAATCGCAGTTGAGGAAGGTGTTTTCCATTTCCTCAAACCAGTGGAGGAGAGCAGTGACACCTTCGGTCCCTTCAAATTTCGGAGGATCGCAAGACTTGAAATGTTTATATGAGCACTTTTTGGTAGGAGGGTTGCCGATGTTCTGGTCTTCTTGCTGGGGAGGATTGGTGGGATTTGTGGCGAGAGCTTGTTGTACTTGAACCACAATGTCAGGAAGCACCGCGGCCATTTGTTTTGCGATTTGAGTGGCCAAGCATTCGTGTGACCTTCCTGATCTTCTACCCCCTCGTTGTTGTCTAGCCGACATCTACAGGAACATACATAAGAAGATTGTGAGTTTATGGAGTCTTTTTAGGTGTCATGTGTCTTAAAGAAAATGAAAATAACATAAATATCAATAATGCAACTACATCCATAGGATGTCTTGGGTTTGCTCATGTTGGGCCTCAAATGTCCCCCGTACCTTCACCTATATAGTCATGTGGGCCCCCATGGCTATTGGCTTGGTAGGATTCACATTAGTATTGGCGGTTTAACACTCGCATCACCCGAATGAAAACCATGAAATATGTTTACGAGATGTATGGTCGGAAGGTGTCCAGGTGTAGACACAATGACAACTCAAAGTGGGGTTAGCTCACACGACGTTTGGTATAGCATGCTTTGGCCTAATAGGTACTTCGTACTCTCATCGTTAGTCCCCAGGTAGGCAAACTGGTCCTTTATTTTGGATTTATACGAATGCCAACCTAGACAGGACGTTCCGACTACCGGTACTTGTACCCTTCCAGTTACTACATGCCCGTCATGAGAACTCACTTTGATGTGATTTGAAAATACAAAAATCATTGCAAAAACAATCATGAAAATGATGTGGTGTGTGCTCGCATGGATATGATATGTTATAAGAATAAGATTTATGATAGGCATTATATAATAATATTTACTTATGAACATGCTTGCATAACATTGAATGTAACATTAAACATAAAACATATAAACATCATGAATTTTGCATGTAACACACAAAAATCTTAAAAATTTCTAATCAACTATAGTAGGCTCTAAGGGTCTAATAACATATCCTATATCCCTATAGTCATGGCTCTGATACCAATCTGTCACACCCCGACCCGCAGCGGAATAAGAGTCGGGGCATAATTGGGTTATCACCAAAGCTCATGATATTTACTAATATGTTTCATATTTATTAAATTCAAAATTACATCCTCAATATTCCAAACACGTTCATACAAATACAAAGAAAAATAATCAACTAAGCAATCCAAGATCTACACCAGTTTATTCTTCTAAGCCAATCCTATGTGTTTCTTGCTGCAGCTGGATCACCTGTATCATGTGTAAAAATGGGGGTTTTTGGGTCAACATAAGTTGGCGAGTGAACCTTGTTAGAAAAACATTTATTATTGATCTCTTGTTATCTTTATCATGGAAAATTGTACAATAATCATATGTGAACAAATGTAATTAAATCATACAATAACAATAACAACCACAAACAATAACATACAATAACCAACCAACTTGCATGAATATATAGCATGAATGAAACTGTATATGTTGGCAACGTCACGTTCACGCTCATAATGTAATGGGGAACGGACGGCCTATGATAAATGTCTGTGCGATCAAGGCTCAATCAAACGGAGCCGATCGTATGTTGGCAACGCCTGGTTCACGCTCATAATGTAATGGGGAACAGCTCAACGCTCATAATGTAATGGGGAGCGGCGGCCTGTGATAATGTATGTACTGAAAATGATAATTTAATCTAAACAATAACCACACAAATAGTTGATACATGTTGAATACACATTTGTTCATGGACATGATGGATGCACAATGATTTAAATATAATAAATGGTAAGACACATGATACACCCCAAAAAACGTGATTAAAACGGGGAATTTGTAGAGATTCACTCACATTGGGTGCGTTCGTTTGAAGATGATGAAATGCGCACGAGTTTGGAGGATTGATCGACGAGAATTAACTAACCTAAATAATAATGGAAAATATGGTAAATGAGTGGATTTTATTATTAATTTTAACAGGATTTTAGATATATTTTTGTGAGTTTAAGGCTATTTTCTATCTTTAAAAACGTTATTTTTAAGTATTTTTAATTGATTTTTAAATTAAATAAATAAATAAAAATATAAAAAAATGTTGACTTTTGTGTTGACCATTGACCGTTGACCGGGACTGTTGACTGTTTGACCGGTTCGCTAAAGTGTAAGTGTGCGCCGGGTAAGGCTCGAACCCGAGACCTCCCGTACTCGTGCACGCAGCTCTACCAACTGAGCTACGTGTCTAACCCGAAATAATTCTGTTTTTAATTATATTTATATACTGTTTTAGTTTATTCAAAATTCTTTTATTTTCAAAAAGGGTTTTAATCATCGAACCGGAGTGTGCAACAGGTCTCGAACCTGGGACCTGTGGGTTAGTGTTGCACACAGTCCACCGCTGGACTGTGTGTCTAGCCTGGTTAATATACCGATTTTTATTATACGTAACATCTTCATTGATTTAATCCGGTTCAGTTAAAAAGGAAAACATTTTTATTACAGAGCATACGACGGTGTCAAGGATCGAACTCACGGCGTGTGATATATGTGCGCACACAGTCCACCGCTGGACTGTGTGTCTAACCCGAGATAATATCCAATTTATATTAAACTTATATACAACCTAACTTCATCTTCTTCGTTACAATATCACAGACTACAATTACCCTACTGTTTCTTGTTTAATTCGATTGACAAACATTCAAATGACTAAAATGAAATGGCAGAGAAGATTTTGGAAGTAAACATACCGGAGAAACGATCTTTCTCAGAATTCCGGCGAAGTCGTCAGCTCTGTTTTTATGGATTTTGTCTGAGCGGAAAAATTAACAATTTTGATTAGCTAGATGCGGAATTGAAGCACTGAACAAGAGTTATCAGAATATTTAAAGGTTTATAACCGATTCACAGCGAGAATTGGGAACTTTCAGAAGTTTTCCGGCGAGAGTTAATTATCCGATATCGTCGTCTGAAACTGATTCTGATTGAAGGGTTTGAGTTAGCAAAAGCTTAACAACTGATAGACGATGAAAGAATTGAGAAACTTACTGATTTGATGGAAGACACGGCTTTCCGGCGAAAGTCCGGCGAGTTCAAAAAGCAATTCCGACGATCAGAAACTAGAGTAAACGTGAGAATAGAAGTTCTAGGAATGTAATTGAGTCGCGAAATGAAGCTTTTGTTGAAGTAATTCCAGAAGTGAATGTTTTCGGTTATAAAAACCGAACATCACATGAATTCAAGTCCATTCATGACTGAATTGATTAAAAATGTCGGTGTATCGGTTATTATCAGAAAATCACGATCACTCAAACGTTTTGGACGTTTGGAAGCCGATTACGGTTACAGTTGGCGTAAACCGGTTGATTCCTGAGTGAAGTTATCATTTAATTGTTTCCTAGAACTCACAGAAAACATCAAGTGGCGGAGTGGTTATATGTGTGCGTGTTAAGTCTTTAGACTCACCCGGCTGACCCGGGTTCGAATCCCGGCAGCCGGTTTTCTTTTTTATTTATTTTCTTTTCACTTTTTATTAATTATAGTTTTTAAATTCTAATTTGTTAATTAATTATGCATCGTTTAAAATTAAAATAAACATAACGAAAAATTTATAACTTGATATTCGATTACAAACGAAGCGGGTTTGGAAAACCCGTTTTTGACAAATGTTACAATAATTACCTAAAGCTTATGGCACTATTAAAATTTCATAATTAAACATGTCATGATTAAATGTCACACTTTTCATATAAGTTCAAATAATTAAATAAATGCATCAAACTTGTCTTTTTAATTACTAAAGCAAAGCTTCTATGTAATCCTGATCTAGTAAAGTCTTCAATCCTCTACACCTGTATTATGTGTAAAGTAGTTTTTTTTTATCGGCTACAAGAGCTAGTGAGTAAACCTTGGTTAAGTAAAATAGGTTTATCATTCTAAAATTTAAAAATCAATTTAATTTGTTTTACCTTTTTAATTCCAAATACAAACTATCAATCATGTGGAAGCAATATACAAGTAATATAAACATAGAATGGTAACTGAGTAATGACTAAGACTAAGACCGACACCAAAACCAAAACCGACTCCTTGCGTCCCACACCCATAAAGGGTGTGACTGTGGCGGTACCAACGTCACATAGTTAGGAGGAAAGGTTAGCCCAAGACTAATGGGGCAATACCGACATCTCCAGGTCATGAGGAAAGATCAACTGTGATCCACTGAAGGAATGACTATTGACTATAATGACCAACACAACAACAACAATGATAACCTCAACAAACAACAACAACAAATAATGTGTATACAACACACTAGATATTGCATGCTCGATTTTAGATAAACAATTGTTCAAAACACATTGATACACCCCCAAAAACTTAATGATAAAAAAGGTGAGAGAGTTTACTCATAGTTTGCGAAGCTTCAATCCTTTAAAATAACGCTAACGCACGAATAGGAGTAATATCACAAGTCACCCTATATTATATAATCCACGAAATACTAAATATACTATTATAAGAAAATAAATACACAAAAGTTTCTACAGAAATGTGTTCTTCAAATTTGGGGACTTAACTATATCAAAATACTAATTAATATAGTTACTAATATGGTATTTAAGTTTCTAGAATAATTACATAAATTATATTTATAAGAATTCTCAAAAAAATATGTATAACATGGAATAGAGATTAAAATTCTTATAATCATTTATTTCTATCTAAAAATTATATATTTTCAGGTTTACTAGTTATCACAAATTTTCATTTAAAATCGTGAATTTCATGTAAAAATATATTTACTTAAACTAATTATTTAATTCCTATAAAAAAAGATATTGTCAAAGTTATGGAAAGATTCCATCAAAATATCCATACCTTTCTAATATCACTAAAATTTATAGCAAATTTTTAGAATTTTATTTGTGACTATAACTATTTTTAATTGATTTTACAATATATCAAGATTAATTCATAAAAATTTGAACGACCACTAAAATTTCCTAAAATTTGTATGGAATATCCTAATTTGATATATGGCAATAACATAAGATTAATTTCATTAAAAAATATAGCCTAAGATCAAAAGCCCCAAATTCTCATCTTAAGAACCCTAATTTCATGCTTTTCTAAAATCGGATTGTACATGCCCTCTATCACAGAAATGGATTGAGTGGTCTTGTAGAGAACGAAAAATTAAAGAGAATACACTTTGAAATTACCTGATTTGATGCACGAATGTGGGAGATTTCATGAAATCAAATTTCAATAGTACTTTGTAGTCTTCAAATAGATGCTCTCTTAATGTTCAAGATTAACTATTTTTGGGGAGAGCTATAGATCATAACCTGTTTATTTCATGATCATAAAAGCATGTTTTGGCTTTTGATACCTAGAAGAGATGATGCCAAAACTTAGCTTTATCTGATATTTTTTATTTCTCACAAGCTTCTCTTTAATCTACCATTTGAATTGTAACTCAAAGTTTAGAGAGAAACTGTCTTCTGGGTCCCTTTCGAGTTCAAGACCCAATAGGTCTTGCAGATCTTCATTCTTAAGGCAAAAAGCACTATTCATAGAGATCTTTTTAACTTCTCCATTAGCCCTGAGTAGAGTCAATTCATGGCTTGTCTTATCAGACTTCCACTCTAACATTTAAGGCTAGATGGTTTCCTGGCCAAAAGTTATTTGTGATGATTTGATGATGAAGATCTGCCCACGATTTTCCCAATGAGATCTTCTGGATTTGTATTTGGGTGACCATAAATAAGCTCATTCATGATCCCTTCCTTCCTATATTCATCTTGGTGTTTCTTTATGTTGTCTGCAGACATCTCCTTTTACCTTTTTAGATAGCTTCTTACAATTGAGGAGATGTTCTTTACAATTGGAAGCACTGAGGGACCAAGAAGAGTTTTGATAAGGAAATCCCGTTGGTCATAGTTTGGCTTCTTTGGAAGTGAAGGATCTTTTTCTCTTAAAATTTCAAGCTTTTTATAGTTCGTAGTGATTGTAACATCCAAAAGATGAATTTGGTAATTAAATTAAATTAACCGGGGATCAGCGGGTAAATTACCTTTAGTGGTAAATATCAACCCGATAAATATTAGAATTTAAATAATAAACCTAGTGTTAATTAAAAAGTGAATAAATATTTTATAAGATAAAGTTGTAAAAGGCCCGGGTTATTGGGACTTAATTGGAGTTGGGGGCAGCATCCCCGAACTTATATATAGAATTATCACGTTTGTACGATAATTAACGAGAAGTAGGCAACTAGGAATATAAACTAGTTAAAAAATGTTGGGCATTAGTAAAGTGGGTAAACTATGGCTGAATTATCATAAAACCAAACTATAGGGGCCGAATTGGGTTGATAACAAAACTTGTGGGTATTAAAAGATGAAAAACACAAAAACACACACAAGGGTTTGTCGGTTGTGATTTAAAGAGGGGAGGACCCCTAAAAATCTTCAAACACAAATTCTAGAAAATTCAAGGGTGAATTAAGGGTAAATCTTGTGCATGAACCTTGATTATTGATCATCCATGCTTGATAATCACAAGGTATGTTGCAATTTCACATTTTGAAAGATATTCTATAAAAAAGAACTTGAATGTGATAGTCTTGATTTGGATATTATAGATAGTATGATGAAAGTGATGAGGTATATATGTTTTGTGATCATTGTACTTGCTAGTATGTGTAAAGCGCTTGAGCAATTTTAGAGATTTGATCTAAGTGTTCATAGATGTCATGAAGTAGGTTCTGATGATATGATGAAATTGATGTTGTAATAGTGATATAAGCATCGTGTTTACTAATTTCTGCAAGAAAGTTGAATAGTTTCCAGTTTGGAAGCTCATACCGGAATCAAGTTCTGTTTCAACGGATTCCCTCCGATTTTGTTTGTTGACAGCTTTATATAAGCAGATATGTACATATACTGGATGTGATGGAAGTTCTTTTGAATTTTGGTATTTCTACGTAGATTTTGAATTTTGGTTGTACCTTATACAACCCGTGTAACGCAGGGGAGCTTAAACTAGTACAATAAACACAAACAACAAACCATGGGATCTAGTGCTCAATTCATAAATAATCACAATCACATAATAAACAATAAAGGCACAATCTTTTGTTAAACAATAGTTTTGACAAAATAAAACATAGATCTTTTTTTATAAAATATAAAATCTAACCGCATGCATAAGTGGTTTTGATACCACTAATGGGAATTACAGGCTACCAAATAAAACTTTACTTTATAAAATCTAATTTTATAATAATTAATATCTCAAAAAGCGTGTAAGTATATACATTAAACTTGCTTAATTCCTTTCAGTGATCCATATGGGATTCAATTAAACAATTATGACCAGCCATAAGGTGTTACATAATAGTAACTTTACGAACACCAGGAACTCACACGATGGATTGACAGACGGTTCCACTAGTAAACCGAACACGAACAGATCTAACACTCGAGATCCACACAGCAAATTGATCTAATCAAATGCAAACCAGGGGCGGTCCATGGCGACCTTGGCCGATCGTCGATGAGGAGAAGAGCGGGGAGGGCAGCAATGTGATGGTTATTGTGATTAGGGTTAGTGTTTAGATTTAAGTATATATTTATACTAAATATATTTACACACTAAACACAAATGTTTTAACTTGCTCTCCAAGTTGAAAACCTTTTTATTACTAATCAATCCCCAAACTCCATTTATTACCAAACTAGGTTATACACTCGTGTATTACACGAGTTGAATACATATAATTTATAAAAATCTCTAAATACATCGCATGACTAAAATTACTTTTATAAATATAATAGTCGAGACGATCAATTAGAGTTGTGTATCTTGTCAGAAAGACTCAATTAAGTAACATGTCTCATTTTTAAAGATGCATAAAAGTGAAATCATCAAATGTGTCAAAGTATTTGAATACTTAAAATGTTCTTAATCTTTTTATTAATAATAAATCTTATATCATTTTTTGATAATAAGTATAATAGTTGCAGGTAACATGAGCAGCCCCATATCTAAAGTGCTATTTTGCGGCGGGAAGTCGGTCGGTGTCAGTTTATTTTATTACAGTACCGACACTCGCTATTGGGATTGAAAAAGAAAACCTTACATCAATCGAAAACAATAAAAACGAATATCGATACTCATAATGATGGTGTTCAGATGATAGTGGTTTGGTCCGTTTTTGTTTTATGTTTTGTTGAAAAAGAGTACTCTGCTGCTATCGTACCAAGTGGACAACATTTGTATCGATACTTGTATCTTTTTTAGTGTATATGTTTTCGATAACCTGACACCGTATCACTACCATATCATATAAAACTGAGCTGAACAACATTGGTACTAGTATGTATTCGTTAATATGGTTTACTGTTTGAGAACAGATACCGTGCGGCTACCATAGTGAACCGAACTAAAACCGAGCTAACAACAACGCTTTCGGTGCATATATTTATTTTATTGTTTTCTTTTTGGATAAACTGACATTGTATCGCTACCGTACCGAACAACGGCACTGGTACCTAAATTCATTTTTGTGGTTTCCAATTTAAAAAAAAAATCAATTCTACAACTCTGTTTGCTATGGTAAATGAATATCGGTGACAATTTGAACAGATTGATGAACAATATCGGTGCTGATACAATATTTGTTTTTCTCATTTTCAATTGATGTAAAACACATATTAATTTCTATACCCAATGCAATCAAATTGTATAATCAATAAAATACTATTAAAAATTAAAAATCTACACTTTGTTTTCATATGTAAATAAGTAGTGGCAGATAATACGAGCATGCCCCATATCTTAAGTGCCGTGAAGACAACTCCGTACCCATATAAAAGTATTTACTTTCCAATTCAAAATAAGGACATTGTAGCACATCGACAAATTTGAGTATTAAAATTTGTTTTGGTATAACCATATACATAAATTAATAGGATAAATTTGTATGTAAACAACTATTAACATATTAAAAATTATGTGTATAACCTCAAATTGCATTAAGATTACGAAACCAATTAGCATGCTGGCACAAAATTTAACCCTAACACACTCTTGAATTGTTTGTTTTTTTTCCTTTTCAGGGAGGTGGGTTACATATAAATTTTTTTTATTTTTTCTTTCTAAAAAACAATTGAGGGAAGGAGAGCCAACAACTATCATGATCGAACTGTGAACTCGTTATCCATATTCCATATTTTATTTATAAATCTATCCAAATAATTAAAGTGCCACTCGGCGTTGTAAACAACCTAAAGCATAAAGTACTGTGAAATATAAGAAAAGATTAGAGGATAAAGTTATTATAAAAAACTCCTAAAAATAAGAAATGTAAATAGGTCGTAAAATATAACAAAATATCGAATAAAAAACTACACAATTAGTCACAAAAAGGACACATGAAGCAAATATAGAAAAAAACACAATGATAAATAAAAAGATATAATGATGTAATTAAAAGTGTAAAATCTACAAGCTAGACATCTAAAAACAAAAACCTAAAATCTCACTTCGTAAAGTACGATGAGACGGTTTCAATCTTCTTGAATGACTCACCTTGCAGGTCTATAGTTCTTGATTTAACAGACCTCCTGATTCTAAGCCTTTTGATAGTTAAGTATCTCCTCATAATTCTGAATCTTCTGGTACTTAAGCACCTATTTTGATAGTAAGTTTATAGTTTTGAGCTTTGTGATGGTTAAGCATTTAGTTTAACAGAGTAGAATACGTATTAGTGTAAAACCATATCAAACCTAACGATGGTCACGAGATTGGAACCATAACGTAAGTCAACAAAGTATAGTCTTATTCAGATAGCACTTTGGTATGCATTAGTTGGTTCCTGGATGATCAGACATAATATCGTATTGGTGATTATTGGTTAGAACACCAACGTACAGAGAGAAGAAAAGAAGGAATGAGCAAAGAAAAATGAATCATAAGCTTCCTATTTATAGGTAAGGAATATGTTTTTCTAGGAAGTTTCATATACACATTCCTTGGATATTTCCTACCTATATACACCTTCCTTAGATACTTCCTTCCCATATACACCCTCCATTGATACTTCCTACCCATATATACTTTCCTTATATATATCTTCCTTATTCATATATTCCTTATTCATATATTCCTTATATATACCTTTCTTATATATGTATTCCTCATATACCTATTTAGATGTTATCTACCGTGTGTTTTTTGTGTGTGTGTGTGTGTGTGTATATATATATATTTAGTTATTAAACTTACTTAACATATTTGTTGTTAAAGTTAGTTGTTTAACTAATTAATTTACTTTAACTGTTTAATTAAGTAACTCACTTAGTTGTTAAGTTTCATTTTCTGTTAAGTTTCCTTAGCTATTAAGTTTACTTAACCATTAAGTTTTCTTAACCGCTAAGTTTCTAATTTAGTAGCCTCTGGTTAAGTTATAATTTCTAGATAAAGACACAATGCAACTCGTATTAGTGTATTAACCCAATTCAAACTTTAACGATAAGCACGAGATCAAAACCTCAACGTGATGAAAAAGTATAGCCTTATACAGGTAGTACTTAAACTTCCGTCGATTTGTTTATAGATCAATCGGGCAGAGTATCGGACTGGTGATCGGGGTTAACACACTTTCTACGGAGTAGAGTTTCGAGGTTTAGGAGTTCTGACATTAGAATGACAGAATGAGAGAGAAAGAAAGAAAAGTTTTGAGCAAAGTAAAATGCTCAGTGAACGTCCATAATATAGCAGAAATTTGACCCCGTCGCCTTACCCGACCAGTTTCTGGTTTTAGCTTCGCGTAGCGCAAAGAGGGTAGCTAGGGCTTAGGTGTGCTTAGTCACCACGTAGGCTTGCCACGTGGCAACACGTGTCTTCTAGTGAAAATGGACACGCCGCGTTACGCGAAGGTCCTTTACAAACCTCGTTGCATAGCACGATGATAATCAAAACTTGATTTTGTTGTTTTCGTGTTGGTTTTAGTCGTACGCGTTTGGGGTTTTGATTATGAATTGTTATGAGGCCTTTTTCGAGGGTTGTTACATTCTGTCACTCATTGATGATCTTTCTAGAAGGGTTTGGGTTTATGCTCTTAAACATAAGGATGATACTTTTAAAAGATTTAAGGAATGGAAAGTGTTAGTTGAAAGTCAGACAAGTAGAAAAATCAAGAAGTTAAGGATAGATAATGGTTTGGAATTTTGTAGTGGTTTGTTTAATATATACCACTAAGATTGTGGCATAGCTAGGCATTTAACTATTGTGGGTACTCCATAACAAAATGGCTTGATAGAGAGGATGAACATGACACTATTAAACAAAGTAAGGTGTATGCTATCAAATTCTGGAATGCCTAAAGTTTTTTTGGCAGAAGCTGTGACAACTTCATGTTATTTAGTTAATAGGTCACCCTATAGAAATGCAAGTTCCTATGGAAGTTGGTCAGGGGAAAAGACAGACTATGATGATTTAAAAGTCTTTGGGTCATTGGTATACTCATATGTGAATCAAGAAAAATTGGAACCTAGAACAGAGAAGGGTATATTTCTAGGTTACATTGTGGAGTGAAGGGTTCTAAGTTTTGGAGACTTGATAATGTAAGTCCCAAGGTTATAACCAGGAGAGATGTTGAAGCACATGAAGACATCTTGTACAAAGATGTCATGGGTAATAAAGGCAAAAGTGCACTGAATAAATGTATTCAAATTGAGGTGGAGAATACTGAGGCTATCAAAGATACAGAAGGCTCAAGTTCATGGCAATCTTAGGATTCTATACAAGCTCATCCTAGTTACAGTCTTGCTAAGGACAGACAAAGGAGAGAAATTGTAAAGCCTGCAAGGTTCAGATTAGCTGAAGACATATCAGCATATGTGTTCAATGTTGCTAAGATGGAAGGTACATGTGAACCACTGACTTTCAATGAGGCTGTGAATTTTGTGAACAAAGAAAAATCGATTGCAGTGATGGAAGAAGAAATGGAGTCTCTTAGAAAGAATGCGACTTGGATTTTAGTGGATAAACCTACAGATCAAAAGCTAGTAGATTGTAAGTGGATCTTTAAATTGAAAGAGGGTATAGAGAGGGTTCAAGCACCAAGGTTTAAAGCAAGATTTGCGGATAAAGGCTTCACTGAGAGCGTTGGAATATATTACAATGAGATTTACTCTCCTATGGTAAAGCATACTTCTATAAGCGTAATTCTGTCAATTGTAGCTTATCATGATTTGGAACTAGAACAGTTATGTAACACCCCAAAAACGGGTTTGGTAATCAAACCACGTTAATATTAAAGAACGGGTAAAGAACCGTTAGCGGTGAAAGTTAAACTATAACAAAATGACTAGGAACAAATTAACCTAGTTAATAATATGTATACAAGTAACAAGACAATGAGTTGTAGTATTATATAATCAAAAACTAAACTTGAGGGACTAAAGTTGCCATAAAAGGAACTTGTGATTTAAAACACCAAAACTGACACAACACACATAGTATATGTGTGTTGGTCAATCATCAGGAGGTGAAGACTAGGGAAACCCTAGTTCAATCAAGAATCAACAAATTGAAAGCCAATTCTAACCCCAAATCAGTGCATGAACGCATATAAACGATCACTTAATCGAGGGGATCATAAGGTATGTCTCAAAACATAGATTTGGTAAAAATCATAACTTGAGACATGTTAATTACTTGCAATCAGATAGTTGGATTATGATCCAAAGATGAAATTAAGTGTACATGTATGATTGATTTCGTTAAACTTAAATACATCATGCACAATTGTATGTAAGATTTCTTGTTAGAGATTAACAAGTAAATAATGAAATGGGTTCTTGACTATATGATGAAATTAATAATGTAGGAATGTTTATGATCATCATACTTGTATGCATGTGTAAGATACTCGAACAAATTAGAGATTCGAGTAAGTAATCATACATGACTTGAAAGGAGTTTTGTATGATATGATGAATTAGATGTAAAGTTAATGTTAATAGATGTTAAATTGGTAATATTAGGTATTCGGATGAATTCCTAATAATATGATGAAATGGATTGCTACATAAAGATGAAAACCTAGCTAACGGATAAATTAGCATTGTTGATCAAAAGCTAAGTTAACTTGATGTTAACAATCGCTTGAATTTGTTTAAGTGAAAGAAATGACATGAACTTGGTTTGGAAAACGTAGCTATAATGGTGTCCTAAGAATAGTGCTTACCGGGTAATTAACGAAATACTTAAATGAGTTGTTAAACTTATCCGTGAGTTTGTATGTGTAAATGGGCAGTTGACTTTTAAGAGTCAAACAGACCTATAATAAGATCAAATGATAAATTTGATATAAAATCCGTAAGGTGGAATAGTCGTTTTAAATGATGACTAACCTAACCATCTTGCGAATGATAAATGATAGTTTGACGCTTGACAAGCTAGGTGGAGGCTTGGGAAGAAGCGGGTCAAACGGATCAAGTACGCGGAAAGAGCATAATTGGATTTCAAGGTAAGTAAAGCTTACATCCTTAATATAGAAAATCTACTTATGTAATTGACTAAGAATAAGTGATTTGGTAATCGGAATGAGATATGAAAAGCAAGGTTCCGACTTGAATCGATATGGGTCGGAACAAGTGAAAATGGTAATAAACCATATTTGATGGTAAAAAGGGTAAATCAGTAATTTAGTCATGTAATGACAAATAAACAAGGAATTCGGAAAAGTTACCTTATGATGTAAGCCATAAGGAATAAAAGAGTAAAATGGTAATTCAGTCACGAGTTGACAAATAAATATTAAATTTTGATGTAGACACCCTATGGCGTATTCCGTAACGGATCGAATGAATTGAGAAACAAATTTAATAATATGATCATGTGGTGTAAACTGAAACGGATACATGATGAGATGGTAAATAAATACCATCTCGTAATGATAAAATGGCCATTTAGACCAAATGGTGATGATATCAGCATTTGACAGTAATATCTAATGAATGCTTGTCGAGTTTTTGTAATCACAGGGAAATGACGTTTGGTTTGCATCGCTATTAATTAGTAACTAGTAGTGCAAAGTAATTAAACGGGTCAATGCTATGACCCGAGCCAGGTACGTGTAACGGGTCAAACTCTCGACCAGGACTAAAAGGTCCGATGAGAGTTAAATGAGTCATAAATGAAAAAAGGGATTACCTAAGGTAAGGTAAATCCAATAATTAAACGGGTCAATGCTATGACCCGAGCCAGGTACGTGTAACGGGTCAAACTCTCGACCAGGACTAAAAGGTCCGATGAGAGTTAAATGAGTCATAAATGAAAAAAGGGATTACCTAAGGTAAGGTAAATCCAATAATCTAATCTGTAATCATTATGTTCTTAAGAACATAATGATTTTACATAGATTATGGTTAAATGTTCGTTTTGGTCAAAACATAATATTGTAAGTCCTTCGTCGTAAAGAAGGGTCTAAGTTGACCAAAATGCCCTCGAATGATAAAATAGGTAAACGACTCTAGTATTTGTTTAAAATGAGTTTTATAATACGATAGACCTCTTTGGTAATGTAAAGGGGAAAAACATAAGCCGTTTTGGCTTAATGCCTCATATTAGATCATTTTCATAAAAACGCCAAACCGAAGGGTAGAATATAAAATATAGCATTTTTATAACCAATCCACCACAATGTATAGTTGTGGTGGAATGTAAATAGATATTTTGGTGGGAAAACGAGAAACAAAGTAAGAGGAAGTGAGATTTAAGTTTATACACTTAAATCACTTAATGGGTCAAAATGAATATACGCATAAATCAAGAGTTAATGTGTAATTCATAAGAAATAAGAATCCAGGTCAAGGATTTCGGATAAAATATGTAAGAAAATATTCTACGGATATTTAGAAACAAGTTTCGGGTAAAACGGAGAAGAATTGAGTGAGTTACGAAAAATGTCGTAACTCAAACTACAAACAAGAGAAAAGCTGCAACAGCCCACTGTAAGCTACGGTGGCCTACCGTAGCTTACGGTAGGCGGCTGCTGTTTGAAATTGGAAGTCTTAGCCGTAAGACAGTGAGCTAGGACCGTAATGCTGGACCACCGTAGCTTACGGTGGGGTTTGAAATAAAGTTTTTGTTTTTATTGTTTTAAGACTTCATGTTTATTCGGTTATGTTATAATTTATTTATAACTAATGTATTTCATAAATTATGAAATATAGGTAATGTTTGGGAGCACCGGAGGTGGATTAAGCTATATGAAGAACCGAACACGATCAAAGTTCAAGCTTCCGCACTTGGTTTTGATTATAATAAAACTAACCAATGATAACATGTTAAATTGTTTAAAGATGTTGAAAAAGTTTTAATAAACTCGTAAATACGAGTGACGTGTATTCGCATTCACACATCAAAATGCGAAATTTTAATAGAAATTCAATAAATTAAGATAGGGTCTTACAAGTTAGATGTTAGGATAGCTTTCTTCATGGAAAGCTTGAATAAAAGATATACATGAAACAATCACTTGGTTTTGAGGTGGAGGGCATCATGAACAAGTTTGTTTACTAAAGAGATCATTGTATGGGCTTAAACAATCCCCAAGACAATGGTACAAAAGATTTGATGAATATGTTGTTACTCATGGATTCTCTAAAAGTCAATATGATAATTGTGTATATTATAGAGAAGTGAGAATGGGAACATCGTTTATATACTCCTCTATGTAGATGACATGTTGTTACCCTGCAAAGACAGAGGTGAAATGGAATCTACAAAGAAGTTACTGATGCAAGAATTTGAAAGAAAGACTTCGGGAAGCTAAGAAAATTCTAGGAATGGGAATCAAAAGAGATAGAGAAACAAATTGTTATACTTGAGTTAATACTCCTCTACGTAGATGACATGTTGTTAGCCTGCAAAGACAGAGGTGAAATGGAATCTAAAAAGAAGTTATTGATGCAAGAATTTGAAAGAAAGAATTCGAGAAGCTAAGAAAATTCTGGGAATTGGAATCAAAAGAGATAGAGAAACAAATTGTTATACTTGAGTCAATGCTCTTCTATTAAGAAAGTTTTACAGAACTTTTTATGGATAAGGGTAAATCAGTCATTTCTCCAATGGGTCGACACTTCAAGTTGTCCAGCAAAGACTCTCCTACAACAGAAGATGGTATAACTAAAATGGATCAGGTTCCACATGCAAAAGCAGTTGGAAACCTGATATATTAGATGGTGTGTACAAGGCTTGACATAGTTATGCTGTGAGTGTGGTAAGTAGGTTTCCATCTAATCTAGGAACAACACATTAGGAAGTAGTAAAATGGATTCTCAGGTATTTGTGTGGAACAAAAGAAGTTGGATTAGTATTTGGAAAAGTGAACATATGAGAGTGAGATATTGAGATATATAGATTCTGATTTTTCAAAAGATCGTGAGAAAGGCATGTCCATCATAGGATATGTGTTCAAGGTGATGGGAAGTGTTGTAAGCTGGAAAGCAACATTACAACATGTAGTGGCATTATCCACTACAAAGGCGGAATACATAGCATTAACAGAAGAAATTAAAGAAGTTATGTGGTTGAAAAGGTTTGTGTTTGAGTTGGGAATACATGTTGATTGTGCAATGGTTATGTATGACAGTCAATGTGTAGTGCAGTTATCAAAGAACCAAATGTTCCATGTAAGGACTAAACATATAAAAGTGAAGTTACACTTTATTCAAGAGGTAATACAATCCAAGGAGATTAAGGTTGTACAAATTGGTACTCTTGATAATGTTGCAGACATGTTAACCAAGACACTTCCTGGTAAAAAGTTTTCTAAGTGTTTGGATTTGTTGAATATTAGTGATTGATTAATCACTAAGGTAGGGTAGGGATTGTTGATATTGTAGTGTTTAATCAACAAGTCAATGAAAGTCAAAATAGTAGTTAAAGTTCGTTAAATGAACCAACAATAAAGATTAGAAGTCAAGGGTAGAGAGGTCTTTTCACACTTTGTGTAAAAAAGAAGTTTATGTTGTTTTCTTACGATTCTGAAAGTACAGGGTAATAAGAGTCAGTTTTGAAACTTGGTGGTTGATAGCTGAGTTAGGTCGCTAGGGCTTGTGTATAAGTATGTAGTAGCTTGTTACGATTAGATTCATTCACTTGATAATTTCCTTTCGTTCTTTTGTAGTTAGTTAGTTAGTTAGTTGGAGAAATAAAAAAAACCCTAACTTCGATCTCGATTTGATTATTCCAATTATTCAATTTCTTCGATTCTGTTTATAGTTCTTCAGTGTTATTTGATTGCGATTTGATACAATTTCGTAATAGTTTGAAGGATTAATCTTGATATATGAAGGAGTAATTAAATAGTTAGAGATAATTATTAGTTTAAATAATTATGTTTATCGAGTTATTTTATTAATTGGTTAATAAGTATTAGAGTTGGTATTGGTTTAGGATAGCTTGTTTAGCAAGTTATTAGTTTAGTAAAAATAGATTGGTTAGGTTATGTAATTACTTGGATGTTTTGCTTTGTTCTTTCTAATATATAAAAGAGTCGTGAGAAGTTCTCACAAAATCGTTGTGTTGCTGCGTTTTGATCCAGTTATTTCCAACAATTGGTATTAAGCGTGTAACGGTCAAGTGGGAGCAAGAAGAATCGAAGCAAATCAACCCGGTGAAGTCGAAAACCTTCATGGATCGACAGAGAGAAGAAGACTCAAAACCTAAGTGGATCGAGCAGGAAAGTCGAACCTAACTAGATCGATAAGGAGAGGAACAAAGACTCGAAATCTGAGTGAATCGAGCAGAGACAAAGACTTGAAATCTTAGTGAATCGAGCAGAGCAGTCGAAATCTGAATGAATCGACAAAGAGGTTTAAAGATGGCAGGAGAACAATCAGTTAATACAGGAATTGTTCAAGTACGAGATAACAACAATACCTCGTTTCAAGTTCCACGCTTGACGTTAAAGAATTACAACGCTTGGACTATTTTGATGGAGTCGGTATTGGATGCTCAAGGACTTTGGGAGGTGATTGATCGAGTGACAGGTGATGCTGTGGACGAAAAGAAAAATAAAGTTGCTAAGACGGTTCTCCTTCAAGCATTACCAGAGGATATACTTATTTTCAACATAGTTTACATACCAGTTACTTGATTGTTAATAAACTAAACACTAATATTTAGTAGTTCCTTGTAAATTATTATGTGTGTTTCTTATTCTCATCATTCATTCATAATTCAAGGCAATTCCTTGAAAATGGTTATGGTTTTGTTATTGCTTTCATTGAGTTATAAACGTATAGCTTAGTTTAAAAACGGTAACAAAGTTAAATGATAATACATATATGGGAATGCATAGGTTAGTTTAAAAACGATAATAAAGTTAAATGATAATAGATATACGGGAATGCACATGTATAAGAGCTAAAGGTGGTCCTGGGTCAAGTTAGCTAGTACCCATTTTAATCGACATCCCATGGTTGATTGCGGAAGGTAAGGTTGGAAACTGAACGAATACGGACAACGCCTTGTTCATATTTGTCCATTAAGAATATAATGTGTTCATAAATAGTTCATAGACACTAATCCAACGGGATTTATATTTGTATTAATTCATTAAAGAAATGAACGTGTTCAAGAACAAACATAAAATCGACGTAGGCGGCGAGGCTAGAAATGGATGAATTAGGGAGTAGTGCTGAAACTTGAAATCCTATAATGAAACGAATTCCGATGTATTCAAATCTTGTTTTCTCTCTCATTAAAGGGACTAGGTGAGATGTGCACAATTTTTTCTCACTTCAGATGAGGTTGATGATAGTGAACAAAACTCTCGGTAAAGATTGAGATGTGAATTAAATAAAGTGGATATACAGACTTCCCCTCCTAACCACTATACCTTATTTTAGTCAATTCTATAGCATTCCACTCATTTTTATTTATTTATTCAATAAACTCGAAAAGAGTTTTCTAGAAAAATAAAAAATAAAAGAATACATCTATCCTCACTCTACGTTGACTTACAAAGAATACGAAGAAATACGTTTTATTAGACTATGGGGTGTGGCAGGGCTTGGTTAGGGGATTGCTTAATACGTAGTAGATGTGGGCTTCACCGGTCCACACCCAAAAAGTGGGGTGTGGAAGTGGCGTGGCCAGGCCGGC
Organism: Scalesia atractyloides; assembly: GCA_947069175.1. Lineage (NCBI taxonomy): Eukaryota > Viridiplantae > Streptophyta > Magnoliopsida > Asterales > Asteraceae > Scalesia > Scalesia atractyloides. The sequence continues at coordinate 87,281,612 of CAMTDV010000008.1, forward strand.
GTTGTGGAAAGGGCTAGCCAAACGGTCATCAACAACCAGCCAACCATTACCAGACATGTCACCCCAAACCAGCGCCCCACACCAAACAGTATTGCCACGCCAAAGGGGCAATGCCCACCAAAACACCAACCTGGAATGGAACACCCGACATTGAAGGGCCATCAAAACCCAAAAGCCACGCCCATATCCACCGGTCTTACTAGCTCACGGTGTTCTATGTCCATTATAAAAATAGTTTGTTTTTGATGTTCTAAGATATGCTTTATGGTCGTGTTACTTTTTGATAACAATCTAACACAAGCAAAATGGTTTCTAACTATATAGTCTTGATGATATCATTTATCATATGGTGAGGACCAAGTCGAAAAAAAATGTAGTGGCGTTGATGCAGATTTGGGTGGTGAAGTTGGTGAGATCCCATCAAAATTTAATTTGATAATGCTTCATCTTCAGCCAGTAAAACAATTAATCCTTTAGATCACTCCATTCTTTTAATAATCATTCTCCCTTATTTTTCACTTACTTTTTCTACCTCTTCTATTTCCATAGTAATCTAGAGATATCTTCAAAAATTATAGCCTTTTCTTTACATTTATTTTGAATGCAAGATACTCGTAGTTATCGCTTTAGAGTTTAGCCATTGTCGGGTTGTCAAGGTACAAGTTGATGGGTGGTGGTTGAAAATTGAACTTAAATACAACTCATATATTTCATTTATAGTGTTTTGGTTCATATGATGGAATAGATTTAATTTAGATGGCTATGTTTTCATTATTTATTATTATTGTGGACGGGTCCATCTTGGCCAATAAGGTAATGAACCATGTGGGTTTGCTATTCCCATAGTTGATTCCTAATTTGAGGCAGTTCGTGAAAATGATTATCTTTATTATTAGGATCGGATCTATTAAATCACGGTGACGGGCCTAACGGGGTGGGGAGGTGGTCTGGCATCGGAGGTCGACAGAAAGGGACATCCCCATACCCAGTAGTCTAAAGGAATGTGGATGTATATAGCATAGACCTCCCAGTGGTCCTAGCTTAAGACTACTACTTGAATGTTTTTATTGCCTTCTTGTAATGATTAACTTAGGTAATACTTTCTGGTATTGTCATTGAGTATGTCATACCAAGTGAGGGATATTGTCTATTTTGCCACTAGAAACTAGCGTATGTTTTTTGTTAACCTAGTGAAAGTTTCAAGTATTCTTAGTATGTCACTCATCTTACAGTTACCATAATTCAACGTACAATTCTTCACTTAAATAACAACCAATACATTTAAAATGTTTTAATGGTAATTAGCATCAGACATTTCATAAACCAAGTGTCTATGTTGTCTAGGGTTGATATGAGATTTTACTGACGCATTACATATTATGTGTGTGGATATATAGAATGGGTCAAAATAGAAACCACCTTTAGATGCGAGAACCGTAGGAACTATTATCCATCATAGATTAATGTATAAGTGGTTTGAGATTAAATCGTTTAAGTTTGATTTGTCTTATAGTGATTTTATTGATTAAAAAGAATAAAAAATACAAGAAGGGTATTTTGAAAAATTTGACTTATGTACTATTCATGTCAACTTATCAAACTGGCAATCAAACATCATAAACTACATCACTCTTTACGTCAATATTAATTATGTTTATTTGTTAAAAAAGAATTAATTATAACACATGATTTTCTATTAAAAAATTACGCTAGTTGTATAAAAAGAAAACGACTTCAATATCTAATCTCGATCTTCATTTTTTTGTTCCTTATGGTTGTCATTTGAACGTAAAAGCCCCAACACCTACGAAAATCAAAGAGAAAACAAGAGCATTTATATTTCACAAACTTTTCTAGGAGTTTGGGCCGGCGATTAAAGGCGTAAAAAACATTTTTTTATCGTGTGTAATAAAAAAACATTTTTTACATTCGACACCATGCACGATTTTTTTTACATTCGACACCATGCGCGAATTTTTTTTTTACATTTGACAACGTAAGAGAAACAATTTTTCAAACGTATTTAAAAACTAAACATTTACGCGTACCATTTTTATACATGTTTAAAAATTAGATTTATGTGTGACGTTTAGAGGAGCCCGGACAGGAAACTAGGGGCGTAAAAAAACTTTTTTGAAGCAGGTTGTCAAAACATTTATTTTTTTATTTATTTACATAGTGATGTTCTCATACTTATTTCGTGTAAATGTTTATGCATGTTGTCAAAAAAAATTTACGCACGTTTTCAAAAAAAATTACGCACGTTGCCAAAACTTTTTTACGCACTTTGTCAAAACTTTTTTTACGCACATTGTCGAATGTTTTAAAAAATTATAATGCAAAGTTATCAAACGTTTAACGAATAAAATAGAAATTCTTAGTAAACATACAAAACAAATATAGCTTGCACTAAATAAAGAACCTTATGTCAGAATTAGGGAAAATAGAGCAAAAATAAATAGACATCATTTTCGATAATTTTGTATTTTTTTAATAAACATATAAGATAAATATAGCTTACATTTTTAAAAAAAAACGTTATACCATAATTAGGGAAAACAGAGCAAAAAAGTAATAGATATCATTTTCGATATTTTTTGTATTTTTCAAATTACGTAATACTTTTAGTGTTTGAATTTAAAACCCAAGATATTTTTTTCCAAATTTTAAATATAAAAAGTATAAAATGGATGAAAGAAGAGAGATATTGTATTGTCAAACACATAAATGATGATGTGATATATTTTATAGATAAGAGAGATGGGGTGTGACATTAAAAGAAAAAGACTAAAATATCCTTTTAAATTAAATTAATTATAAGTTATGTGTTAAAATTCTATTGGATTGGAGTAGCTCTCATGGTTCTCGCAACTGGTAATGGTTCCTGCTTCAACCGAATCTTATATATATAGGGAAAAGATAAATAGAAAACCCAATTATGGTAAGAAAACCCATGAAACTTTAAACTCCCTATATTTGTTTTGAAAAAAATTACACATGTAATATACATGTTTTTGAGGGTTTTGAGCAAAAAAATCAAAAAAACGCCGACCATATTTTTTTAAAAAATAAACAGTGGGTTTTCTATTTATTCTTTCCCTAAAAAAGTCAAAAAAACGTCGATCATATTTTTTTGTGTAACGTGTACATATGTTACAGTCACGTTGCGTAAAACTTGTTTATTTTTTAAGAAATATCCACTCGGCGCTTTTAAGTATTTTTTGCTCAAAACTCTTTAAAACATGTATATTACTTGTGTGATTTTTTTTTTCAAAATCAAAAGATGTCGGGAGGTTAGAGTTTCCTAGGTTTTCTCCATATACTTACTTTATATATATATATATCTATATATATATATATATATATGGTAACATGAAAACTTATATGAGTTGTGAGAACTTAAAGAACTGTTCTTAAAAAAAATTACCAAAAATCCTAACAAAAATCAACTTTCAAAGCCGTAAATGGTGATATCATGCTTATGTTATCACATCTTTACAGCTGTTGTAAGGGGCCGAAAAACACAATTTCGATTTTTTTTCGTAATGGTTTTCCCTTGATCTTTATCCTATATATATATCGGGTGAGAATTCGTTAGGAACTAGCATTTAGGTAGAGAACCTGAAAACTAGTGTGTACACTAACAAAACTACCTAAAAAGTTTAAAACACACAAAAAAATATTTTATTTTTTTAAACTTTTTTCCATTAAAATCACGAATGTTTATTAATAAAAAACGATTTAAATACAAAAAATTAATAATAATAATAATAATAATATAATAATCTTAATTTTTTTAGCTTTTCGTTTTAGAGTTTAGTATTTAACCTGGTGAGGGTTTAGATTTTTAAGTGGTGAGGGTAGAGGGTTTAGGTTTTTTTTGGAGGGGGGTTGTTTGTGTTTTATTTATTTATTTGGTTGTGTTTAAACTAGTTTTCAAGTTCTTTTTCAAGGATATATGTTTAAGGATTGGTCTCTCTAAATCGAGTATCTTTACTGTGATTTTAGTGGTGTACGCAACTTTGAGGACTCTTAGGCACCAACGATGAGGACAAGTGTTCCGCAGGCAACAAAATTCAAGTATTTAAGATTGTTTGTACGAGAGGATATGGGATAGATACTGGCATAACCAACCGCGTCAAGGTTGGATTGTGCAAGTGGAGAGAGGCCACATGGGTATTGTGCGACAAGAAATTTCCACCTAAATTAAAAGAAAAATTTTATATTATTATTAGTAGTAGTACCTTTTGTTGATTGTTGTTTTGATTCTCTTAGCGAGATTTTATGTTGTCCAGATTATTATATTTTTTCTTAGTCAGAGTAATAGATAATGTTATACTATGTATTTAAAAAAAATGATACATCTAAACCCTAGGATAACAATTTGACTTTAGAGTAGAGGAAAAGTTTGCCCCTCTTCGGAAGCTACCAAGAGTTGTTATGTTTGTGATTCATTTCTAACTCTTGATTATTAGTTCTTTAGATTGTCTAAATCTTCTGTAGTCTGTGAGGTTATGAGGTGTGAAAAGAGAAGAGAATGAGATGGAGCTTATGTGAATGTTAGGGGAAGAAGATCAAGAATGAGATGGAGCTTATGTGGATGTTAGGGGAAGAAGATCCACACCGTATGGTCTATAGCATTGTCATTAGGTTCTTTTGGCTATTCCCGATGCTTTATTATTAGTTTGTGTAGTCAACAAGTTTTACGGAAAGACTACAGTTACAGTCATTAATGGTAAGTGACTGCTAGTAAGTAGGTAGCTGCCATAACTACATGTTAGCTCAATTACACCCGATTATGTTAGGGTGGGTAAATTATGGATGAATATTTGGTATTGTGTACCAGTATTATACTGGGTATATTTGGTACTGGTACTAGTATCTATTTTTCAGTACCGGTACCGGTATATTCGATGTCGGTCTTGTTTTTTGTATCGGTACTTTCGGTACAGAACAGGTACCATGTTTATCCCTGGTACATAAGATAATCATCACTTATCACACTTTATATATCACACCCAGTCAACATTTGACACCTCAACACCAAAGTCAAATCGACATACACCAATATATGTGATACTCATCACGACATCACCCACAACCTCCCCATCACTTGTCATACACCCTTTGCGATGATCTATCACGAACCATCACTCATCACTCACCCTCCATCAACAACCATCTCAAGTACCCTTATGATGAACCATGAATACATTGATAGAATGTTCTCTCTCATGTTTCTAATTCATCTTCTAACATTTTGAGTCAAACCCGTTTCAACTTTTGACCCAACCGACTTGACTCATCTTCTTATTCAGATATAGATTTATGTAACACTAAGAATTTAATCTCTCTTTATCTCTCTATATATATTGACATACTGTCCCACAAGATACTTTACCAGAAAAAAATAAAATAACAAAACCAAGTGTTTGTTATAAGTGACACGCGTTTGATAAATCATAAAAAACCAACAAAAGAGATAATTTTGTTCATTGTTTTGTAGGCAGAAAGTATAGAGAATTTTCAATATTTCTTCATAAGTTTTCTAGAGTTCAAAGCATCGGACGTCGTTCGCATAGACGCTTGTATTACGTGACTCCGTCTGTTGCTCATTCTTGTATGGGACGGACGCTCATGCATGAGTCATTTGACTTTTGAGTCACCCATGATACTGTATCTTTGTTTATATGATTTAAAAACTAAAATAATTTTATTAAAAAATATACAGCTATCTATATAACTTTTAAAGTAATTAAAATCATACAGAATGAATTTAGATTACTATAGTTCTACATAACTTACAAATATATTAAGCATTTATTATGTTAAAGAAATATGAATTATATGTTGTGTAACAATTAGCCTATTAACACGTAGAGATGAAAGATAAAGAGAGAATGGTAAACATATATCTTAGTTATATGTAAGTATGAAATACAAAGCATCTATTTATAGGTTCATACATTAATATAAGAGTAAATATAAAAGAAGAGTTAAAGATGTGGAGAGTCACTCTTAATGATGTATTCATAACACTCCCCTTGACTATCCACATAATGAAATATTATAGTATTCTTCTAATACGCTTGGTGATGTTGCTTCATTAAAAACATTGCTAGGAAAACCCAGTGGGATAAAACCATAGCTAAGGGAAAAAGAGTGCAGCGCGTATTTTCTCCCCCTAATACTTCTGGATTAGATTTTTTTACTCGTTAAGAACCTTATTAAGAAAACCCGATAGCAGAAAACTAAGTGAAGAGGAACGAATAACGTGCATATTACTCCCCCTCATTTTAATATGTATCTTTTAAGTGACAATGTCCGTCGTCTTTGAAAGTTTCTCAAAGCTTGGTAGTCAATGAATTGTTGCTTGATCTCCTTATGTGCAATTCTTTAAACTAAGCAATGATGCATGACCTCCATGTTAGACTTCTATTGCCTCCTCTCATATATATGTACGACAAGATCAACAACCTTGTGGTGTTACATTCCCTGCATCAACAAGGCTAACCAAACTTGTTTCGATTGGTTAGTAAAATAATATTTCATACCTTAGATGTATCAAAGTAGTTGTTTTAACTAATTTCAACTTCTCTTTGCTTAACAAATGTTAAATTACGTCAATATATTCAAATAAAAGATTTATAATCATGCATGGGTAACAAGAAATATTAATGCACCCATTGCACTTACCTATGGTACTTGTCGACCAAAATTTTCAATTTATTTAATTGGAGATGATAAGGTTTCTTTTCTGTATCATGTAATGAACAAAATTTAACGTTCTTTACGGATGAGCTTTGTTGATAGTAAAATTCCATAACAACTTCTGAATGTACTTTGATGGATTGATAAAAATATCATTACACATATACTCGAGCTGTCGAGAAATAATTACATTGAGTTAAGGTCTTTCAAAAAATTTTATCTCTAAAAGCTCGACAGTTCCTCTCGATGATGTGTACATCATCACTGTAAACTGTGATTATAGCAAACTTTTAGAAGTGAAATTTTGATAGAAGCATGGCTAACTTAATCAAACTTATGTCCCTCTTTTTCACAATATCACATGAGTTATAAAATACTCAACCCAACTATTTTAATCCTTACACATTTTGTTAACTTTGTAGATAACGCTCTTAGGGTATCGATATTAATGCTTCCACATCATCAATTCATCATGGACTTTTTCCATCTTGACCAATTATGCATGTGCATTCACTCTTTAAAAGTTTTGGTACATAAACTTTATCATTTAGCAAATCAATTGAAACATCGATAACATCAAAATCACTTCCAATGAACATTGTACCATTCTTATACATTAGGATATCATAATCATCAAGTTCTATTTATTCATTGCGTATATATTGGTGCACAAAATTACATCATATGATGTCTCATATTACTTTAAGCACTCAACTGCTTTAGGAAACTCATCAAGAGTTCCAATCATAATCAACATATTAAATAATCAGAAAGTACTCAAATTTTAATATGCATATAACTATCATAGTGTTCTCAAGAACTTACTTTACATGATTTTGATAATATAAATCCATCATGGAGCTTCATGTAAATTTCAATATCATATGATACACAACATCCATAAGATGCATAGCAATTCTCTCTTTGTATTACTAGATGAATAAAATATTAGAAAGTCCCTGCATCCACCACTTTAGAATGCGTCTCTTTATAATCAATCATGGGTTTTTACGAAAATCCCCGTGCCACCAATTTTGCCTTATGTCATTTAATTTAATTTGATTTTCACATAATTCGCATAAATGACCCATTTGTTCCAACAAATTCATTTGTATGACTGTTGTTCCGAAAAACTTTCCATTTTATTAGAGAATTCAACTCTGCCTTATTTGCGTTTATTTTTCGCTTTTGGCCAATCGTTTATATGTATGTATTAATTCTTAGGCAGATCTTAAATTTTGATCCTCATCATTTAATTATTTAAAGCGCTACATTATATATAAAAGTATAACGACGTCGTTTTAATTTCGATTCCAAAACATTTCTAGACATGATATAATTAACGACGTCCTTTTCACTATAGCCTCAACTTGACCATCTTCTTCATTACTTACTCCAAATTTTTCGAGTATTTTTTTGGAATCAACTATTCTACCATGCTTCAGGCTTGCAAGAAACTCATTACTAATATATGGTTTGTGCCTCTAGGACAATTAACTTAATTGAAGCATTAACAGTTGATTATGTGACTTTCTTAGTCACTGTATTTAGGTCAGTGAACTCGTCTGATAATTTATTCTTTTATATTGGTAAATGAATTATCTTTTGAACTTCTTGTTCATAGTTTATAGTATGAGGATCAAGATAACATGATAATTTATTCCACTTTTCACTTTACAACTGCTTTTTATCTTCCCCGATTGTTGGGAACATTCATTCACTAAAGTGAATAACAATGAGCCGTAAATAAATCTCTTACTAATGGCTTTAAATATTTAATCATATACAACTAATTATGCCCAACATATTCTCAACCTTTTTAGAGTTTCCATCTTTGTATGGTGTGTTGGATGAATTTAAATATTCATGCATATAACCAAAAACCTTTGAAGGGACATATTAGGTTCCTGACTAAAACCAACTATAACGAGGAAGAAATATGATAACTTGTTGGCTTGATGTGAGTACATGTAAAATTAAATATAAACATGAACCTTTTGCTTCATGATCAATTGGATTTTGATCACTTGTAGACATTTAGGTGATTGTCTCAACAATATCACTTATGCCAGTTATCACTAATAACATGGGAATCAAATTCATTATTATATACAAAATAAATGTGCCAATCTGGAATAATATGCTTGCTATCTTATTAGCTAAGCCATAAACGATCAGTACTTCAAGTTGCGAACTTGATAACCATTTAGACGATGCATTGATTTCAAATTACTAAATGGTTTCATGTTAGGATACATACAAATCCTTTAACATTTCCAGAATATTTAGAGATTATACCCTACTTTAGCTGATAAATAATTAATTTCCACTGACATGTTTAACTATCAAGAAGATATGGTTCTTTAATACATTTCACATCATTAATACTCGGTGTGGTCTAACCTGCCGTGCCAACTAATTAAATAATTACGATCCATAAACTTTTGGTTTATGACCATATATGTGCACTCTTGTTTGTCTAATACACGACAATAAATACGAGAGAATAATGTATTATTATTTCAAAATTTCATCTTATAACATATTTCCCATATTTTATTCTTGTATATTCACTCCCTAAATGCACAACTTCTTGTGGCCAGATTCATTATTACATGGTCGACTCATTATTAACATGAGGATAATTGAAATTTCCTCATTTACCATGATCACAACCTTTACAAGGATCATTGTATAATCATCACATTATTAACATGGTTGAACTCATTGTTAACATGAGCATTATTATGATTTTCTCAATTTCTATGATCACAAACTTTAAACCGGTCGATAAGTATATCATCACATTCATTTCAGGGAAATTATCACTAACACAACTTTCTTGGTGGCATCATTACAATTTCCCTAATCATGATCGTAATCTTTACACTGATCATCATCACCTTTACTTTACTGAATGGGTTAGAACTACATGGTTTCACATTCACTCTAGGGAAAGTATTATAACCACACAACTTTCACGATGGTCATTTCAAACCTTATATTATTTTCTTTAGTAATCTTGCTACTTCAAGAGCATATTTGACTTTTGATAATAAAAATATGTTTCATATAAGAATGTATAAATAAACTTCTCATCACATAATATCAATTGAGAAGAAATTACATGATCAAATCATTAAGATTTATCGGTTCAAAATCTTACAAGCTTTTATAGATACTTTGGGTGTCATATTTTAAAAATGAACCTTGATCACAAATTAATCATATTTATAACTTGTGATCGTATACCATAACTTTGGTCATTCGGATGTTCTTTTTAAACTTAGAAGATATGGAACACAATGTATACATAAGATTAGATTGTATAATGCATAACTTTATGTCATGTCATTACGTAAAATGACTTATAATACAACATTTTGGAATAACATGCGTTCATCACTTCTATGAAGTATGTACTTACCTAGTAACTCATCACGATATAACCAATCATAAATATATCCCATAAACACAGTTTTGTCACTCTAACTTGAAATTATACAAATATATCTCTGATTTTGAGTATTCACTAATAGCATATAATATTATGTCTTTTCAAGTTTTCCAAAATTATACAAAGCATGACATGAAATATGTATAATCTTTCATCTTAATTTCCACGCATAAGTTGTAAGTTATTTTATACCTTTATCCTTCATACACAAAATGTTTAAAGTTTTTTTTCAACAGTATAATAACCAAATAAAACCCAATTAACATGTTAAAATCTTAATTAAAGGTAGAAGATTAACATGTATAAAAGATAGTGATTATAGAATTTGTATCCATAAATCAATAATACTCAGTGTTCACAATCTTTCAAGTATTTTAATCAACTTATCCAAGGATTTTTCTGTTTACCAACATCAAGTATGTGACTTTCAAAATATTGTAGTTCCATAAAGACAAAATTGGAAACGATGTAATACTTATCAAATCATACATCTTAGAATCATAAAAATACACTTATATATGCATGTATATAAAAGTCAAACTAGAATCTTAGCTAAAACTTTTATGTAAAACATGTTATTACAAATCAAATCTCGTCGTAAACACAAAACTAAAGACATGAATATATGACAATACAACTTACTTCAGGTCACTCCATTTTTCTAAAATAACATGGCGCAACAACCAAAATTTTGCAATCTCTAAATACAGTAGGTATGTCTAGGTGTATTTAAGCGTGTTTGTACATTTAAACCAAAAGAAAAGCAATAATAAAATATTATGAGAGATTCAAAATGTTTATACACTTTAGAGATGATTATATGAACATTAGAGTTGAAAGTATAAGCAAATTCTTAGTTATTTTTACTTTTATTTATCCTTTGTAGTAAGAAAAATATAAACAAACTAAAATTGTTTTTCAAAGAATAAGTTAACCAATTATCTAGATATTTAAAACATAACTCTTTTAGATATACCATATTATTAAGCACTACATTAAAAAATAAATATACTGAGATTTTTACTATTTATCTAGCAACATATCATCTGTATTACATATTATAATTACTTGAGGAATTTGAATTTAAAATCATAACTGATATGATAAAAGAAATTATTATAATACTTCAAATAGTTAGTATGGTATTTATTAGATGAAATAATTAATTAATTTGCTTTTAATTAGAAAACAAAACGTGAATAGAAAAGATATAAAACATTAACACAAATTTCAATGTAAATTATTGTCCACTGAATTTTATATTAGTTATTGAATTTATTACAACGAATAGAGTGAACCATTTTCAAGAATATTGGTGTCCTTGTGTTTCTTTTGTGATTACCACAAAAGAAGAAGCATCATATCTATTAACTAAGACTTTTATATACCATCATACAAGTTTATTCGCAACTCATTAATTTAATTTTATCATATAATATATATTTGTTGATTTCAGTAATTAATCTATATGGCTGATTAATAGCTGAGTAGTAACAGAGTATATAAAACCATTATGGATACTTGATATTTTGAGTAGATGGCAATCGAAAAGTTATGTTCTTGGTGAGGTCCCCGTACGTGATACAACAGCCACCGGCATTACGGTACACTAATATTTGCAACACTTAAAATTAATATCATCTATTCTAAAAGCAAGTCGTGCTGATAACGTGTTGTGTAACAACTAGCCTATTAACTTATAGAGATAAAGAGAGAATGGTAAACATATATCTTATTCATATGTAAATATGAAATACAAAGACTCTACTTATAGGTCAATACATTAATATAGAAGTAAATACAAAAGAGGAGTTAAGAATGTGGAGAACACTCTTAATGATGTATTCATAACATCATATGATATATAGAGTAAGATTATTGTACAAATGAGCTTAACATATTAAATGTGAGAAGTGAAGAGAGGAAATGTTTTTTTTTTTTTGAATTTTTTTCATATTGTCAAACGCATATTTTAGTCATAGAATCTAAAAGAACGTAAATTTACGTTAGTAGAGTAATTACACTATTTGTTTATTTTATTACTTTTTTTACATTTTGCAACTAAACATTATATTTAAGTAGATAGGGAAAAAATCTTCCTTCGCTTCTCATATTAAGAACTATATGTATATTAATACTTATTTGTATTTGAATTTATACGTAGCATTTAACATATATTATTATTTTATATACGATACAAAAAGTAAATAGGTTATTATCTTAAAGAAATTGGTTATTAATGTAAATGTAAAAGCTAAAGATGGTGCGGAAAGATAATTATACGTGTGAGATAGATGTATTGTTTAAAAGAAGTTTACGTGTGTTACACACTGTATAGATGCGACACAACTTCTTACCTCTATACCTGTCATTTTATTATAATTGATGGTTTTGGTTGAATCTTAAAAAAATTAGGCAGACATATTTGAATCATGTAACATAAAAAAACTGATTTAGCCCATTTATTTCAAACAATTGTCGGATTGTAATCAAATTGTAAACTTATTGATGAATTATAATAATTTGAGTTGAACATTTTTAACAAAAAAATGCTACTTTACCTATTAAACATGTTATAACTTAGACAAACAGGTCAACTCATATATGATTTGTATGTTAAAGGAGATGGGATAAAACAAACAATTTCATGTGTATTTTATACCGGGTAAAATATTGATAGCTTACTTCAAACTTGTCACATGATAATTTTTAGATAGTTGAGGTCATTTTTGCTACTTTAGTCCAAAACTGAAATATTTTGCAATTGGGTCCCTAAGGTTTTATTTTTATTGTCATTTTCATTTAGTTGGCAAACTGGGTTAGAATTTTTCGTTAACTACTCACCTTATTTTCGGTTTCCTTATTTAAATAAAGGATATAATCGTCATTTTATGCCATAATATATTTTAATTAAATGAGGAAAACAACGAAAAAGGAAAGAAGTTAACAGAAAATTCTAACCCAGTTTGCCAATTTGATGAAAATGGCAACAAAAATGAAACCTTAAGGATCCAGATAGGAAAGGTTTCATTTTTGAACTAAAGTGACAAAATTAGTCAAAACTTAAGTACCATTTTACCATTTTACTCTAATTCTTAATTTGATAAAGAGTAGATAAAACAAAAACCTAAATTTTACTTTTGGGACAGTGAGGCTCGTGCATTCTCAAGAAATGTCCAGTGCTAAGAAACCGGTGGACCAAGTGAGTACAATGTTTGTGCAAGGCCTTGTATCTCAATCGTTTCTAACGAACGAATTTATATTTGTATGACGTTCTAGTTGGTTTGCTTGTTATTTTTGTTTTTCTTTTTCACTTAAGAGCTTGTAGTTGTAACCCATCGTTGTAAACTTGTGTAATAAAGGTGTATGTTCAGAGTAAGAGTGAGGGTATATAGTATGGATTGAGGATGGGTTGCGCATTATGATGTGGTGTTTTGGTACCAAAGGGAACCTTTTGGTACTAAAAAAAGTCATCCCGAATGAAGCGTTTTTCCTCTCTTTTCTCATGCATCTCTCTCATCGCTTCTTTCTTTTCACTTCTCTTTGTTATTGTCTACATAAATTAATTATCTAAAAACTGGTTTATGATGAAAATAATGGATTTCCTTGGTTTCGGGATGAGTGGGGTACGGTGAAAATACGGTGATGTGACGCTAATGTAAATGTTGGATATCGATGTAGATATGCTAGCAGATTTAATGAGTGTATGAGCAAAACGTTTAATTAATAATATCAATATTGTTGTAAAAGTGAATTATTAAACACTAATAAAACAACGTATAAATTTATGTTTGTGATTTACTAAATCAATTTGTGCATTGTTTAGTGTACACGGAGTGTGTACATTATAAAGTCTAAATTGTTTATAACACGGTTTTTGTTGTTTTCTTTGTCATCATTACAACAAACTGAACACATTTTATTAATAAGAAAACGAAATGTTAAATTGTATATGATATTTTTATAAGTAAACTATAACTTTTGCTGCTTCAATTTTTCATAGTCAATATGAAATTAAGATTACATCCTTGAAATTGATATCAAGAAGGTAGGAACGTAAATGAGTCCATGTTTACAGCTTCATTTTTTGTATTGTAAAAATATTCGTAACCCGATCTTATTTTCGTCGGGTACAAGGCTATTCACTAACACTTGAGTTTGCATTGATCGGGATATCCGCTATGATCTCAGACAATCAAAATTTACACATTAGAATTTTGTCACCAGAAAAAAACTTATTTCAAATAACCCACATTAAAAATCTAAAGGTCAGGTGCAATTCTATCGATTTTCCACTTTTGATACTTTTAAATTTTTACAAATTTAATAAGTTTGAAATCTAAAAAAATATGCCATGAATTGTTGTGACCAATTACACGATAATATTTTTCAGTGTCATAGTAGCATGTTGAATCCTAATCTAATCTAAATATTAATAAAAGACTGCAATTAATATCAGATGTTAATCCCTTCTTTAACCTTGCAATTGTACTTTTAATTTATTTAAAAACAATTTTGTTATTATTAAATCCTTCAACCTCACAAGTTTACTTTTCATTTATTTAAAAATATTTTTTAATCATTATCCTTTTTATTATTACTATTTACTATAAGTTATCTCAATTTTAACTTTTATGATCTCTTCGTCTAACTTTAATTAATATTATATATTAAAACATCTTTCTAATATTATAAAATGATATTAGGAAATTGTGGTTTTAACCTCTTATAAATAAAACTAATAAAGCTTTTCACTATTTCATTGAAAAGTCTTTTAATAAATGATGAATTATAATTATGTATGTTTACTCATGTTCAAGTATGGTTGTGTTTAACGAATTACAATTGTATCTAATTAATTGAGACTATTACTGATCAAGTATCGTTGTTTGACCAGTTATAACTAATTAATAATATATAAAGATTAAGAAACAATAAATCTTTGTAAATATGTTACATGAAAATATACATAATATATAGAGATTAAAAAACAAGATGTTTAAAACTAAAATCATAAATTAATTTTAAATTTATAATATTATTGTATTTAGAGTTTACGTTTATGAACGGTATTACACATTTTTTATAATAATATATTTTACATTTCCTCAACCTGTGTGATAAAAATCATAAATTATAAATGTATAATATTATGATATTATTATATTCTTTAACATGTGAAAATGATTATATAAAATTTTATTATTTATATTTTTTATATTCAACCCTTCTAACACCTATAAATTAAATAAACTATATAGTCAATTAATATTTTTTTATATTTAACCTATGTAATACAAGAGCTTATACAATGTGACCTTTTCTTCTTAAATATAGGTCTTTTATTATTAAGTATTATTAATATAATATAATAATTATAATTTTTAGATAATTCTAATATTATTATTAATTAATATATAACATAAGGATGTTGATCTAATTCGCATGGATATAATCTAATTCTAATATTATTTTATTAATATAATATATATATATAATATATATATATAATATATTGTTGAATACAGGTATAACTATTAATTAATATATAACATAAGGATATTGATCTAATTCGTACGGGTATAATGAAATTCTAATATTATTTTATTAATATATATATAATATAAATAAAAATTATTGTTGAATATAGCTATAGAAGGTTGGATAATTAACGAATATACACTTCTGAATTTAAATATATATATATATAATATAAATATAAATTATTGTTGAATATAGCTATAACTATTAATTATTATATAACATAAGGATATTAATCTAATTCACAATGGTTTAGTGTAATTCTAATATTACTTCATTAATATATATATAATATAAATATAAATTATTGCTGAATACAGTTAAAGAAGGTTGGATAATTAAAGAATATACATTTTTGAATTTAAATTAAATTTATATAGTTACTAAATTCTATTTAAATTATGATTGTAATATATTTACGATCAATCATATATATAAGCTATTTTTCATTATTGTAAACATAAAGATTTCAGTTTACATTTGATCAATAGAATTGTTTATGATTATTGTGCTGTTAGTGCAAGTAAAAGTTGATTATGCAGTTGTGTTGTTTAATTGTTTGTGCTGTTACTGCAAGTAAAAGTTGGTAAAAGTTGATATGCGTTGCGTTGTTACTTGTTTGTGCTATTACTATAGATGTGAAATAGTTCTTACAATAACATATATGGTATAAGACATCCAGAAAAATAGCCAATTATGTGATTTTCTCTTTGGTTTATTTGCTTTATGTGCTTTAAAGATTACTATTACCCGATATCTTCTAATAATAATCGTGCTACTCCAAATAAACAAGAAATATATTAAATTTTATCCTATCCTTTCCAAGTTTTTGAGGATACATTTATAAACCTGACACCTGCATATGAGTCAATATATATATCTCCAGTTATTCACGGTTGTAGTTTAATATCTAGTAAAGTTAAAATCATCATAAATTTTTTATATTTATTGTGAAAGAGCATGTGAATGGTCCCAAGAGAGCAAAGAATTTTTTTTCCAGTTATTTTATTTATTTATTTATTTAAGAATCAACTGAAGAATGAAATTAAAAAAATCATAAAAAATGGTCGTGGAGTCATAATGGAAACATAAGGAGTAATTAGTAAATAAAAAATTAGACCCATTTACGGGCGACATGTTACGTAAAGAATTAAGGAATAATGGATTTAAATAATCCTAATTATTAGTTTTTGGTCGATAATGGTTCTAACTTAAAAAATAACCAGTGATAGTCCCATCTTTTTATATATTGCAAATCAATGGATCTTTGCTAAAGCGAAATGATAAGGAAAGAAAAGAAACTAAGGTTCCATCAGTAAAGGTCCATTAGTTTACAATATGTGAAAAGATGGGACCACCACTAGTTATTTTGAAGTTGAAACTGTTGCCGGCCAACGACTAATATTTTGAATTATTAAAATCCATTATTCCAAGAATTAAAGGCGTAACTCCTTACTTCCAAAAAAAAATCAATATGTTTAATTTAATCATTCTAAAAATACATCTGAAAATAGATATTAACTAGTATTTTTGACTCGTTGCGCGTTACGGCTGTGTTGAAACTTAGAGTAATTCAAATTTTTGTCATTAAACATTTGACTTAACTCGTTTCTAAAAAAAACATAGACGAACTCATAACAGACTTGAAAATAAGTATGCAAACTGATTGTATTGAGCTAACTCATTAGCGAGAAAAATTACGTAAACCAACTTGAGTTTATACCAAAACATACATAATAAACACGTAAGAATAGTATTTTTGTTTTAAGTTCAAAAATGGTACCGCGCGTTAACTCGAACTTTCATCACCTAGTGAAAATGTATGATATTTGATCCGACTCGTTTTCGAATAAATTTATGACAAATTTGTAGCGATTTACGTCAAAACGTGAACCAACTTGGATTTATATAGAAACGCAATTAATAAAAAGCACGTATGAAAATAGTGTTATTTAAGTTAAAATGGTGTCAAGCGTACTGTTGAAACGCAAAATACTTCAAATTTATACTGCCTAGTGAAAATGTATTATATTTGACCTAACTCGTTTTCGAAGAAAGTTATGACAAAACATAGACCAACAAAAAAAACATTCATAAAAATAAACACGAAAATGTTTTATATATGACTGACGCACATAAAAATAATCATGTAAAACTCGAAGGGGTTAAATACCATTTTATAAACTGAAGAAACACTGGACCGAAATCTATCCAGAGATATCTGGGTTATGGTTCAAAGTCTCTGCATAAAGGTTATCTCTCGCTTGCTCGTCGGTATGATCTTGCTTCAAGCTCACTACAAAACTGGATACACCATTACTCTCGTCATGGGAGAAAAGGGGAGGGTTTTCTCCGTGACCACCATTCGGCTTGAGAATAAGTATCGGGGTTTGCAAAGGATAATGCAAGTAATTAGTGAGTAAGCTCGAAACAGTGTTTTTTACCTTGAGGTGTGATCCCTATTTTATAGTTGAAGAGAGGTGTGTAGGAGATGGGCTGATGGGCCTTGGGCCTTGAACTAACAACCAGGAATATCCAGTATGTCTCCTCTGCTACGACCGTTAATGGTCTCTGGCAGGAGGGGTGTGACAACTGTCACTTTCGGGTAAATTCTGTACATTTAAACAGTGAATTATATTATACAATTATGTGTTTTGAACATCTAAACTGCATGAATTGCATGGCATACACCTAGAAACTCATTGAGTACATTACATGATGAATGTTATTCATTTTAGTGGTTACAATTCAAAAACAGTTAAACAGCATCGGAACAACTAGTAGACTAGCTGTGACAGTACGACTTCAGTACGTAGCTAAACAGCATATTTAGGGCTTAGATGAGAGTCCAACATAAACTGTATATTAAATCCCATGTGGGAAAGCAAGGATTCATGCTAACATTTTCCGGAAACTATACATACACTGAAAACTGTCCGAAATATAAACTAAACAGCAATTCAGCAAAATACAGTATCCACAAGCTTGTGTAATATGCAGAAATAGCATGAAACATCATACACTACTTAAAAGATATTGAAAGTATCAAATTGGCACAAAAACATATCATGTCATACAAGTCTTAAAAGTTAACATTTTAACGAACCGACAACGAAACGAACACCCGGGTACAATCTGACACATCATATGAACTAGTTAACAATATGTTAACATCATACAACTAGTTAAAACATTAAACACATTGTTTTGCTTGAAAATCCCTAAAATCCCGTTGCTTAAACCTTCGTTTAAGGACCCGTTAACGAATCTAGCACCCGTTAAGCAACCGAACACGAACTAGACACAAAATATAAACTAGTTTACATTGTTTAACAATATTAAACTAGTGTATGGTATCTTATACCTTAAAATGCATCAAAAACCCTAATACACTTAAACCCCCTAACTAAACCCCTAAATCCTAACTAAATACTTAACTAGAAAATTAACCAAGTTAACCTCCATCCTAACACCCCTTAGACGGCCACATGTGGGGCCCACTAGCCACCCACAACTTTGTCTCCCTTGTCCCCTTGTTGGAAGTAAGATGGAATTATATGGAGGATCTTGTGTCTTTGGCAAACATAGGTAATCATCTACATCTCACCACTTTCACTTACTTAACTTAACATCAAAATCAAACAACAAGAACACCTCTATGCCCTTCACACCTCACGACCACATTCACATCCATATCACCTCCATTTTCAAGTCATTTCCAAGTTAATCCAAGCATACTCTAAGGTGTTTCAAGCATAACTAAGGAAGGATCAAGTCTTGGAAGTTGAAGGACCACTCTAGGGAGCTATTATCCACCATATTTGCTTCATCTTCATCACCTTGTTCATCTTGCACGTCCCTAGCCACAAGAGCTAGTAGTGAGCCTCCTAATATTTCATTTGATATCTTGTTACTAGTATATTGTTAATGTACAAGTTAAACCATCTAAAAACATCACCTTTAAAAGATGAACACATGAACTAGTAACATAATCTAAAGTAGATAAACACATCTTGAAGTTGTAATGAAGATGTAGTTGTTTATTTTGTGCTATGGATGATATCCATCATATGTATACTTGCTAGAAGTATAGATCTAACATGTATACACATGGATCTTACAAGATCCATGATCAAAGTGTTGATGAACTTGTTAAACATGATGAATGAATTTATTAAAGTGGTTAAAATGATTTGTGATGTTCTTAAAATAATATTTGAACAAGTTATTAAAGATGATTTTCTACAAAGTTAGTAAATATTAGAAACAAAACCTATTTTTAAAGATGGATGAACATGTTAAACAGAAGGTTAAAATACTAATGATTTGGTTAACTTTCAAGTTCATTATGACATGAAGGATGCATCTACATGCATATATTATACTTGTGGAAGTTGTTGTGATTAAATTGATAAGTTTTGGAAGCTTAAACACATCTTTTAAAACATGGGAAACCTCCTAAATCTAGGGGAAACTGTCGCAAAATTTTTAAAATTTAAACACTTAAAAAATATATTTTAACAAGGTTCTTGCGAGTAAACTTGTTTAAAAGCAATAAACATAAAAATCCTCATATTTTTGTATAAAATGTAAATCAAAGAAGTTATAGATTTTCTAAAAATAAAGATGGATATAAATATATATTTTGGAAAAATATATTTAGTGATCATAAGGATCATGTGCTATGTGTATATTGTTTGTATTAGTTACACATAAATTGGGTTCTTGATATGATATACACAAACAAATACAATAAATTTGGCAACCAAAGACTATATAATATATTATATATATAATATATATATATATATATATATATATATATATATATATATATATTCATACCTTGGATACAAATTTTGGACAAATCGGGCACTTGGACTATATAAGGATTTCGAACTAAAACTATATAATATATCGAAGCTTGGTAAATATTAGTTTCAAAACCAACAAGTGAAAATTATATATTTTTACAAGTATATAAAAATATATCATATTTTGTCGATACTAAAAATGTATTATTCTTGAAGTGTATAAAAATATATATTTCATAAACCTCTTAAAAATATATTGTTTGGTGGAAACTAAAAATATATATATTTTTCTAGAACTAATCTTAAAAATATATTATTTTTAAGATACAATACACTTACCAAGCATAATATACATATATTGATTTGGACATATCTTAAAATTATATATTTTAAGAATATACAAAATTGTGGGTATTGAATACAAGAAAATACACATTCCTATACGTACAAATACATGCCAACATATACCACTAACACTTGGTAAAAATACCCTTATACAAGTATTATACATAACCATGAGAAAACGAAGCTAAACACACAAATACTCATAATACAAATTACCTATACTTGGGAAGTTACACATATATAATACTTGACAATTATTATACTTGGTCATGTATACCATGAACACATGCGCACGAATAATTATATATCAAGACATATTAAAAATAAATTGTTTTAACAAACCCATCGCAATCATAAATGATATATAAAGTAGTGCATACAAATCATACAAGTTAAAATGTGATATTTTAACTAATACATCAAACTTGGAATTTTATATAATTAAAAAGAATTATATATGGAACATATCCAACGATGTCATCGTCGAGGCAAACGGGTGGAACCCGACTATGAGAAGTCATGAAACATATACGTCTTACTTGTGCGAGGCATGGAGACAAGAGGGCTAGGCCCGTACATGTAACACTTGAGATGCAAGGATATATATAATATATATATTATATTATATATAATTGACATCATGCACCGAAAATACATTTCAACTGACATCGTACCCCAAAATACACCTCAGCTGACGTCATACACCGAAAACGCATCTCAGTGGGCATCATACATCGAAAATGCATCTCAATGGAACATAAAACTGAACAAGTCTTAATAAGTACTTAAGACAAGAAACATGAACGTAAGTCGTTACAAAGACCAAAGTGTCTAACAGAACTAACACGTTTGTAGGTCACGATACAAACCGAGAGAAAGTACGCGGGTTAAACAGAGAAAACAGAAAGCAATTCAGTGAGTTCATGTCCCCCTTTTCATCTTAAATGTTTTACCGTTTTACAACCATCGGGGGGAAATATATGTCTATGGTATGATAAGCTAGGGAATGAAATAACTAGATCATGTGCGAATAGGGTGAACATAAACACCATTAATCTTGTTTAAGACCATGGTACAAAGGTTAGATCTAGCGGGTGTTGGCGAGCCCCACTCTTGGTCATGGAACCACACGAAAGAGTGCATTTGTCGTCCCAGTCGAGGTTAATTGACGAAAATCGTCTAGGTTTGGATGCTTCCTATGTCGTCATACATATTAATGTCCTTGCAAAACATTAATGATCACGATTTCATTGACGCTTTACATACCGGGTTTTGATACAAACACATCATACATTTTATGGATTCATCTCATATAGTTAAAACACATGAACTCGCCAACTTTTGTTGATTTTCAACTTAACATGTATTTCAGGTAATTAGTGGACCAATGCAGGGAGTTTCATCCAAGGAAAACAAGTATCAAGTCTCCATGCCAACTGTTGAAGGATTTCCCCATTATGTACCTCTTCCTTGTGGTCATATAAGGGTCAAAGCCTTATCATTTGAAAACTTGCATTTTGGATGTGTAACACTTTGACAACTTATTTTTATTTTATGGTTTGTAAACAATATACTCAACTTATGTTGCATTTCGAAACAATATTGGCAATGGTATTTGGAGCTTGTTTTATTCATTTAGTATGTTCACTTATATTGTATGCAATGAGAATCTATCAGATCACACCGCGCGCTTCTCCCTATGAACGGTGTGACAAGGAGCACTTGGCGCACGGTGGATGGAGCCATGTGTCCTGGCAGTTGTCCTTGTTGTAGGACTTGTCATCAGTCGTTAGTGGAGATCGTGTGACAGTCGCTGGCGTGAGTTGGTTGGTGCCACGTGTACGTCCTTGCGTACTTTTTGTCCTTTGCATGACTGATTATCATGCCACGTGGTCTGGCACAACCTGCCGAGCAGTTATTGGGCCACAGTTCTGCCACTTTGTACCCTTGTACTTGATCAGTGCCTCTTTGCGATTCTCCATTTCGCGTGGCCTTATCAGTGATTTTTGGCCAGCATGAACTTGTAGAGATCAAGTCCTTTTGTTCTCAAGACTAAGTATGAGTTGCTCTCATCTTAGTCTTGGCCTTGTGCAAGGTTCTAGGAATTCGCGGCTAGAGGTTTGTTCAATCAGCGCAGGGCCAGGGACCTGCGCTTCCAGTTTTAACTTGCCGTTGCGCAGAGGTGCGCAAGGTATGTTAGGCAACCTGCTGGTTTCAAGGTTGGCGTACCGTTGCACGTAGCGCGCAATGTTATTCCAGTGACCTGTTGTCATTATGAGAGTATGGTCCCTTGCGCAAGCGTAGGGTTTTTTGGGACCATACCCCCTCCAAGTCCCCTAGTCCAGTGGTGCTCCTATGCACAGGTTGGCAAGTAGGTGGAGTGCTGGACTATAAGAACTCATGTATGCGCGCTTATTTCAACGGTAAGAAAATGAACAAGGTAACTGTAAGGAATAAAGAAAACCCTTGTGTGGGGAAACCTTTGTTCATGATAAGGTCTTTGAAATTTGAATTTTCGTCATGCTGATGGTTGCAGGCGAGTTGGTGAGAAAATGTTGAGGCGGAAGTGACCTCTGACGGCTGTAGCATGCTGTCAACAGTGCAGCTTCCTTTTCATTAATGATTCGCAAAAAAGTACCAGTCACGCGAATGTGGCGGCCGTCAATTACCCACTTGCCCTCCACCCGTCAATCACGGATTGGCTGTTTGGTTTGTGGGGTTGTTACGCTTCCCATCGCATTAAATACAATGGGTATAAATAGACGATCCGCTTAGGGCAAAAATCACGCTTTCATATCTTCTTGTTCTTCCTTCTCTGAAATCCTCTCCTTTCTTATTTCTTCTTTCTTCCGGCAATGAAGATGACAACCCGAGGACGTGAGAGCGCTACTGCCACGGAGGCTTCCACTTCTCTGCCTGTGTTAAAGTGGTCTACAGGCAGCTTCCAACGGCTTTTCGCTGGTTTCCGGTTCCCCAAGGAGTGGGATGTCCGGTACCCCTCCGAGGGGGAAACTGCCGCCGACGCTCCTGCCGGCTATATTTCCTTATTTTTTTGTCTTTTTTTCTGATGACAATTTCGGTGGCCGGCGACAAAGTTCTTTCTTGATGTTTTGGATCATTACCGCTTCCACATCTCCCAACTTAATCCGATGTGGATGGTACGGATAAAACACTTTGAGTTCCTGTGTCGTTCCATGGGTATTCACCCACCGTTAATCGGTTCTGGGTGTTTTACCAACTGCACTGCTCGTTGGGTTTTTATTCATTTCAGCACAGGATACAAGCCAGAAGATCCTGCACTCTCCGCCAAAGTCTTATCACGACTAGAAACATAAATTCTTCTATATCAAGGCCAACGAGATTCCGCTGTGGATGCACTTCCGGGGGCAGAGGACATCCCCGTTGAAACAATGTCGATACCGTCGGAGGAGTTCTGGTATCAGGACATAAAAGAGATTCTGGCGGTTTAGTTGCCGAAGAGAGCACTAGTGGCCGCTGTGTGAAAACATGACCGCCGGGAAAATCCGGTGTACATGGAGGAAGATAAGAGTAAGTTCCCTTATTTCATTATTTCATTATGTCTCCTTGTGCGCGGACTAATATAATGCGCGTTTTGCAGGGGTGGCGCTATATACAGCGGCCTTCCAACGGGAAAGAGGGCGGATGGAGAATGTCCCGCTCAACCCGGAGGAGCCGACTTGGCATTCCCAGATCCTTGGGAATTTTGAGTTTCCTAGGAGCGCAGATCTGGCGGCCCCTGCGCCTGAAAGTGGTAAGCCTTCATTGTTTACTTGTTTGCATCTTTTCAGATTACTTACTATGTTGCGCCATGATGCAGGTGCGCTAAAGAATTTGGGTGTTGGCCCAGATTCTAAAAAGAAGAAACCCGCGAGGCCTAGCGTTGTGGCCGCGAGGAAGACCGCGCAACCCAGGGCGGACCCACCAAAAGGTACGTGTTCTATGCCTGATACTTGGAATGACTATGTTGTAGTCAATGATTCCATGGAGGGTTTTGCGCCTGTAGTTTTGAAAAAACCAAAACGGAGCCTCAAGATACGGTGGAGATTCTGACAGCCAATTCGGATGATCCAATTGATGTGGAGTCCAGCCCGGAGCCGCTCAAGAGGAAGAGGGCCCTTCCCAAGGGCGATATTGCCGCGCAACCTCCTAAAAAGGTTGCGCGGAAGAAGATTATTGGCAAGCGCGGGAACTTGGATGCGCTTGCAGCCAAGTTTTCCCCAGGCAAACACTTTAATATGTTTTAGTTTTCTTCCTGTTTGACTTCTGTTTAACCTTCTATTATTCCGCAGGGAAAGATAAGAGACCCTTTGTCCCTCCGTCTACTCCGGCAGCGCCGATCGAGATCTCTGCCACCACCCGTTTTTGAGACGGTGCAAGCATCAAGTGCTAAGGGTGGTGAGACTAGCGCCGGGTAGCGGAGGCGCAGGTGGATGCGGAGGCCGATGTGCCGGGAGAGGAGGTGGTTGAGGTGGTTGTGGTTGAAGGTGGTGAGCAGGTTGAGGATGTGCCTCAGGGTGCTCAGGCAGCGGAGCCAGTGCCCAGGGTGAAGCCGGGGGATTTGGGGAGCGCCCTTCTATCGAAGGGTCCCCGATTCGCTCAGACAAGACCCCGGGTGACTACTACTATCGCTCATACTCTGAAGGACGAGCTGCCGAGATCCACACCCCAGTTTGGAAGCTGAGGCAAGGCGAGAAATTCAGCCATTGGCAGGCATGCCGTGAATGGTTCAAGGGTACCTTCTCCCTAGCAAAAGTACGTGTGCGCGGAACAAAGTTATGAACAAACATACCGCGCGTACCTCCAGCTAGCTGCCAGCTCCGCCTCCAACACTCATAAAAACATCAGGAGTGGCGCAGCATGCACCGGGGACCAGGAGAGATTTGAGGCGGCAAAAAAAGAAATGGTCCTTGAGCGGGCTTATTATTGCGTAATCAGGTGGAGGCTTGTGGAGCGCTTGAAAGCGCGAAGAAGGATCTCCAAGCTGCCTTGGTTGAAAAGGCAGAACTACAGCGAAAGCGCTTGGAGGATCAGGAAAAGTTGCGCTATGCGGAGGCGAAGGTGAGCGCGGGCGAACAAAAATTGAAAGACTCTAAGGCAGCCCGCGCCACCGCGGAGGGTATGTCACACCCTGACCCGCAGCGGAAATGGTAGTCGGGGCATGATTGGGTTTTCATCAAAGCTCATGAAAGTTACTATTATAAAATTTCATATTTGTTAATCCAAATTAAAAGGGAAATTCCAACAAACACATAAACCATAGAAGCACCAAGTGTTCTAAATAAGATATTCAAATAATGCTTTCTTTATCTTCTAAGGCCCAATCCTATGTGTTCCATGCTTCAACCTGTTCACTTGTATCATGTGTAAAAATAGAGGTTTGGGTCAACAAAAGTTGGCGAGTGAATTCCGTTTAAATATTTGAAAGAAAAGAAATGTTGATTCATTTAATAAAAAAAATGCGCATAAACCAAATATGAGCAAACGTATATGTAAACTATTCACAAACCACATAAGCACCTATCAATGTACACATGAGCATAATAAATGATGACTTGTGAGATCAAGGCTCAATCAAACAGAGCCGATCTGATGAGGCACGCGATGCTCTACCCGTCTATACAGGGAGCTGATGGGCCTAATGTGAATTCCTTGACTGAAATGAGAAAATAAATGATGAGCTGTGATATGAAGGCTCAATCAAACGGAGCCGATCTGATGAGGCACGCGATGCTCTACCCGTCTATACAGAGAGCTGATGGGGCCTAATGTGAAAGCTTGACTGAAATGAGAAAATATAACCACATAAAAAAATATCACATAGCACGTTAGTTCATATAATGGTAGTTGCACAAATGATTGAATAAAAGATATAAATAAACGACACATGATACACCCAAAAACATGAATAAAATGGGGAAATTTGTAAGAATTCACTCACAGTGTGTGCGTTTCTTGAGTTGATATCGAATGCGCACGATTATAGATTCCAATCGACGAGAAAACTAACCTAAATATTCACGTAATAATTCGGTAAATATATTTATTTTGTTTGCAATTAAGATTTTTATTAAATGCCTTTTGTTAGGCTTTTTAGACAATTATTATAGTATTTAATACACATTTTATGTTTTAAAAAGTCTTATTTTTATATGTATCTTTATGGATTTTAGAGAAAATTAAAGAAAAGTGGTATTAAAAAAATATACCCTTTTTAGGGTCGGACTGGTCGGATTCAAGATTATACGCAGCGTGTGGGATTCGAACTCGAGACCTCTCATATACATTCACGCAGCTCTACCAACTGAGCTACGTATCTAAGTCGAAATATATATGAATTTAATTATATATATACACTAACTAAGTCAAACCCTATTTTGATTATATTTTAAAAAAGTTTGATTTATTTCAGAAAGCGTATAACCGTGCATCGAACCGGACTCGAACCCGCGACGTGTGATTCATATTGCACACAGCCCAACCAATTGGGCTGTGTGACTAACCCGGTAGGTATTGGATTTATATTAAATTTATACACTTACAGATAGTTAGTATATATAAGTATTAAAAAGTTTGGTTTTATTCAGGAAATCGGCAACGCAGGTGTGACTCGAACCCGAGTAACTTCGATTGCAATGCACATAGTCCACCACTAGACTGTGTGTCTAACCCGGTTTAATCAATTATTTTAATTATACTTATAAACTATCATATTTTCATCTTCTTCATGTTAAAACCCCAAAAACCATACCCGACTGTTTAACTCAAAATTCCCATGAACTCGTTGATTAGATACCACAGTTAGATCAGAACGCATAAACGAAAAGGATTGAGAGAATTTTTGTACCGATATGAAGAGGACGTGATTTCTCCAGCGACAAAGACTTTTTCACGCGAATGTTGTTTTGAATCAGAAGGTGTGTAAAGAGTTTGCAAAGTGTTTGAGCGAGTTTCCAAAGGTTCAATAGATCGCTATTTATAGTGAAAGTGTGGGTTCAAGTTTGATTTCGGTTTCGTCAGTTATGGTCAAAAAAATTGAATACTGTAATGAATTGCATAACAGATTTAATCATTACTGACTCATTAATTGAGTCTAACACATGATTAGAAACCGTTTCTCGGTTTAGTTTTGCAAAAGAAACGAAAATTGATGATTAATTTTGGGTGTTTCATCCGTTACAGGCGGGTGTTTGAAATTTCGATATCTGGGGGTCATTTTAATATAAAAATTATTTGTCTCGGGATATTTCAGATACGTGTGTGTAGTGTAGTGGTGTGATGTGTTTTTTGATTTGGGTGGAGACCCGGGTTCGATACCCACGGTCCACACCCTTTTCTTATTTTTTATTTATATATTTTTTATTATCATTTATTATTTATATATTATTATTATTATTAATTATTATTATTATATATTATTATAAACCTTATTATTATAAAACTTATTATTATTTATTATATAGTACTAACAACATAACGAATTCTTTAAATTTTAACATAATTGCATAATGAACATTATAACGTACACTTGTCATTACAAAACGGAGCGAGTTTTTGAACCCGTTTTATGACGAGTGTTAAAGGGTATGCTGGAGCCCATGACGAACAACATGCTCTGGATGCAGCAGCATGGAGTCATGAATGTAAGTCCGTTGTTATTATTTTGATCATTAGTTATCTTGATTCTCATTTTTCCTTGCGATGTGCAGATTGCCAACTCCATCCTGAACTCGGTGGAATTATACAGTGTTGTGGCCAAACTGATGGTCATAGCACACCATGATGGATATGCGCAGGGCTACGCAGAGTGCACACACCATGTTACTCATGCTTTGGACATTCAATGGGACACCAGCCGCGCCTCTACCCATGGGGTCAATACTGATGCTGCCTTCTCCAAGGCGAAGCACGTGTATGATCGTCTACAATTGCCAGTGATGGATCTGGTGAGTGAAGCGCTCCAACATGACGATTTTGTTGACTGTTTGAAGGACATATTTCATGACGTTGTAGAGATTAAAGAATCCAAGGGGTAGAATGAGTGTTGAGTGTTTGATGTAATTGCACATCGCGCTTGTTGATGATTGTACTGTTTATCTTTCCATGAAATGAATGTTTATTTGAAGTTACAATATTTGCGCGAAAATAACTGCTTTGTATAGGTAGAGCAAATAAAACTGGTAATGAGCTCATGTATGAACGTCATACTCTATGTGCATGCAATACTTGAAGTGAATTCTATTCATGAGTCATGTTGTGCCATGGTGTTTTCGCGTATACCCAAAGTGGGTTCGCGCATTTGTAACAAAATAAATAATGAAAGCCATGCATCAATTCTATGTTTTGTATTAACAAGAAGTCGTAAGATCCATGTACAAAATCGATTAGATCAGATCATAGGTTCACTAGTTTGTTGCGTGAACATTAATAAATCGTAAAGCTTTGGTGTTTGAACATGCTTAGGTTACATATAGCACCGCCTTAACTGTTGCGCATTCCAGGTCCTAGGAATGTTTGTGTCGTCCAAATGTTTGAGGGTGTATGCACTCTTTCCTAGGACTTCAAGGATTATGTATGGGCCTTCCCACTTAGGTGGGAGTTTTCTTGGACTCTCAGCGCTGGACGCTTCATTATCTCTCAAAACGAAATCACCAGGTAGGAAGGTACAAATGCGGACTCGCGCATTGTAGTACTTTTCGAGCTTGGACTTGTATTTTGCTTCATTGATTGCGGCGTTTTCACGCCTTTCTTCCAGGAGGTCCAAGTCGAACCTGCACTTTTCGTCATTATTCTGACTTTGCATAGTGACCATGCGCGGTGATGGGAGGCATATCTCAGTGGGATTTCCTACCTCCATCCCATACACCAGGCTGAATGGTGTCTCGCCGGTGCTGGTTTTTGGCATGGTTCGATGAGCCCAAAGGATACTTGGCAACTCATCTACCCAATCTCTCTGCGTCGTCCCCAGTCTAATCTTGATCCCTTCGACTATACTTTTGTTTATACTTTCAACTTGACCATTCCTTGGGGGATGCGTGACCGAAGTGAACACGTGCTCAATATGCATTTCCATCATCCACCGTTGTAGCTCTTCAAAAGCGAAATTAGAGCCGTTATCATTGACAATACGCAGGGGTAACCCAAAGCGTCAAATGATGCGCTCCCAAATGAATTTACGAACTACCGTTGTTGTGGTGGATGCGAGGGGCTTTGCTTCTACCCACTTGGTAAAGTAATCGACGGCAACGATTATGAACTTTACGATACCTGGGACATCAGGAAAAGGTTCCACCATATCGATTGTCCGTTGTTGAAAGGGCCATGTTGTTGTCACTGGGATCAAGGGGTTTTTGGGGCGCAACGTCTTAGGTGTGTGTCGCTGACATGATGTGATTTTTGCAGCGTTTCGACTGCATCTAAGTGCATGCCAGGCCAATAGTATCCAGCATTCATGATCTTCGCGACTACCATGCACAGACCGACATGAATTCCACATAACCCTTAGTGTATTTCGCGGATCAAGTATTGTGCGTCTTGCGGATCCACACAGCGGAGGAGTGGTCCCAGGTATGACTTTCGGTGTAGTATTATGTCTGCCATTTCATAGTTCAGCACCTTGTATTGGACTTTTCTTGCCTCCGCCTTGTTTTCTGGGAGTATCCCAAACTACAAGAACATAATGATGGGAGTCATCCAGGAAGAATTTCCCATTTCTATGACGTTTACTTGGCGCAGTGGAACAGAAGGGTTTTTTAGCACCTCAATGCACACTTCTTGCGCGAGGTGTTTGAAGCTTGTAGCCGCCAGCTTGCTGAGCGCGTCGGCATACTTGTTCTCGCTTCGGTTAATGTGGGTCACTTTAAAATTTTGGAATATGGTTATCAAGGACTGCGCCTGTTCAATGTACAGGGCCATCATTTCGCCTATTGCGTCGTACAGGCCATTGATTTTCCCCATGACCAAAAGAGAGTCGACATGCGGTTCCAAATTCCTAGCGCCCATTTTGATGGCTAACCGAAGGTCTACCAGAAACGCTTCATATTCGGCTTCGTTGTTTGTGCTTTTGAAGTGCAATTTGATGGCGTAGGTGAACTCCTCGTTATCAGGGCTTATTAGACGGAGACCAGCCCCTGCACCATCATCATTGGATGCACCGACAGTGTGAAGGATCCATGCACGGTCTCTGTGACAGGCGTTGAATTCTGGACAGCTTCACATTCTTGTACTTTATTGCTCGGCACTTCCATGACAAAATCGGCTAATATCTTGCCTTTAATAGTTGGGCGTGGTTTGTACACAATGTAGTGTCAACCTAACTCGATTGCTCATTTCGCCAGGCGGCTGGATATGTCAGGTTTGGATAAACCTGGCCTAGATGATAGTTCGTGAGAACTATGATCATGTGGCCTGAAAAATACCTACGAAACCGACAGGATGCGTAGACCAAAGCTAAAGCAAGCTTTCCAATATTGGGTATCTTGTCTCCTGGTCAGTTAACATCTTACTGACATAGTAGATGGGAGTTTGGACTCATGCGCGCTCGACAAACAAGACGGTGCCCAGAGCGGTGGGGCCATGAGTGTAGCAACTGAATCAAACATTCCTTCATCTGTTGGAAGGCTTTCTCCGCATCAGGAGTCCACTGAAACCTGTTTTTCTTTACACAATTTCTAAGGGTGCTGATGAATGGGAAGGATTTCATCGCGTGGTTTGCTAAGAATCTGTTCAGCTCAGCCAGTCGCCCAGCCAACCGTTCCATTTCCTTGATGGTCGAGGGGGAAGGCATACGCTGGATTGCTTCCACCTTCTCAAGGTTGAATTTAAAACCATCGCGTGTGACAATGAATCCCAAAAATTTATCTTCTCCCATTCCAGACGAGCACTTCCCGGGATTCAATTTTAGGTTAGCCTTGCGTAAGGATGCGAAAGTTTTCTCAATGTTTGTCAGTATCCTTACCTCGTCCCGACTCATGATGACTAAGTCATCGATGTAACTTCCACGGTTTCGCCTATGTCGTCTCCAAAGACATGGTCCATCAGGTGCTAGTAGGTGGCTCCCGCGTTGCGCAACCCGAAGGGCATCTTTGTGTAGCAAAAGATTCTCTTGTTCGTGCGGAAGGCTGTTTTGTCTTCAGCCTCCTTCTTCATTTGAATCTGGTGGTAGCCTTTATAACAATCAAGAAAACATTTCCACCAGAATGAAGCGAGAGAGTCCACCTTTTTGTCGATTTCCGATAGAGTATAGAAGTCTTTCGGACATGCTTTGTTCAAGTCTTTGAAATGGATGCACATGCGCCGACCGCCGTTGTGTTCTGGACCATGACTGGATTGGCCACCGTTGTTTGATAGCGCACTTCTCTAAGGATGCCGGCCTTGAGGAGCTCTGAAACTTGCTCGTTCATTGTGATTTTTTTCAACTCCAAAACTGCGCTTTTTCTTAACGACCGACTCAACTGTAGGAAAAGTGTGCAACGCGTGCTCTGTGATCAATCTTGGTACCCCTGTCATATCTACCGGTGACCACGCAAAAATGTCTAGATTGCGGAACAAGAGTTGTTTAAGTCGCGCCTTGACTGTAGGGGCCATGGCGGGACCTAATAACACCATTTGTTCTGGGTACATGTTGTTGAGTACCCATTTTTCTAGCTCACCGTTTGAGGATGACTTCGGTACCTTCACCGGCTGTTCTTCCTCTATAGACATGACCTCTTTCCTCGAATACATGATTCTACCCCGGTTTCTGTTGGAAACTCGCAAGCAGCGTGAGGAGTGGAGGTAATCATGTTGAACTCTCTTTGGGCGCGGCAGCCTAGTAACACGTAATGGTGCGATACTGCTGGCATTACATGAAGTTGACAGGGACCGTGTGCGAGTGTCGTCCATCAGAAAGAGTTACCGAAAAAGAGATCTGCCCCATCAGAAAAACGGCTTCGTTGCAGAAACCTATCAATGGGAAATCGACCGGTTCTAAGCGCGCTTTGTCCTCCGGGTCTAACTGTTGAAAACATTGCTGATAGATAATGTCCATAGAGTTCCCGCGTCAACGAACATGTAGTCGGTGAAATAATGGCCAAAGATCCCAGTTATCACAACCGATCGCTCCTCCTGGGGGCCGCCGGGGAGCTATGGGAAGATGACTTGTTGTTCGCGCCAATGTGGCGTACAACTCCTCTGATGGCAGCGCTTGCACGCTAGGCGGTTGTATCATATGAATGAATGCTTGTTTCATTTTCTTGTTACTCGGGCCCTCTTCGTCGCGAGTAATTTGGCGCACTTCCTTGCGCACATTCTGAAGCAGATAGGTGAGCTTCCCACTCTTCAGCGCCTTTTCTATTTCCGTGTCCAATAGTATAGTGACACGTGTTGTATTTTATTTTAGTCTATTAAAGACTAATAAGGACTAAAGGTGTCAACATGCTCAAACTGAGCCTCTGAGTGACTTTCTGATGTCAACATGCCCAGCCTCTTAATGACATCGGAGTCAACATGCTTATAGTGGGCCTCTAAGTGATCCTTTATGAAGTCCTAACTCTCATATGTCTCATTTGTTGACGAGAGAGGTTAATTCTGTAAAAATGTGAAAGTTGGATAATGGAGGGGTTAAAAGTGTCAACATGTTAATTTATATCTCTGAGTGACCTTTTAACAAACCGAGAGTTCGACAATGACTGGGCATACTCCCGGGTATCCAAATATTGTTTACGGAGGGCTAATTATGCTATAAAGGTGTTTTAGGAGGTTTTATAAGTTAAGGGGCTAAATGTGTCAAACTTTAAACTGACCACGGGGCGCTCGTGGGGCGCGAGAGGCAAGGCCCTGGCCTCTCGCAGGGCGTGAGAGGCCTGTGTCTGCAGAAAAATTGCTTGGCCTCCACACATAAGACCAAAAACCATTTGATTCGAAACAAGGGACTTTCAAATAGCTATGCCACGTTTTTGGACACTTGTAATCTCACTCTAACACCCCTTAACACCTGGCATTACCTCCTTCAAGCTCTCCAACTATAAATAGGTGCAATGCTAAACCATTTGAACTTGCACCATTATCATTTATCACTCTATCTCCCTCCTCTGGAAGTTCCTAACTGAAAGGAGCATCCAACTTAGTTCTATTGCATCCTAGGATCAGTTGTAAGTGTTCCTTTCTATTGCATTTTCGTTTATAGGCTTTTATAGCCAAAAAGTCAAGCATTTTACGGAAAATGCCTTGACTTTCGGTTAAGACCATTATGGTCCAGCCATTATTCGTAAAGAACATGGCTAAGTGATCGTAATAAGGTAGGTGTTAGTCCCTATTAAGGGCACCTCCTGATAATCACGTTTGCTAGACCAATTAACGGGTCAAAGTTATTATATTAAAAAGTCAAACAGGCCATTTTTCGGAAATGTTATAACTTAAGTTTATATATGTTATGAAACATGTTTTGACACTTAAACAAGTTGTTAATAATTATTAGAACATGTAGGTTCGGCTCATCAATTTCAGTTCTAGGGTCGATTCGCAACCGAAAGTCACAAAGTTTGACTTCTGCTTTGACTTTCGATTCTGACCCGATTTAGATTAGTTAGCTACTGATTTAAGGTTGAATTATGATCGTAATATCATGTAGCATAACCCCCTGAGGTTATATTACATGATCATAATCAGAATCTGAGTTTATGCACAAGTTCCGTAACTATGCCATTTTGACTAAAATGCCTTTTTTGCACAAAAAGAGGTTTAAATGATAATGAACTTGAAAATGAGTTTCCTACTGAATGTAATATTATAATTAGGATTATATGGAATGTCAAATCAGATTATAAACTGAGTTTATGAACAAGTCCTTGTATTATGTCGATAAATGACGATAAAGCCCTTGTAGCTTATAAAACGGTTTTAATCATATCTTTTCAAAGTAAATCTTTTACCTACTGATATGTTATATTTAATAACATATCTAAGACATATTAACCTGACCTTAACATCAGTTTTCTTTAAACATCACATAAATCATCATTTTGCGACATAAGCGCCGTTTCGGCGTATAGTATGGTTTAAACCATATTTACCAACCAAGACTTGTTACCTACTGATTTCAAAATTTAATTTAAATATTTTTACAGTAGGTGCATGATATAAACTCAGAATCCCAAATAATTTATAAAACTATGTGTAAAATGACCAAAATGCCCATTCGGTGCATAGTTTGGTCATAAAAGATAAATTACACATATAATTAATATCCTACTGATATTATATCATAAATAAGTTATTTTTCTAGAATACTTATTGTTATAACATTAAAAATATGATCAAGTTCCTTTTATACGGTATATAATTACCGAAACGGCCTTATGAGGCAACGGGATATAAGTTGATATTCTACTGATATTACAACTTATTTAAAGAACAATGGCATATAAAACTTATCCATGACTTATCCGGTTACCCGATATCACTGATATGCGTACGGTTAAGTATATGTAACTAGTTTACGAAAATTAACCAAAAGGGTCTAACCGTGTCATTTAAGTCTCAAAATCTAGCGTTATACGTATTGATCCTGTACGCTACTCGGTCTAAGTCTGTAACTTAAATAAGACCGTTAGTATTTAATTGGTTAGCTTATGCTATAATCCAGACTAGAGACTTGCCGGTAAATGCTATCTGCACTTAGTACTTTTGTGTACGATTGAGTTATAAATTAAAAGAAGACTAGCTCAGGGAAATACTCTCGACTTATTTCCCCTATATGTGCTTGGGTTACGGTAAAATATTACCGCTTGGTCGGAAATGGGATCAATCGAATGCCGGATTGTGGCTAGTAAATCCGCATATTCCGTTTTAATCAGTTTTGTTTGATAACTTAAACATCGGGGGTTAACTACCGTGTCCTGGATATCCTCGGCCCATTACATTAGATAATGGCCACGACCTTAGCGCGGGGTGTAGGCATACACCTGACAGACGCTCAAATGCATTTACCCACAAAGTTGGGAATAACTCCTTCGTGAGTTCGTAAGTGGTGTGTACGTTAATCATGTCTCGGTTTTCGCACTGGGCCCAGTATGTATGGACGAACATGTGGATCTTCTATTACGAGTCGTCTATATATTATTTTGTATTTTGAACATTTGGTTTGTAATAGTAATTTTACTCCGAGACTTCCGCTGTGTTGCGTTTGATTGTCTATGATGATATCAACTTACGTCACGATATTCCCCACCCGGGCCCACCGGTGATTGAATTGGTTGTGGAAAGCCGGGGTGTGACGTCGGTCATGTGCCCATTGTGATTGTGGTAATCACAAAAAAAGGTTAGGGTCTTGACGTTTTTTGTTTCTCATCGACGGTGGTTGCTTGAACTGATGGTCCTCCGTGCTGAGCACTTCTGCCGGGCTCTTCGTCAGTGGCATCCACTGTCAATCGCGATTATCTTGTTTTATTGCTTTTTGAGAAGCAATCTTGTTTATCATTGTGCGCGCATCGACCGGTGAGTAAGAAGGGTTCTGGTTGGAATCCTTCCATTTTTTCTTGTTTTTCTTCGCAAAACTCCATCTCATGTCTTGTGGGCGGTATTGAGGTAAAAGAGGTCAGTTGGAATTAAGGTTGCGCTTTGTCTGCACATAGACCTTGGCTGCTGCCATGAGTTTCTCACAACTTTTTGGGAGGCCAGAGGTTCCTGAAAAGACGTTTATCATCTCGTCGCATCGAACATCATATTTGAACTGTGCACGAATCAAGTCTTCTTGCACATCACCGATTTCTAACACCTCCTTGTTGTAGCGCGTGATGAAATCTTCCAGACTTTCATCATCCCTCCGCCAAATATTCATGACGTCCGAAGAATCTCTGACGTATCGTCTTTGTTGGCTAAAATGAGTCAGGAACTTATCTTTAAGATCGTTCCATGAAGTGAGCTTACCCGTGGGTAAGTTGTCAAACCATAGGCGCGCAGCACCTGTAAGGGTTTGGATAGACAGATGACACCAGATAGGTAGTTCCAACCTTCGATAAGCCCTGCACTAGTTAACAGGCACATGTGGTTGCCTGGTTCCGTCAACCTGTTAAACTTTCCCACATTGGAAGGTAGTTTTGCACGTTCAAGTGAGGCTAACGCAATCTCCTTCACGAACTTTGAGTATTCTACTCCTTTAACTAGCCCGTAGATCAGGTTGTAATTATACTCCGCCTCCGGATTGTACACAGCCCGTGGCGTAGGCTTATATGCGGTGTGATCTTTAGACAACCGGTGAAACACGGTGGCACTGTCACCCTCGCCATTGTTCTATCGACTTCTTCGCGCTGGGTGTCCCGCCCCCTCTAGAGGGCGTGGGCCCAGTCGTGAATGAATCGACGTTCGCCTATGAGTGTTTGACTCATATCTTGCAGCGACTGGGAATATTCTGTTTCCGTGGTATGGAGATGTGATGGTGCATTCTCTCCAGCTGGTGAGTTGTAACTTAGTACTCGCGGTGCAGACAAGGGATGCACGTGAGCTGTGGGCGGTTGTGCCGGCGCAGCATATGCATTAGTTTGCGCACAAAGTTGCGCATAAACGGCATTTAGAGCCGTCTGAGATTTGATGTACCATGACATCAGAGTTTCACCGGAGGTAAAATTGATGTGATCGGTACAAAAGGAGTTTCGGCTTGGATTCCTGGAGTCACCGGGATATTCACACGACCTGAATCGTGGTGAACATCAACTTCTCCAGATTATCCTTCTTCCACTTGTCCGTCAGTCCGAGGAACATGAACTAGGTTCTTGCCCTCGGCCCGAGGACCTCGTGGTACGTTTGATGGACCGTCAGCCATTGAAAGTGAGATTTAGAAAAAACAAACAAGAGACAGGTGTAAGAATCAGAAAAAATCGGATGGCGCCAATGAAGAAACAGTGGACCAAAATCTATCCGGAGATATATGGGTTATGGTTCAAAGTCTCTGCATATAAAGGTTATCTCTCGCTTGCTCGTCGGTATGATCTTGCTTCAAGCTCACTACAAAATTGGAAACACCGTTAGTCTCGTCATGGGAGAAAAGGGGAGGGTTTCTCCGTGACCACCCTCCGGTGTGAGAATAAGTATCGGGGTTTGCAAAGGATAATGCAAGTAATTAGTGAGTAAGCTCAAAACAGTGTGTTTTACATGGAGGTGTGATCCTTATTTTATAGCCGAAGAGAGGTGTGTAGGAGATGGGCTGATGGGCCTTGGGCCCTGGAACCGACAACCATGAATATCTATTTTGTCTCCTTTGCTATGACCGTTAATGGTCTCTAGCAGGAGGGGCACTTGGCGCACGGTGGATGGAGCCACGTGTCTTGACAGTTGTCCTTGTTGTCAGACCTGTCATCAGCCGTTAATGGAGATCGTGTAACAGTCGCCGGAGTGAGTTGGTTGGTGCCACGTGTACGTCCTTGCGTACTTTTTGTCCTCTGCATGACTGCTCATCATGCAACGTGGTCTGGCACAGCCTGCCGAGCGGTTATTGGGTCACAGCTTTGCCACTTTATAACCTTGTACTTGATCAGTGCCTCTTTGCGCTTCCCCTTCCGCGTGGCCTTATCAGTGCTTTTTGGCCAGCGTGAACTTGTAGAGATCAAGTCCTTTTGTTCTCAAGACTAAGTATGAGTTGCTCTCATCTTAGTCTTGGCCTTGTGCAAGGTTTTAGGAATTCGTGGCTAGAGGTTTGTTCAATCAGCGCAGGGTCAAGGACCTGCGCTTCTAGGTTTAACCTGCCCTTGCGCAGGGTACGCAAGGTTTGTTAGGCAACCTGTTGGTTTCAAGGTTGGCGTACCGTTGTTATTCCAGTGACTTGTTGTCATTATGAGAGTATGATACCTTGTGCAAACGCAGAGTTTTATGGGACCATACCCTCCATAAACTTTTTATAAGTTCAGAGAATGTAAGTTACATTGCATAATGTTTTGAAGGAGTGAGGTACAAAAACCGAAAAAAAATGAAAGACGGAAATAAAAAAAAAAGAAAGAAAGAAAAAACAATGATATGAGTCATGTACAGTAAATAACAATTCTAGAATTGTTATATTTATAATATGCATGATAAATAAGGACAAAAATACTTAAACATTTATCAATGATCGAGTTATGAAACGTGTGCATTTGTGTTAATTTTTTTAATTAGAAAAGGTTTTATTTACAACTTTTGTTATAAACTTTAGATGTCTTTCTCAATCAGCAGTGGCGAAGCATGAGATTTTCAATCGTAGGGTCGAAAACTTATATACTTAAAAATTTCTATACAAAAACTACATATTTTCCACTAGTGAGGGAAAAGTTTGGGAGTCGACCGTCCCATCCTGGCCCCACTATGTTGCGCCCCTGTCAATCAAAATATCATTAGAGGTACATTTAAATCTCTCTTTTATGATTCGAGATTTTTTTTGTTATCATTTTAGTCTATCAACACAAAATTTTCAAAACCGGGCCAATCAGACAAAATCGCACACAGGATTGTCCGGTTCAGCACTCTTAAGCCCCCTTACATTTGGGTCTGTCATACTAATTAGTGAATCGACTGTTAGCTATATTTCCAAAAGAAAAAAAGATACTTTGTCAGCCTTCAAAATCTCATTTGATAATTCATTTACTGCTTAAAATTACGTATTTTATTAACATTCTAAATCTACATAAAATAAAAATAAAAAACCCCATATTTCATATCTTGTTTAAAACAAGTCCAACCATCAAACCAATAAGACGGTCATGTCTTTCTCAATCAAAATATCATTAAGGTATCCCTAATTTATGAAATGAGATTTTTTGTTTGGTTGTCATTTTAGTCTATCCAACACAAGAAAAATTTGGTTATATAAGATATGATAATGATGAAAGCGAAAATCTAATGGGAACTATCTTTCTTACTTGATGGAGTAAGTTGAAGTACAAACAATGGTCCAGAAGTTTCCCCCTTTGAAGACTTCCAAGCAACGCCAAAACTACTGGTACATAGACCGTTGTCTCAAAAAATAAGACAAAGTACAAAATGTTGGGTCAACTGGTCAACAATCAAGCCAACAAAGTGAAAGCTGAAGCCCAGAAGGCCAAGTCAATTAGTCAAACAAGGCCAGAAGTACTAGATTCCAAAAGTCTTCACGGCAGTTCTAAGAATCCAGCTATTTTGTCCTTTATTAACAGTAGTTTCAATCTAAAAGTATATTTTGTAACTATACATCGATTCTGTTAACTGTTGCCAATTACACCATTTAATGAGTTGTTAGACGTCACTTTTAATGTCGTCACCAGCAAGTCTCTCCTACTATATATAGTTCTTTGATATTGTTGTAATGGACACTAGAGCCAAAATGAGTTCTTCTTTGATATTGTTGAAATGGACACTTAGAGCCAAAATACATAAAAACTAAGTGAGAGAATATACACTTGGTGAGGGAGGGTACTTCTATACTTATGATTGTATTGTAAATATTCCGAGTTCAATGAAATCGTTATGCAATCATTCTCAAATCCAATTATGTTGA
The DNA here is from genome assembly GCA_947069175.1 of Scalesia atractyloides. Classification (NCBI taxonomy): domain Eukaryota; kingdom Viridiplantae; phylum Streptophyta; class Magnoliopsida; order Asterales; family Asteraceae; genus Scalesia; species Scalesia atractyloides. The sequence continues at coordinate 87,321,975 of CAMTDV010000008.1, forward strand.
TGATAATCATATATTTATTCTAGCTGTTTGATTGAATTTCTATATTTCTTCAAGTATATTAACAAACACACTTTACACACTCTCAAATCCAACAAAAAAAAATATTGCCATCCTTTGAAATCTAATTTAGTATTTCATTTACCTCTTCAAATTTCTTATTTTGTAAACACTGCAAATCTTGTGTCATCTAGTCATTAAAACACATCCGACTAGTACACCAGTAAGACGTCTTATTCAATAACCAATCCGGAAACATTGCTCAAACCCCTCATCTTCTAGAGCAACTTTGAACAACTCTTTACCAATTTGGATCCGCCCATCAACTTTGAACTAGTTATGGCCAAACATGGTAACATTTCTAACTAATAAAGATGAGCAAAATGTGAAGAATCTTGTTTTGCTAAAAAGCAAAGAAAAGAGTACCTATATAAACAGTCCACTATCAATTATTACTGCCGCATTCATAACATCATAGAATGCTGACCCTCAAAACTGACCCCCATATGTCACAATGACTATGCTCCGTTAATTAAAAAGGGTCAAAAATCCTTTTTACTCTTATTACCAGAAGTTCATGTACTATTTAATACATTAAAGGACTCATTCTGGACCTCTGGCTTCACAGCTTGTAAATTAACATACTTTTGGGAAAGATACAACTGCGGTAAGTCACATGCGATCAACGGGCAATAATCAATGGTGGACTAGGCTTTTCATGTTAAGTTTTATCTTTTACTTATTTTATTTACATATCAAAACGGCCAAAGATCACCCCAAAGCGATCTTCGAGCTTGATGATGGAGTGTCGGGTTTTTGCTTTTTGTAACAATTACTCTCTCGAAACGGCCCTCGGTTCCGTCTTGATTTGTTGCCCGACAAACGTCCATTTCGACACGTTTACCTCTTTTTATTGGAGAGAATATGATTCTTCCCCAACCACTTCCGAGATCTGCACGCGTGGTCTCTTGTGATGTTTCTTCCTCGGAAAATGTTTCTGATGTGGCGTATGGTTCATCGATATCGGATTCATACTTGACCATCTTTTTATCATCAACGTTATCCTCGGGTTCTGAATCAATCTCATCATCTATCACACAGATCATAAATAAAGAAAGAAAACTGAACCGTAAGGATCAAAACGAATTATTTTGACATCGTATATTATAAACCCTGTGGTTAACAAAAATTTTGGATTTAGTCCCTAGCTTTTTAAAAGTACGTCCCTATGGTTTGCATTTTATAACGCATTTAGTTCTCAACTTTTGCCAAAAGTACATAGTTGGTCCGTTTGCCCTTCGTAACGCATTTAGTCCCCACCTTTTAGTGACTAGATGCATTACAAAGTGCAAATCATAGGGACCATCCATGTACTTTTGGAGTTGAGGACTAAATGCGTTACAAAGTACAAACCACAGGTCCTATCAGTGTACTTTTGAAAAGCTAGGGACTAAATCCAAAATTTTGATTAACCACACAGACTATCAGTGTACTTTACTCCATATACTATGTGCGTCTAATATGACCAATTGTATACTTTTGACTTTTAAGGTCTACATACCTAAATTTAATATTCAACTACATGTATGACATGTATCAAAGTGAATGGGTCAGGTAACAGGTATAAATGAGTTCGGGCTATAACCAGACAGTTTTTCAACTTGGGCCAAAAAGGATCGGGCCTGGAAACACTTCTTTTATGTTATCTTTTAACTTTATAATAATGATTAATGTACTAACTACAGTTACAAAAAGTATACTACAATAATAGTAACTTCACTATCAGCTAATTTGATTTGTCTCCTTTAACCATCTATCCCATTAGATTAACACACTAGAGGTGCACTAATCGGTTTTTTAATACCCAGTTCCAGGTATGGAATCGAGTCCGGGTATTGGAAAATCGGGTATTAAGAGAAACCGGATAGGGTATGGAGGACAAAAACGATACCCTATTTACCTGGGTAGGGTATGATCGAGTTCGGGTATAACCGGGTATTAGAACCGGGTAAGGGTCCGGGTATTAATACCTGGTTTTAAAGAACAAGTTTTTTTATTATTTACACAAAAGTAAATTCGTTTAAAAATTAAATTTGGTTTGTATTTGTAAAATAATTAAAAATAAATCACCATAACATGAATTCACTCAACTACAAACTATTTGCTTTATAATATGCATTTATAAAAAACTTTAATATAAAAGTTGTAAACATAAAAATATAATTCAAAAAATCAGGTATTAAAAAAACCTGTAACAGGTATATCCAGTTCCGGATATAGGGTATAACCAGTTCCAGGTATTTTCGGGTTATACATTGGGTACGGTTTCAGGTATTGAGCTCAAAATGTATACATATCCATACCCTACGGGTAGAGTCGGGTTCGGTTACGGGTATAAAATGCCCGGGTACAAACATAACCGGTTCCGGGTTTTTTTTTCTCGGGTCCGGTTTCTGGTACAGGTTTTTTGTGCAAACACACAACTAAATAAACCCATTGTGACAATATTTACCAGTTCACCTATAAATGGGTCAATTTTAGTTATATGTAATCTCTAATGGGACAAATGAGTAAAGACAAAAAGTCAAATGAGCCAAAAGTTATACATCATGGTTACAATGTAGTTATTAAACCTTATAAAAATACAAATTGAAAAGTTCTTCCAGAACCAGCGCATTTTGGCCCGAACTAAAAGATTTGCTGGTTATGCCTCGAATCCATTTTAACACCAATAGTTGAGATCATTGGTTAAAAGGAAACCCCACCAAAGTAACCTTTTACGTTGAAGTGCATGGGACCAGAGGGGAGGGATGTATAGGGTACAGTATTCAACTCAATTATATCAAACAACTATAAAATCTTTCTATCATGTTGTTTCTGCCCCCTAGCATGATTGTTCACTTTTTTCTTTTAATTACTGCAGTACAATAATTTATTTGAATAATAATAAAAAGATGGCAACGAGGTACGCACCATAGTCACTCTCAAAATCCTCGGGCGTCCTTTTAGCCCGTTGCTCTTTGAGTGTATCAAATTTCATGCCATCTAGTGGCCACGTTTCACTGTATAAATTAAACAAAAAACAATCATACACCAAAAAGGTTAAAGTGTCGTGGAATAAAGATATAAAGATTTGTTATTGTGAGTTTGTGACCCCCCCCCCAGTGAAAAAGATTTTCTAGTACAACTTGCATGTGAGATTGCATTTTGTTGTATAAAAAAGCACATCATGTACCAATTTATGCACTCAACCACATACAAAACGTCTAAATCAATCACTCAAAGATTAACATTTTGCCTTCCACTATAAAAAGTTTTCGGGACATGTTTACGGTTTACTTGTTTGCATAAACCATGTCTAAGCAATTAATGCGGTAAAATATTGGACATCGTCAAGGACCAATATTTGAGATATTGGTTATCGCGGTGGGATATCGGTAATTTTAATATCATGCAGAATATTTATATATAGCAATTTAAAACTTAAAAACACCAAAATTTAACACTAACAATTAAGACTTAAAACAATAATAGCAGCAATAAGAAGAAAGACGAATGGTAGAGCTATGAAGAAAGGTACTGATATCGGGAATATCGATGATATATCAGTCAAATGTGGGTCTAATATCGGTCAAATATCGCCAATAATATAGGTACCTATATTTGACACTAATATTTTACATGGGACCGATTTACCGATATATCACCGATATTAACTACATAGACCATGTATCTAATTAAATATGCATTTTTCAAGGAACGAGTTTGCACTTTAAATAATTATGATATGCTTTTTAGAATCTTTAATAGAACTTAAAGAAACATAGCAAGTGCTTGCCTGGGTCGAGGGCCTCGTCTGAATACAACATAAGAAAATTTCTCATCTTCAAAGCCACGTAGTGGTATACCATTGGATTGCTAGAAAAAAAAACCATGCAACCATAATAAATAGCAGTTGTATATTCTTAACAACGTAAAAGAATTTGTAAATAATAAAGAAAAATAACTAGTAATATAGTTAATTCCTTGAAGCAAATTGTGCGACTTCAACTGCTCAAGTGTTATAAAATAATAACAAACTGAAGGTAAAATATGTTCATCAATGGCTTTTCATTTTTCTTAGAGTTAACTGTCATTTTTGTCCCTGTGGTTTGTCCAACTAAGCCAGTCCCGTCACAGACATTCTTGATATATGTCAATTCCGTCCAAAAAGGTAATGGTCGTTAACTTTGACTGTTAAATGAGGGACAAAAAGGTAATATTACCCCTTATGCCATTTTTGTCCCTGCATCGGAGACGTAAATTGACAGTTAACTCTAAAAGGGGTAATATTACCTTTTTACCCCTCATTTAACAGTGAAAGTCAACAACCGTTAACTTTTTGGACAGAACTGTGTTTGGTTCGCTAGGATTGAACACACACGAAACTGAACACACACACACGAAAGCAATAAATGACACGAAGATTTAAAGTGGTTAGGTCAGCTGACCTACGTCCACTGTGCTGCAACTAGGGTTTCTTTATTATTCAGGTGCTCAAGGAATTACAAGTACAATGATATCAATATATAGAGACTAATCTAGGGTAAGGAAACTTGTTCCCCAAGTTAGGCCCAAGCCCACATAAAGATAACTAGGGCCGGCTAAATTAAAACCCTAATTTAACTGTCAAATAAAAAACGTGTGGGCCAACCCAAGGCTAGGGCCGGCCAGTCTCCCTTGATCGGGCCTCCACACCAGTTAGCCCAACAATCTCCCACTTGGAGGCTCGAACAACGCCCAATAGTCTTCAAAATTTGTACATCTTTTAATCTTCCTTTACCACCTAGTTGCAGCAGCCTCCTCAACAACTAACCTGTAGGCATGTTGAAGCTCCCACTGAGCCTCAACTCATCAGTCACAACCCGTGACTCATTCTCTGTCCCTGCCGGCTCCCACTTAAACGAACTGCCAAATCCTGAGAAATCCTGAGAACACGCACTCTCCAATACTAGCAAGAGATTCTCTGGAGAGACTTTTCCATTTGGAATTCTGGTCTTTTTAACCCACTATCGCCCTGAAACTGTAACTGAAACACGCCTTGCGGTCCTACTGTCACAATGTCCCCCGACTGGTTTGACCTTCCAAACACGTTCATCCCGAATCTTCCTTGTGACTAGGTTTCTCTTGCAAAGGAAACCCTCTTCTGCCCCTGAGATTCTGTGAACCCAACTTTGTTTTTCTTGAGAACTGGAACGTCACTTCCTTCTGATGGTATACTGACCATGTATAATGAGCCTTTTTTCTTTCCACGAGCCATGACCATGTTCCCTTTGACAACCTTCCACTGTCCATTCCCGAACTTAACTTCATGTCCCTGATCATCCAACTGGCCAACCGAAATCAACAACCTCTTCAGACCTGGAATAACCCTGACATCTCTTAAAGTCCACGAACCAACTGAAGTCTTCAAAACAATGTCACCCATGCCCGTAACATCAAGTACCTCATCATTCGCCAGTTTTACCTTTCCAAAGTCACCTTCTTTCAGATTCTGCAGTGCTTCACTGCTGTGGGTAGCGTGAAATGAAGCACCAGAATCCATGACCAGGAATCCACACTGCTCTCCACACTACAGACTAACGCATCATCATCATCACTGTAGTCTCCTGTAGAGTTTATTTCTTTCTTCTGTTTCGAACACTAATTCCTAAAGTGTCCTACTTCATTGCAATTCCAACATACCACATCCTTCCGAACCTTAGACACACTCCTCTTGCTCTGACGACTTTCACGCTGATTCTTTCTTCCCTGGCCTCTGTACTCAACAAAGAACTCGAAGACTCACCTGAACCACGACGTCGAGCATCCTCTCCCAAAATAAGATCCCGCATCTTCGCAAATGTGAATTTACTCGATTCCGAAGTGCTAGTAACTGCAGTTACGGTTCCGGACCAACTATCAGGCAATGAGGATAATAACAGTAGGGCTTGAACCTCATCATCAAACTTAATATCGACAGACACTAAGCGAGACAAGATTGAGTTTAGGTTATTGATGTGATTTGTTACCGAGTCACCCTCCTTCATCCTGGTATTCACAAGCTCTCGAATAAGATAAACCTTATTTGCTGCAGAAGGCTTCTCATACATGTTAGATAATGCTTCCATCATACCTTTAGCTGAGGTCTCCTTCTGGATGTTATAGGCAACATTCTCTGACAGAGAAAGCGTTATCACTGCTCTGGCTTTCTTATCCAACTTCACCCAATCTGCTTGTGGCATATCTTTTGGCTTCTCACCCTCAAGCACTACATCTAAGTCTTTCTGACAAAGTAGTGCCTCAATCTGCATCTTCCACCAACCAAATTTATTCCCATCAAACTTCTCTATTACAACTTTTCCGTCTACAGCCATGGCAATGACTAAACGAAACACTAGTTATGGATAAACAGAGATAAACGCAGCAAATCAATCTATTTAACACGCAGCGGAATAACGAACTTGATAATCAAAACTGAAACTTTAACTGAAACGATAAAACCTGACAAATGCGGTTGACTCAGGTTCTAGGTTTCTGTAGTCGGTCTCTTTGATTCAGCAAAACTGTTCTTCTGCAAAAAAGATCTCTGATTTCGGCTGATTTGGGACTGGTTGTTAAAGCTTTCGAAAAAAAAACGGAACCTAAACCTTCTTCTGTGACGGCGGCGGCGGAACCCTAGCAAAGCTGGGTGGCGGCGGCGGCGGTTGACTGGGTGGCTGACGACGAAAGAACTAAAGGTGGCGGTTCTGGTGTTCTCGTGTGATCCCGATCAAGAGCAAAGCTCTGATACCAGTTGTTAGGATCACTAGGATTGAACACACACGAAACTGAACACACACACGAAAGCGTCAGCTGACCTACGTCCACTGTGCTGCAACTAGGGTTTCTTTATTATTCAGGTGCTCAAGGAATTACAAGTACAATGATATCAATATATAGAGACTAATCTAAGGTTAGGAAACTTATTCCCCAAGTTAGGCCCAAGCCCACATAAAGATAACTAGGGCCGGCTAAATTAGAACCCTAATTTAACTGCCAAATAAAAAACGTGTGGGCCAACCCAAGGCTAGGGCCGGCCACCCTCCCTTGATCCGGCCTCCACACCAATTAGCCCAACAAACTGGCACGTTTCAAGAATGTCAGGGACCGAAATCGTACAAATTTGAAATTCTGTCTGGACAGGCATAATTGGACAAACCACAGGGATGAAAATGGCAGTTTACTCTTTTTCTTATGAATAGCAACAATGAAATTAGTCTAATATACAAATTTAAGTGTTCGTATGCTATGCATAATTATATAGCAGAACATAACTATACATCATCTGAAGAGCACAATTTTGAAATAAACCTTGTATGCAAGCTGTGATGTAGTCCTCTGCAATCTCTGAACAAAATGACAATATTTACCACTATTGTCCAACGGACAGGCTCCATCATGAGGACACTAAAACAACAAACGATCGCAAAATTAAATAAAAATTAACCACAATATAAACTGAAAATTACATAAAAAATATTTAAATAGTGTTGGCTTCTCACTGGCGCTACTATATGTGCACCACATTTTTGCATCTTCAAATCCTTTGAGGTTTGATTAGATGTCTTTTCTACTTTGCGGCTTTTCTGTAAGTCAAGAACAAAACTAATTATACAAATTAGCAAAAAAGAAAACAAGAAAAAAAGCTCATGCAGAATACGACAACACGTCCACTTATGTTTAAAAAGTAAACTCACGTACTCTTTTCTCCATCCATAAAATGTGAGACCGTACTTGAGATATGATATCTGATCCATGTGGCGTTCCAGGTTCCATTAAAACCTGTTGTACGTTAAAAGTAATTGCGTAAAACCCAAATCGAACTTGTACCATGTATTGTGTTTAATTCATATAGCAACAATAACACATAAGTTGGAAAGTACAGCAAGACTATTAATTGCAGTCATGATGGAGATAAATAAAGATTTCATATAAGAATATATGTACGCGACGTGATAAATTATAGACTATAACCAACCCGACTCGTTTTCGATCTAAATTCATGATGAAACGTAGAGTAACCCGAATTCATACCATTGAATGAAAATGTATTATATTTTACCTGACTTGCTTCCAACAAAATTTACGTCGAAACATAAACAACTCGAAACGTACATAAAATAAACACATGCAGTGGCGTCGTATGCGGTGTGATAAAATATAGACTACACTCAACCCGACTCGTTTCCGAACTAAATTTACGTTGAAACGTATAGCAAGTAGTAACTCAAATTTATACCGTCGACTGAAAACGTATTATCTTTAGCCCGATTTGTTTCGGAACAAAATTTATGTCAAAACGTAGTCCAACTCAAAACGTACATAAAAATAAAACATTTTATAATTGACCTGACTCGTTTTCAAACAAAAATTACATCAAAGCGTAGACGAACTCGAATTTATACCAACACATACATAAAAATAAAAACGTAAAAAATTAGTTTTAGAGTAAACTCAAAACTTCATAAACTTAAGGGGGTCAAAGTGACATTTACAAAGTAGAGGGTTACTTTTGACGTTATACATAGTTAAAGGGTTACTTTAGAAATTTGGGGTAGAATTTACCAAAACATCTTGTGTAAGATCCCACAGCTGACGCACAATAGTTATTCGGTCCTTGAATGACGGTATTTCTCCAAGTACATAAGACTACATAAAGTTGATCAAAGTAAATCAATTTACAAATACCGGAAATCACATTAATTAGAGATATTATATTGGCCATATACAAATAATATACAAATTAAGTACGGCGAAACTAAAAGATACTTACGGCGATGACAAGGTCATGCTTTCTAGTGTCCTTTCTATCGGGCTTGCTAAAAGTTAGATTTAGTGCCTGAAGGCTACCGTAACTCTGTATGTGTGGCAAATTCTTCAAATCTAAAGCACAAAGAAAAAAGTAATTCAGCCAAACACCACCTTAAAATAAGAAAATTGTTGCTTTCTTAGTCTTAGATGATGTGTATATGCCGGATCAGTGTACCTAACGATTTTAATATTATAACTAAAGTAACTCGAACTTATACCGTCAAATATCTAACCAGACTAGTTTTCGAACAAAATTTACGTCAAAACGTACACCAACTGAAAATGCACATGAAAAGAAGCACGAAAACGTATTATATTTGACCCGAGTCATTACCGAGAAAATTGACGTCGACACAAAAATCAACTTGGATTTATAACGAAACGTACTTAAAAATAAGCATGTAAGAAAAAAGTGTTTTTTACGTTAAAGAATGGTACCACGAGTTGCGTAGAGTAACTCGAATTTATAGCGCCTACTGAAAACGTATTATATTTAACACAACTAGTTTCCGAACAAAACGTACATAAAAATAAGCACGTAAAAGTATTATATTTCACCCACGTACGTAAAACTCAAGGGGGTAAAAATGGTATTTTACAAAGTTTTAGAAAGCTGGCGGTGTAAGTGGCAATGTTAAAAGTTGAAGGGTTGAATACACAAAAAGAAAAAAACACCATGGGTAGGATACTTGGATCGCATTGTTGTAAATTTGGCGAACAAAAACAATTAAAAATAGAGGTTGTGCCTTAGGTACTATTCCTAAGACACCCTCTTTTGTTACATTAATTAATAATTAACTAGTAGGATTCCCCCGCGCTTCGCGATGGGCTTTCGATCAGTATCAGTTCAATTAACTGCAGCACCAACATGTATAGCAATCGACTCGTGTGTTACATCGACTGAAAACCATAAAAATAAATATCTATACCGGCACCGATGTTGTTTGGTTGGTATTAGTTCGGTTCGTTACGGTACCGGTATGGTACCTCCACTCGATATAGATTACGATACCAAAAAAATATTTTATTGCAAATACAACTTTGTGTTCAACGAATTTTATATTGTCACGTTGAGAAAAACTATAAAAACGATTACGGTACCGATACCAATGTTAACCACCCTGTTGCGAACGCGGGGGGTCATAAAACCGTGCTAAGTAGTAAGCAAACGACAACCAAAACCAGGAAAATTGTAAAACAAAAACGTAACTTTATACCACCATCTGACGTAAAACGTAGACAAAAGCACACGTGAACTTTTACCGCAGGCTGGCTTAAAACGAATTTAAACTCACTACAAGACACAAAAGAACGAAAGACAAAAACATTATAAGACAAAACAATAAAAGAAAAAACAAACACTATTCATAAGACTTCAAGATTTGTTGTATATATAAATATAATATAAATAATATATTAATATGTTGATTAGCGTGTAAAAAGTGTGGCGATGAATCCAAATCCATACCTTTTATAAGGCTTTGACCTGCACGTTGCATGGACTGGGATGGCTCAATCAAATTAACTACTTTCACAGAATTTGGCCATACTTCACGCAATGCCCTGAACGATATCATCGTGCAAACAACCAAACGACCATTAGTGTCCTGTTTCAAATGATCACATGCAAAAATATTGTTCTAAAAGATTATACTTCTTAAGTTACTTCTATAAAGATAATAAAGAAAAAATGAAGTTTTTACAATACCTTTGTATAACAGGTCAATTAAAGATAAACATAAATGATCATAAAGCGGATTCATACCAAAAGGCAGAGCCAGTACCAGCCCCAAAATCCAACACTTTAGTTGGTGTAAACTCAGGTAGCCTTCTTTTGACCTAAAATAAGGTTCAATAAGAGAGAACGTTCAGAGTCTTTGATGATTTAATCACTAACATGAAAACATTAAGTGTGCTATATGATATACCACATGCGATAACACAAGGAGAAAAATACCACAAGAAATTAATTTTATTTACTTCCATTCTATGTTTGTGTTTACTAAGATCTTGAAAACAAGTGTCAGGTCATGATAAGTTGGGGTGTGAATTTCTGACACGGCCCGAGAACACAACACGAATCTAACACAAAATGCGTAGGTTCGAGCTTAGTTTAAATGGATTCGGGTCAGTTTCAGATCGAACCCGCGAAGCCGTTTAGCTAAACAGATCGGGTTTGGGTCAATCTGGTCGGATTGGCGGGTTGACCTGTTTAACCCTTTTATATTATATTATACTTTTTTACAATACGTTTTATGTCATAGATTAAATTGGGTGTGTAATTTATGCCATAATTAACTTTAAAAGAGAAATTGACATAAGATATTATAATTTAAATGTACTTGTATTATATACATTTGTGTTTTTTAGCAAATTTCAATTTTCAAATACTAATTTGCTGAAAAAAAATTCGGGCTAAACGGGTCGTGTTCGGGTCAACCCACGAATACTCAGGTCATGTTCGGGTTCATGTGTATGAAATTTTCGGGTTCGGGTTCGTCTAAAATTTTCGGGTTTGGATTGAACCCGCCAACCCGCGAAGGCGACCCAATTAGCACACCTAATGATAAGTAGATAACCAGAACGACAGAACCTACTATAAAACAAACTTCATGCAAATAACAAAAATACCACCTTAATAGACGAAAAAACACATCATCCACGAGTATTGTCTTTAAAGAAAAATACCAATAATTTGATATGACAAAACAATAGCAAAGATAAACTTAACAAGGAACTAAAAATGTAGGACTGTGAGCAGAATGAAAATGGATATACCTCAGTGAGGACTCTATGGCAAGCTGAGAAAACCGCAGGCATCCGAGAAGCAACATAAGCAATTGTTTGGTCATCTCTGTACTTAAAACCAATGTCACCATAATTGCTCGTAATTTTCCATCTTTTCGAGGACCCAATATATTTAAGAGGATCTTCAATTAGCTCTCTGGCAGTAGATGCTGTTAACTGCAAATTAACATCTTTAATAGCATTGAAAGATTCTGATAATCTCGACACTTTCCTCTTCATGTGCTGATCTTCTTGGTCTACTATAACATCCAACTCAAATTAGAAGTATGGCACATGTCAGCAACGCCTACTACGACTAATGGTATAATGCTAATGTGCACAATAGGAGCATACTAACAACAATCGCAACATAACATGATTAACATAAGGTGCAGTAACTAGAGTGAAAACCAACATATTAAGCATTCTAACGAACTCAACAACGCGGGAGGATGTTATGCATGCTCCATAACCTTGATCGTTTCAGTTCTTTTAACTTCCTACGGGTTTCATTATGAGTCCTTCACACCTTATTGGAATAAAAAGGCATATTCATCTACCCTTCCAGTCTTCACTTTCCACACTTCAATTCTTACCAGTTCCACTTCCTACAATCAATTCTTAAATCCAAGAACGTTTTTCATGTGTGTCAGAAATTATTGGTGCTCCGTTGTCTAGCACTATATTTTCGAATTCCGGTTCCAGTCGGTTCATATAATAAAAAGATAAAACCAAATCAATTATCTAATACATTATAAAAGTACATAAATAAAAAACTCCATGGAGGCAATAGTGCCACCAGTATATATATATTTAAAGGCCATGGAGGAATAGTGTCAGCCAGCGCTGTCGGCAGTCCTTATTGGCTCGAATAATTTGAAATTTTAAAATCAGATTGTTCATAATGGTTTTTCAAACTGAGGTCATTAATTTGGACTTGGTTGACATATTTGGTTAATCAAGGTCATTAACTTGGACTTGATCAACTAAGTGGATTTTCATAAATGATAAAAATGTGAAAGTTGAAGGATTTAACTGTGGGGATGACTTAATAATCAAGATATTCAACCAATTACTAAATCACTAACACTCAAAAATCTCAAATAATTAAATAGAACTAAACTACAATTTGCCAGTTCCTAGAATCAATTGTTTTGCTTTAGTTAGCAGTTAGGATCTCTTTTGTCAAGGCTCACCCAGGTTAGCGCTTAGGCCCACTTTTCAAGCCTAACCTTCAGGCCCTCAAGCGCATTTTTCAGGCCAAGTTCCAACGAATTTCCGGTCAAAAATCATCTGAACATGTCAAATATCAGTGATAAATCGGTTATTGATCCCCATGTAAAATATCGGTGTCAAATATCAGTACCGATATTATCGACAATATTGACCGATATAACCAATATATCACCGATATTTGACCAATATATCACTGATATATCACTGAATTGTTAGTGTTAAATTGCAATGTGTATATAAACGAGTTGACGCAAACTCGCGCGTTGCTGCGGGATGTTGATGAGATGCTTATTTGGGTTGCTTTATCATGATTATACTCATCAAATTAAATAAATCAAAATCCAATTAGTTTATAATCATAAATAATTTGACTATAAAAGAATCAATATGAAAGAAAAGAAAAGGCAAATATAAATGAAAGATTGATAAACTATATAGAAAAATTCTTAGGTAAGGGATGGCAGTACATTATATATAGTCTTGAGTATAGTTTTAATAATCTAGTTTAGTTTGGCTTTGTATGACATGGTTGTAATATATTTTACGTAAATTACAACGTTAAATGGCCATATACGCTTAACAATATATTAATTTCAGATATGTAGTACATTTTTCAAAGAAACCTGAAATCATAGAACATACCTATATACATACATCATTTAAATAAATGGTCAAAATTGTAATTCAACTTACATAATTGATCTAATAGAATTAATTATAATATAATGAGAGTCTTACCCGGCCACCAAAGCCCAACTTTTGAGGCCGTTTTAGAAAATGAATAATCTTCAAGTCTGCTATGACAGTTTAGGTTTTCAAAAAGAAAAGAGAAGGCAACCGCTAGAAAATATGCACCATGGAGATTACTATTTGTTACTAACCGACGTGTCTGAATGCTTAGGAGTAATACGAAAGGACATGTCTTAAGTTACTATTTGTTATATTATATAATTCTGCATGATATTAAACTTACCGATATCCCACCGATGTCTAACCGAGATAACCGATATCTCAAATTTCGGTCCTTGACGGATATCCAATAATTTACTGCATTAACTGCATAGTCTGAAACAAGAAGACCAACCCTAAATAAGTCTGGAATCAACCTAAAATAACCTAAACTAGCCCTGAAGAAGCATAAAACACCCTAAAAATTGTATTATCATATTATACGCCTAACATAAAAAACCCTCGTGTTTTAAGCACCTTGCATTCGACAACTATGGTTAGGATTTGACTAAACAAATAACCCAATAATCAAAATATTCAACCAAACACTAAATATTTCAATCAAATCATATAGATACATTCATATGCCGTTCAGTTGACCAAAACCGGAACCTTAAATCAGTTCAAATTACATCCGTTCATATAAACCTTAAACTAGCCCTAAATTAGGTTCAGTTTTAATCAAATTTGTATCTTATTTATCGATTTGGTAACGATTTTCGTTGTGTAGATAAAAGAGATGAATAAAGTGACCTCTGATACACTTTTTGATGGCTCGTCGGAGACGAAGAGGAACGACATAGCATCCTTCGGATTGCTTGCTTGCTGCTTTCAGCGTTTCTGCGGTGAATCTCTGAACCGTTTCAGTTATGGCGTTCGCCATTGTTATCTCCCTGTAGGACTGTGTGAGAAACTAGGGTTTATTGGGTTAGGATTTAAGAAAATCACCCATAAACATTTTGGCATAACTTTTCTTTTTTCCTCAAAATAGATCCCTATAAAAATCTTTAATTACATATTTACCCGACTCAAAAATAAAATATCATATATCTCTTCACTTATAGAACAAAATTACATATTTGCCTATTTTTATTAATTTTATTATCAGAGATAAATTATAAAACAACAATATTACCCTAATTTAGCTAAAACTTTAAAATCTCACAAATTTATGTTTTTTTAGCTGTCATCCTTAATTTCGCTGTTATAAAAAGGATAAAAATAGTGATGGTCAACAATCAACAAAGAATTGCAAAGCAAAACTTTGAAATCCATATTAAAAGGCTTTGATCCCTCATGCATATTAAAATCGAATATTCCAGTAAGGATTATAATTTTCAATTGTATATGGGATCATTATTTGAAATTTTGATAGGAATGGAGATATATGCAATTTTAGTTTTAGTTTGGATAAATATACAGTTACAAAGGTTTTTAAGAGAATATGTCCAATTATCCTTAAATATATTTACATGTTATATTGTTATATTATTTTTATTATACAACCTCGTATAATAAATGGGTTTGTTTGGTAGAGTAACAGAATGTACAAGATAATGGAATGGAAAAATCATTTTGGTAAACAAGAAAAGACGAAGGAATAAAAATCAACAGGGAGTGGTGGTGGTCAATGGCGGTGACAGTGGGTGGTGATGATGGTGGACGTCAGTGGCGGTGATGGGAGGTGGTGAACATCTGTGGTGGGTGGTGACGGTGGCGGACGTGAGTGGTGGCAACGACCGGTGATGGTGGCGACGATGAAGGTGGGCGGTGATGGCGATGGTGGTGTGTGGAGGTGGTGGATGGTGGCGACGGTAGTGGGTTGTGGTGTTATCAATGAAGGATGAAAAAGGGAATGAAATGATGAAATGATTTTGAAGGAGTGAAATGTCTAGTGTAATAGGTGATTTCATTACATTGACAACCAAACACCATTTTTTTCTTTCTCTCTCAATGGTTTATTTCATTCTGCATCTCATTCATGTATACCAAACACTACTTAACTGTATGACCTAGTAAATATATATTCACTTTTTAACCCAGTCACAACTCACAAATAAATATCTACAAAACTAATCAATCAATCACTAACCGACACATAAGGTAAGCCAGCAAAAATTTAATCAGAACAAAAACCCTTGGAAAATATTACGGTGTATGAAAGCAGTTTATGAAAACTGTACACGTGTATATTATTAGGCACACTATTTTGTTCCGGCTAAATCTTAGCCGAATTAAAATAAACATCGGCTGGAATTTAGCAGGGGCTTTCTAATCCTGCTAAATTTTATTAGAAGATCTTTACGTGTCTATTGTTTTTATTGGGCAGGTTTCACTACTCTTAGCATATTGTGCTTATGTGGCATGTCTTGATAATTTGAATGGTGTATTTTGAAAGTGTTTATTTGTGAGAGTGGGGTAAAATTGAGTGTTTATTTTGGGGAAAAAGTAAAGTCAAAATGTTTATATTGATGATTTTTCATATAGCTTATAACCAAGGTATAATTTCTAACATAATATCTTACTTTTAGTTCTTAAAAAAATACGCATATGATCATACTTTTGGCTTTCTTATATCATTTGAACATGATTTGGGTAGCTGGTCAAACCAGGGGCACAAATAAAGTTATAGATGCTTTAAGCTTTATTACTAAACTAAACATGTATATTAAATCAGTGTGACATCTCATTTTTGGCATCAATGATATAATGTTTAAATTAGATAATTTTATTTTTGATTAGGAATGTTCACTAAAGACACTGGGTAATAATGGAAGGACACCAAGTTTGAGTTATAATAACATCATCCTAATACATGAGGGACTATAAGTATTAAAAGGGTGACACTGAACTAAAACTTGTTGGAAGGAAAGATAAAACTGCATTTGATGATAGTGCTTCTGATAGTGATAATAGATTTACTTCTCATGGTCAAAGTGCACCATCATTAGTTGAATTAATTCAAATGTTTTTTTTTCGGGATTGTACTCAGTTGATAAAAAGATTACAAACTCCAAAGAGCTAATTTCAATATATTTCTGTGTCCCAAAATTATATCTACTTCATGTAATAATATCCCAAAATTATATTAACTAAACAAGATATCAAAACAATCCATCTTATTCCGTAGAGTTCATCATGTTCATCATCGTAGTCTTCCGCCGCACCACCGGGCCCCACCCGACCTCTGATAAACAGCCGATATGATCGGATTGCAAACGGCTTCCACTTTTTCCAGCTTCTCATAATACTCATCTCTCTCAGCTAACTGATTATCAACAAGTCAATTAAGTTGTAGCGCTTTCGATTCTCTCTTTTTCATCTGACTCGAGCTTATCTGCTAACTTATCTTTATCATTAACTTGTTTTTTCATGTCGTAAACATAATGTAGGAGACTGTTCGCATAAAATAAATAAAAAATTATTTAACTGAATTACACAAACAGAAAAATAAAAGAAAGCAGTAAATTACAGTACGGATTACAACTGAAATAATGAAAATACAAGAACAAAATTTAAACAGAAAAATCATCCTTGGCTGAGGATCGTGTTAGACACGGGTCCCTTAAAACAAATTTCGAGTCTCCCAGGAGAACTCGTTTGTTTTCAGGATACAACAGCCCAAGCAGTTGCACTGCCGGAGATGACCACAACCCAAAGGTGTACCTTGCTGCAAGAAAGGAGAAAAAAATGATTTTTCTGTAGAGAATTCGTTGATGTTTCGGTGTGTCTTCTGGTGTTGAGGTGATGTTGTATTTAACTGCATCTGGTTGAAACAGTCAAAAAAGAATTAACTTAACGAATTAAATTGCATTAAATGTATTTAATGCACTTTAATTCGTCAGTTACTTTCCTGGTCAAGACCCTTGACTCGTCTGTTTCAACTGCTGAAGTGTAACTGATCTGTCATTAACTCTGGAAGCAGCAGGTCGCGCGCGCGCGCCTCCATACACCAGCCTGCTGGTGCGCGCCCCAGTGTACCTCACATCCCTGCGCGAGCTTACTGGTGCGCGAGCATCCTTGCTCTACAGTCCTATTGCGCGTGCGCAAGTATGTCTCACATCCTTGCGCGAGCCTACTGGTGCGCGAGCCTACTGGTGCGCAAGCCCTTGCGCGCGCATCCTTGCTCCACAGTCCCATTGCGCGTGCGCCAGTATGGCTCACATCCTTGCGCGAGCCTACTGGTGCGCAAGCCCTTGCGCGCGCATCCTTGCTCCACATCCTTGCGCGAGCCTACTGGCGCCAGCCTTGCGCGCGCACGCCACATCATCAGGGAACCCATCTAGTCACGCCACACAGTCGCGCCATACTGGTTCACTTTGGCGCGCTGCGCGCGCGCACGTCATGCATTTGTTGCGCGACGTGGACTGCCTGCACCATGCGCCACTACCTGTGTACCTGCGCGCCATCAAAGCGCCACATTGCGCCCATCGCCCACGCCACGTGCGCGCGTGTGCGAGGGCGAGTGCGAGTTAGGGTGCTCCGCACCCTTCGCGAGTACACTTAGTGTGTGCTTCCATGAAACAATAAGGAATGAGTGTTCCCACTTAAATACCCATTTAAGTTTCATCACTCCTCCTATGTGGAACAAGATGCTACTTTCCCATTTATTTCAGCATTTAATGTTTCAAACACCAAACTTTGAGCATCGATATCTCATTCATCTTAGCTCCGTTTTGGACGTGGTTTAGTTTGTTGCGAAGCTCTTCCAACATAGAACACCAACCCGGAAATAAATATCTATATAAACCTCAGTTTATATTTATTTATCGTCCAAAATTAGGAAATACCTATTTCCTATATTTGTGAAAAATGCTATTTTCACTAAATTTCCAACAATCCCCCACATGAATGGAAATCGATCTTTCCCCTTTCAAGTTTCAACGATACAAATTCAACAATCAAGTATTGCAAGATAGGTAGGCGTAACCTTTGAACCCTCTTTGTGAAGCATACTTAGCCTCCTAGGGTCTTGTAGACGCGGTGTCTTTGAACAATCCCCCATTTATGTAGGCGACAATATACATTCACACAATACTCTCCCTAGTTTAGTCAACTCCTCATGGTTGTGTCCTTTCATGGTCATGGAACACTTCCCTGGTTCTGCGAGAGCTCTAGGATTTGCGCCTCCCCACAAATCCATTCGAAGCACCCCACTTCTCTCTAACATAGGTGATTCGTCGAATCATTAAAAGCAACATGGTTAATTTGATTTCCTCAAATCCTTAACCTCAACATGCTTAACCTTACTTCAGGTCACTGATTGGAATGGACTAGGAAGTATATAACTCCCTTTATGAATATTTTGGAGCACCCCCCACAGTGACTCCCTTTGGGTTTATGATTAAGTTTGCCTATTGAACCTAGATCTTGGGATCTCCAATCAACTAGGTTAGGTTTCCCTCATATTCCCTTCATCCATGGGCTTTAGTCCCATTCCTCTTGACGTCGTATAAACTAAATCTTTGCTTAAGCCTTTCGTTAACGGGTCTGCAATATTCTCTTTTGACTTCACATAGTCAACCGAGATAATACCCGTTGAGATTAGTTGACGTATTGTGTTGTGCCTACGTCGAATGTGCCTTGATCTGCCATTGTACATAGAGCTTTGTGCTCTCATAAGCGCTGATGTATTGTCACAATGTATGCAAATCGCCGTCAACGGCTTTGGCCATCTTGGAATATCTTCCACAAATTGACGTAGCCACTCCGCCTCTTCACCGCTTTTATCTAAAGCGACGAATTCGGATTCCATCGTGGATCTAGCTATAACTGTTTGCTTGGACGACTTCCAAGCTATAGCTGCTCCCGCAAGTGTAAACACATATCCACTTGTCGATCTATGATCCTTTATATCCGAAATCCAGTTCGCATCAGTGTATCCTTCGATCACTGCTGGATGACGGGTATAATATAATCCGTAATCTCTCGTGTATCTTATGTATCTTAGCACCCGTGTGATAGCTTTCCAATGATCATCATTTGGATTACTAGTGTATCTACTTAGCCTGCTTACTGCATATGCTAAGTCGGGTCTAGTACATGTCATTAGATACATGAGACTACCAATGATCCTTGAGTACTCTAACTGAGCAACTCCTTCGCCTCTATTTTTCCTTAGACGTTGAGTATTATCAATCGGAGTTCGAGCTATACTCGTATCTTCCGAATTGAATTTCCCAAGGATCTTGTCCACGTAGTGAGTTTGACTTAAGACAAGACCATCTTGCGTTCTAGTGATTTTTACACCAAGAATCACATCCGCTAAGCCCATGTCTTTCATGTCAAACCTCTCTTTCAACATGTCTTTAGTTGAGTTGATCATATGATCGTTACTCCCAATGATAAGCATATCATCCATATAAAGACATAAAATCACATAACCTCTTGGTGTGTCTTTATAGTAAACACATTTGTCGCACTCATTTATTTTGAAACCATTGTCAATCATGACATGATCAAACTTTTGGTGCCATTGTTTTGGAGCTTGCTTCAAGCCGTACAAAGACTTGACAATTTACATGCTTTGCCCTCTTTTCCTGGGGCGGAAAAACCCTCGAGTTGTTCCATGTAAATCTCTTCTTCTAAATCGCCGTTTAAAATGCGGTTTTTACATCCATTTGGTGAACTTCCAAATTTCTTAAAGCCGCAATTGCAAGAACCAATCTTATAGAGGTTATTCGTGTCACAGGTGAGTAAGTATCAAAGTAATCTAGACCTTGTTTTTGTCTAAACCCTTTTATTACTAGCCTCGCCTTGTATTTATCAATACTTCCATCAGCTTTCATCTTCCTTTTGAATATCCAACGATATCCAAGTGGTTTACAACCAGGTGGAAGATCTACTAACTCCCAAATATGATTTTGCAATATAGAATCAATTTCATTCTTAATTTCTTCTTTCCATTGAGGTCCTTCCGCGGAAGAAACCGCTTCGCGATAGGTATTGGGCTCACCCTCAACCATATAGCTCATGAAGTCTGGCCCAAAGATTTTGCAATCCTTGGCCGTTTACTTCGTCTAAGGTCACCTTGGTCGACCTCTGGTCGATCATGTGTTTCATCTAGCAACGTAGATGAACTTGGACCTGCTTCATCAACCATTGTTGGTGAAGTTTCATGTGGTTCTCCTAGCATAGAAAACACATTTTCAAAGTATGAGACGATGTTAGGATTTGCCTCCATGATAGTGTTTACGTGGACATCGAGATTCTCGGACTCATGTACAAGAAAACGATGTGCACTACTTTGATGTGCATATCCTATGAATACACAATCAACAGTTTTGGGTCCTATCCTAAGAGTCTTAGGAGGTGGTACAATCACCTTTGCTAGGCACCCCCACACTTTCAAGTATTTGTACGAAGGCTTCCTTTTTCTCCATAACTCATATGGAGTTTCGTCCCTATTTTTAAGTGGTATCTTGTTCAAAAGATAATTCGCTGAGAGAATGGCGTCCCCCCACATTTCTCGGTTCACACCCGAACTGATCAACATGGCGTTCATCATTTCTTTTAATGTACGGTTCTTGCGTTCCGCAACGCCATTTGATTGTGGAGAATAAGGAGGTGTACACTCATGTACAATGCCACTTTTTGCGCATAAATCCGCAAAAGGTGTGACATATTCACCTCCTCGGTCGCTTCTAACCGCTTTTATCTTCTTTTTAAGTTGATACTCAACTTCGTTTTTGTACTAGATAAACTTTTCTATTGCTTCATCTTTACTTTTAAGTAAATATACATAGCAATATTTAGTACAATCATCAATAAACGTGATAAAGTACTTATTTCCTCCACGTGTGGGAACCGCTTTAAATCACACACATCGGTATGAATTAAATCAAGGGGTTCAGTTATTCTTTCAACCGATTTAAACGATGATCTTGTAAGTTTGGATTCTACACATGTTTCGCATTTGTAATCGGAATCAATATGGAATGTTGGTATCATATTTAATTTAATTAAACGTCGTAATGAATTAAAATTTACATGTCCTAATCTACCATGCCAAATATTTGAAGACTCAATCATGTAAGTAGAAGTAGAAATTTCATTCATGTTTTTCTTGGTGTTAACCACCATTACATTCATTTTGAACATACCACGTCTAGATTAAACAAATTTGTCCGATTCAAACACTAGACGAAAACCAAACTTGTTGAGCATCCAACCCGATACGAGATTCTTCCGTATATCCGGGACATAGAGGACTTTGCTCAATGTGAGCTCCTTGCCAGAAGTCATCTTCAAGATCACCGTGCCTTCACCCTTGATGTCGGCGGTAGCTTTATTTCCCATATAAAGCTTTTCTTCACCAGTTGCTTCCTTGAATGTTGAGAACAATGACTTGTCTCCACAAACATGGCGGGTTGCACCCGTGTTAACGAACCATCCTGGTGGGTTGGCGCCCACCACGTTGACTTCTTCAATCATAGCCGCTTCCTCGGTTATCATTGCAATTAGAGGCATACCATCCTCATCAACCATATGTGCACGCTCACGCTTGGGTTTCTTGCATTCGTTAGCACGATGCCCCGTCTCGTTACAATTGTAACAAGTACCTTGGAAAGGCGCAGACTTCTTTTTCACAGCCCCCTTTCTTGGTCCAAGGTTGTTAACTTTTGCTTTACCCTTGTCCTTTTTCATTGGTTTGCCCCTTTTGCGTTTGGAAGATTCCCCAACTTCCACCATGTTTGCTTTAGCCGCAGCTTGCGCAATGGTGCCTTTTAGGGCGACCTTGTTGTCCTCTTCGATTCGAAGACGGACCACAAGTTCCTCCACCGTCATTTCCTTTCATTTATGTTTTAGGTAGTTTTTTAATTCTACCCACGAAGGAGGCAATTTTTCAATTATTGCTGCCACTTGAAATGTCTCGCTAAGAACCATGCCCTCAGCGTGGATGTCATGAAGTATAATCTGCAACTCTTGGACTTGGTTCATAACAGTCTTGTTATCGACCATTTTATAGTCCAAGAAACGGGCGACAACAAATTTCTTTGTTCACGCATCCTCCGTTTTGTACTTTTTGTCCAAGAGATCCCATAATTCTTTGAAGTCTTGACATTGTAGTACACATTATACAATGCATCCGAAAGGCCATTTAGCATATAGCCTCGACATATGAAATCCGTATGCTTCCAAGCATCAACCGCGCACTGAGTTTGAGCGTCCGTTTCCCCTTCCGCAGGTTGGGGAGCGGTTTTAGTCAAGAACCTCGCAAGGTTCATGGTAGAAGAACATCTTCTGTTGCCACCTCTAGAAGTGGAGACCCGAGAACTTCTCAGGTCGTTCAGCATGGTTTGCCACTGTGGTCGCTCCCATAGTGTTGGCAGGTGTTCCAACGACAAGATTGTTAACATTCGTGTTCACGTTGGTATTGTTTTCAGTCGACATTCTGGAAATAAAAAAAATAAAGGTTAGTCTGAAATTCTGTTTTAACCAACTAAAAACAAAAGAAAACTCCAATTTTTAAATTACCACGAATTTAATGTTTGGCTTCTAAGTCCAACTTTGAAGACCAAAAACATAACATTCTTATAATTTTTGGCACACACTTACTGTTTGGCTTCTAAGTCCAACTTTGAAGACCAAAAACTGAAAGTTTTTAAAGTAATTTTAAGAACAAAACGAAGTAATCCGAAGTCGTTTTCAACCAAAGTCGCTCCTTTGAAGATGAAAACCGGAAAAAAGTAAGTTTTTAAAAACACAAACTGCCAAAAACAGAATGGTTTTGATTCTACAAGAACGGTGTTTTTTAAAAATTTGTTTTAAGATTGTAGGAGACCGTTCGCATAAAATAAATAAAAAATTATTTAACTGAATTACACAAACAGAAAAATAAAGAAAGCAGTAAATTACAGTACGGATTACAACTGAAATAATGAAAATACAAGAACAAAATTTAAACAGAAAAATCGTCCTTGGCTGAGGATCGTGTTAGACACGGGTCCCTTAAAACAAATTCGTCCCAGGAGAACTCGTTTGTTTCCAGGATACAACAGCCCAAGCAGTTGCACTGCCGGAGATGACCACAACCCAAAGGTGTACCTTGCTGCAAGAAAGGAGAAGAAAATGATTTTTTCTGTAGAGAATTCGTTGATGTTTCGGCGTGTCTTCTGGTGTTGAGGTGATGCTGTATTTATACTGCATCTGGGTTGAAACAGTCAAAAAGGAATTAACTTAACGAATTAAATTGCATTAAACGTCTTTAATGCACTTTAATTCGTCAGTTACTTTCCTGGTCAAGACCATTGACTCGTCTGTTTCAACTGCTGAAGTGTAACTGATCTGTCATTAACTCTGGAAGGAGCAAGTCGCGCGCGCGCGCCTCCATACACTAGCCTGCTGGTGCGTGCGCCAGTGTGCCTCACATCCCTGCGCGAGCAATACCTATGTACCTGCGCGCCCCTTGCCACGTTGCCTTCTACGATCTGCGTCACCTGGTCCTTGCAGCCTTTGCTGAGCGACGCGCGCGTGGTAAAAAATACAAAGGCGGCTCTAAAGCGGCGTTGCGAAGTGCAAAGTGCGCCACATTGCGCCCATCGCCCACGCCACGCGCGTGTGCGAGGGCGAGTTAGGGTGCTTCGCACCC
This sequence comes from Scalesia atractyloides, assembly GCA_947069175.1. Taxonomy (NCBI): domain Eukaryota; kingdom Viridiplantae; phylum Streptophyta; class Magnoliopsida; order Asterales; family Asteraceae; genus Scalesia; species Scalesia atractyloides. The sequence continues at coordinate 87,346,186 of CAMTDV010000008.1, forward strand.
TTCGCGAGTACACTTAGTTTATGCTTCCATGAAACAATAAGGAAGGAGTGTTCCCACTTAAATACCCATTTAAGTTTTATCACTCCTCCTACGTGGGACAAGATGCTACTTTCCCATTTATTTCAGCATTTAATGTTTCAAACACCAAACTTTGAGAATCGATATCTCATTCATCTTAGCTCCGTTTTGGACGTGGTTTAGTTTGTTGCGAAACTCTTCCAACATAGAACACAAACCCGGAAATAAGTATCTATATAAACCTCAGTTTATAATATTTATTTGTCGTCCAAAATTAGGAAATACCCATTTCCTATATTTGTGAAAAATGTTATTTTCACTAAATTTCCAACACATAAGTTTCAAGAGCCTTATGCGCATGGCAACGGGTGCCACATAGATCGTCAGTTTTACCACCAATCTCTCCACTCAAAATGCCTCCTTGCACCAAAAGCAACTACCTCATCAGGGCTCACACCCTTGTTTGCAGGGGCGGATCTATGTTCAGAGGTACGGGTTCACACGAACCCACTCGGTTTCAAATTTTTAGTAGAAATGTTAATACAAAATTTGGTATGAACCCATAAAAAACATCTGGGATGAACCTAGTAACCAAATTTATAGATGGTGGAGTGGTTAAGTCATGTAGTTCCATGCTTGAGGCCATGGGTTCGACTCCTACTGGGGTTAAAACTGTTTTAATTTTTTTCAGTGAACCCACTGAAAAAAATTCCTGGATCCGTCACTGCTTGTTTGGTTCCTTTCCATCAAAGTAATCCTTTAGGAGTTGTTGAACCTTTGGAATCCTGGTACCTTCGCAAACAAGAACGAACTCATCGATATGATGTTTCTCCAAACCCGCATCCTCCGTGGCCTTCTTCACATGTCACATGGTCTTTTCGAACAAGTCGTTGTTCAGCTCCTCGAATTAATCTCGAGTCAATGGCTCGGAGAAATCTACATTGTCAAAAAGTGACTTGATCTGGACATGGACCTGGTTCTGGCTGCTCAAGGCTCGCTTGGCACGCTCCACTTCTCGTCTTAGCTTTCTAAGAGCTTTGTTGTCCTTGCTGATATCTTCACCATGTTTATTCTTGATCAATTTGATGAAGTATTCCAATATCCTTTGATCAATGTCCTCACCTTGAACGTAGAACCAATAGTATTAATAAGGGCATTCATAATAAACAAACTTAAAATCACCTAAAAACGTGTCAAATTAGTTATCAGATATCTAGTTAACTGTCACATCATAAAAACCTTCATTATTCAAAAACACCTAATAAGAAAACCAAAAACACCAAATATTAACAATATCACCACATATATCTTTTAAACCACCCATCAATCTCTACATATATTTTATACTAGAAAAGAACATGGATCCGCCCCTATCCAATTTTTTCTAGCTCTCGGCCAAGAACTACTCTTCAAAAAGAAGTGCCAAAAACAACACCCACAAATGAAAAAACGGATGATGTGGTGTTTTACTCATTTTGGGTCCTCTGATTATAATAAACTACCAATAACAAAGAGATGTGGTGTACTTTGTCTTACCTTCTCTGAACCTTACTATGAGTGAGATCTTACTGGGTATGACTTTTTGTTTGTATTCAATAAATAAAACAACTAATCACAATCCTTACCTCCAAGATGGGCGTCTTCATTTGTGGCAATAACCTCAAAAACACCATTGTCGACTGTCATGATGCTAACATCAAATGTTCCACCACCGAGGTCAAAAACAAGAATGTTCCTCTCACCACCTTTGTACAGATCGTATGCGATGGCAGCAGCGATAGGTTCGCTGCTGATTCTTGCCACATTCAAACCAGCAATTGCAGTAGCATCCTTGGTAGCCTGCTTTTGGGCATCATTGAAGTATGTTGCAAAGAGAATCAACAATATTCAAACCGTCAACAAACATCATTCAAGGATACATTACTAAGAGCATTCACTTTGGAGCCTCTATATTAATATATTCAATATAATATAGAGGAAGAAATAGATGAAACAACAAAAACACCATTGTATTGGGATCTCTATAATAGAGTTTTATAGATAATAAAGTAAACCTCTATATTTAGAGGCTCATATCCAAGCCTCTATATATTAATTGTGAGTGTGTGTGTGTGTGTGTGGGGGGGGGGGGGGGCAAGCATCGTACCACTAAATTAAACCTAAATCCACAATCTTACTTACCGGGAACCGTGATAACAGCGTCCTTAACATTCGTTCCAAGGAATGCTTCGGCCGTCTCCTTCATTTTCGTAAGAATCATTGCGCTAATCTCCTCTGGGCTGAAAACCTCTGTCTCCCCATCTTTGATTTTAACTTGGATTAAAGGCTTTCCATCTTCGTTCACAATTTTGTACGGAACCAGTTTCATAGCTCTTTGAACTTCTTCGTCCTCAAACCTGCCAAACAAATATAAAATGCTCAACAATATAAAACAACATGATCTCAACACCTACACATAAATAGATTGCAAGTTCATACTTTCTGCCAATAAGCCTCTTAACATCAAAGATGGTCCTTTCGGCATTTAAAGCCGCCTGATTCTTCGCAGACTCACCAATTAACCTCTCAGAGTCTGTGAAAGCCACCCACGATGGAGTGATACGGTTTCCTTGATCATTGGCTATGATTTCAACGTGGTTGTTCTTATAAACACCAACACAAGAATACGTAGTCCCAAGATCAATCCCTATAACAGTGTCTTAACTTGTTGGATTGTTTTTTCGCCATTGAAGTTGCAAATACGCAACCTGTAACACAATAACATTAGTGCATAACCAAATTCAACTATCAAATTCCCTAGTAGTTGAGGAAGTGTACATTGCTAAATGCTAATACATCCCCTTATCAACATATATTAAACAGTCACATAACATTTTGTCTACTCCATATCAGTAACATAAATTAACAACAACAAATGCAAACATCAACATCCATTTAAACATATATTCAAAACAAAAATCCCTGTAACCCTAATAACAAAATTACTATACTAGGTACCCTAAACTAATATATATACTCTAATTAAAGTTTTTTTTTTCTTTTTTTACCGGTGGCAATTCACATCCAAAAAAAAATTCAAATATCCAGAAAACGTTACCGATTAAGACCATTGCTAGAACAATGTGGGAGCGATCCATGCTTCACCGCGGTGCTCAGAATTAACGATCTGGTGAATCGGTGATTATTCGGGCGTGTGTATAAGGTGTTTAAGTTTAAACTCGAATTTGTACGAGAGGGAAATTGAATGCATGAGAAGGGCCGTGGTGTATATATAGGAGCGTTCACGGTGATGTCATCTATTATGACGTGGACCAATAAAACTCCAGGTATGAGTTGTGTATTGTAAACCAACTAGTTTTTCTCTTTCCTGGTTGCTATTTTTACTCTTGTTTAGATTAAATAACACTTATTTTTACTCTTTTTAGATTAAATAACATGTATTCTATATTAACCTTTAAATTCAAACCCTAGGATTATATTGTTTATGTTTATGAGACCTAAAGTTTATGTATATATAAGTTACATGTAAATTCATATTTTATACATATTACTTTATTAGATTTTGCTTAGTGTATGCAAATATATAGTTATATTTATACACACTAGCATAATCAAATCAATAAATAATTTAACATTGAATTTAAAATTTAAACTCTAAGTCGTGAATCGACCATATTTGACTTCTTTCTCTCACGAGTCGTCTCTCGCTCTCACCATACTCCACAATACGACAATTGTTCTTTGTTGATGTATATTCACCGCTTCATCTGCCTTAACCAGAGCCTCGTCCTCGGACAGTCCGACCTTAATCTTAGTGTCATCCTCGTTCGACCTTAGTTGTGACTCGATAGCGGAGACATCAAAGGAAACACTCTAAATCTATGGCTATCCAAATCACTCGCCGCTCGCTCGGAAAATGCGCGCCCAAATACGCTCATTCGGATTTCGCTCAGTTGTAAACGAGCCAAGCACGAGCAAAGGTCGCTCAGTTCGATTCGGCTCGGCTCGTGAACAACCCTACCTACATGCTGCAATAGCAAGAACAACATATTTTGATTTGGGGCAACCGATAAGGATAATTCTTCAAATTGTTTGACCATTGGGTATAACACTTTGCAACAATACAATCTTTGATTTCGATTGTAAACATGCAAACCGTGACAGATGAACATAACACTCAAGAACAGATGTTCCTAGTGACTATAAATAACTATTACTATACTTTACTAAAACATTTCAGTTGACTATGTTCCTAACTTTAGCAATATATTCCAAAATAGTCATTCAAGTTGATATTTTTCCAAAATAGTCATGGGTTTTTAGCCTAAAAAACTAGCCATCCTTGATATGGCGGATATCAGGGATCACTAGTTTTTTGTATGCTAAAAGTCCGTGACTATCAAACCGGTCTAGATTGGTTTCAATCTTGAACCGACTGAGCCAACGACTGGTCTGAACCGTAAGTAGAGGCCATACATCACATGTACACACTCGTCGGCCCAATCTTGCTTTGTGGCTCCGTTTGGTTTCAAACCTGTGCAAGAGTAAAGGTTAAGATAGAGCAACAAACATGTAGGCTTTGTTTAAACATGATCAGACAATGTACCAATTTCAAAAATATCTACTTCATGTACTATTTACTAAACTACTAATATCCCAAAATTATACTAAACAAAATCTAAACAATCTATCCTCTTCTCTACAGTTCATCATGTTCATCATCAACATCTTCCAGTCCAACACCCATGGCCCCACCCGACCTCTGATAAACAGCCGTTACAATCGGATTACAAACCGCTTCAACTTCTTTCAGCTTCTCATCATACTCCTCTTTCTCAGCTGACTGATTATCATCAAGCCATTCAAGTGCTTCTTTCGTTGTGCTTTCGATTCTCTCCTTTTCATCCGACTCGAGCTTTTCGGCTAACTTATCTTTATCATTAACTTGGTTTTTCATGTTGTAGACATAAGTTTCAAGCGCGTTACGCGCTTCAATCTTTTCTTTCACCTTTTTATCTTCTTCAGCAAACTCTTCGGCTTCGCGAACCATACGCTCTATCTCTTCTTGGCTCAACCGACCCTTCTCGTGGGTGATTGTGATCTTTTTGGATCTTCCAGCCACCTTGTCTTCGGCCTGCACGTTTAATATACCGTTGGCATCTACTTCGAATGTGACTTCGATTTGTGGGGTGCCCCTGGATTAACAAAAGAAAGTTTTAGGCCCCGAAGGACAAATGCGATTTCAATATCTTTAACACGGAATACAAACCTTGGTGCTGGAGGGATTCCGGAGAGATCAAATGTTCCAAGAAGCCTGCAATCCTTTGTGAGACTTCGTTCACCTTCAAAAACCTGTTACAAAAAAAGAATAATAATTATTAGTCAGTTAGACAGTTGGTTGATATTACATGTACAATGTATTTTGTGTGTAATACTAGTTATGGTCATTTTGTATTGAGTTTGTTACATAGTTTCTCAGAGATATTATTTCTATGGTTTATATCAGATTTTCACATACCTAATCAACTTCTAATAATAAAAAAATAAATGAGATTAAAATGAGCTACAATACCTTGATGGAGACAGCGGTCTGCTGATCCTTGTAGGTGGTAAATACTTGAGATTTTCTGGTTGGGATAACGGTGTTTCTTGGGATCAATTTCGTCATCACTCCTCCAACAGTTTCAATGCCGAGGGTAAGCGGAGCCACATCCAAAAGAACGATTCCTACTCGTGAACACATTACTAGCATTACCGGTGCTTTGTCAAAAGATTAATTTTGTATCAAACCAACCTGACCCGATTAAGACGCATAAATATACACATTATGACCCAACAGACCTGCATAAAAATATACTTATTGACACAAACACCACCCGCCCCGTCTAGACCCAACAAAATATACACTTTGACACCAACCGGACAGGGACCGTTTTAGACCCATAAAAGTTTACCCCTTTGAGACCAACCCGACCCGACCCGTTTAGACCCATAAAAAGTATACACTTTGACACCAACACAACCCAACTCATTTTAAAATATACACTGTGAACCTGACCCGCTTAAAACATACACGTTTTGAAACCAACATACCCAACCCATTTATACCCATAAATATATACTTTTTGACACAAACATGACCCGACCCATATAGACCCCTAAAAATATACACTTTGACACCAACAGGACCCAGACCATTTTAAACCCATAAAAATCTACCCTTTTGACACCAACCAGGCCCGTTTAGACAAATAAAAATGTACACTTTGACAACAACCCAAGGTGATGCGCTTAGGCACAAAAAGATATACACTTTGACACCGATCCGACCCGTTTAGACCCATTATATTATACACTTTGGCACCAATCCGATCCGACCCATTTTAGACCCATAAAAATCTACCATTTTGGCACCAACCCGACCTGTTGCAGACCTCTTGTACAGGGCATTTATGATTAGACAAATGAATTACCTTCAGTTTCATCACCACCCTCTCCACTCAAAATGCCTCCTTGAACAGCAGCACCAAACGCAACCGCCTCATCAGGGTTCACACCCTTGTTCGGTTCCTTCCCGTCAAAGTAATCTCTAAGGAGTTGTTGAACCTTCGGAATCCTAGTACTCCCACAAACAAGAACAATCTCGTCAATCTCGTGTTTCTCCAAACCCGCATCCTCCATGGCCTTCTTCATGGGCCCCATTGTCTTTCTAAACAAGTGGCTGTTCAGCTCCTCGAATCAGGCTCTTGTCAACAGCTCAGAGAAGTCTACACCATCAAAAAGTGACTCAATCTCAACACGGGCCTGGTGCTGGCTGCTCAATGCTCTCTTGGCCTGCTCGGCTTCCCTTCTTAGCTTCCCGAGCGCTCTGTTGTCATTGCTGATGTCTTTTCCGTACCTTTTGTGATCAATTTGATGAAGTATTCCATGAGCCTTTGGTCAAAGTCCTCACCTCCAAGATGGGTGTCTCCATATGTGGCAAGAACCTCAAAAACACCATCATCTAGTGTCAAGATGCTGACGTCGAATGTTCCTCCACCAAGGTCGAAAACAAAAACGTTCTTCTCGACGCCTTTCTTGTTCAGACCGTATGCGATAGCAGCAGCCGTTGGCTCGTTAATGATTCTAACGACATTTAAACCAGCAATCTTTCCAGCATCCTTGGTAGCCTGCCTTTGGGCATCATTGAAGTATGCTGCGAGGAGAATTAACCCATTGAACCGTCAACGAACATAGGTCAATGATTACATAACTTAATTCTGTTGAAAACTATGTTGTGTCACGGGTTGGCGGTTTGAACCCGAAAATTTTACTTGAATTCAAACATGACACGAACTCAAAAATTATGCCGCCAACATGAACCTGAATATGGCACGTGTGTTTTGAGGGTTTGACACGAATACGGCCTGTTTAATTAAAAAATGTACATATTACATATTAATACTAAAATTTAATAAATACATTTTGTTATATTTTTGTTGAAGCAATTATGTCTAAACCAAGACAATTCAATAATAAACATATTTCTTTTTGGCATAGAAAATGCCCAAATAGAACAAAACTACGAATTAAAAAATTTCTAAATGGGTCAACACGTGAACCCGCTAGAGTTGACACGAACATGACTCTAAACAATATATGTTTAAACTAGGACAATGTATTTATAAAATTAAAATTTTGACATAGAAAATATCCAGTAGTTTAAGTTATTAAATGAAAAAAAAACATTTAAAAAACTACGAAAGTAAATGATCTAAACGGGTCACCTGTGAGTCCTGCCAGAGTTGACACAAACACAAACCGTATAGGTTAAACCCAAATCAACAACTTCACTTACCCGGAACTGTGACAACAGATCCTTAACTTTCTTTCCAAGGAATGCTTCGGCCGTCTCCTTCATTTTCGTAAGAACCATCGCGCTAATCTCTTCCGGACTGAAAACCTTGGTTTCCCCATCCTGTAGTTTAACTTGGATAAAAGGCTTCCCATCTTTGTTCACTATTTTGTAGGGAACCAGTTTCATATCCTTTTGGACTTCTTTGTCCTCAAACCTATCAAAACAAATTAAGATACAATATTCAACAATGTAAAACAACATAATTTCAATATCTACACAAGAAAACTATAACTAAGTTCATACTTTCTCCCAATAAGTCTCTTGACATCAAAGATGGTCCTTTCGGCGTTTACAGCCGCCTGATTCCTGGCGGCCTCACCGATCAACCTCTCGTTATCCGTGAAAGCCACCCACGACGGAGTGATCCGGTTTCCTTGATCATTGGCTATGATTTCAACGTGCCCGTTCTTATAAACACCAACACACGAATACGTAGTCCCCAGATCAATCCCGATAACAGTTCCTAACTTGCTGGATTCTTCTTTCGCGATCGAAGTTGCAAAAACGCAACCTGTAACACATTAACATTATTCACATGGTCTTTTCTTTTGTCTTCAGCAATTAAAAAAAAACAGTAGCAACATAAACACGTATGAATAATATGAAAAAAACATACCGATGATGAAGATGATTGCTAGAATAATATTGCCGGAGCGACCCATTAATAATAATAATAATAATAATAAAATAATAATAATAATAATAATAATAATAATAATAATAATAATATATGTGATTAAAGGTTTTGAATTTTGAGAGAGAATATCAGTTGCATGAAAAGGGACGTATAGAGACGGTTAAATAGTTGAATGCTGTGTACCCAATGGCGTGTTTTGTCCTACGTGGCATTGTTTTAGGTGTTCTGCTTTTGTCATATAATGGAAGCGTTGGTTGATTAGTTGGATGTTGAATCCCTTAAAGTTTTGGTTATTGTAATTTAAAGTTTAGGGGACATCAAATTTGGTAAAAAAAAAAATAAAGATTGTATGTTTGATATAAAAACTTTCCAATTGTATGTATCTATGTTTTATAAAGTGATAACATAATGATTATGATTTCATTTCCCGTTTCTTTTACAGGCTTGAGGGATATCAATCAAATAAAACAATAGGCTTGAGGGATTTCAACCAAACAATAACAATCTATCTAAATACCTCTTGCAATGTTACCCGTAGGTAGCAATTTCTTTTGTGTGTTACAAAATTTTCATTTAAATGTATAATGTGTAATTTAATACGTATAAGGAGGTTGATTTTGAAAGAGGGCTGTAATGCAATAAAAGGAAGAACAAACCTTATTGTTGAATTTTTAATTAATGTACATGTTACATACTTAAAATCCATTAAATTAATGTGTTTATATGTTGTTTAACATTTAACTTTTTTTCTAAAATTAAGCTTGTTTAGTAAACGAGCTTGAGCTCGAGCCGACTCACGAAGCAAAATGAGTCCGTTAGTTATATAATTTTGAATTAATATATTAAATACATATATACATATATGTATGTATATAATAGTAGTTATAATATATAAAATAATGAAAAAGTTACTAAATTATATAGAAAACAATAATGATAATTAACATAAATTAATTAATAAATAAAAAATGAGTCGAGCTCGAGCCGCTCAAGTTTGAAAAACTACCTGCGAGTCAAGCTCAAGTTTTTATAAGTTGAACGAGTTCGAGCTCGACGCGTTTGTGCCCTCGTTTAGACCAATGAGCTAGCCTACTCCTTGACAGGGCTAGAGTAGTCTTAGGCCTGGCCTTTTGGACCTCTTTCTAGATCAAGATGAAATTAGCTTAAAATTTTAGCCTTTTCAATTTTACATAATCTCTATTGTCACAATACGACATCGACAACGCCAATCAATCATTAGAACCCACTTTCAATGAATGTGGACCCAAAAGTCAATTCTGAAATCTAAACAAAAGGGTTAAAGTATTCTCTTTGTTGGGTTAGGTTTTCATCATTTTCTATGACGCTTACATTTTGTGGTTATTTAGTACTTACAATGTTGTTATTCATGGTATTTAGGAAGGCAAAATCAATTTATTTGTTATTCTATAATCAAAATAATTGTAACCAGAATTTAGATATAATTAACAAATAGCCTCTTATGGTGTAATGAAAAGAGATTTAGATCCACTAAATTTAAAAGATCCTGGTAAAAAAATCTAGTTACTAAACTTAAAAGATCCTAGGAAAAAAAATATGGTTGCAACATGTAAGAGGCTCCGTGTTGGCCCCCCTTCCATGCCCCGGGTGTTGCGGTGTTTCATGTCCAGGTTGCCAGCGTGGCAGGCTTTAGCGCCTCTTACCTTTATGTGCCATTTTTAAACACCCAACGCTCAAAGCCCCCTCTTCCGTCACCCCATCCCCACACACGCGAGAAGCTTGGTGTTTCTACCCAGGTTGCTACTGTGGCAAGCCATAGCAAACCTTCATTTTGTCTACAACACATGGTTTAAGGAGAGCATGTTTTTTTATATGTATAATATTTTCTTTCTTTTGTTATTGTGGAATTAACTTTATAAAAAATCAATGAAATTAACATTTTTTCTTATTCAACAATACTGATGCAAGATGTAAATATTTATTAAAAGGACTATGATATTCACATACGTTTTGTTATTTCCACACCCCCCAAAACGTCGCGCTTTGGCCAAAATACGGCGTTTAGGGTTCAGTTTGTGGACCAAAGGTGAAGTGACTGTGATACGAGGTTATATTATGTACAAGGTCTCAAAAGTGTCACGCATAACCCTAAACGCCACGCTTTGGCCAAAGCGCGAGGCTTCGACCCCAAATTCCGGTTTTTTAAGAGGCTGGCCATGCATTCAAAGGATATTCAAAATTCGAAATTGCGGACCGTGTTTCAGTCTTTCGGGTTTTTTGTTGTTTTAGTAGCGTTTCTTCAAAATACGTTGTCGTGGTTTAGCAACTACCTTTTGGTGAATACTCTGACGAGTCCGTTGTTCCAGATAGGGAACGCTATTTCTGCCTCGTACGTTAAATCGATCCCTTCCAACACGAGGGAGGAGGAGGTTGTATTTGGCATTCGTTATCGTGACAATACGGTGCAACTGGACTTGAATATCCCTGTGGAAGAGTCGTACGCACAACACGGCTATTCGGATTACGGATACGGAGGTGAACCATATACTCAGGCTGAAATATCTGTACGGTCAGCTAAACTATCCCGACCATGGTTACGGTGGTGAACAGAGTTATGTACAACAAGACTATCTCGACCACGGTTACGGTGGTGAGCGGAGCTATGTACAGCAAGACTATCCCCACCAGGTAGAAGGTGGTGAGCAGGATGAGGAAGGCTCTTACCCAATTATGTTTTCTTTTGATACAAACTGGACCTTTTCATCAAGTGATGAGATGGTGGATTGGGTACAGAAGACGGGAAAGTACAATGGTCACGTCATTGTGATTAAAAGGTCAAATAAAAGAGGAAGTAATTTCAAGGTTTGGTTTCAATGCAGTCTTGGTGGGGAGCACAAGAATGTAGCTACAGTAAGATAAACAGGTAGCAAGAAAATAGGTTGCCCGTTTGAGTTTATAAGGTTTACGGAATCAAAGGGAAGTGTATGATGGATAGAGGTGATGAACGTGAGGCACAACCACACTCCTATTGAAAACTTGGAGGGTCACGCGTATGCGAGAAGGCTTTCTTCGGAGGATAAATGTCACGACCCCCGACCCCACCCTTGGTGGGAGCCACGAGCAGATACAGTGGTACCGGTGTTCATTATAAGTTTCGCAGCAGAATTTTTATCAGGATCGGGTGTCAGGAAAAATATAGAGTTTTCAGAACACCGAAGTTTTCATTTCATAAAATGTAGGTTGAAACCCATATTTACATAAAGGATTTTCATAGAGATAAACACTTGATTACAAAACACAGTTTATTCAGGTTTACATAGCCACTTATTTAAGCTTGGGTGCCTCATAACACTTTTTCTTCACTTCATAGTAAATTACCTGAAACGTATTTTAAAAACATTTGGTCAGTGAAAAATACCAGTGAGTTCATTTAGTTATAGGAAAACACATTTAATAAATTACAGCATTAAGGGCTTTTTACATTTATTTATATATATATCAATTACTCAATCAGTATTTGTCACTTGGTGGCAGTTCCTGTGACTATGGTCATATCACTATTGGCCCTCAATTGTCCAATAGCGAAGCTTATCAAGTAGTGTATACAAAACACTACATACCGACAGTAATTGCAGAATACAAAAACTTAATCACTACAAATACAACTAGTAAACATTTAGGGTTTTGAAATCATTTGATAAAAGAGAATGTCTCACTTTGCAGGTTTAAGTTGACAGGTTTTGCCTACTAGTTAAGGGGGTAAACCTAATTAAATACACAGTGCACGCGTATTAATGTACTAACTCAATTCAAATTTTACGATAATCACGACATCAAAACCACAACGAATGACAAAGGATAGCCAGGTACCGGCAGCACTTAAACATCCATTGGATTCGTTTCAATTAATCAAATATAGTATCGTGTCAGTGATAGAGTTATTACCCTGATATCGGGGCCGTGTTTCGGGAATTTTAGGGCTTCGGGTATTATAGCAATGTATCGAGAGAGAAAGAAAAGTTTAGAGCGAGTTCGAATGTCCAATGCATGTCCAATTTATAGTTAATCATGGACCTCGTCGCGTTACCAAAGTGTTCTGGGTTTAGCTTCGCGTAGCGCGAAAGGGTTAGGCTTGGGCATAGGTGGCATGAGTCACCATGTAGACTTGCCACGTGGCTGCCACGTGGTGCCACGTGTCTTCTAGTAGTCATAGGGGTGTCGCGTTACGCGAAGGCTTATTACAATAGGCGTCGCATAGCGCGACATCAATTAAATCGGGATTTTGTCCTTTTTCATGCTAGTTTCGTCATTTGCGTTCGAGACTTTGATTAGGATTTGCTCTAGGGTATTTTTGTGTGTTGTTACATCCTCCCCACCTTGTTCAAAAACTCGTCCTCGAGATTCACTAGAACAAGTAAGGATACTTTCGTTTCATTTCTGAATCTAATTTCCATGTGTATTCTAGTCGCCTCTTTGAATACCATTTCACCTTGACTAGAACTAATCTCTTATGTTTGAGATTCTTAATCTTTCTATCTTCGATTTGGAGAGGTTTCTCAACAAATTTTAACTTTTCACTTACCTCTATATCTTGAAGAGGTACTATTAGTGATTCATCAGCTAAACATTTCCACAGGTTGTATACATGAAATAAATCATGTATACCTTCCATTTCTTCTAGTAATTGCAGCTGATAAGCTACTGGCCCAATTCGCTTGATAACTTTAAATGGTGCAACATATCTTGGGCTTAACTTTCCCTTCTTATGGAATCTAACTACTCCTTTCCAAGGAGAAACCTTTAACAATACTTTATCTCCAACTTGAAACTCTAGTGGTTACGTCTATCATCTGCATGGCTCTTTTAACGATCTCGTGCCGTTTTCTGTCTTTCCTTGACTTGAATTATTTTATTTGTTGTTTCTTGTACAATCTCAGGACCTGATAAATTTTTTTCTCCTATTATTGCCCAACATACTAGAGTCCGACACTTTCGTCCATAAAGTGCTTCAAATGGAGCAGCATTAATACTTGTATGATAACTATTATTATAGGAGAATCCATTAATGGCAAATGATCGTCCCAACTACCTCCAAAATCTATTACACATGCCCTCACATGTCTTCCAATGTTTGAATTGTCCTCTCACTTTTCCCATCAGTTTGAGGATGATAGGTTGTACTTAAATTTAGTCGTGTTCCCATAGCTTTTTGGAAACTTCTCCAAAAATGAGAAGTGAAACGACTGTCGCTATCTGATACGATGGATAGTGGAACTCCATTTAATAACACTACCTCATCTACATATAGCTTAGCTAATCTTTCCTTGCTAAAGGTTTCCTTCATTGGTAGAAAATGAGCTGACTTGGTTAATCGATCCACAATCACCAAGATTATGTCGTTACCTTTCTTTGTTTTGGGTAATTTGGTATCAAAATCCATTGTTATCAACTCCCATTTCCATATTGACATTTCTAACTGTTGAAGTAACCCTGAAGGTTTCTCGTGTTCAGCTTTAACTTGCGAACAAGTTAAACACTTAGAGACGTAACTAGCTATATCCTTTTTCATTCCTATCCACCAAGAATTCTTTGTCAAATCTTGATACATCTTGTCGCTAAGAGGATGCATCATATACTTAGATTTATGAGCTTCCTCTAAAATTCTATGTCTTAAGTTCCCTTGGATAGGTACCCAAATTCTTTTCTTATGGAATCTCTAAATTCCATCTGTTCCTCGTTCTAATTTCTTTATTATTCCTTTTAATCCTTCATCATCATCCTTGATTACTGTTTCCTAGGTACTCTTTAATTGTTCCATTAAATCCAACTGCAGACTTAATCTGAGAGCATGTACTCGTTTTGGTTTCTCACGATACTTACGACTTAAAGCATCTGCTACTATATTAGCTTTTCCTTCGTGATATTGGAAATCACAGTCATAGTCACTTAAAATCTCCATCCATCGTCTTTGTCTCATGTTCAACCTTTTTTCCCCAAAAATATACCTTAAGCTCTTATGATATGTAAAGATGGTAAACTTACTTCCATACAAATATTGTCTCCAAATTTTAAGGGAAAAAATTATTGCTCCTAACTCTAAATCATGAGTTGTATAAGTTTCTTTGTGCTTCTTCAATTGCCTAGACGCATAATCAATCTCCATCTCACGTTGCATCAAAACACATCCTAATCCAATCAAGAAGCATCAAAAAATACTACAAAATTCTCAGTTCCTTCTTGTAATGAAGTATCGGTGCATTCGTTAACCTTTGCTTCAAGGTTGTAAAAGCTTCTTTCTGCTTGGGTCACCATTCAAACTTAACTGATTGACACGCTAACTTAGTTAACGGAACGGCTATCCGTGAAAAGTCTTGGATAAAGTGTTGATAGTATCCTGCTAATCATAGGAAACTTCTGACTTCAGTAGCTGATTTAGGGACTTTCCATTCGGTATCGCCATGATCTTTGTAGGATACACATTGAATTCCTTCATGGTTAATCAAATGTCCTAAGAATTGCACTTCTTGCAACCAGAATTCACACTTAGAGAATTTAGCATAAAGCTTCTCTTTCTAAGCAGTGTTAAGAGTACATTTAGATGCTTAGCATGGTTATCTTCGCTCTGGAATAAATACGTACATCGTCTATGAAGACAATTAAAAATTCATCCAAGTACGGTTTACATATTCTATTCATCATGTCCATGAATGCTGCTGGAGCATTTATTAAGCCAAATGGCATAACTATAAACTCGTAATGATCATACCTAGTTCCGAAAGCAGTTTTAGGAATGTCCTCTTCCTGTACTTTCAGTTGATGATATCCTGAACGTAAATCGATCTTGGAAAAATATCAAGCTCCTTGGAGTTGATCGAATAGATCATCAATCCTTGGTAATGGGTATCGATTCTTAATTGTGACCTTATTCAATTCCCTATAATCGATACACATACGCATCGAACCATCCTTCTTCTTGACAAGCAACATGAGTGCTCCCCAAGGGTATGAACTTGGTTGTATGAAATCTTTCTCTAGCAATTCATCTAATTGCTTCTTTAATTCTAACATCTTTGTCGGTGTTAATCAATAAGGTGCTTTAGCGATTGGAGCAGTTTTTGTATCAGATGAATTCTGAACTCTATTTCTCGATCCGATGGCAGTCTTGGTCGATCCCATGGGAAAACTTCGAGATATTCCGATACTACTAGAATTCTTTCAGCTCCTTGCATTTAGTGTTAATGATTACAGAAATCATATACACTATACCTTGCTTCCTTGCGTAACTTGCAGAATTCATCACATAGATGAATTTCTTTGGGTTGGTCAGCTTGTCTCCTCAAATCATGATCGTTTCTCTTGTTGGCATACGAATCTCAACAGTATTTTGATCACAAAGGATTCAAGTATGATTGGCTACTAACCAATCCATTCCTAATACTACATCGAATCCGACTAGATTCATTGGTAGTAGGTTTGTTGTAAACTTATGTCCTAATAATTCTATCTTCACTCCTTGACGTAATTCGCATATGCTGGTAGAGTTTCCTTCTGCCGTTTCTACTGTAAAAGCTTGACTAAGCTCAGTTAACGGTTGATTAAGCGCTTGACAGAATGCCGTATTTATAAAACTTTGATTTGCACCAGAGTCAAATAACACTTTAGCGTATATGTCATAGACAAGAAACGTACGGTGATCACGTCAGGAATCATTGTGGCCTCCTATGCAGTAAGCACAAATGCTCTTGCGTTCTTCTTGGCTCCATCTGCTGCTCTTGCCTTGTTTTCGGGTTCCTTTGTCAGTTTCGGACAATATGGGCGAATGTGACCCGTTTCTCCGCAATTGAAACAGATATTAGTTTTTCTTTTACATTCTTTCTCTGTATGCCCGATCAATTTGCAGAAATTACTAAAGTTAGTGCATCTTCCTTAATGCTTCCTTTTACAAAATTTATAGAAAGGTGGTGTAGTAGACTGCCCAACTTCTTTCCTTCTATAGGTATTACCAGAACGAAACTCTTGGATAATTTTCTGAGTTAATTCTTTCTTCTTATTTCTTCCTTAGTGCGGACTAATCCGTCAGTCAATTATTGGCTAGCTCGACTGTTTACTCAATAGTCTGAGGTCTAGCAGCCTTGACTATATCACGGATTTCACTAAGCAGTCCCCAAATATAGCGAGAAATAAGTACAGGTTCTGGCGAGGCCAGGGTTGGTACCATTCTTGCATATTCAAAGAACGTTGTCGTATATTCACGACACTTCACATCGACCATTCTATGATTTAGAAACTTATTTTCCATTTGTTCCTTCTCATAAGTAGGACATAGTTTCCTTTCTGTCATATACTTAAATTCTTTCCAACTCATGGCATAAGCCATGTCGTTTCCTTTTGCCGTTCCACCATTCTAATGCTTACTCCTTGAAAAGATTGGAAGCATACATCACTTTGTCTACTTCAACACATTTACTGATTTTTAGGATGGCTTCTGTCTTTTCTAGCCATCACAATATAGTTGTAGCTCCTTCACTGCCGGCAAACTCAGTTGGCTTACAGCTAGAAATTTTTATAGGAACATCCAGCAGTCATTGCTTTCATCTTTTTAGGAAATGGGGGTTTTGATAAGGTCATCATTGCCTCCATTTACACAGTGGCTAAAGTTGTCATCATGAGTGCGTTGTTATTCATGGTTTTAGTATGTTCTAACGGGTTTTTAACAACTTCTATAGTTAACGGGATGGCATTAGCTATGCCCTAGGCGATTATGTTTTCTATAACTTGTTTGTCCAAAGGATTTTCTTGATTATTCTAAATTAATTGATTAACTTCATTTGACATATGAATTGCAAACAATTTTCACAGATTAATATCACATAATAAATAATAAATAAGCAAGGTATTGTAAACACAAATACATATTGGTAGAGCCTATTGCCAAAATCGTCGTTCATTCGACATATATATATATATATATTATATATGCTTAATATATATTATACAACCACATTTATAGTTATACATACATATATATAGTTTTTTTTTCACAAAATACAAAATATTATACAATATATAGTTAGTTGGTTTTTCAAAAGTTGAACTCCCTCTCATCGTTATTCCAGACGTGGTCTTCACCCACTATTCAGATCCTATTTCCTACCTCCACGAGTTCTTTCCGTAGCGACGAAGTTTAGCGACGTTTTCCGGGTTCATAGGCGGGAATACTCCAGGAGCAAGTTCGTACTGGGGGTAATAGGGATTGGGGTTGTTCATCAAATTCTGGAAAGCCCAGTCACTTGTCCACCATTCCTCTACTTGATTTTGGAGTGGCTGTTGGGGAATAGTCGGTTTAGTTATGATGGTTCCATATTCATTGGAATATCTAGGATATTGGTATGTTTAGGTTAATTTCATCAATTGGTCCGAATAGATCACAGTTGGCCAATTTCCTATCCAACTCCTCCTATAAGTGGTTAATTCTATTTTGTGGTTTTGGCTTAGAACTTTCTCCTATAACCTCTTTACCCTTTGGTTCAACAGTCTTTTTTATTTTCTAAGTAGCTGGATTCTTCTTTCTGCCTCTCTTCCAATGCAGTACCCTTTTTCTTTCTTTGGTGGTAATTTCAGTTGTCCCTGTGCTTAAAACACCATGGGTTCACCATTTCAGCTTGGTATCCGCTCTGCTTTCTCCTATTTCCATATCTGTTGGACTCACAGATATGTTTTTGAATACATCCACTAACTTGCTCATGCTGTTAGTTTAAAAACAATGAGAACACAAATTCCAAAAATCGTATATAATATTGATTAGTATAACAGATGTTTCATGGAAGCATTTTAATCACATTCCTGACTACTAACTTTAAGTAATTCACACTACTTAATTAGCTTAAACCAGTGGCTCTGATACCACCTTTAGTCACAACCCCCGACCCACCCTGGGCGAGAGCCGCGAGCAGATACAGTGGTACTGGTGTTCATTATAAGTTTCGCAACAGAATTTTCATCAGGACGGGTGTCAGAAAAAATATCAGAGTTTTAAAACACCGAAGTTTTCATTTCATAAAATGTAGGTTGAAACCCATATTTACTTAAAGGATTTTCATAGAGATAAACCCTTGATTACAAAACACAGTTTTATTCAGTTTACATAGCCACTTATTTAAGCTTGGGTGCCTCATATCACTTTTTCATTTCTCCTTTACACATTTGGTCAGAGAAAAATACTAGTGAGTTCATTCAGTTGTAGGAAAACACATTGTAATAAATTGCAACATTAAGGATTTTTACATTTATTTATATATATCAATTACTCAATCTGTATTTGTCACTTGGTGGCAGTTCCTGTGACTATGGTCATATCATTATTGGCCCTCAATTGTCCAATAGTGAAGCTTATCAAGTAGTGTATACAAAACACTACATACCGACAGAAATTGCAGAATACAAAAACTTAATCACTGTAAATACAACTTGTAAACATTTAGGATTTTGAAATCATTTGATAAAAGAGAATGACTCACTTTGTAGGTTTAAGTTGACTGGTTTTGCCTACTGGTTTAAGGCGGGTAAACCTAATTAAATACACAGTGCACACGTATTAGTCTACTAACTCAATTCAACTTTTACGATAATCACATGATCAAAACCCACAACGAATGACAAAGTATAGCCGGGTACCTACGACACTTAAACATTATTGGATTGGTTTCAATCGCTCAAATAGAGTACTGTGTCAGTGATTAGAGTTATTACCCTGATATCGGAGCAACGTTTCAGGGAATTTGAGGGCTTCGGGTATTATGGCAATGTGTCGAGAGAGAAAGAAAAGTTTTGAGCGAGTTCGAATGTACAATGCACGTCCAATTTATGATCAGGACCCGTCGTGTTACACGACGGTGTTCGTGGTTTAGCTTCGCGTAGCACGAAGAGGTTAGGCTAGGGCATAGGTGGCATGAGTCACCACGTAGGCTTGCCATGTGGCTGCCACGTGTCACTCTCTGGCGGTCATAAGGGTGCCGCGTTATCGGAAGGCTTATTACAATAGGTGTCGCGTAGCGCGACGTCGATTAAATCGGGATTTTGTCGTTTTTCGTGCTGGTTTCTGTCGTTTGCGTTCGGGACTTTGAATAGGAGGTTCGCTCTGGGGTATTTTTGTGTGTTTTTACAATAAAAGACTGATTGAGCAGCTGGCGAACATTGACAAAAAAGAACCCGACTAAAAAGATTATTCCGAAAGATGTACACAATGCTGTTTGAAGATCAATGCCGGAAAAGGGTCGGCGAATCTCCAATGCAAAAACTTGAAAACCTTCTTGTCAAAAGGATTTCACTTATTACATACGATATTATGAGACCACCAATGCCGTTGAAGATATTTTCTTTGTCCACAAATTTTCATTCAGTATGTGTTGTGTGTTCCCGCATGTGCTAATGATTGATGCCACCTACAAAACAAACTAGTACATTCTTCCGTTTGTGTAGGTCGTAGGTATGACATTGACAAACCAGTCATTTTGGTTGCTCATGCGGTAATTTCTGTAGAGAAGGCAGAAAACTACATATGAGTGTTGGAGAGGATCAAGTCTATGTTGGTGGACTGTATGGAGTCACGTGTCATCATAATAGACAGGGACTTGGAGCTAATGAACACGTGTGAACAAGTTTTCTCAAAAGCGAACAAGTATCTTTATCTGTTCCATATTCATCAAAATATCAATAAGAACAGCAAGAAGAAATTTACTTTGAAGGAGTGGAAATAATTTCTTCGTTCATTTTTGACATTGTGTGAGTCTTCCACAGAGGAAATATACAAGTATAATTTAGCAAACATTCAAGCACAACTGAAAGAAGTTGGTCGTGGACGTGAGTATTTCTTACATAATTATTTAAATACTTTTTTACATAAATACATACCTGACAAGTTATGGTTATATTTTTAGAGTTTTTTTTAGTATATGAAGAAATCCTGGTTGGATTCGTACCATGAAAAGTTTGAAGCTGCATGGACTTACAAAACACTTAAATTTCACCAAACTACAACCAACAGAGTTGAGGGCATGCATGCATTACTAAAAAGTCACCTTCCAAGTTATCACAACACGCTGGTTAAACTTGTGGGGTTTGTTAATCATATTATTGAAAAACAATGTACGGATATTAAAAGAGGTTTTGAAACAAGCCCTAGAAAAGTAATGAACCACCACAAGGTTTACCCATGCTTGCAAATATACTTCGAAAGGTTTCAATATATGTGTCACACCCTGACCCGCAGCGGAAATGGTAGTCGGGACATGATTGGGTTTTCATCAAAGCTCATGACATTTACTATAAAGTTTCATATTTATTATTTCTTTTTAAAGAAGAAATTACAATAAACATACAAGCACAACATGTTCAAATACATTTTTCATGACTTCTTTATTTTTTTTTCTAAGGCAATTTCCTATGTGTTCCTTGCTTAAACCTGTCCACCTCTATCATGTGTAAAAATAGGGTTTTGGGTCAACAAAAGTTGGCGAGTGAATCTTATGAAAACATTTGAACGAATTTGTTATATTGGTTATAAAAAGGTGCATAACCACATATGAGTATACGTATATGTAAATTTAATCACAAAAACACATAATATCAATTAATGCACACGCACACACCAAATGATGAACAATGAGATCAAGGCTCAATCAAACGGAGCCGATCTAATGAGGCACGCGATGCTCAACTCGTCTCCAACGAGGAACTGATGAGCCTAATGAATGATTTGCACGCAACTTGACAAAATGTAAACATACATCACAACAAACAACATTTAAATCACACGTTTAGATCATATAATGGTAATAGCACAAGTTTGAATAAACGAAATAAATAAAGCGACACATGACACACCCCAAAACATGAATAAAAAGGGGAATTTGTAAGAATTCACTCACAGTGGGTGCGTTTCCTTGATCGAAGACGAACGCGCACGAATTTGGGATTAAACAGACGAAGGAAAACTAACCTAAAATAATAACGCGGTAAATAGATAAATTAATATTTTTAATTTATGCTTTTTATTAGATTTTTAGGTTATTGGGGGTAATTGATACAAATTTTTAAAAGCTTAAAAACCTTATTTTGAGGTATTTTTAACTAATTTTCAAAGAAAATAAAAAGGATTTTTAATAAAAAAATTACCCTTTTTCTAAGGGTTGACTGGTCAACGGCCGGTTCAACCGGTTTAATTATTGGTAGCGTGCGAGGTTCGAACTCGTGACCTCCGTATTCGTGCACGCAGCTTTACCAACTGAGCTACGTGTCTAACCCGGAAGTATCTCTGATTTAATTATATTTATACACTATTTAACTTATTTCATAAATTTATTTATTTAAAAAGGCTTTGAAATCATTGAACCGCTGCACATATCCTGGATCGAACCCGCGACCTTTACGTTGTTTGCACCCAGCCCTACCAACTGGGCTGGGTGTCTAACCCGTTATATTCTGAAATTATATTATATTTACCCACTAGCTGAAAGGTGATTTAAATAAGTTTAAAAAAATGATTTTTATTTCAGAAATTCAGATGCGTATAAGACTCGAACCCGGGTACCCTCGCTTGTAATGCACACAGTCCACCACTGGACTGTGTGTCTAACCCGGTTATATCTTTAGTTTTAAATATATTTATGTGCGAGAACAACTTCATCTTTTTCATATTTGAAATCACAGAATATCAGAACCCGGTTCATTTGTGTTTAACAATCTTATCTATAGCTTATTACAGACGAGTTTTAAGATTAATCATTGAAATGGAAAAGAGTATAAGATTTACCAATCAAAGGGCAGTTTTTCCTGATTTCCGACGAAGTTTTCCAGCGACAAGCACTTCTCCGGCGAGTTTTAATTTCAAGCGGAGAACCTTCTGATCGATTAGAGAGTTTGTTTGAGAAAGTGAGCGAGTTCAACAATGATGCAATGATCCTTATTTATAGTTGAATGTGTGGAATTCAGTTTCAGCCGTTTTGGTCAAAGATTGGTTGTTACAATGATTTGCAACCGAATTGAGTGATGATGGAGTCATTGTGCATGATTGAAGATCAGTTTCCTTCAATTTAATTCGGAGAAGAAACAGTAATTGATGAGATCCGGGGGTTACAGACGTCTTTGTTGGGCGGTTAAATTTTGAACTGATTTAAGGGATGGTTCTAGTATATAACTTATTTGTTTCCAAATAAGTTCACAAGTGTTGGTGTAGAGTAGTGGTGTAAAGCGTGTGTTGATTCATTGGGGACCCGGGTTCGAAACTCGGCTACCCCTCTATTATTATTATTTTTCTTTTAACTTTTTATTTTATTAGAATTTCCTTTATTCCTTTATTTATTTAATATATTTATATTTTATTTATTAACCAAAAAAAAAATTAACTAACCAAGTTGACAAAATAAGTAAATACATAACGTAACATTTAATAAACGGAGCGGGTTTTGGAACCTGTTTTACGACGAATGTTACAGTATCCCTACTTTTAGAAATTTCGTCCCGAAATTTAAGTAGTAGTGGTATATTTGACTCGAAGGGAGGGTGTTTTAATTTGACAATTACATAATCAGAAGAGGGTGAAAGTTTAAATTTTATTTGAGGCGGTAACGTTCCTAGTAAGGGTTGAATACCCTGCTACAGGAATCGCTTTTTGATGCCTAAAGTATAAAAATGCGGAACATGGATAAATAGAGTTGATTGACTAGGTATGATCTCATGCATAAGAGTTTTGAGAGAATTGATACGTTTGAAAATATAAGGTTATACCATAAAACAAAACTTCAACCATGACGATATTAAAACCTACACGGAACTTCTCATAACCGCCTGACAATGCTTTTGATCCTTTGACAAGAATACTTATATATAGGAAGTACAAGCGGCGTATCCACCATATCCTTGTCAAATTTTCATTGGCTTTGTCAGTAAGTTATGATTAGTTCTATGTGATTCTAAAATCTACAAAACAAACACAACAGCCAAAGCTTGAGTCTCAAATCTGAAAGAATACACGACTGAATGACGACAGTACCTCTCTCGTTTGTTATGATGAAGGGGTCAGTCTATGTAAAAATGAGACACAACCCAACTTCTTTAAATGATGAGATCGAGATACGTCGTGATGTATGATGATATGAAAGTTAAATCAATGAGTAAAGATATAAAACAAAACTGTAATATCAATTCGCATTAAAATTCTTGGATACATAAATTCCCAATTTACAACGGGGATACGTAAGGATTGAGATAACATAAAGAAAACATAAAAACTAGACGGTTGGAGTTGAGTCTTGATTCTTGGTGAGGGAAGGCTAGTTGGGTGGTTCGTTTGGGCCGTTATTATCTTCAACAGGATTGGCGTTGATCTTGTAAGCTCTTCCTCTTGCTGGTGGTGGAGCTGGGTTTGCTTGATTTGCTTGGTTAACTGGGTTTGCTTGAGCTTGGGCGTTTATGATGTTAACCAATCGAGGGCACGTGTTTCTAAAATGGGTAGGGTCTCCACAATTAAAGCAAGCTCAAACATGTGGAACCATGGGGTATTGAGGTTGTTGATATGATTGGATCATGTTTTGTAGGGGATGAAGCTTGGTTTTGAGGGGTACGACAAGTTTTGCTTAAATAACCATAACGCCCACAATTAGCACACAGTCGACAAGGTACGGTAGATGGATGGTGATAAAAACAGGTGTTGCATTGAGGGTGAGGTCCAATGTAAGGTTTCTTATTTGGGTGAATAGAGTTGGGTGCTACTTGAGTGATTGGTATAGCTTGGAGGGGTACGGCTTGTGGAGCTGGTTAATTGCCTTGGGTGACAGCGAAATTTTGCCCATCTCGTTTTCTCTTAGAAGTGGGCTGAGAAGAGGATTCGGTCTGGGTGGAGTTTGAGGTTTCGGTTGATGCCTTATCTTTCTTCTTTTCCTCCTTGAAGTCTTTATTCCGTTGTGGTTTTCGGTGAGCTCTGTAGCTAACTCCATTGCTGCCTCCAAAGTTGCAGGTGTGGTACTTATGACAGGGTCTTGAATTTTTTAAGGAAGACCTCGAATGTAGTGCTCGATCAAACGGTAGAGGGGAGTGAACAAGTTGGGGACCATCTGATTCAACTCAAGGAATCTCTTGTTGTATGTGGTGTGGTCGCCCTCCTTTTGTTTCAAAGAGTAGAACTCATCTTCTAATTTCTTGATTTCGCTTCTTGGACAGAAACGTCTTATCATGATCTCCCTTAACTCTTCCCAAGTCAAGGTCATAGCATCCTCAGCACCTCGCTTGCCCTTCTCTGTATTCCACCATGTAAGTGCTACTCCGAACAAACGACCGGTAGCATATCTCACCTTGCGATCATCGGGGCAGTCGCAATTAAGAAAAGTGTTTTCCATCTCCTCAAACCAATGGAGGAGAGCGATGACACCTTCAGTCCCTTCGTATTTTGGAGGATCGCAGGTTTTGAAATGCTTGAAGGTGCATTTAGTGGTATTTGAGGGAGGGTTGACAACGTTTTGATCTTCTTGGTTGATTGGGTTGACGGGATTAGCGGTAAGGGCTTGTTGAACTTGAACTACGATGTTGGGGATTACGGCAGCCATTTGTTGAGCGATTTGGGCGGCCATGCGCTCGCGGAATTTTCCTGATCTCCTACCTCTACGAGGGTGACTAGAAGACATCTACAAGGAATACGTATCGAGAGTATGAGTTTGACGTTTTAGATGTCATGTGTCGTATTTAGAAATGAATATTCACAAAACAAATGAAGAAAATAAATTTGCTACATCCATAGGATGTCTTGGGCTTTGCTCATGTTTGGGCTCCCATATGTCCCCTTACTTGGCCTTGGTAGTCATGTGGGCCCCCATGACTACTGGGCTCGGGTAGGGTTCATATTGGTGTTGGCCTGTTAACACTTGCGCCACCCGAATGAAAATAGTAAAGCATGACAACAAAGTATAAGGTCGGAGGGTGTCCTGGTATGGACACAATGACAACTCAAAGTAGGGTTAGTTCGAACGACGTTTGGTGTGGAATGCTTTGGCCTAATAGGTCCTTCGTACTCTCATCGTTAGTCCCCAGGTAGGCAAACTAGTCCGTTATATTGGATTTATACGAATGCCAACCTAGACAGAACGTTTCGACTACCGGTACTTGTACCCTTCCAGTTACTACATGCCCGTCGTAGAACTCACTTTGATGAGGTTGAAAAACGAAAAATGCCACAAAATCTTGAATAAAGGAAATATGAGAATGATTTGAATATGTGAACATTTGAAATATGCACGATGAATGTATATGTAAGCATGTTATGTTTGACAACAAGTATAACTCATTAAGTATCACACAAAATGATAGTGGAAGTGTTTGCATGCATTTGTGTGTGTAATAAATACGAAACAAATAAACATCATGAGTTTGCATGTAACCACATAAACAATTAAAATCTAATCAACTATAGTATAGGCTCTAAGGGTCTAATAACCTATCCTATATCCCTATAGTCAAAAGCTCTGATACCAATCTGTCACACCCTGACCCGCAGCAGAAATGGTAGTCGGGGCATGATTGGGTTTTCATCAAAGCTCATGACATTTACTATAAAGTTTCATATTTATTATTTCTTTTTAAAGAAGAAATTACAATAAACATACAAGCACAACATGTTCAAATACATTTTTCATGACTTCTTTATTTTTTTCTTCTACGGCAATTTCCTATGTGTTCCTTGCTTCAACCTGTCCACCTGTATCATGTGTAAAAATAGGGGTTTGGGTCAACAAAAGTTGGCGAGTGAATCTTATGAAAACATTTGAACGAATTTGTTATATTGGTTATAAAAAGGTGCATAACCACATATGAGTATACGTATATGTAAATTTAATCACAAAAACACATAATATCAATTAATGCACACGCACACACCAAATGATGAACAATGAGATCAAGGCTCAATCAAACGGAGCCGATCTAATGAGGCACGCGATGCTCAACTCGTCTCCAACGAGGAACTGATGGGCCTAATGAATGATTTGCACGCAACTTGACAAAATGTAAACATACATCACAACAAACAACATTTACATCACACGTTTAGATCATATAATGGTAATAGCACAAGTTTGAATAAACGAAATAAATAAAGCGACACATAACACACCCCAAAACATGAATAAAAAGGGGAATTTGTAAGAATTCACTCACAGTGGGTGCGTTTCCTTGATCGAAGACGAACGCGCACGAATTTGGGATTAAACAGACGAAGGAAAACTAACCTAAAATAATAACGCGATAAATAGATAAATTAATATTTTTAATTTATGCTTTTTATTAGATTTTTAGGTTATTGGGGGTAATTGATACAAATTTTTAAAAGCTTAAAAACCTTATTTTGAGGTATTTTAACTAATTTTCAAAGAAAATAAAAAGGATTTTTAATAAAAAAATTACCCTTTTTCTAAGGGTTGACTGGTCAACGGCCGGTTCAACCGGTTTAATTATTGGTAGCGTGCGAGGTTCGAACTCGTGACCTCCCGTATTCGTGCACGCAGCTTTACCAACTGAGCTACGTGTCTAACCCGGAAGTATCTCTGATTTAATTATATTTATACACTATTTAACTTATTTCATAAATTTATTTATTTAAAAAGGCTTTGAAATCATTGAACCGCTGCACATATCCTGGATCGAACCCGCGACCTTTACGTTGTTTGCACCCAGCCCTACCAACTGGGCTGGGTGTCTAACCCGTTATATTCTGAAATTATATTATATTTACCCACTAGCTGAAAGGTGATTTAAATAAGTTTAAAAAAATGATTTTTATTTCAGAAATTCAGATGCGTATAAGACTCGAACCCGGGTACCCTCGCTTGTAATGCACACAGTCCACCACTGGACTGTGTGTCTAACCCGGTTATATCTTTAGTTTTAATTATATTTATGTGCGAGAACAACTTCATCTTTTTCATATTTGAAATCACAGAATATCAGAACCCGGTTCATTTGTGTTTAACAATCTTATCTATAGCTTACTACAGACGAGTTTTAAGATTAATCATTGAAATGGAAAAGAGTATAAGATTTACCAATCAAAGGGCAGTTTTTCCTGATTTCCGACGAAGTTTTCCAGCGACAAGCACTTCTCCGGCGAGTTTTAATTTCAAGCGGAGAACCTTCTGATCGATTAGAGAGTTTGTTTGAGAAAGTGAGCGAGTTCAACAATGATGCAATGATCCTTATTTATAGTTGAATGTGTGGAATTCAGTTTCAGCCGTTTTGGTCAAAGATTGGTTGTTACAATGATTTGCAACCGAATTGAGTGATGATGGAGTCATTGTGCATGATTGAAGATCAGTTTCCTTCAATTTAATTCGGAGAAGAAACAGTAATTGATGAGATCCGGGGGTTACAGACGTCTTTGTTGGGCGGTTAAATTTTGAACTGATTTAAGGGATGGTTCTAGTATATAACTTATTTGTTTCCAAATAAGTTCACAAGTGTTGGTGTAGAGTAGTGGTGTAATGCGTGTGTTGATTCACTGGGGACCCGGGTTCGAAACCCGGCTACCCCTCTATTATTATTATTTTTCTTTTAACTTTTTATTTTATTAGAATTTCCTTTATTCCTTTATTTATTTAATATATTTATATTTTATTTATTAACCAAAAAAAAATTAACTAACCAAGTTGACAAAATAAGTAAATACATAATGTAACATTTAATAAACGGAGCGGGTTTTGGAACCAGTTTTACGACGAATGTTACAATATGCTATTGAGCTTATGGCTTTCGAGCTACGACGTAAGGAAGACGGGTTGAGAGCCTATGGTGCAACTTGTGGTTGCCAACTTTTTAACAGTTGTGGTTTGCCATGTGCTTGTCGTCTAGAACGTTAGAAAAAAACAATATGCTTACCTATTAACTCTTGGCTTTTATGATTTTACTACCTAATTTTCTACCGTATGTTTTTTTTTCATAGGTCAGCAAATCCGAATCAATTCCATAGACGTGTTCTGGAAGAAGCTTGACTTTAAGCCAGAAAGAAGGAAGATTAAATATATCGATGTAGACGCGGAATTTGAAAAACTGAAACAAAAAATCAATCCAACACCTCCTCAAGTGAAAAATAGCTACTTTGAAAAATTTAAACAAATCCTCATGCCAGGCAAAAATACCAAAAAACCTCCTGTTGTTCAAATGAATACCCGTGGTAATACAACAAAGAAGACGCAAGAACAAAGGACAGCAGAAGCTAGAAGAAAAAGCTCTTATATATTGCCTACACAAAGTGGTTTCGACGCCTCGGACGATCTTCTTCATTGCAGCTCGTATATTTCATCCCAAGACTCTCAAAGACAAAAGAAAAACAACCGCTTAACGTTCACCCCGATTTCCCAATGATAACGTTGGGTCCTAAGTTAGATATAGCTATCGGGAACTATGGATGTCAAATTTCAAAAGTGTTTCACCCATACATTTTGAAAATAAAGGACGTGAAACTAGATGGTCACTATGGGTCTCGATCGGTAGCTGTGGGGTTGAGACAGAAACAAACAAAGTATTTGTCTATCCGGCGACAACTTTTAATGGAGTTGTGTATGAACATGGGTATTTGGAGGCAAGTCTTCGATCCGGAAAACGTAGGACATTATGATGAGTTGTTTAATAGGATAGAATTTCATAGAGTGGGTAGAGCAGAGCCCAAAAAATGGATGTTGATGCCTGAGATGGGATTTCTTATTGCTTAAAGACATCACGCTCGACATTTACGGCGATGACACAACTTTCCCTCTGTTAGGCGGTTTGGATGAAGCTGAGAAACCTCATCAGGTGGTTGCGATTGTGTTCGTTGACGGTGGACATTTCATCCATGTAAAGCTTGAAGAATCCTATCCAATCCTCCCCGAACTATCTTTGGACTTTGAATAGAACAGAGAGTGCAGCGGCCTGGCATGACTTATACAAGGATCGAATCAACGCATATCAAAGAATAACGTACATGCCCAAAGGCCTTAATGTTTTTCCAAATGTTCAAGATGTAAGTTAAGTATGCATAATTATAATCCAATTAAATCAGTTATAATCCAAAAGTGTGTTTGTGATTGTTATTCTTCAAAAGATGCGCTTCTATCATGTGTTCATGTCAACTCGAATGTCACCGACACAAACATATGGCCAAAATACGCAGTAATACGAACAGTGGAACCATAATACGCCATAAAAACAATCTACGCACAAATACGACACTTACGGAAAATCTACGCAATAATACGACACTTATAGGCGATAGACGTCATAATACCGAATGTCATCAGCATGAACCATACGGCCAAAATACGCGATAGCACGTAATAATAGTGATAATAAACGTCATAATACAACATTTAATGACAAAATACATCAAGTACTGATTCGGTAGGACGTGTACACATACAACACGACACGTTGGACTACAAGTGAAATCAAAACTGAATCACACGAAATCATGGAATACAGTAACACACGTGACCGAACTTATCCGGAACGTGCCGTATCGACCATAAACTTCCTAAAATGACGTGCACTGGCAAAATACGTCACGATACGACAAGTACAGGTGCATTTTTGAATTAAAATATTTTTTTTAAAATTAAAAAACCCCAAAGCAAAGCAAAGCAAGGAGTTTTAGCCCTGCGTATAACACCAAACCTGTGAAGCTTTGGTTTGAACTCAACCAAACACACAAAAACACACACACTAAAAGGTGCGATTTCACATAGTGGACCAATACGACTCCGATTCAAGACCATTTTCGACGATTCAAAAACTATAAGGTGCGATTACTAGTCCCCGTTTATGTAGATTCTATAATTTCCATAAATTGTTTGTGTTCGGGATCGATTTGGGGGCTGTTGGTGGGTTTTTTTGAAAAACAGAAGGGGCAAAGCGCCCAACTTAGCCTAAATCGCGGCGCTTTGCCCCGCCCCCTCCCTTTTAAATTATAAAATTGTTTTTAAAAATAAAAAAACTATTTTTGAATTTGTTATTGATTTAAAATATTTTTTTTAAATTATAATATTTGTTTTATAAATTGTTTTTAATTTGTTATAAAATTATATTTGAAAATTGTTTATAAATTTTTTAAACACACAGATATGGATATGGATATGGATTTCGAGGATCAGGATCCAGTTGCAGTCGATCCACTACCTTGTCACGTGTATCTGACGTTCCCGGTGGTGTTAGATAGGCATGAGAGGTACGCGAAGTTGCGCACCATGGAGATAGGGGCGCATGTCGGGATTGATTGAGAGCTTTTGGAGACAGTGGACGAGGCCGCGAGGGAGATTATTGGGTTAGATACTCCGTTTGCGCGTTTGTTCACGACTGCGTTGGATGACTCGTACCATGAGATTACGGTCGAGTTTCTTTCGTCATTTATATACGCACCACGTCCGAAGGATTATGTCGTGGACCTGGACCATGTGCACGAGATTAATTTTCATCTGGCCAGCAAGGAGTTTGGGATGAGTCTTCGGGAGTTTGACGTCCGTTCAGCTTTGTACACAGAGGCCGAGCTTGATACAGATGTTTATACGTAGGGGGTTAGAGCTTTAGACAGGCAGACCCTTATTAATATCTGGATGGCTATTGTGAGGGTTCCCTTTGGGAAATCCTCGCAAAAGGCCACCGCCATCAGAGACCCCTGTACAAATACTGTCACACCCTGACCCGCAGCGGATAAGGTAGTCGGGGCATGGTTGGTTTTTCATCAAAGCTCATGACATTTACTATTGTAAAGATTCAATATTTAATATTTTGAACTTAATTAAAATATCTCAATAACACATAATTCAAACAAACACAATATTGTTCCAAACAAACTTGCAAATAATGTTTTAATTCTTCTAAGGCCCGTATCCTATGTGATCCACGCTTCAAACCTGCTCACTTGTATCGTGTGTAAAAGTAAGTTTGGGTCAACATAAGTTGGCGAGTAAATCCCTTTTTGTTGTTAAGAAAAAGATATATATTTAATGTTTTATTTATAAAAAAATGTGCACTAACCAAATGTGGAAACATCGTGTATGTCAACTAAATCACAAACAACTCATATCAATAACCAACAATGTACATGTGTGCATGATAAGCGATGTGCTGCAATATCAAGACTCAATCAAACGGAGCCGATCTCGTATATTAGGCTATGTGTTTTTTATTACATGACTTGGTTACATTAGACCTGATTATATTACAAAAAAGTAGCTATCAAAAAGCTGATTTAACATTGTAAAAAAATAAAGTCTTCTAAGGATTTAGTTACATATGTGTTTTTGATTACATGACTTGGTTACATTAGACCTGATTATATTACACTTTTTACATGTTATTTTATTTTGTTAAAAAATATAAAGATTTAAATATTGCTTAATTAACATAAAATGTTTATGTTGAAGTAAATAAGAAAATTTTCAACATAAAATAAAAAAAAAACAAATATAAATGTAACATAATTGAAACCACGTTAAATGTAACATAGATCTAAATAATGTTGAAAGTTCTACACATAAGGTAGATAAAAATACGATATAACATAAGTAAAAAGTATCATTTATCACAAACACTAAATACATATGTTATATTGTTATATGTTACATGATCATAAACTGTAACATACTAACAGATGTGCAGAGTTAAGACAAGTTCGTTTACAACTTATTATAAAAGATACATACACAAAAATTCAAATTAATTGTTTCATAAAAAATATAACAGGTGAAATTACACAACATATGAAATCACACATTCTCTCTCATCTATCACAAAAAATAAACAATCTTATAATCATATTACAGCAACATGTAGACTATAGGATTCTATGAACTATAAATTAATATATTTACCATTTTGTTACATAAAGTAATTGTTTTTTGGACATGAATTAATTATAAAAGTAAGAGCATTAAATTTGAACCCTTGATTGATCTGAAAAATAGATAGTTGTGATTGGGTTTGTATGATTTGCACGACTCATATGAGTTTTCAAAATATTCACATATATATATATATATAAAGAAAGTACATTACTTAATTATTTTATCATAATTTCATATATAATGATAATTATAATACATTACTTAATTATTTTAGTCTATTATATAAATAAAAAGATTGTTTAGACTTGCGAGTCAACTCAAGTTCGAAATGTCAATGTTTTAAAAACTGGTTTTTAAAATCATGCTGGATTTGGCTTACAAATGGTTCAACAGGGTTGTGCCGAACGGTTCAGCCAACCCGGTTTAAACGGGTTGACTAATTAACCCTATAAATCCATAAAATACAATTTTAACTCAAAAAACAATCCAAAAGTACATCATTCCATAATAAAAAAAATTCTAAAAGTTAATTCAAAATAAAAAATAATCCAAAAATTCACTATTAATACCTTTTTGGGTGTAAGGTTTTACTAAGAAGGCAAATCATCACTTTTTTGAGACCATAAAAGATTAAAAGTCCAATTTTTAACCTTTGACTTGGTACCGGTATAACCAAAATTACCGGCAGTACAACTTATTTGTTGTTCCCTTAGTTTAGCGGTATGATTCGTGCCAACCAAACTTCCGGCATCCGGTTTAACCGGCCGGTATAAACCAGTTTTTAAAACATTGCGACATGTGAATCTCTGGTTCATTAAATATTCCTCAATAAAAGAGCCCGAGCTAGTTTAACCTTGACTTGATTCAAACTTTAACTAACCAATCTTGAGTAGCTACGAATAACTCGACTTGTTTGGAACCCTGTTAGAGAAGTTGGTTTGTTGGGAAATACCAAACATGCAGATAGTAGACAATGGTAATGGTAACTAGAGTAGTGAGATGTGGACGGTGGACTTATATGGTGTTTCAATATTTCATAGCATAAACATATCATTTTTTACACGTTTTCCACTTTATTTATTTTTTATTATGAAATCTCTTATCATCAAAAAAGAAAATCAAAGAAACAAAAATATTAATCATGTGTTAGAGAAGATAGTTATGTCTTTTGCTAAAGTCTTCAAAGGGTAGTTATGTCTTTTCCCGAAATCATACTCATGATTTATAAATTGGAACATCATCGCGTTCAAGAAACAGCTCATCCAAACCATCTCTCTCTAGAATCAATACTCAGTCTCAGCCATGGTTTCTGAAGAAGTTGTCCGCACTTCACTTGGTGTCGTAGGTACCATCATTAACTCCGGCTTATGTTTTTTCTAGGATCATTTTTATACCTAAATACTACTTTTCTAATACTTATAAAGATTTGAACTCACACATCTTTTGTAGAGGGCAAACACCATATATATATATATATATAGCCACACACACTATAAGGGTATGCGGCATGCAACATACACTAGTAATCATGTAACATGTTAATATTTTTTTTAATTATAGAAAAACTAGAGCAATACCGTACTTAAATTTAAGAGATTAAAATACTTGTTTTTATAATATTATTTTTAAAAATATTAAGATATAAAAAGGTTTTGACCGTTTGAAAATCATGAAAAAGTTGGGTTAAAAGTAAACAATTTAAAAGCTATAATTATTAAACTATTATTATGTAAAATTACATTGCTCTCCACCTCGATGTTTTTGTGTTTTATAGGATTTGCACGATACTCAATTTCATATGTATCTTAGTGTCTTGCAATCGATTGACACTGATTCTTCGAATAGTTTCAAAGAGTTACACTAGTAACGTTATTTTGAATCCAACACCAACCATGAGTTGTTCTAACTAAATATATTATGTGTTTATGCAGGAAACATCATTTCAATCACATTATTCTTGTCAACTGTGTCAGATTTTGGTTACCTAAAAATATTGTGAATTTATATATCTTTTCTTAGTTTTTAAAATGATGAATGCCATTGTAAGTTTTTAATTCATGTCATTAGTCTGTAATTGTTTTTGTCTACATTATTGATATGATTTATGAATTAAAAGTTTAAATTTTTTTACTTTTTCTTTAATTGTATAACTATCATTTTAAATTCAGATTACTTGCCAAGTTACATCAAAACAGAAGGTAGCCGGGCAACAAGCTGCGCCGCCAATCCTTTCTGAATTGCAAACCCTAACCTTCTAAATACAAACCCTTGCCCCCTTGGGGTTGAACAATTGCTGTAGACGACCCGTTGAACCCTCGTCAAGAAGTGGATAGCTTCTGGCGCTAGGGAGCCAAAAGTATCAAAGGCAAAAGGGACAAAGACATGCTGGTTCTTTGCGCAAGCTTTAGCGTGCTTATTCACTTTCTTTGATTCTGCCTTTCTTGCCGCTTGTTCAGCTACAAACCCATTTTCCTTCAAACCAACCAAAGGGGAAATCCCCGTGAGGTCTACACAAGCATGTTTCCCCCCAGCTCAGCCAAAGACGAGCTGATCTGCTGGTCGCAGAGTAGATCTTCCTTCCATAGGGTCCATGAGGAAATTCATAGGGGCCTCTTTCTTAGCCGAAATCCCAGCTCTTCTTAAGATGTCCCACAAAGCATCACGCACCCAGTCGTGCCGATATTTGAACCCAGGGAGCTCTTTACAGTGAACTGCATGCTCCCCGTATTTATTCATACAAGCTTTACGACATATCGGGCAAGTTTCATCTTCCGGGTACATAGGGATCATCAACCGGTATTTGAGAATGACTCTATATTCTACTGCAGACATACATTGTCCCAACCCCTCAATTGGTATAACAGTCAAAAATTCCTGAGCATGGGGACCTTTCAGGCACTCAAACACCGCCTTCTGGCGGGATGACAAATTAAAAGCTTCTCCCAGGCTTTGAGCGATTTTGCTAAACAGAGCATTCGCCAAAGTTTTTTGTGGCTTCGAGGGGGCGGTGTCCTTATTAGAAAAACCGCCAATATCCAAGTCTGGGAGAGAGACATTTAAGCGTTCAAGCGCCTGTTGATAGTCCGGGTCAAGCCCGACGACCTCACAGTTTCGAAGGATATGATCCTGTAGTTCCCAAGACTGAGCTCTAGACGCCACAAAGGCATAAGCCCCAACATCTCGAGCTGAGAAGAGGCCAAACCACCTAGACGCATTGGCAAAGATGCCAGACGCTACTGGAGGTCACCAAAGAAGGGGCCCCCACCCACTACTATGTCTTCTATAGCCTCTCTAAGGCCATCATCAAACCGAGATACCACATCCTCCATAAAATGCGGTTGACAAGTCCGCAACCCAAAAAGTAACTTAGCGACCCCCATGCACGACCTTAGCAGAAGGAGTTCACATTGGGGATCTCTCAGGCAGGGTAAGAGTTTCATGAGGTCAACCGCCCCCGAGGCTCGCCGCCCTGCCAACTCCTCAATAAAGCTAGGATCCCGACTAACAGCTCCACCAAGGAGCTTAATTCCCTTCTCTGGTCTACCGATCCCTCTCGGGAAAAGCCCATCTTGAACTTTCCGCCCGTCGCATGTCGGCCAAAAAACCTCTGTTTTCTTAATGTTGAGATAAAGCCCTAGAGATGGCCCCTCTTCGTTGATGATGTCTAAGGCCTTAGCAACCTCAGAGGCGTTGCAGATAATCGTCCCATCATCCAAGTACCAAGCATGAAACGGGAGTTTACAGCGGTCCTGAACCCGGAGAATAAGGGGATGTAAGGCAAGGGCAAAGAGAAGGGGCCCCAAGGGATCTCCTTGTTGAACTCCGGTAGTAGCCCCAATACACTCGTTACCAACATACAACCTAGCAGGATGGGCGTAAAGAAATTGGACCCACCGATAGATTGACGGGCAACGCTGATGAACCTCGTGCAGAAAAGCTGTGCGGTCGACCGTGTTGAAAGCATTGGAGAAATCTACAGTAAGCAAGGCTAAGGAACCATCTACAGGAAATGAGTTGAGAAACCTTTTGCACTGTGAAGCACCGCCTCTGCCCATTTGGCACCCCCACCCCAAATTGATAGTCACCCAAGTACTGGGTCATTTCTTTCCCGACCTTCTTCATCGCCACCTTTGAAACCAACCTTCGCCAAATACCCCCCACAGCAATAGGTCGAATTCCTTTATCAGGCTTCAATAAGGGGGTGAGGGGGGCCGAGGCAACAAACTCAGCAAGCACCTTAGGGCAGGATCCCCCAAGCCATAAGTTAACAACTTCAGTAATGCTCGTAAGCAAACCTGAGGAAGTCACCGAGCCCTCGCCACCAATAGCATCTAGCAGGTGTTGGGCCCGTATCCCGTCTCTGCCACATGACGTCCCTTTAGGAAAGGATCGAATACATTTGAGTACACACTCCCCATCAACAACAAGAGTGGGTTGGGCCAAAGGGTTGGAAGGCAAGGACGGGGGCGGCACCACTGGGTGTTTATCAATAAGAGCTTTCAATGTTGAATCACCTAGAGGGGCAACTCCACTAGAGCATAGGACCTTAACCGCAGCTGTGAAATGTCCATCCCTGACTTTCCGAAGACATTGCTTAATATTAGGTTCCTTTCTTTGTCTTCCTTTCTCCTGCATTCTCCCCTTGAAGCCCCCGTCTCCCCCATGCTATCCAATAGGGAAGAGACCAAATCATCAAACCCAGACCCATCTTTCCAAATTGTAAGCGCGTGTAAGATGTTACTACACTGTAGAGATTTCCTATTCCCTGACCTTCGCTCTTGTCTGGAGGATGGTCTAACCACCCGCAAGGTGCAACGCGATAGTAAAAACAATTGGACCCAATTGTCAACCGATCCTGGCGACGCTACCACTTTGCGCAAAGCACCTGTTAGAACCTGAGCAAACAACAGCCGGCAACTGGGGGAATGCTTTTAACAGTCTGAATAGGGAGGGAGAAAACACGCTCGAGTAGGTTAACATCACCCCCGAGCCCTGCTGGGTGACGTGGGTTTGTGTCAACCACCACTTGACATGGTTTCCGGATCCCAACAATGAAATCTTCAACATCCCCCGAGATCATGGCAAACGACACGACCTCATTATCATGCTTGCATCCCCTACTGAGTGCATGCATGCATCACTATGCACTTTCCAACTTTTCATATTGACATATAAGATTAATAGTTAACTTTAGGCCAACGTTTTATCGCATATGGAAGAAAGGAAGTGTGGAACAATATTCACCGATGCCATATTTGGCTTCTTTCTTCAACTATGGATTATGGGTGTTATACGGCATGCCATTTGTGCAACCACATAGCCTACTCGTGGCCACGACTTACGGAGCCGGGGTTGTTATCGAGTTCGGCTACTTGGTCATCTTTCTCATGTATTCTGACCCTAAAAAGAGGGTTAGGGTTGCATTGATAATGTTACTAGAGATCTTAGTCGTTGGTGGGCTCGTTCTTTTGGTGCTAACCTTGGTGCACACAACACAAAAGCGATCAAATATTGTTGGAAGCATAAGCATTGCGTCTAATGTCCTTATGTACGCTTCACCATTGTCTGTCATGGTAAGTCATGTTGGTGATTTTAGTCTCATAAATTCACTTTAGAAAATTAGGATTTACTAAAGACCAAAGGAC
Organism: Scalesia atractyloides; assembly: GCA_947069175.1. Lineage (NCBI taxonomy): Eukaryota > Viridiplantae > Streptophyta > Magnoliopsida > Asterales > Asteraceae > Scalesia > Scalesia atractyloides. The sequence continues at coordinate 87,384,217 of CAMTDV010000008.1, forward strand.
TATCCAAATAAGCTTCACTACAGGTTTAGGAGATACAGAATGCACACTCTTTTAAGACTAACTGCTTTCCGGGTTGGTGAATAACAGTGTCTACGAATCGCTGCCAAAATCAACCAACCCATTTACCCGCCAAACTAGTAAACTGATAATGAAATGGTTTGTCGCTCATAAAACGACATGGTAATTCCATGCTTATTAAAACGCAATTTTGGTGTATTTTGGGCGACAAACATACTCTTTTTTCTATATTGAATTATCGATTGATATTTTAAAGAACTTATTGAAATACTTCAATCTGAAAGTGCTTGTATGAATCAGAATGACTTTCTAGAAAATCCCTAAAAGTCATATATATATATATATATATAATATACATACACACACACATATATATATATATACATACACACACACACATATATATATATATATCAACCATTTAAAAACTTGATAATCGTATGAAAACCGTTTCGATTTTAAAACTAATCGGTTTAAGGTTTCTTTAAAACCCTTGCTTGTACACCAATAACAAACCAATTCAAGCCTACTTAGCTATGATGTCACTAATTAAGGTTTACTGGTTTCAATAAACCATCTCACACTCTTGCACATTACATTGGCTAATTGGTGATCTCGTGAATATGCAGAGATTGGTGATCACAACCAGAAGCGTGGAATATATGCCTTTCTACTCTCATTGTTTTGCTTCTGTAATGGTCTTTGTTGGTTTCTATATGCCCTTTTACCTTTTGATCCCTTTGTCGCGGTAAGCATACCTTCCACTAGTGTTGATTTTTTTTCTTTTACAAACAAGTAGATTTGTTATGTTAAAAAAATAAGCTAAAAATGAAACGTCTGGGACATAAAGAAAGTCGTCTAAAGCTAATTCATACTACTTTCTAAATCGTTTTATCAGAAAAACTGATTACGTTGTATAAATAGGTGCTTAAAGATAAATTACTGATCAGTCTGTTTTAACTCGTACTAAAAAATACTCCATTTTAGTTGTTACCGGCCCAACTAACCCTTTTCACTTACTGTTATAACCAAATTCATAATTTAAAAAATATAATTGCATTATTTTTTACCAGGTACCTAACGGGATCGGGCAGTTTTAGGTATTCTACAACTGATACTTTATGCAACCTTTTATAAATCCACAAACCGAATGTTGGCGGAAAGAAAAGAGAAAGCGGAAATGGGCCTGGCAGAAATGGGCTCATCCGGATGGCAACGAAGTTAATATTTAAAATATCAAAGCTTGAGCCTAGTGGGCCATAACCCACTTTTCTTGGACTAGTACAAAGTGACCCTATGGATTATGGCGAGATAACGAGTCTATTATAAGTTACTCTTTGACTATCAAATTTGTTTTTCAATTTTTCTTTTAGTTAATTAACCATATTTCTTAATAAATATTTTTATAAGTTATTTGATGTATTGATTTATCTACATAACTTTTAGTTAGTTAACCATATTTCTTAATAATATTTTTATAAGTTATTTGATGTGCTAGATAATTGATTTATCTACATAATAGAGTGAATAAATACATGGATGTCATGTGGTTTGATGATGTGGTTTTGCTTCCAAACTTTAACTAATTACACTTTTTAGTCGAGTAGTTTGCTCGAACATAACACATATGGTTATGGATTGGGTGTTTGATACGTTATTTTTGACGGTCAACGAATCCTTTAAATGGGCTCCGGTGAAATTCATCATATTGGAATATACTCGCCTCCGAACCGGGGAAAACCCTCACCTAGGGCCGAAGCCATGAACATTTGCCCGAAGGCACGACAATGCGGTGAGGTCAAAACCCGCTCGGTTCAAGGATCGAACTAGCGATCTCCGGATACACGCCCAGTCTCCCATCATCATCATCTGGTGCCGCAGAAAATAATAGAGAGAACAGGAATCAAACTTGAGTCCCTTAGAACACAAAGTCTCTCCCTTACCACTGTATCCTCCACCTCATTGACTATTTAATAAGTTATTACATTAAGCTCATGCTAAATGGAGAAATACCCGATGAATGTTTATTAAACCTTCTATTTTTATATTTTTAGTATTAGGAGATATTTCAATCAATTTACACACTTCACATAAAACAAAACGTCTATCCAGAACGGATCAAACATGTTACAGATATTTGCTCACTAGCGGGAAATATAAGTGAGTTATCTTGTATTAAAGATGTTTATCTTTTCTTTTACCACCCCATTTTGCTAAGGAACATCCACACAAGATGTTTGATGTAAATCTTTTTACTGTATTCAGCTAATCGTTTTTATCAATAGAAAATATGTAATGATATCTTTTTAGGCATTTCATGACCTTATTTTTTAGGTTTTATCTTTCGGTTGCTATTTCAAGTGTCAGCACCGTAAGTAAACAAACCGATACCGATTGAATTCCAGCCACAATGCGTGGTAGAATTCCACTAGTTATAATAATTATGTCAAATAGTATAAAGTTGCCATAAAGGTAACATGAGGTTTGTTTTTAGTGACGATGTGCACATACAACTTTCTCTTTTCTATGGTACAAATTCTTGGTGTTTTTGCAATCTTTCAAACTCAATGGGCCAAAGTGTGTGTGTGATTCTTTCTGTCTATTTTTCTATTTGAATAATTGACAAGTAACTATACCATCAACCCATAAACTTAGTTTCTTAGTGTTTTATAAAATAGTAATTACAAAGACTTTTAGGTTACTGTTTAGTTGAATTTAAACTTTATGAAAAACATTAAAAAAGTCCATACGCATTAAGTCTCGTATATGTGGATATGAGCGAGGAATAAGTTTTCCGGCCAATCTACTGATACCACGTGGACTTGGGCGTGAATTCACTACACCTAGTTTTATTGATTAAACAACTAACGTGACTATTGATATAGTTGTACAATCCATATGACAATTTTCCTTGCCATACCGCAGATATGGTGACATTATCTGACACAAAAGTGACTGATGTGATCATATCATAACCGACCCCTATAATTACTTCACCTGGTATATTTGTAATAGGACTCTTTTTGTTTGAACCAATCTGTCAATAATAGTACATAAAAGTGGATTGATGTTTATTAATCGATACTAACATCTATTTATCTTATGTTGATTTAACTGGTGGACGTTAACAACTCTTTATCTCGTGTCCAAACAATGGTGGATGCATAATTTTTTTTCATAATGATAAAAAAACAGGTTGGCTAAAGGAGGTTAAAGTAATTGCATTAATAATATAAATGGACATATACCACTAAGAAGGAATATATAAAAAAAATGGAACACCCAAAATTTGATTTGGTAACTTGCTCGAGTGCTCCACTAACAATTGCTCGAATCAAAATGTGCAATGTCATAACAATTGGGGAATACTTTTGCTTTCCAATTCAACTTACACAATGCCATTAATCACTCATTTTTCTATAAAAGAAAGGTATCATTACGAATGTATTGGTTGTTAAATCTGAATTATTAACTTGCAAAATTAAAAGTACAACTCTTAAATCTTATAACAAGTCTTCAAAATAAAAATAGCATGTAAACAAGATGCAACTTACCTTCAAATTCTTAATAAAGATGGAATTGTTCTCGTCTCCCAAATAGGTGTATCAATTAACAAGTTAAGATGGGCAACCGATCCCTTTAAAAGTTTAGCTAAACTCCGAAGTGTCTTAATCCTTATATCCTTTCATTTCCTAACCATATAAAATTAAGATCTCATTATGCATAGTTATCATATTATTAACGAAATAAATTTGTTTGTTTTTTAAAAATATTAAACATCTCATTCTTCATCTTTATCTTGATTTTACACATATATTTATTTTATTATTATTTTTTCTTTCTAATACACTCACAATAAGTTAGAGAGGCTTGGATTTGAGCCTCAATATATAAAGGTTTGCTTTTGTTTTCTCTAAATTGTTCTCTATTATAGAAACTGGGATGGAGTAGTGTTTAGGATGATTTCTTTAAACTATTCTTTGAAATTTTGATATGAAAATTATATTGAGGGTGAGATGTGAATGCTCTGACGTTTTATAACTAAAGTAAAGTTCCTTTGTATAATTAATAACTAGGGTTAAAGGTACGTTTGCGCTTCATGATGGGCAACGATTTTTCCGTATCCCTGGTGCGATGCGACGGTAATTCAATCAATATTGGTTCGTTATGGTACCAGCACATGCTATAAACGTAAAAATATATACTTCATTAATAAAATATTATAGTTGTTACTATATAAATATAAAATGATTAGCTATGTAATTATGTTTCTAATATTTGTTAAAAATAAATAAACATAAACATATCCTAATAAAGAATAAGAAATTGTTTCTAATAATGCGTAAATATAAAAAAATATATAAATGCATGGTTAGTTTAAAAAATTTATACGAAAGTCATAAAATTAATTTATTAGTTAGTGGGTTTAGGCAACATTTATTCACCGGCTCAAATGATGCTGTTGGATTGGCTTATAGAAATCACTTTTTAAGCATTTATACTCGAAGCAAAGAAACATGTACAACACTGTTAAACTTCTTTATTTTATGTGAAGATAAAGATAATGTTAAAATGTTTTTTAATTGAATAGTTAATAATAGAATAGAATATGATCATCACTTTTCAAATTAAGTAAAGTCAATTATATTTTTCTATCGATCTTGATACAAGTCAAGTTTATACGTAATAAAAAAACATATATTACTTATTAGGAATAATTTATTTATAACCAAAATGTCTTTGACCTATTGATATTGTGTGCCTCTCAACTAAGCGGTAAAGATTCAATCCAATTATATTTCGATGAATTTGAGACGGTGATGTAGAATTGACCCATAGAAGAATTTGTGTATCCCTCTTTAGAAAAGAAAATGAAGACTTTTCCTAACATAATTGTTGGATCGTCTGCACCATCATCATCTTGGTTTAAGTTCCATTGCATAGCTACATAAAAAGAATTATAATCAAGCAAAAAAGAATAATAATAAATAAACATTGAAAACTAATAGCATGCACTTCAACATGACACAAAAAGTTAACTTTTATTTTGCTTCATGTAGTTTGTCGTTTTGACGGTTTTGCTCTAATCCTTTAAAAATAGTCATTTTTCTCCCTGATGTATGCATTTTATTGTTAGTTTGCTCCTCGCCCTTAACTCTGTCAAAATGTTTGTTAAAAGTAAGGGTAATTTGGTAATTTTATAGATTAAAGTAAGGGCATTTTAGTCTTTCTATATCTATATATATATATATGTATATATATAAAATTAAAATACATCTGAATAATTACCGTCTTACCCCTCTCTACCTCTTTTTATCAGCCACCACCACCAAAACCAACAACCACCACCCACCTCCAAAACCAACAACGATCAACACCAATAGTCACAAACATTATCAGCCACTAATCCTATAACCGCATAAACACTAACAACCACCATATCTTCCTGAAGAAATACAGGCTGAACCGAGAGGTATTCGGAGATATCTTATTACAGCTCAACGTCTCTTCATGTAAGGTTATCTCTCGTTTGCTCTTCGAGGTGATCCCACTTCAAGCTAACTGCAAAACTAGAAACACTGTTAGCCTCGTCACGAGAGAAAGGGGGAGGGTTTTCTCCGTGACCACACTCCGGCGTGAGAATAAGTACTGGGGATTGCAAGGTAATAAGCAAGTAGCAAGTAAGTAAGTAATGTGTGATAGCGTATGATCGTAAGTGGTTTACCTTGTGGTGTAATCCTTATTTTATATCCGAAGAGAAGTGTATAGAAGATGGGCTGATGGGCCTTGGGCCTGGGCCCGACGACCAGGAATATCCATTTGTCTCCTCTACATCGACCATTTAAAGGCCCTTTGGCATGAGGTGCGCTTGGCGCATAGTGAATGGAGCCACGTGTCATGGCAGTTGTCCTTGGTGTCGGACCTATCATCAGCCGATAGTGGAGATCGTGTGACAGTCGCTGGCGTGAGTTTGGTTGGTGCCACGTGTACACCCTTGCATATAGTTGTCCTCTGCATTACTGTTCATCATGCGACGCAGTCTGACACAACCTGCCGAGCGGTTATTGGGTCACAGCTCTGCCACTTTGTACCCTTGCATTTGGTTAACGCCTCTTTGCGCTTCTCCCTTCCGCGTGGCTTTATTAGTGCTTTCTGGCCAGTGCGGAGTTGTAGGGATTAAGTCCTTTTGTTCTCCTCTTCTCGTCGAGCCCCCTTTCTCATCGGTCCACAGAGACAAAATGTAGGACTGCCGCCAACAGTTCATCAGAATTTCGATTTTTGGCAAGTCTCATGATCATCCAATAAGAACGGTTTCAATTTTTTCAAATGAACAATTTGAAGACCTATTGATTCTAAAAACTGTGGATCGTTCGGACCTTTCAATTGATAATGTAGATCTCGGACCTATGAATGGTCTTAGCAACATTTTGGGGGTTTCGGTATCTTTGATACTTTGGTGCTTACTTTTATGAACCAACGAAATTATTACTTTTAGAACTATAAAAAATCTTTCTAAATGTAATGACTAGAAGTGCTACTGATAATAATGATCCACAAAGAAGAAATCCTAAAAATCCTAAAAAAATGATTGTTCTTGTGTATCATGGAAATTCTTTGAAAGGCCCAACCCATTCGTCTAATTTTGACTTGGATTCCGATAAACTAATTACTTGTTTGCTCAAAAAAATTGAACTTAATGTTTTAATTTTGATTCAAAGAAAAGAAAGTGTGGAGTTGAAATAACTCGCTCAGAACGCTTTTTAGCATTGCTCGTATTCATGGTCTTGATGAAGTAATGGGGGTGAATTAGTAGAATTTCAAGAGGGTACAGTAGGCATTGCTCTTAATTTGGAATCAACTAATTCGTTCTAGATTAGGGTAAAGCGTGCAGAACGCATCTAAACCCACATCATATTGCATCGTCTTAGTTTAAACTAAAACAACGCCTTCTTTTTCTTCTCACGAGTTCTTTCACAAAGACTTGCCATGGTAAGCTGTTTTACCGGTCTGTCTGTCCCCAATAATTAATTCTCACTGACCACATCCTATGGGAATCATTGAATGGAATGGCCTTTTTTCTTTATTATTTATCGTAAATGAGTGAAACGAGTGAAGCATTACATATAGTATGCCCGTCCCCCATCAGCGTATTTTTTTGTTTTATATGATTGGTCATATAATCGGGGTTACATAGATGCCTTTTATGGAACATTCTTAACTGCAATGGAATCGTAGACAGTCAAGTGAAATCCAATCCACGGAATAATTTGATCTATGGACAGCGTCATTGTGGTAAAGGTCGTAATGCAGAATTTTCACATGTGTATATCTAGAATTCAACTGAATTTATTGATCATTACATATAATTCAATTAAGATATTGTATGAAAGTATGATTTTTTCTATTCTCCTTTCAGTTATTTCAACTACATTAAATGATCTTTCAAATTGGTCAAGACTCTCTAGTTTATGGCCGCTTCTCTATGGTACCAGTTGTTGCTTCATTGAATTTGCTTCACTAATAGGCTCACGATTCGACTTTGATCGTTATGACTAGTACCAAGATCGAGTCCTAGATATAAGTATCTATCTAAGTGAGTATATAATGTACTTTCTACATGAAGGATTTGAAAGGATATGGATGATATCTTATTTTATTCTTTTTTCGGCCCCATGTCACCACACAGGCGGCATGGGGACGTAAAAAGGGGGATCCTATCAACTTGTTCCGACCTGAGATAATAAGCTCATGAGCTTGGTCTTACTTCACTGTCGAGAAACGAAAGAAGACTTCCATCTCAGCTCACATCGACGAGAAGGTTTGGCACCTCGATGTCGGCTCTTCGCCACCTGGGGCTGTAGTATGTTCCCTTTTGACTGTACAAGAATATGTGGAGCTCAGCATGTCTGGAAGCACAGGAGAACGTTACAATTAAATACCAGCCCCCTCTTTTCTCTTTTTTTTCCCTTTTTTAGAATAAGGGAGGAAAGAGAAAGAATA